>OU911043.1:4933662-5558662 GCA_918358695.1 Melinaea menophilus ssp. n. AW-2005
ATATTTTGACGTTATAATGATTAAACTTGTTATTAATAGGAAATGTAGTTGATAAAATCCAAAATAATTTTTCCACCAAAAATTATTTTCCTTATGTTAACTGCAAAAGTAGTTCAGTTTATAGTGAATATATTCTGCGGCAAACATAATATTTTTAACTATACTTATTTTATAACAACATAATATTTTGTCATATATTATCGATTGATTGAATTGTATCGTAATTGTAGCGAATAATATAGTTGAAGATATTCTCAAAATTTTTTAGAAAGTTCCAGAAAGCTCAAAGTCCTAGACCTCTCTTAAAGTTTTTATGTTATCAAATGGGGCAATAATAATTATTTTTATAGACATTATTTAATATCAATTAGATATTTAATAAAATAAAATTTGTCCTCCCAATGAAACTGTCCAGAAAACCTATATATTAGAATCCTATCTCAAGGACTTCTACCTTCTATCTATAAATTTCCAGTCAGTGAATTCTAAAATGTCAAAGCTTTTCCCGTGTCGGAGATCGTATTTAAGTCCTAAATTACCAGACTCTGTCGCCGTTAGTGTTACTTGAAATTTATAGCTCTCAGGATTTTACATAATGAGAAGGGTAAGACGATAGTTAACGCTTAATCTGCCGGTAACATTATTAGGATATTGTCTGAAAAGGTTCACACCTTCGATGATATATTACTTTAATCCATCGTATATCTGATGTTATTCTTAAATTGTTAAATAATACAATTCAATACCATATTAATATCAATAACAATCATTATGGAGTATAGTTTGAGAAAACATTCATGATAAAATCGTAATATAGCTGTAAAATATTAAAACGATTGTGCATTCGAATGTACAACTGTTTCGAAAGTAGTTGAAAATTGTTGTGGATCTTAATTAGAAATTCAAATCGTGTTTCGTAACTACTGAAATTAGCTGTACGTTTCATGGTTCCCAAGAGATTTTAATGTTATGACGATTCGTTATAGAAATAATTATCATTTCAAGTATTGTTTAATTTAATACTTTTTAATTTTAGTCTATACCTCAATTTTTTTAAGTAATTACTGACATATATTTATTATTTTCTAATATACTTACTGCTATAAGGCTTATTATATACTTCAATATTAATGCTGATCTTTTGTATCAAAAATGAGTACCTAAAGTTTTGTCAAAGGAGTTTTGAAGTTGCCTACAGTGCTTTTAATTTAAGCTTCAGAAATTCTGGTAGAAACTTTGAGTTATTTATATACTGGTTGGCAAACCATATGCAAAACACATTATTATGAAATGCATGTCGAATTACTGTTTACATGTTACTAGCTTTACCGTGAAATGTTCGTAAATAAAAAAATATGAATTGTAGCAGATTTAGAGATATTATACTTAAATACGGCTAACCTTAATACTAACTGATACAAGCCAATAAGAGTAGTATGGAAACAATGAAACAATCTTGTAGACCTCTATTTAAGTCACATTTGCAATACCCTGCTCGTCTAACACAGTATCCTCAAATGCTCCAACTAGTCCCACGACGTAAGTAAATCACCCTAGCGCTAGTGTGACCTCAATTTATAAGACAGTTAGGACAACTTTACGACGATGCTCTGCGAATTTTACATCTTCACCTGATTTACTGCTTTGGTTTGTTTGATATAGTTCGTTTTCTAGTTAGAAGTAATGGGTACTATGTAATGAAAGATTCTTTATAGTGCTCATGTATTCTGTATTCATATCTACATTCTAATCTGAAGGACAGGTTGTAGAAATTGTGACCAAATTAATGATATAAGTCATGATATTGTTACGACAATTTTGTAAACGATCGATTCAAACAATAAAAAATCATAATATAACACTTTTCGCAACTTGTGTAGTTTTTTAATTTGTATAGGCCTTCTCCCAGATGAAGTAAGATTTATCGATGTACAGATTGACAGAAGGTAGCTTTAATTAACCTAATTCGTCCACTTCGGGGACACTGTCACCGCAGGTCCTTTGGACACATTTTAATTAATTAACGCAGTTCCTGTAAGATTGAAAACCTGACAACAGCTTGGCAAAGTTTTAAACATATTAGATAAATGGGATAATTTGTTGATGGTCGTTATTTAGGGGTGGTAAAGAAAATTTTGCGAGATGTATTACATAGAATTTATAATATTATTTATTTATAAATATAAAACTGGTTAGAAATAAAAAATATGTTTTATATTTACTGTTTATATTTACTTATATTTGAGCTATAATAGTTCAAAAATAATGTATTTATTCGTATAATGTTTCCTGGTGTTGTTAGTTTTTATTTGTGAGAGAAATTACGGTTAAGTCTCAGTGGTCCAACAATTTTAAACATATTTCTGTAAATTATTTAAAAATATATTGAGTTCCATAATACAGGGTTGGACTAGGGTTGTTTAAAATTTTAAATATAAAAATCAATAAATTTTTTAAATGCTTTCAACCCTTAGGTAACCAAAAAAATATAAAATACCTAAAATGTAGCTTTATAGCTACAAAAGAAATAAACGGCACATTGTGAATTAAATATAAAGTATTTTGTTATATTTTATCGTCCAAATATATATTGTTGTATCTTTTGATGACAACATGATAATATATCATCAAAATGTCTTATAATATCCATTATATTCGAAGTTGAACTCCACAATTCAGTTTCATACTTTCCCCCTTAAGCGGCTGCATTTAAGATATGCTATTAATTTGCAAAATATTTCTGGGTCCGAAGAAGGGAAGAAGCGTCCCCATTTGTAGGGTGATAATCCCTGGGGAAACGTTGATTTTGATTATTAAGTCTTGAACATACTAACTCCTACTTTTTATGTTATATTTTTAACCAAAATATGCTGTTCTAATAATCTATACATATAAATAAATTTTAAATGTCTGTTTGTAATTCCAAATTTGCAACGTTTCATTAAATTTATATGAAATAAATGAACGGTACTTACATAAAAAAAAAAATAATAATTTTTGTCTGTCTGTTTACTAGTTCCTAATCTCTGAAACGGCTGACCGATCTTAACATTAGTTTCAGCGGTGAATAGTTGATGTTATTAAGAGTAATATAGACTACTTTTATAAAATAAATATACATTCTAATAATAAGTTAGTAATTTCGATTTTAATAGTTAAAAGAATAATAAAAATATCTGTTCAAAATAATAAGCGTAGTATTAAAAAAGATATATCCCTGCTAAATAAAAGATGTTATTTAAATAGAGTTTTATAAACCTTATCATATTCCTTTCCATCTATTAAACATACACTTACCCGCATTATCGGAGGAAAATATGTTTTTATTTAAAAAATCGTTTAACAACAGAAACAAATAAGTTCGTGTTCAATTTTAATTGGAAGGTATTGCAAAGCAATACCAGGAATGAGATAAAAACATTAATAGCGTATTTGTGAATAAAGTATTGTCTGTTATTAGTTTAAAGCTTTATAAATACCGATATCAAAGTTGATAAGAAAATTATGTTATTTTGAATTTAAATGTTATATTACATTAAACATAAGTTATGCTTGTGATAACTTTATTTCCAGGATTTGACTTAGAAATTAGAAGAACAAATATAATTTACATCTAACGACTGTTGGACGCAGTGGCGGTATTAACTCAGACTGGTGGTAGTAGGTTCGATCCCAGTACTAAAGAAAATATTGGGACTGGGTTCTTAATATGTATATTTACAAAAAAACATTATGTATGTGTGTTTATCAATTATCGTATACTATACTTATACTATAGCTTACTTATATTATAAATCAATACTAAATACCCAGCTTACATAATTATCTACGTTTATTAAATAATGATATTGAAAAGAACTCTTACCTCAGTTACAACATAAAATAACATTTTTGATGAATAGATGTGGCATAATTCTATCATCCTAATTAATTAACGTTAGATCCTTTTATTTTTTACCTTTGGTCTGGTGTAATGATTTTGTTTATCAGATTTTCTCTTATCTTAATGTTATATATAATTTATCCATCTTTTCACATAGTTATTATCAAGAATATGAAGTGTACAAACAGCCTTATTTGTATCCTCAGGCAGCGATTTAAATGTATGTTTACCTACTTCAAATGATGAAACCCTTTAATAATTAATGAAAATGTTTAAATTTATATTAAGCACATTTAATTTTAAAATATCTTCCGACATTCAATGTTTCATTAAATGAAAATAAAAGACAGTATATTTAAAAAAATACAGCTATGACAGTCATACATACTAACTTATTCAATATGACTATCTGCAAAATATTGTGTTATATATTATCTTTATTAACAATGTATATAATTTAATAATCATTAATATGTATATAAAAATATACAAAACGAAATTGTGTCAGGTTATTTATCGCTGTGGTTATATTACAGTAATTTAGTATAATGCCCATTTAAGCCTCACCTATTAAAATGTATTACGGTCGAAACAAAATCACCTCGTTTATCAGCGATACTGTCCTACAATATTTTAACTAAATATTTATTAAGGGGAAACTCGTACTAAACAAAAAAAGAACAAATTACAATTGATTACTTACTGCACCTATATTTATATAATGTAATTGAGGTAATACTTACTCTATATTACCTTGTAGAGATTTTCTCAGTTACCATACCCATTATATGTGTGGATATAAATATGAGAAGAACTTATATATTCAATACTTAGTATTAATCTCGATTTTGGGAAATTTTAGTCTGTGAAAAAAAAATGGTCTAAGTATTCTCCCTGAGGCACTCTTCCCTTTAATATAAATCGTTGCGTAAATTCGCTATTATAATGATGCCATAATACCCTAACAATACAGTTTGTATCGTTATTCAAATCATTGATCCCACTGGCTTCCTAATAAACTTGTTACTACCTCAAAATATTCAATATTATAATGCTTTTATTATCTAACGCTTACATAGAATCAGCGAGGTATTATTTATAATACTTCATCATAATATATTTTTTATTCCCAGTTCCTTGTTTATTTTAGAAATAAATCTTTCTCAAAAAAAGAACCTGTATAACAGGCATACCCATTTATTTCATTTGAAAGAAAATGTAATATTAACAAAATATATTTTCTTATCATTTGTATTCAGTTTTAACAAATTGAGGTTTGTATAACATAAAACTAACATATTTTTGAGTAATTACTTGAAACGTTATCTTTCCTTACAGGCGCAAGATTCCCAAGAGTCCTTTAAACCTTAGCTGAGTAAGGTAAATTAACGCTCCCAGAAATAATTTGGACGAATAAGTGCTCTTCTGAAAGAAATTAGCTCTTTTAAAGTGGTGTAATTGTGTGTAATTTCTGTATAAGTGTTCTATTTTGTTAATGGTGTACATATAAATATTTTGTCTGAGATCTTTAAATTTTGGGTCTGTGTAGGCTAATAACTTGGAAACCTTACCTAAACAAAAATATCAGATCATATTGCTTGTTTAACAAAGTTTCGAATAATATGTTTTTAAAGAGAGGTCCAAATTAACACACCCCATAATTATTTACATAAATGGCAAATTAAAAACAAACAGTCAAATTAATTACATTAAATACACTGCAAAATAAATACAATTCCAAAATTGAAATGTTACCCGTTAAAATAAATTGAATTGTATTACTTAATAATAAATTAATTGAACGTATTTGTAGCTACTACCCTTTATTTTATTGTTTCAGGTTTGTTTGAAGTTAATTTGCAATTGGTAAAATAATGATTTTAAATATATTAATTGATAAAATTTTTATTTTGAATAATGTTAAGTTAGATAGTCCGGAGAAATACTTATCATAACGGTAGTTAAATATAATAATATATATATATGATTATTTTATTTTATTTTAATCTAATTTGGTTTTTTATTTTTTCTTCTTCTGAATAAGTATTGTGTACTTATTCATTAAAATGTTTTTCAGGAACGTCTAAGAACTCCCAATTAATTTTTAAGTGCGAAAACATGTTTTAGGAATGCTATTCCTAAGGACCGTTTATATAAAATATTCTTTTGGAAGCCTTAAAGAAGTATCTGATTTATGAATCCAATTATTAAAAAGGACAAATTCTTTAATAATTTTATATTTTTCCATAAAAAATATATAAAAATGATTCGATAAAATGTGTAATAAAGTTAATATGATAATTAATTTAATAAATTTTATTCTTAATGTATATAAAAAAATCTTGTTATCAGTAGCATGTTTTTTAATCACGGCCTTAAAAGTAACCCAACATCTTTCGTCGCTTCTCGTAATTGCTTTCACACTAATTAAGTATAAAGCTTACCACTGTCCCATGAATGTCCTCGTTACTCATTTAATCTCAGTCTCGAGATATCTTCCCTAGGGTACTTTTTCTTGGCTCTAAATTTGATGATCTAATTAGGAGGAGGAAAATATTAAATTTAGCTATCACAAAATTAAATTATGGATCCAATAATGGGTATATTTAGAAAATATTAAATATAAAAAACTAAAAAACATACACATATAATAAATTAAGTAGTAATCTACTTTTACAATTTCTTTATATTATCTTAATTTTGAATGGTTTAAGATGATTTCTATATCTATATTTTTATAGCAGCTGGAGGTGTATTAAATTGGTCAAATAATAGCTAAGTCATCTAAATATATTTTGTTTCAGTTTTATTGAACTATAAAAACTCATTAAATGGAACTCCGTCCACTTAAATCCAGAACTTTGCAGTGTGGAAACGCCATTATGTGGCAGACAACACTTAAT
This sequence comes from Melinaea menophilus ssp. n. AW-2005, assembly GCA_918358695.1. NCBI lineage: Eukaryota > Metazoa > Arthropoda > Insecta > Lepidoptera > Nymphalidae > Melinaea > Melinaea menophilus. The sequence continues at coordinate 4,940,449 of OU911043.1, forward strand.
TCTAAGCAGACACGCAGTTCCAATCTATCCCTTCTCAATGAGCCCATCAATCTTGGACAGAGCTTAGGGCTGTATAAATACCCTATAGGAGGAAAAATTTGTATCTCTATGCTACGGTATTAAGGGATAATTTTGTGTGATTTATTCAGTTTCTTAAGATTTGGTGAGACACTTCTTTTGGAAATGCTATGATACGAAATAATCAATTACTACAATACATTGTATAGTGTTGTTATTCCTTTATATAAGTTTCTCAATTATATTCTATATAGTTTAAACAGCAAAGATATATATGTATACATGTAGCGCTTCAAAGTGTAACGTTTTTTTTTTTGTTCGATCTGTTTTGTTTAAATTGCTTTAAAAAGATATATCGTTTGTAGTACTTTTGCAATTTCTTTTGTGACATAAAACATCGTTAAAATGACACAGATTATTACAAATCTGCAAAACAAGCTCACTATATCATGATAAGCGTCACAAATAAGAGAAAAATACTAACATAAAAGATAAATTTGTCACATAACAACCCATTACATTCTAACCCCGTTGGAAATAAACCTCAGACACTTGCGAAAAAAGTATTCATCACCCACCCTCCATAATAAAATCTGAAAACCCATTAAATATTCTAATCATGCATTGACGGTTCTCCTTACATATATCTCGAGCAATAAAAGTAATACCGTAATGTATATCAAGCACTACGATTTGTCGTCATATAAAAGGAAGTTATCACTACAATGGGGCCTATAACCTCTTTGCATATACATTACAAAACACTTCATGTAACGTTAGCATACATTGAAGATTGCGATCGTAAAGATGACTAGAACTGCGTCGTAAGAGCGCAATGTTCGTAAAATAGTGAGAATTCGTCGATTTATGTAAGTGGTATAGTAGGGGTGGGGGTGTCAGGAAATGCGTTCTGTACACGATAATGCCTCTTACATGTGGCGTTGGTTATAAATTGGATTATATTACACTGATTTGTTGGTTAAATATTTTATAAAATTTATTTTATATATTTTTCCATTTTTTTAAATAAGTTTTAAATGTTACTTATAAAGGCTTTATATCGAGTAAAACTACATTCATCTTCAATCAACGAAAAAGTAAAAAAGAAAACAACATTATACAATGTAAATAACAAAGAAAAAATGTTTTCATCACATTGATATTTCATCATATTAGTAAACCATCATATAAAATATGTGCTCGGTGTAACAATATCTCATATACACACGTTTCGTCAGGCTGTAAACACGTTTCATGTTAAACGTTATACGAATATATCATTATTTCTTATTCCATATTGTTCTTGAGTTTGATTCGTTTTAATTTTATGATAAACAAGTTATACTCACGACTTCGTGAGCGTGAAATGTTTATCAAACTAATTGTAACTGCGTTAATTTTTATAAAAACAGTTATAGCCACTGAAAGTCCTATTAAAACCGGTCCAGCCATTTCAGAAATTAGCCGGAATAAAACAAAAATTTAAAATTTTTTTTTTTTTTTTTTTGTAAATACCGTATATACTTCCATATGCATTTAGTGTAACTGTAAATTTGGAATTACAAAACAGACACTTAAATTTTATTTATATGTGTAAATATACTCAAAGATATGTTAATTTACATATTAAAGCAGTTTATAATATAGTTATACGACAATATTCATGATGTTGTCATCTTGACTTAACTTTGAATTAAATTGTTTAGTGAAAGATGACTTCTTATAGATTCGGGATGGCTTAAAAACCTTTACGTTTCACTGAATTCAAATGAATAGGACGCTAAAACAGCCATGACGTCGAATTTTCCACTTGTCTTAACTCGAAAAGCTTCAACTAATGCCTGTCAGATAATAAATAAAGCGTTTTAGTATAGAATTAGTTAAATTGTTTACTATAAAGCTCTTAATTCAGTTCCAATTATAATATAAAATTTCCGTCCCATCGACCTAGGTTTAAGAATTTAAATGTTATTTAATATAAATTATGTCAATTTACTTAGATGGCATTGTTATAAATTGTTATATTGATATAATAAGAATAATTTAAAAATCTTCATTAGTCAGTAATAATACAATCATTTCATTTGCATTTATATTCAAATTAAATTAATCTATTTCCTTAACGCTGTGTTGAGAGTTTTTATTCAATGCATACGCACTCAACTTGAGAGTGGTTCAGTAAGGGATGGTGTACACTGAAAGATCATTTGTTAATTTGTTTGTTTATAAAATTTGTTTCTATGTAATTATCAGTATTATATAATATTAATAAATTTAATTTTAAAAAAAAGATTTTTCCTAATTTAATTAAAATTATTTTAAAACATATAATGGAATAATAAGTTTTTATATATATATTATATTTTGAATTGAAATCATAACTTACCCCAATATTTAGTACAAAAATATCAACCCCAGTGTAAACTTAACCCAAATCTCCCCTAAAAGATTACGTGTTAGTCGATCAAATCAAATTGTCGCAGTCTGCTTCACCGGGACTCGAAGTGGGGATCGTAATATTGTTCTTCTAATGCGTTTTAGGGTCATATGCTTGTTATCCGGTTCAATTTTATGCGGATTAATTGTGATCGATTCAGTGAATAGGCTTAAAGTAATTTTTATTTTTATTATGTACAAGGGAATACATATTTTTGTCATTTTAATTTTAAACTAGCTGTGCACATGACTTCGTTTGCGCGGACAATGTTCATTTTATAATAAAAATAGCTTTGGTTACTTCGTATTAAATCAACTATCAGCCAGTCAAAGTCCTGGTAAATTTGGTCCAGCCATTTCAGGGATTAACAGATTTTTTTTTATTGTTGTTTTTGTATAAATATCGTAAATACACATTGCATATGCGTTTAGTGAAAAGCTGTCAATTTGGAATTACAAACAGATACATTTACTTTATTTATATGTTATATTCACATATTTAACAAGTATTTTATACAGTGAAAATTCAGTTTAGGTATGACTTATTGTTTGAAATCATGATCCTAATGCATGTCGTAAAATTAATACGACGAAAATAATATCTTTCCTGCAGAACAACAATATCTTTCGAAGCCATTAAACGCTTTGATGGTTATATCATAATAATCAACAATGTAATCGTTGCAAAATTTCAACAAAGTTGCATATCAGCAAGAATTATTAGACGAGGGGTTCCAAATGTAAGGGATCACGTCCGGAGAGGCGATAAAAAGATCGTCTCTATGTCTAAGTAATGGACGTAAAATATATAAGGCTGATACTGACTATTGCGAATGTGAAATGGGAGTTAAAACGAACCCTTATTTTATTACATAGTTTTAGATCCTAAAATAACTCACAGCTACTATAAAGGAAAGGATTTGTAATCAGATTTAAGTGAATTTTTCGAAAGCAAAATATATAAATGATAAAAATCAAACATGAAATAAGAATAGATGGTTCTTTTCTAAAATACGGGGTTAAATGATTATCATCCAAGTTAACAAGATCATTTAAACCATAAGGAAACATTAAAAATGAAATAGATTAAAAACCAGATGCAAATAGACGTAAAGAAAATGAAGATATTAATAAATTATATATTAAAGAAGAGAAAAATATAAAAGAAAAGAAATACGATTCTCACTATTGAGTGTTCAGTGAATAAAATGAAACAAACGAAACGGAGATAAAACGTAACGATATTAAATGAATCGCTTATACCGTCATAAACTCCCGGGATTCCATGAAAACGTTACAACATAATCTACCGAAAATCCTCTAAAGAGTCCCAAGTTTTTCAGACAATATTAGTATTCGTTTTTTGAGAGCGTAATGCACTTCTGATGTCTGTTTCGAGTTTGTCGAAATGGATTTACAATTATAAAAAGTTCCATTTTATCTTACGTAAATAAAAACTAATGGTAAATTTACCACATAAATAATTTACTCGAAAAGTTTAGAATTCAATTAAAGTAACCTAACTAACAAATTCATATAATACAGTAATTCTAAAGTGTTACCTCATACATTATCATTGTAGATCTTTTTAAGTTATTTATGGCCTAGTGTCCTTGAAGTGAGAGCGTATATATCAAGTTGAAGTGACATGAAACGGTACAATGTTAGAGTTTGCTAACTTGGAGAGACGGAGGAAATAAATGAGTGGGGAGAGGTTAATTTCAAGGTAAATGATTTAAACGTTTAAATTTTAAGAGCTTGTGATAAATTTGATTAAGTTTTAAGTGAATATAATTTGATGTCAGTGTCGGTGAGAATATTTTAATAATAATGTAAATTTAGAATAAGATGAAACTATAATGAATGAAGATTAAAATTCAACGACTTAATATACAAATAATTAAATACACTATGTGAGTTTTATTTAGCACACTTGCATCAAAAACATATTAAAGAAGCGAAAAAATATTCTTCAAACATGTTAAACAATATTATAGATTAATAGCCGTAACATTCGAATCATTTTACAACACGCCTGTTAATCTATTGGCGTACGATTTTCACAATCACTTTAATATTCTACCATGGTATTGGAAGCTTCATTTAATTTACAACATCTTGGCTTACTTCAAGGGACGTTTCATTCGGATTTATTACGAGGGTTCGGTTCAATGTTGCTGTGATGTTTATATCTGAAGTTTGGGGCTGTTTCAAAACAATGTGTCTTGCTTTACGATTAATCTAAATATCTTCCTCTTGCCTTGAGACTTTTCTTGTTTTTCAGTAACCATTTGTCACAGGTTTTAAAGGAATAAACTTGTACCACGGTGGCATTAAATAATTTCAATAAAAAAGAAATATAATTTTTATATAAAAATATACCTACAATTTTCAATCTTAACTTTATACGAAAACCTATTTAAATACAATGAATTTCTTATTATAAAGGTAAACCTATCAAATTACTTTATAAGTCCAGTAAACAAACTAACAAAGTCAAACACGACTTCAAGTTAAATCGCCCCCGCAATTATTTACTCAGAACTTTTTTACAAGTCGCGCTGATACTTGGAGCTCAGTACACAGATGTATAGTTCATTTAATCAAGTTCTGGAGTGAATTTAAGTTTTTTAATAAAAGAAGTACTGTAAATGTATCAACGAAAGTATACAATTCCTATAGGAATTGTATAAATTACTATATAAATTGGGTATTTTGCTGCGTGGATTAGCTTATGTGAAACCAGATATTAGAAATCATTATCGAAAAAATATTAAAAATATAAAATATTAATACTTACAGAATAATATAATATATTAATACTTACAGAATATGGGAAGTTCAAGTTATATAAACAATATATATTTATCCTACAATTTAAGCAACAATAGAAAGTCCTTGCAGTTTGATTTTTTGTTGTGAATTTGATAGGAATTTATTTATTAACTTTTTTCCTTTTTTAAATCACATAAATAAATAATAGTTAGTAATTTTTTTTTTTTTTTTTACTTCGTCTTATATTATTTGACAATACGACAGTAACCTTTCTTAAAATACCTTTTTATTTATTATCACTGTTATACCAATTTTATATAACACACGTAACAAAATATTAGCCCGGAATGAACTCCGAAACTGTCTATTCCATAAGGCAAACGTAATGAACTCGATGTTATTAACATAATCATGAGTACTTTATACAACTACTTTATAAGAATTTGAATTTCTCTGTCCTAATCGACACTAAAAATTTTTTATTAACCTCTACTTTTTGGTATAATTTATATATTATCTCAAAACGTTTTGTTGTGAGTGTTATAAAGCCCTTCTCCAAATGTTACCTACTACAATTCATCTCTAAATGTTAGTGCAATACACACTAAGTAAGTACACTAGCACCCCTCACGTTGAAGTGATATGCACGCCCCCCTGTCTACTACCAACTAGGTAAATGTTATTTGATATAATTTATACTTGACTGTCATGTTCAACACACACACACACACACACACATATATATATATATATATATATATATATATATATATATATATATATATATATATATATATATATATATGTTGAAAATAATATATAATTTTATAATGTTGAACTTTTCTGAACACTAAATAATGTTATATAACGTTACTTACCTGTGAAGAATTAATGTTATGAAATGTTCAATTATTGTGTGGTTCGTTTCAGATCAGGTACGTTTGTTACCTCCGTAAAATTTTTTTTAGTTGAAGAGTGTCTTTACTGAATGGCTTGTTTCAATAAGTAAGGTTTCAAAATAGGCCCTCCTAACACTTCCATTTGAGGTACACAAGTAATTACTGGTATTGATTCTAAATGGTAAAATTGTAGATTGTTGGCTACATTTTATAAATTACTATAATTTTATAAATTTAACAATCAAAGCTTTTAGATTTATTTAATATTTTACAATAAAACGTATTCAGGTAAAGTTTAAAATAAAATCAATATTTGTAAAAACTAGAATGACTTTCATTAGATTTTATTGCATAAAATAAAAAATAATTTTTGTTATAACTTGAATAAATGAATTTTAAACATTCAAAACCGATTTCGTTAAATTTGTCCTGATTTTTATTTCATAGAACAATTTTTTGCTTTGATCGCGGAATATCACTTTCAGTTTTTCTATTTCAGGTATAACAATAGAGTTTATTTTATTTGGGTGGATTTTTTAATTACAACACAATTTCAAACGTAATTCTGTTAAAAAAAAATCATACTATTCCTAAAATATTATCACTATAGTACAATGTAAAGAAAAAAATTGAAAATACCTCCCCTTATATATTTGTGAACATAAAGACGTAATAAAACAAAATACATTATCCCCTATAAAGAACTCCCATAAAAACCCGCTGACGTCACCTTATCTGCACCCATGATTCATCTCGACACGTTAGTGATCTACATCCATAATGGCGGCTGAAACCACCTCACACTACTTAATCCTATGAAAATGTTATATAAATGAGTATTATGATTTATCCCAACGAGAAATTTAAGTTTTTATGGTCGACCACCATATTAAGAGGGACATTATATTTTTGTAAGATACAGTTGACGTTCTTAATAAATGTATTTTTTATAACTCATAAACTTAATGTGAGTCACAAAATTCTTGACTACATTTTTATAAATTACTATAATACACATTTGAATAGAAAATTTGAAATTTGTAAATCAGAAGCTCCAATCAGTTAAGGCAATTTGTACTGACAATAATAAAGTCCGAAGAAAATCAACACGAAAAATAGTAAATATATCGAATTACTTCAGAGCCTGAATGTCGGCCTTTGTCTAGAGACGTGACCTAATTTACAAGAAACAACCTATTTTTCTTTCAACCAAATTGTTTAACGACATTTCAAGCGAAAATCACTCCAAATACTCTTAATATAAAGTTTACGTGATACGCAAATAAAATTTGGGGGACTTGATTGGATACGACGAACCAAACCCCGATTGGGACATTAGAATTTGAACTTTATTATTATTGGCATAAAGATTAGTTCCATAGCATGACAGTTCTGTACATTCCCTTGCTCGTATTACAATAATAAATTTGATGAAACACAAACGAATTGCAGCCTTATTCAATTAAATTTAAAGGTGTTATCGTCAGCATTGTTAAGTGTGAAATTAGATTCGTCGAGGGCGCTTGGTTTCAATCATTCGCGGGATAAAATTCAGGATATCTTTCCGATATCTATCCCGTTTCCTTGATTTCGAGACATTGACGTAGGTCATTCTATTTTACGGTTCTTTTACATTATCTCGGAATAAGTAATGGCTGCTCGCAGATCTCATATTTTGTGATGCAAATCAGACGCTTTATATCTTCTTCATGATTTAACCTTTTATTCCGACCAATTTAAGACAGTAGGTAAAGAAAGTAAGTGCAAGATAATTACACATAAAAGATAAATTAACAAATTTCCATTAAATTGGAAGATAGAACACCCAAATCGATTTATTAGTACCAAAACTGGTAATACGCCTCTGGCCTTTGAATATTAAGCGGATAATAAAACCTCACCACACGCGGTACGAAGTCACGTCGAGAGGCAATGTCTAAATTTTAGCGAAGAACTGAAATATTGCGAGCACGTGAGCCCCCGTTCATACGTATTGGTTTTTTTATTGAGTAATGATAGCTTCGATTGCATTCATGAATGGATTGTAAATGCTTCTGGTATTTCATTGGGTTAATGTTTTGGACGGATTCCAGTTATCATATTAGTGAGCATTGTTCGGAGATTTTGAATAAGAAATATTTATGATATTTGAAATATAATTTAGATCCCAATATGATATAATCTTTTTTACAATTGTATGCATATTATATAAAAATTTGTTCATTATAAAGCTTTTATATATAAATTACTTATTTTTTTTAATACACAATTTTAAAAAGTATGTTCAAAGATTTTTATAATAGTCTTTATCAGTTTTATTAATAAAACCATTAACAAAAAGATTCTTCCACTAACCATCAATACCAATTAAACACCACAGCCGTTAGTACTGTTATTCAAACAAGCAATCTCACTCCAGGGAAGCCAAAAACACCTAAAATGACGAAAAAGAACTTATTCAATAAATCGAAGCCATTATAAGAATAGCCTCAAATTAAATTATTATTGGGCTACTTGAATTTGAACTTTATATCGATGGGTCAGGGTTCAATGTTAATCGCAACAAAATTGGGGGAAGTTTATAAATATGAGCGTGTAAACAAAAGGCGTAGGGCGATCGCGTGAATCAGTTTTTCAATACAGACCTTTAGAAAATAACGGGAAATGAAAAATTAAAAGGTTTGGTTTGAATATATGGAAACCGTTCTAAAACAATAGAAGAAGTACTTATTAACTCTAATTACGCACTGAAAGAAAAAATCTATTGAAAGTATTTAAGAAAAAGTGAAAAGTCTCCCAAGAAAAACTTTTAACTATTAGGATGTTTCTCATAATCTTACCATATAAAATCGATTACTTTTTATCTTTCTTGCACTACTCCTCCTAAACCGTTTATCCGATTTTTATAAACAGGGTATCAAATGAAAGCTTATAGTCTAACGATGCCAGGGTTATGTTTTGGCGACGCTGTAAGGTCAATAACGTCACCAAATTAAAAAACAAAAATAAAAAGTGCTCTGCGGACTAGACGTAGGCGTAATATCATAAAATCGTCATGATTTTCTTCCAAATCTTATCAACTGACCATGCATTTCTTGTTTCATCTTACCACAATCTCATAATACTAAAGCAGGTAAGATTAAGAATATAATTTTAGTTTCTTAAAAATTCTCAAAATCTTCAATATGAGATCAAGGTAAATCTGTGTTATTACCCTGGTGACTAGTAGAATTTCTTTCACTATGGAGGATATTAAAAGCCTTCGCCATATTAAATTGATTTTATCTGTCCGGTAAATACATAACTATAAATTTAATCTACACTTTATTGCTAGTCTTCGATGCCTCATTGTAAAGCAAAATTATATTATTCTCCTTACTTTTGTTAACATAATACGAGGTTAGCAAAATAACTTATTAAAGGCGATTTAATTGTTCTTATATTGTTATTTACATTGAGTGTAAAAAAGTCACTACAAATATAAAATAATAATCTAATAATCATATAAAGAAACTATACATTATTGCAAATGATATGGCGTATTTTCATATCAAAACATCAAAAAAATAAATATGAATAAGACATTCTCCTTACTTTTGTTGTTACACCTAATTCATGAGAACGAAAATCACATTAAAATATTTTTTGTACTAATAGGTAACGTTATATAGGAAGTCTTTTTTTTATACATCCTATGTAACATGAATTGAGAATTGAATGTGATTGTTATACATTTACGCCGGAGTACATCTTTTACGATTTACGATAAAAAATAACTATTAGATGATCAACCAATTTAACATGAATGTTTTTATATATAGCATGTCCGTTGTCAGAGCTGGTTTTATATAATATTTAATATCGATATTATAAACAAGAAAGGTTCATAATTTTTCTCTGCGTAATAAAACATTTCTATTAATATCTTGTATTTCTTTAGGTCTAGATTAAAAAGCGAACAACAAACTGTTAGCAGTGTAGCACTCGTAATTATTCCGGGTCTTAAGCACTGTATGCTACAAAATAGCATTTAGAGCCACAAAGAATAACTCTTTAAACTTCTAAGAATTCCTTTTTCAATATAATTAGCACTTATTTTTGTTCCTTTTGAAAAATTCAAAGTGAAGCATGACGTTGGTTTTTTGATTTTTAAAAGAAATAACAGACGTAGATTTTCTTTGATCCACTTGCGGAAGAGTTTGATGAAGTTGTTAAAAAAATCTTAGCTTAAAGTAAGGTTCTTTTGCTGTATCAGATATTTAAGTATTATTTACTATGTACTAAATATTACATTATTTAGATCATACATAAAATAAATGTTTTATGTTATTATGTAAACATATTATTACGTAAAATCTAAGTAGCCTAAATATATAATCAAAAGTATAAATGTTTAAATAAACAAAAGTCTAAATGTATTCACGAAACTTTATCCCTTATTTGTAAAGATTGTACGACCAAATAGTGTCTGTAAGCATCCCTTATCCCGCTTAAACAACGCTTCAGCTTATCCGCATAACCGTCCTGTGCAAACTGAATATGTCTTCGTAAAGGCAAAGCCGCTAAAATGCAAGTTTATGTTCAGTATTGCTTTGGGTACTTGTATATTTGAAGCGGGGAGATAGCGGATTAGTGATTCTTTTATAAACGCTTAAAATCTATCATTAACTTGATATAGGTTAAATATTATACCAGTGTATATATTAACAAATGTTATAGTTATAGTAAGACAACCATTTTCTCAGTTAAGAATATTAAAGTAGTTCCACTTCCTACAATTTTTATATCAAAATCCATATCTATCCATCCATATATCTGGGTTACGCACTAACGAAATAGTTTTCTCATTTTATTTATATTATATTATATTATAACATAGCATTCAATACAAAACAAGCTTTAGGATCAATAGCAATGTTTACCAAAACTGCGGTTTAACTAAATGCTACATACCAATGTTTACAACTATTTGAAAAGCGGAGTTTGTATTTACTTAAATCAGTTTCACCTCGTATTTTCATTTAGAGTATTACTTAATATAAAATGTACATTTTAACTGAGTTTAAATTATATGTAAAAATGCCTACTTGGATAGCTCCAAGGTATGTTTGTTTCTATATCTCGCTGATTTTTTTTAAGTCCCATATTGTCTTTTCCGGTAGTAAAATATGTTTACAAACTGTAGTATTCAATTTTTTTGTACTCAGATAACTGTGAAACTGTTTTTTTAACTTAAAGACAACGATGTTCTCAGCATAACATCACTATGGGAAAACTGTAACCTATTATTTAATCACTAAAACTATTAAATACAAAAGTAACCTGTATTCGAATTGTGTATAAGTGTACTATCGCGTGAACTGAATATTAATAATTTGTTATTCGATATCAAGTTCTTTTTATTCGCGATAAAATTGAAATTCCATTGCATGTGAGCATGTCTTAGGTAACTCTGTGGGAAAATTGTAAGCATTGTTTTCACCGTTCTTTGCAACCTTCGGTTTACTTCGGTTCATTGAACCCGATTATGGTGTGATTGTAACGTTTTTTCAATCAAATAACAATATTCTTCAAAAAATATATCCCAATATCGGCAAAATACATGGCCCAATAACGGAATAAACCTTGAACATTTTCTAAAAAACATTTTGAGGAAATATGTATGTATGAATAAGACAAATGTGAACTGATGGAAGATGTAACGCGATGTGTTAAAAGGATTCTTCAAATAGGCATGAGTAGTCTCAAAGATTACCTACATACAAACATACTTACAAATAATACCTCTATATAATATTAGTATAGATAAGCTTGCTGCTAGTAAACTATATTTGTATAAACATTTAAATCACATTGTAATACCACTTTAATTAATGGTAACACCGGGTTCCAATAAGAAAATCCCAGACTTGACACTGTAATGCCAAGATAGAGGAGGGAATCTGATATTTTATATTAACAATATACCTACTAAACAATTTTCGTAAAACGAGTTTACTGAAGAGAAGTTTTTATAAATATGAAAGAGGATTATATAATTTCAAATTGAAGAAAATGTTAGGTTACTGTAAGCCGTGGGATTCGAACGCCTCTTTAACTCGTATATGTGAGTATTCTTTGAATTACGTACGGATTTACGTTTGTTTTGATGTTTTGGATGTTGCATATATTATATGCTTAACTGCATGGGTAGCAATTTTGCATCTTCATTATGTTTGAAAACGACTTCTTGTACTTAAATGGAACAACAATTATAATTTAGTATATTTTAACCCACTTTTTCTTGCATGAAAGAAAGGTATAAAGGGATTGGATTGGGCATGGCGATTACCTAAAAATAAATTATTATAGTAACAAATAGTAGCAATGTCCCCGCGCTTTCTGCTGACACACCATAAGTCCAGTCAGCGCATATCCTCTCTGAAATTAGATTTTTCCGGAATAAAAAGCAGTCTATGTCCTGTTCCAGGTCCGTCTATCTGAATAAAATTTATCTAGCACTTTTGCATAATTCAAGCATAAACAGCTAAAAACCTATCTTTATCATTTACAATATAGGTTGAAGTAAATAAATGTAATAAATCTTAAATTTGTATATAAACATTACAATTTTAATGTGCTTAAAGTCTGTAAATTATATAACTACAACATTTCCATATTTGTATAATAATTGCGCGAATCAAATAATATGACATCGACTTCATTGACCGAATAATATAATAAAATGAAGGAAGGAATGAACACAGCCACAATGGCGCGTAACGAGACTCATTCATTCGTGTACATTCAAAAAGAGGACTTGAATAAATGTAATTTTATTTACATCTCTATAGTGACCTACATGAAGTTGAAGGTTTATATTGAAGCGTATTATTATGAAGTTATATCGTAGGTCTATTATTTTCAGACCGGGAATGTAATGTACAATCTGTAAAAACAATTTATTTCAGTTTGTATAAACAAAATCCAATTCAAAAATATATTTACGTCTTTTTATATTTTTTTAATAAAAAAATAATATTATTCCTTGATTAAAAATAAATATGAAAGAAGTTATTAACATTTTAAAAATAATAAATATTAAGACATTTTTTTTTTCTAATCTCAAAAAACATGCACCAACGTAATATTTAACTTATTTTATAATATAAAATGTAGCTTATTACAAAAGGGTCTCTAATTTCAAACATTTTTTGGACCGAATCCAAACAAACCTTAATTTTAATTATGAATTTATAAAATCTTAAGAATTTTTCCTCCGATACTTAGGTATTTACATTTTTTTTGAGGATCCACATTTTTAAGGCAGAATAATATAAATTTTAATTCCGAATCCTATTAACAAATGTTTTGCTTGTATTAATCTTTTTTATTTAACAATTATAACAGTTGACAGAAACTTATGCCCTTAGCATTTCTATAAAATATTTTACTTAATATACATTTGGCTATACATTTACTTTATAAACCTCGCAAACTGAGCCTCATTTTGTTTTATAACTGACTCTCAATACAAAATCAATGACTTTTTACAGAATTCCAGTTACTGCTGAGCCTATGGTATAAAATATAAGGGTAAAACGTAAAAATTCATTTTAAAATTTAGTAAAATTCTTCACTTTACTCATTTTTTGTTTTAATTCACTGACATTTTTAAAAGGATAATATTTTATGTTAAAATTAGTTGACAACACTGACAAGAGAAGATACGAGGTAAGAGAAAAGAAGACATAGTCGGGCTATCAAGCCATTATCCAATAACTACATATTACTACTATCCTTACACCTATGCATATTTTACGTTACATTTTCAGATATATATAATACGAATCATATTGATTTATACATTTTGTTTTTCAACTTTCTCTTATCACATTCACCACACGTAATTTGCAATGAAGCAAATGAGCGTTATTCAAAGCTCTTAGCGAGATGGCTTTATCATCGCGACATCGACGCTAACCGAACTTGACGATTCATTTGCGATCTGAAAGCCCATTCAGTAATTAATAAGAAGAACAGAATTCTGCTTTTATTGTCGTATGTACCTGTTATATGGTCTGTGACAGACGTTTAAATTAAGTTTTGCTTTGATGGTTTCAAACCATTTGTTATTACTTTTTAATCAACTTTTTTTTTATTATACAGTTTATTATGATACTATAGTAACAAAAATATATAGTTACATTATTTGCTGTTTCTAATTAGAACGGGAAGATGTTTACAATTTTCGTTGGAACTTAAAAAAGTATTGCTCTAAATATTATTTGCTTCATAACATGACATAACTTGCCTAATAAACACTATTATAAAAGTGTTTTAAAATGTATAACAATGAGTCGCCTTGTAAATGTGTGTATTGATGTTTCTGTAGTCTCCGCGCAGGGAGCAACGGTTAACAAATAGTATGATATAAAGATTTGGGTACACTTACATGGTTTTTTTTAACGAAACGCATGTAATTTGTAGAAATGGTATATATACAGAGAACATTTGTATCAGAACTACTAAAATAACATAGCATAGATAAATCAGTTACTCTTACTTACAAGATAAACCACTTCTAATCAGCAATTTCTTTTATTGATCATTTTTGATTTATCGTCTCAGTTTATATATATATATATATATATATATATATATATATGATATATTATAAATTAGATATTATTATATCTAATTTATAATTAATATGCAATGGTTACTTATAAATACTGTAACTAAAGATTCCAGACTATTAAGTAAATTATTATTATATATTGGAATACAATTCATATATAAATAATAAGACTGATTGAGTAATATATATAAAAAATATTTATATCCTCTAAAACAACATTTTGTTTATAGTTATTTTTACTGTACTTGAAGATAATTCTCATTAAGAAATTATAACCAGTCATTAAAAATCACATCTACTGCGTTTTAATATCGAGTGAATAAAGTATCTGAATTTGAATAGATATAATTTATTCTCTTAATTGGCAACATTCATTTAACCTGCCTTTGATTGTTCTTGCATTTCATTTTAACCGATAACGACGTTGATCACAAAAGTAAATATTAATTAAAGGTGTACTTTTATTTTTTGCTCATTTAATATTCCTTCCTTCAATGACGGCTTTAACTCTGATGAACTCAAAAGTATATTTATTTTTATTCTACTATTCTTTGCCTTTCTTTTAAATTTCTTTCAGCTTATTAACGTTTGAGCATTTCTAGGATCATTTAAGTTTTTGTGTAACATTGATTGTTAAAGTGATGGGATAATGAAGTTATATTAAAATGGTATTCTTAAACTAAATTCACAATTATTTATAACAGTGTCTTACTCCATTGTTGAATATTAAACAAAACAATTTATACCATCTTTCTCTTGTAGCATTCAAATAGTTTCCGCATTTCGAAATAATTCCCGTAATTTACACTCCTTAATAGCGCAAGATACCAACTTGAGCTATTTCCTAGGATAAAGACTACTCTACACTTATAGGGTAGTTTAGGGTAATTTTCGTAATCGTGAATCTTTTTACGGTATTATGTAAAAATAAAGATATTTCTTAGACTTTATTTAATGTTTAATATTATATACATTTATATATATTAGAATATTAATATTATTCAAACCGTATTAAAGTAAAAATTTTATACTCAACGCTGGCTAGCTGAGACGAAGTGAAATAAATTTAAGAACCGTATCTCCCATCGGCTAGAGATTTCTCGTAACATTTTCTTGAAAATAATTTTATTCTAACACCACCATTTGTAAACATGAATTATAACTTCTATACATAAAATTAGTTTACATATAAATAACTTTTGGGAATTGAGAGTTCTTTCAATTATAAAAAAATATATCGGTTTAAAATATTCCTGATTGTGTTAAAAATATATTAACATATTAAAAATAATAGAAATCAAATGATATTTATGTTATAATTAAATTAAAATTATTATATAACTACACTGTCCGTGTATGTTATGTGTAAATGCCCTTATAAGAATTTTAAATGTGAAAATGTAACACCTGCTGGAAGTTTGAAATGAAAGTACAGAAATTTTCTGTGAAAAACCTTTGAAATGCGCAATGAAATAGAATTCTGATGCTTTTAACTAAATGGCACATGTATGAAGACAGCTGATATGACTAACACAAATATTTCGTTTGATATTTTATAACTATTTCATGTGTAGGCATGAAATGTAAGATAGTTAAATATTCAAAAGATTCGCGTGTTATACATTTTTACTTTAAATTTAGATCTCTTTGATTGTAACTTTTATAAGGTTTAGTTATTTATTACTTAAAGAACTCTTCGGAGAAGAATGAGTCTATTTTGATTTTTGTATGATTGCCTATAATCACCAATTATTACGATCGAATTAAGAAATTAAATTGCAACATTCTATAAACTATCACAATTATACGTAAGTATATTAATTTGTGCAGTAGGTAACATTTACTACAATAAGACATTCTCCGGTGTCTTCTCTTTTATTCACAATACACCAAGTATTGTGAATAAAAGAGAATGTTATATTATTCTGTTAATTATATCTGCGATTTAATGTCAAATGTTTTGGCTCAAAAAATTATAGTGACTAAATGTTACGGATTCGATAATTTTACTTGGTTTTTATTGAGCACTCCTCTCGTAACTGCGCAGAAGATGTGCAATGACTTTACACTCTGAGTATCAATATATTTTGATAGCTATCCGCTAGAGTATATAGCTTTCTGATTTTCACTTCTTCCTTACTTCGATAATACAGACACGAACATAAAAATTTTTATTCCCTTTTTTAACAAATTACCATCCAAAACAAATTACCGATCGGTATATCATAAATTAAATAAATTTCTAAGCATGATTTAAACATTGTAGAGGTTATAGTTAAGATTTCATTATTAGTATATGCGTGGTATTTTGCTCTTATATCTTAATAAGTAATTATAATAAAATTTGATAGACAAATTATAAATTATCTATAAATAGTTTTCTAATCAAATCTACATTGACTAGATAAAAACATGAAACTCCGTGATTCACAGGAATATCACAACATATAAAAGTTCATTAAACTCTCTCTTTTCATTCGCAAAGTTTAAACATATTCGCATGAGCATATTAGACGAGGGAGCGTGCATAATGACTTTTTTAATGTATTACCGCGGTGGTTATTAGAAATCGTGTGCAGGGAACTTAATATTTCTTTGGAATTTGTAATATATTATTGTCATAAAAATACAATAAAGTAAAATATTATAAAAAATATACATTCAACGTATTACATAATATAAAGTCTAATATGTCTTATATTTGTTTTGGAAATCTTATCGAAATCAGTGTAGCCTTCACGAAATAAAATACAAAGTGAACTTCCGGAGCCCAAAGTTGTATTTTTGAGTACGGTCCTGATTTAAATATGTATTTGTATGGAAAGTAATTTTTCCGATACATATATGTTTTACTCTAGAGACACACATATTTTTTTACCCCCAATAATATGATATATTTCTGTTTCAGGTAATAAATTTTACTTCAAATCGCAAGAATTGGGATGAAAATATAAAAAAACAGTATTTTTTTCAATTACAATTCAATTAATGCTAATTATGAAATATAACGGTAGATTGAAAAACAAATTTTCGATACATATTATTCTAGAAAAATTTTCGTTTCGCTAATGGAATGTAAACAAAAAAAAAACCTTTTACGAGCTCGAGTTTTTTTATTGAACAGTCGTGATGCGGTTACGTAAATATTTCATATATGTATAATTTTATTTTATTCACTTGCGTTAGCGAGGACCCAATTCTGTAAAGGTAAGCGGATAAAATATTGAAAATGTTACCTTTCCTAATGTCCTTAATAATTTCTGATGCTTAATGTAGTGGTATTATTTGTTTGACAATATTTAGTGACTTACCCTAATATACAAATAAATTTAAATTATAAAATCTTTATTAAAGGTAGTTATATATTGGAACTTTATGGTCAGAATATCTTTTTTCCAAAAGTTTCAGGTTCAAATCAGTAGAGTATTTAACTTAACTTTTCAAGATATTTATCTAAACGGATATATCCCTCAAGAACATATGACAAAGATATAATATACTTATAATCTATAGTAAATACTAATGGTTTTAGAATAGAAGAAGTTTGATGATTGAATGGTTTGACCAAAAGATTAAACATTGTAAAGACAGACTGTCACAACTGAGAAATCGCCAAATTCTAGTAAAACCCTCTAAAATATAGCAGCGCTTCGTTCAAACGCTGTCAGGTGTCGTTAATGCCGAAATTTGTTGGATCTATTCCGACCGTAATGATAACAGATGAGGTGAAATTTATTAAATGGGATGTTCATCATTTTCACTCCGTCTTATATTAATGATTGTGTAACCGTATCTTAAATTGGTTATTATTTCAAGTTATACGTTATGAAAATAGTTTTCGATTCAAATTTAAGATATTATTTGTAACTAATATAGTTAATTTAATATAAACTGATGGTTACATCGAGTTCAAAATAAAATGACTACCTTTTCGGATGAAATATCCTATTTTTCCAAGTCGTCTTACAGTTTTTTTTTGTTAGAAAAATTAATTTTATTAAAAGATTCCATTGAGACTTCATACTTTCCGTGTTATAACAAATATTTTTTACAATATCCGTACTTTTTTAGTTTTTATCTAATTAAAGTCGTTTTAGGTATAAACTACCTTGTAATTTAACACGTCATTTAATAATCTCATCAAAAATCTGTCTAGAAAATGATGATATCGGAACAAGCAGATATACACGATAGGGATATTGCTCTATAATACAAAAATATAATACAAAAAAGAAACAGGCAAAAATGTATGTAAATGTCGAATTTTACATTAGCTATATCTACAATTGTATTGTTTGTTTTTCTTGAAATTAATTATTCGTACCAAAAATTGGGTAAAAAAAATCTAATTTGGAGATAGTGATTAAGATAACAACGAATAGAGATTGTGGACGTTAGACAAAATGTTCCTATGTAACTTTTTTTTATATTTTTACATCTCAACTATTTTGATATCTCCTTGCGTTTTGATAAAATCTATAATTAACGTAATGTATATTCAAATATTTATAAAATTGTTCTGACTACGAAAATATCAAATAACGGATATTACATAAATAAATAAGCAACTGACATAAAGTATTAAAATCAAAACATCGTTTTTGTTTACACATTTTCACGATAAATTTCTTAAATTCACAAACGCTGTTTCGTTAAATAAGTATGCTTACCGCCGCTTCACTTTACAGCCCTCCGTGTGAAGACGTTTAATTTAACGAATCGACTCTCTTGTTTTTGAATTTTTGAATGGCATGCATAATTTAGTTTCTTGTCTTGTTACCTTTATTTCGCGGTACTGATTTTGGGGCTTGTAACGTCGATTTGTTATTTAAATATTCATTAATACAAATTGTAATACGGTATTCAGTAATTAAACATATTAATTAATGAAAATTCAAGAAATATTAAATATTAAATTTCTGAAGTGAAAGTGACTATGAAAATTAAGTAAATGGTATAAAGTATTACGTTATATAAAATTACTTCATACATTCAAAGTAAAGCGGACCGTTTAGACGAGTTAAACACTTGACATAGTTAACCGTTCTAAAGGTAATGAAACTACCAACTTACATGTGATAAGTAGATATTATGTATAAATTTTGGAGTACTGTATAAGTGTCTAAATATCTTAAACTAGATATATATGTTAGGCCCAAAGACCGAAAAAGCTCAGTGGACGGAAAAAACGGCCACAACGCGTTCTGGCTGTCTTCAAATGCGCAAAATGCGTTTTGGCTGCTATTAAAAGCTCGCAACGCGTTCTGGTAATTGTCGAACGGCCAGAACGCGTTTTGGCATTCGTCAAGCGCTCAGAACGCGATTTTAATGTTTGAGTCGTATTATGTGCCACTCTCTACCTGGGTACAATCAAATTCATTTTGTACTTATAAAACAAATGAATTTTGATTATTGTTCTACACACATAAGTTATTTCAGGGTACGAAATATACTTATATTTATGATCTTTTCAGTTAATTTTAAATAATTGAATCCTCTACGACTACAATTAAATACATAGGACGTATGTTTTTCGAACTTTTTATTACATCAGAACATTACTTATTTTTACAAATACTGCTTGAATGACATTTCGAATTACATTTTAAGTTCAAATTTCAACAAGTGCATTTCTTATTAGTACAATATCGTTTACACTTACAATAAACAAAACCTTGTTTGCTTCCTGAAGATAGAGTTAAAGCTGATCGTAAAGAAATAGTTTTTTCCGCGGATACCTCACTTTCTTTAACAAAATTACTGTCGGCGATTGTAAATTCATTGCGAGCATAAAGACGTTCGAGAGTTCCATTTTTTGTACCTAATGTGTAAAGACCGGAGGATCAACCTGAGTGACAACTGCTAGCACGTTTCTGGGAGCTAATCGTCCGCTTAACATTAACATCGATTTCCGATTAACATCGGGCACTCTTACGACAACACTTGTTACGATTTCAGCTGCTGGAAATTTTGAATTGGACAATGCTACCATTTTCTCTGCTTGTTTTTGTAAATTCTTTTTTGCATTGCTTTGTTCCTGACTAATAGAACTTTTTCTAACACAAATGTTGCAAATGACTGATTTTCCGAACCCTTCGCTCATGGTCTTTCCACAAATCGTATGGACGTAGTTATGACATTCTGAACATTTGTGCGCTCCTGAAGATTCTTGCTCGCAGATTACACAGTACACTTTACTTGTGTCTTCGACGTTTTCCTTGTTCTCGCTGCAATCCTTAATGTTGTCCATTGATTCAAGTTCTGTAAACATATATGAAATGATTAGAAAAGAAAAGTTGTACATTTCTAGTACCTAAAATTTATAACTATTCCAATAACGGTAAGCCTCTATTGTTCAAAATTAGTTGAAAAAATCCCAAAATACGCATGCAATTGTATGCAGGTAGGGAGTGGCATATAATACGACTCAAACATTAAGATCGCGTTCTGAGCGCTTGACGAAAGACAAAACGCTTTCTGGCCGTTCGATAATTACCAGAATGCATTGCGAGCGTTTAATAGCAGCCAAAATGCGTTCTGCACATTTGAAGACAGCCAGAACGCGATGTGGCCGTTTTTTCCGTCCACTGAGCGTTTTCGGTCTTCGGGCCTAACATATACATAACACATTAATATTAAAGTTTGTATAAAATTGTCTATTTTTATTTTACTGGAAAACTATAACTAGATTCATAGATAATTTATTTTATAATGATCCTAGTAACGACTTCTTTATAACCTTTATAAATACTAAAATATCAGTAACAAACAGCTGTATCCAATTTATCATTTAACTATATTAGGGTTCAACTAAACTAATTCCTTTTTCTTAAACTAATTAGGAGTTTAGGTGTTATGTGTATGATTATAAAGATTAGAGGAAAAATTTTAACTTCAAACCAATATATTCTTTATTGATTCTATATCTTAAATCTTTTTTCTATTTACACACAAATTGCCTACACATAGCATTTGAAGCATTTAATAGTAGTTATATAGATTTCATTTAAAATATATAGTAATTAATATATTTTAATTAATGACAACGTATTGACCTCGACGTGTTAAAGGACCGTGACCGTCAGATTCTCACGGCCTCTTCGATTTGAAATTCTTAAGATCTTTGATATATTTCATAGCTGTCGTGTGTATTAAGTTTTATGAAGTCATATTTTATATTTATTTATAAAATCATATAAGTTTTATTAGTTAACTTTGACTATCAATAATTTCGTAGAAAAAGTTTGTAGAATATTTGAATTTTTATAAGGTATTTAAATACCATTTTTAATTGAAGTTTATCTTAAGAAAATTTAGTTCACTTTTATACTTAAAATACAATAAACCTTAAACATTTCAAATTATTTTTTATGATTAATATTAGTTTCTGTAGTATTATATTCATTTATTGAAACCACAACTTTTTTGTTAATACAAAATTGTCGATACACACAGGATACAGTTTTTATTGTAAAAAAAAGAAGTGGTATACAAGATGGCAGTTCTAAAATTATAACTGATTATAATTTATTTGTAATCACAATTTTTTTTGTTTTGTACTAATAATAAATTACTTTTATTTCCAAGAAACTTGTCTAAAGACAAACACATTAAAGGCATTCTCTTCTCATTAAATAATAAAACTTCATTATTAAAGGTATACTAATTATATACAATTTCTATGCCTATGCCTTCATATCCAAATGATAAAAGACTTCGATAATTACAATAATAAGGATACGATATAAAAAAATAAATTTGAAAAGCCCCAAAAAGGCAAAAGCGAATATTAAAGTATGTTTTTCTCTTACAGCTGACTAATTCACTTCAAACGTGTTTTGATTGAATTAATTATATTCTTTGATATAAGGCTTCCCACATTTTTGTGTTTGATGACTTATTGAGTTGTAAAAATTAAAAGCGGAATTGGTATATTCAATATTTTTTGTAATATACTTTGTATAGCCTTAGGGTATGGTTTAAAAAATCAGCTTTTCTGTATCTGAAGTTTTAATAACATAAGTACAGCTTTGGAATACGAATGAATTGCCAAAGGCATTCAAGTACTTTGTGGGTCGTTGTACCATATGTAAAGCGTGTACAAGCTTTGTTCTGCCACTCTGTCTTTAGACATTGGGACTGAGGATAGTCGTTTTAAGCTGCTTGTCTTGCCTTGCTCTTTTGTCACTATTTGTCTTATCACAAATGCCATACCGTCATGCGTCAACTATATAATCTCTTTGGGCCATTTCTAAACTTTTGCAACTGTTGTTTGTACTGAGTTATTGTTATAATGATAGTAACTAAAACTTTTGTCTATAAATGAATAGAAAATACGCATTATGCGATAAAAATATATATATATATATATATATGTATATATATTACTATATTTACTAGATTTGTATATATATATATATATAAATAGATTTTATATATATATGTGTGTGTGTAGTACAAGTACAATTTGTCGAATATTTGACGATTATCGTACAAGTAAAACACGATAAAAAATTATCTACATATTACTCAATAAATATTTGATTTAAAAACAAATAATCTAAATACTTAAAACATAATTAAAGAATTTGAAGATTTTTTTATGTATTTGTTGGCGAGTTACCATCCAAATGAAATCTTGAAGATTTTGTTGTAAATGAAAACTGAAGTAAGGTTGAGTGTTTCGAGAGTCCCGGCTGGGGACCGGCGCCAAATAATTTGTTTCTATTATGATTGTGTTTAATTTCTTTAAATTTTAATGACTTCTGTGCTTATTGTTTTTTTCTCCATTTGTTTGTATGAAGATTTAAACGAATAAATTTTTTGCATTTTGCAACTTTGTTATGACAGACTTACATAATATATTATAACTGAAATGTTATGTGGTCATAAATTGTTACTTTAGACATTTCGTTTGAAAAAAAAATCCTTCTCACAAAATCCAGTAAATAGTAAAATAATTTTTATAACTTGTAAATAGATAGGATGACGTACTATTTTTTAATTCGATTTTAATAACATTTAAATTTTATATCCACATCAAAAATAAAACAAAGTTGAAACAGATAACTTCCAAGTAAAAGAAGAAGTGTCTTAGCCGTTTCATTGTAAGATTATTAAATTAAATTTGTTTATAAAAAAAAGGAAAAAGTATTTTAATAACTCGTAAGACATCTTATAAGTAAATATGTTATTTAAATTATTTGATGCGAACATACACTATTAATAAAATGCTCTTAAAATGAAATACATAAAACGACTTTTTATATTTAAAGTTAATAAATATCATTTTAACTTAAAAGATTTAAGAACAAAAAAATAAAAAGACCAACTTACGACACATTATCAAAGAACTATAAGTGCAATATCAACTACAGTTGAATCCTTTGAAGTATCACATAAGACTGTCCATTTTAACATGAACCTTGTTATAGTAAATGTAGTAACTGATCTTAAGGAAGTCAACGTTCATTATAAACTGGGACCATACTATCGACCACTAACAGTTGACCTCTCACAAAAGTGTACCTATCCGCAATATAGCAATAACATAAAATGACCAGAGGGGATGGAAGGTCCAGTTACATTTGCCAGAAGGCCAACAGTATATCAAGAGAGAAAATTGTTCTCTGTGGACTTGGGATAGTTAAAAAGAATTGTGGGACAATTGTGTCCTTCTATTTTATACATTATTGTCTTATAAATAGAGTTTAAATTAAAACAGTGTACAAAGAGCGAACTCATTTAGTTTCAGCTCTTGTTCTTATTAGAGCGTATTCAAATATACTCAAAGCACTTTTTCGTGTTGTTTAAATACTCATATGTGTATAACAGTCGTATTGTATGATAATAGTTTCGTCTACTTTTTATTGCTATATATTATACGAGACTAAATAAATTAAGTTATGACCGTGGCTTTGTCCAGTGGATCATTTCTATAATATAACACGTTTCACTTCAGAAAGGGAGCATTCGTTTTCAAATCTTATTTAAACCTAAAACCAAAAAATAGTACATCTATATTACAAATAAAAAAAGACAATGTTAATATAAAATCTTTTATGTCAAGATAAGTGTATCTTGTTATGTTTATGATACGTGTCCCTTACATACATTACTTAATAGTAACTTATCGTTTTTTTAGGTTTATATTTTATTGCTTTGTTTTCTTGTATCTATCTTTCAATGTCCGTTATACTCTGGATTAAGATAAAATATAATTTTACTCCGGAAAAGTCCGATAAAACGGAAAAAAACTATCCGAATTATAATTAAAAAAATCTAATTAAACTGTAAAAAATGATGAGTGGGCTTATTATACAACTCTGTAAAATAAAGTCACAGAGAACAATATAAGCTATATATAAACTAATATAAGAAAACTTAATTAAAGTTTCTAATATGACTATGTACTGTAACATTTGTGAGTGACTACGTTCAAGAACGTGCTTTGTATTAGTTCTTTAAGATGATAATAACATTTATTTAGGATCGATTTAAATACTTTAAATATGCAAACTTCAATAATAATATTTAAAAATCTACAATTGATTTTAATTATACATTTTATTTGTGTGTAAAAATGTCTGTTTGTCCCGTAGGTATGACTAAACCAGAAAGGGAGATGTTCTCAAATAGTTTAGCAGAAATTCATGTGATTAATGTCTAAGACTACATAAGTTGTTTATAACCTGTTTCGAAATAAACGCAAGTATTGAAGAATAGACACTTAAAGCCTTTTTCTTTTAAGTAATATTGCACCGAATTGTTTATTACAGGTGAAATTTCAAATATAATCATAGTTATATTTATAATACACATGATACAAAATAATAAAATATTGCTCAAAGTAAAATGATAAACACCTTTTTATGTAAATTTTCTATTTTCTAAAAAATAATAAAATATAAATTTCAAAAACATATGACGTATTTTAATTACGGTGCAAAATAAATTAACTTCCAAGTTAGTAATAAAAAGTTAAATGAACCTTCTTTGTTTTTCAGAAAGTTCAGATTTTAATATGTTTTGTATGAAATGAGATATTGTGTTTTGGAGAAAAGAAGACGTAATGAGTTAGGATCTTTTTAGGTTTAAATGGTAAAGTTTAAAAGATAAATGCTTTTTACATTACGCTGTTTAGTATTTTTTTTCATACTTTATAAGTTATTTTGATACCTTAAAGGGAATTAATATAAATAACCCTACTGACTTGTAATTTAATATATCTACACATATCTTTCAATATCATTAAACCCCTATGGATTTTCTAGACACTGTTATCAGTGTTTTAAATACAAAAGAAAGATCTACTTTTCTATATATAAAACATGTCTTCTACAAAATATGTTGTTAATAAATTAGAAAATTGAAGTAGCCTAAGTTACATCTTATAATCTTAAGTTTCTGCTAGTGAAAACCGTGTTAAAAAAGGTTTAGCCATTACAGAGACTAGAAACAAACAGGTAGAAAATTTTTTTTAGATTTTTTTTATGTAATTATCGTATATACTTATAAAAGTATATAAATACATTCAGTGAAAAGCTGTTAATTTGGAATTACAAACAAACACTTAAATTTTATTTATATATACAGATTAATTTCATGCTTTTATAAATAATATATGATAACCATTTACTAAAAATTACGTAGACGTAAGCACCAAGACTATAAACTTCATATAAAAGATTCATAACTGTTTTTAGGTCTGTAGTAAAATTAAGTTAAAACCTATTTTATTAGATGTAATAAAATTGCAAAGAAAAACTAACTACTACATTCGCTTTTACAGATTTTATCTTAAGAACTAATAAAATAGTCCTTGGTTTATAGTTTAATTAAATAGAACCTTACTTTTTATTGCTATTTAAAGGCAAATAACATTTTTAAAATTAATTTTATATATACTCCTTTTCTCTGTGTGGTCTCAATACCTCTAAATTATCTACTTACAGAGATACACTCGTAGAGCATACTTATTTTATTTTAATTATATAACATCCAGCAATAATTTTCTTAATGAATATATATATCATTTCACATAGCTATATATAATATATATATATATTACCCTGGCCTCAACAGCTCAGATGATTTGCCTGACTATTATCAGCATTATTTTAGCAATATCTTGATAAATAAAAGAGATATTTGTTCCATAAACCATTCAGACATACGTTGTATATCTGTCTCAATGTAATCGATCACTTTATTACATACTATCTCATTACATACAAAATAGTATACACACAACTCACAGCATAACAATGGTATAATATAGAAGAATTCCATAAAATTAATAGGTTTCAGAAAGCAAAAATATATTATATTTAAAAAGATCAAGATGTCTTTCTTTGGTCATTCGTGTTTTGGGTATTAAATGATTATTTTTATTCAGATATCTATATATTATCCTCTGCCCTTATGAATCCTCGCGTTTACGATGGCGTTTTATACACCCACATAAAACAGACGTAAACTGCTCGGCAGATACACTACATCATGTTTATATCCTATAAAGCTATGTCCTTTTGCCTGAATTCAGGTAAATTGATGTCAATCTAAATAAGACCGTATTCATATGTATTAAGGTTTTATATTTAATAACAGGTTATAGAAAACCATAATTAAATTAGACGATATGTGCATTATGAATAGTAATTTCCTTCGTAATGAGATGAAAGTGAATTGATACGACATACTTTTTTATTCAGACTCCTTGTCTGAATAAAAAAATAAAGTTATTATTTTATTTTTGTATGTTTAATCTATTTATAATTTTAGTGTTTATGTAATTTTTAAGATTTTTAGTTTAGTTGTTTTTTAATTATGGATATTCATAATTGATTAAATATTTTGAAATACTTGTTGAATTTATTATATTAGAGAATAATATGGAACAATTATATCTAAACTTATTTTAATGTACTTTGCTATGTAAGAATGTTGTTTGAAGGCGTATAATTGAAAATCTACCACCTTTTGACGATTATAATTTATTTAGTACAACAATAGAAAATATTAAAAATAAATATTATATTTTTTGCAATAATCAATAAATACTTTAAGCAGCATAAATGAAAACATCAATATAATACATAAAACTTAAGAACGGTGTAAAACGACGCAGCGAGGGAATTCATTAAAACAGCAAAACGAAAATTAGCAAACTTTGACAAATCATTAATCTCACGAAAAGGAAAAAAATCGGAATAAATTTAAAGAACGCTTTGTCATAAACGTTTTCGTATTCAAGACTTCTGTTTTAAAAGAAAATTATGGAAACTGGCCATTTTTATTTTGTAACAACGTGACTTGAGAATATATAATTTTGATGAATGTTTTGTATTTCCCAACTCTGTTTCTAATCAACCCCTGAACGTAAAAAAGTACACAATCCCTTATCATTTGCTTCACCAACTTTTTCCAATATGTACAGGTTGTGATGTTTTCTGTCACTGCCCAAACACATAACAAATATTTCTTTTATTATTTTTTATATACTATGTGCTCTGTGGATTGAACCCGGGTACCGGGAAATGAAATCTGTATGACTACACTATGTTTTCTTCTATTATACAAACAATATAAAAATTCATTATTATCTTCAAAAAGATTATTTAAAACATTGCATATCAATTATGATTAAATAATTAAAAAAAAAACACATTCAGTTAAAAAAATCAACTAAAAAGATACTGTAATAAATAAATAAAGGCTAAAGAAGCTAGCAATTATTTATTTTTAATTTACGGGGCAGTGACCTTGAAATGTATATAGAAGGTTCTAAATCCCAAATAGAAGGGATTAAAGGGCGTCTACCATTTGTCCTTAGTGTATAAAATACACGCATTAACGATTTATCATTATTCGCCATTGTTTAAATCCTTTTGAATTTTATTTGGAAATAAATAAAATACACTGTGATTTATGACAAGCATTTTAATGAGTTATATTTTATGCAAACAATACAGGATTTAATTATTTTGAAATATGTTATATTTCCCTTTACAGATTATATTAATTTATATTCAAATATTATTTAAATAAATGAGATTTTTTACGTGAAAATAATTTGAAATGAATATTTTTTCAAAATATCCAATACTTGTATCTGTTATTGAGATATTAGTAAGACGGTTATATATAGAATGCAAAATTTTTCAAAGTTAGCAAGAACACAGAAAACAAATACAAATAAAAAAACCATGTTTTAAGATGAAATCGGCAATAAATAAAATATTTATTAAAATGTTTTCTTGCTGGTTTTGTGGATTCTTAGAATAACCGAATTGAAAAACACAATATAAATAAAGACTTCTTGGTTCTCGCATTTTAAGAAGAGTTATTAGTAGTTTATTATGATACTTAAGGAAATATAATTAATATATCAACAATATGTACTCTGTAAATCTTCAATATTTCTTTTGAAAAGTAAAGAAATATACATTTAAGTCAATTAGGTTTATTCTAACAAGAATAGTATAACAATGTTATTCATGGTACGAATACCTTAACGCGAATTTTCGTTCTTTTGTCAACCTAAAAATACTTTTATTTTTACTGCGATAAGGTTTAAAATTTAGGAACAAAATTTATATTATCGTGTGCCCGACGATATCAGATCGTGTCTCGTAGCACGTCTCGTAGCTTGTAGCCCGATAACACGGCACCATAGCCAAGCTACGAAATACTACGGTGATAAGAAAAGGCCTGGTTTTGAAGTGAGAGATTTATGTTTGTACAAAAATTATTAATTAAGTTAATTAACAATGAAGTTTAGTTAACATTCCTTTGTTTTATAATAACAATTTGAAATATTAAAAAAAACTTACAATGCAAAACAAATTTCAATAATCAAAGAAAATGTCGAGTGTAGAAATAAAATTATTGCACCCTTGTATGGCCATAAAATCATTATAAACCAAAGGTAAAAAGGGTCTACCCTCGGTCAGTGTTGCGAGCGGATCAAAGGACTCTAGCAACGATCGAGACTCAAACACCTGACAGGGGCAGAAATGCGAACAAATCAAACAGTGAACTGAATTTTGCTAACTTAAAATAACAGTAGTTTTGTTGTTTGGATTAAGTTAAGGAAACAAAGTACCATTTTATATTATACTAAGTGTTACCCGTGAGTTCGTTTGCTTAGTTAAGACAAGGTTGACACACAGACACACACACACATGTTGAACATTAGTTCCGTTTCACTATTATTAGTACTAATCGCGTCCGGTATTTGTCAATAATTAATTTCGTAAATTTCACGAGCTTTTATTTCTTTTACGTCACATTTACATCATACATCTCGTAATGACGCAAATATGACGTTAGGCAAACAGTTTTATACCTAATTAATTCTTCAATTTCTACTAATTGACTTTAAATATAAAGTACTAAATATCTTTAATAAATACGAGTATCACATATACTATTATATATTTTTCTTATATAAATTTCAATTATTTGGTTTGATCATTTGAGATCAAGATAATAACGATTGATAACAATTGAAGATGATTGATTAAATTGACTTATCAGTAACTCAGTGTTTCACATACTTTAAATTTATGGTTAAATTAAAAATGCGTTTAACCGAATATTTTTATTAAAAAAGTAAAGGTAAATTAAAAAAAGAAAGGAAAAGATAATAAAAATAAAACAAAGGAAAAACAATGTATCGTTCAATATAAATGTATAAAATGTTGTCACTTTTGACTTTTACCACACCAGGAGCGAGTCTGAGCAAGCAAACTCACAGTTCCCTAGCTAATAGTGCTATTTCTGTTTATCTTTCGCAGAGGTTCAACATCTTGGCATAATACCGTATAATAATATACTTATATATATGAATTATGTAAGATTATGTTTTGCTTAATTTTGTTTTTAATTTAATAGATCACGTAAAAAGAATATTTTAACCCCTACAATTTTAGGTAACCCTTAAAACTAGGTTTTTGTTATGATTTCTAATCTTTTATAGCAATATGACAATAATATCTACATTTGTTATGTTAACTCTTTAAAAATAAACTCTCCACTTAATAATGCAAATTCTCATAAAAAGGTCACTTCTCAAAGCAGGTAATAAATTAAAAATAACAATAATAAGACAAACTTTTCTGCATTTAAAAGGTTAATGCAATAAAGAATTTAGGAGTCATGCTGGATCACTTGGCACTCTTACACGGAACTAATTAGTGGAGTAAAGAACGATACGGGTATATATGTTAAGAAATGCTGCAAGCGAATTTTAGGTCAAATATACTTTGAATCATTTCAAATATTGTACTCGTATTTCTATGTTTAACCATTAGTATTATAAAGCATCAAAATATTTGACCAATTATTGAAATAGATTCTGTTAAAAGAAACAATATTAGAATAAAAATATATAAATATCATAATTTTATGGAATATTTTGTGGATATGGCAAGTGTAATAAATTAATTTAAGATATTATTTTTACTTATACCGCTTTTACCAGCATGTTTTGATCATGATTTTTATATTCTTGAACCCAAAATAATAGTATAAATATTAGATTAGATTAGATTTGATAGAGTTCATGTTATCTTCTATAAAATTTAATTTTTATTATTTACTTTTCTCTAATATAAAATTTATTCGTTCTGCAAGTGAATTGCAGCAAATATAATTATACTGTCGAATGGGTTTAAACTACTATACGCCAATAACTTGACCTACCGTCTGAAATCAAACTACATTTTGTTAGATGGTTATTCTATACGTTTAAGATTTAGGTAACAAGAGATTATAATTGAACAAATAACCCGCTTATCTATTAATATATATATTAAATTACAAATTAAAAGCTTTTCACTAATGCGTATTAAAGTATATATGGTAAAAAGTAACAAAACTTTTATGTTTTTTTTTGTCTGTTTTCGACTATTTGTTTCGGAGAATCTCTGAAACGACTGGATCGATTTTAACAGGTTACTTTCACTGGCGAATAGCTCATGTTATATAGAGTAACTTAAGTTACTTTTCTTAAAAAAAAAACATATTCCGCACTACCAATGTCGTAGCCCATCTAGTTCATAATATAATTCATCTACTCGTATGACTTTGATAGGTATAGTTAAAAAATGTTTCATAAAGTTATTCGTAGTATGGAAACTCGTCAATATTATGCCATTAAAGTGAGCCATTACCAAAGATATTTTATAGCGTTCGAGATAGCCTTTATTTCACCCGTAAATCACATATTTTACGCATTTTCACCTAAATTTTCAGAGACTGCAGTTGGGTGTTACGCAAACGTTTTTGTTATGAACTGCATACATTTTGTTTATATGTGTATAAATATACTATTTAACAATATGTCAGAAGAGATATAAAAGTATGTCAGCAATATGTCAGAAGAGATATAAAAAAATTGGTATACATTGTAAATTATATTTAAAATATACATAGATTTAAAATATTATATGTTTGGGTACTTATACAAAGTGATTAAAATATCAAAAACATTGACATACTATAGGATTCCATTTCAACCATGTCTACTCGAGCTTAAAATGAAAGCTTGAAAGGACAATATTTTGTTTCATTAACTGCCCATCAGAATATTACACTTCAATACAGATTAACATAAAATTAACATGCGTTATATGACAGCGGCGTCCCCTGCGGTGTTTTACTGACAACGTACGGTATGATAACTACATTTGAAATATGAGACTGTATAAGTGTGTGTATATTTTTAACGTCTATATTATGTATATTATAACCGCAAATATTTCATTGTTTAATATCATTTTTATACAACGAGGAATGTAATTGTTTAGAATAAGGTAATAATTATTCAATCGCACTGATTGAATGAGAGACTGAGTTAGCGTTATAACATCATCAGGTATAAATAATTTATAGGCATGGAACCAATATCTTTTTTACGTGAAACATCTAATCCAGTGAGCACTGGATATTGAATTAAACAGGCGTCGGTCACTCAGTGAACGAGGTGAATGAACGAATGAGTGGCGAATGATTGAATTAAAACGACGATCCGTCAGCACGGTTGGCTTTATTTTCATAGATAACGTTTGTTGCTATACTCTTAAAACACCATGTTTTTTTGTAAAGTTTATAATTCTCTCAATTTAATATAAGTACCGACTTTATGGACAAAATATTTTTCTCACTACGTTTTAAAAGTATCGTGTTATATTTCGTTAGTTAACACGAGCTGAATGTTATTTTAACTTTTGCTAGTGGCTTTTTAAATGCGAAACTATAACTTGGTTTAAATATACTAATCTATGTTTTATGTACTCTCTCATAAATCTACTCTGTAACTCTGTATCATTAGCCTTGTTAACCGGACACTCAGGTACCTTTCTTCTGTATCTTTCTTTTTTATCCATAGATATCTCTTAAAATAGTAATCATGTCAGCCTCATTCTTGAATAATACTAACATTCGAAATTCGAAACAATATTGTGTATGCATTTATATATGCGTATATAATAAAATTCCACAAGATATCTTAGATTTTCCTATTCTAAGTTTTAAATCTGAAATTAAAATTGTATTATTAAATAAATTTTATTACAGTATTCTAGAGTTTTTAGTTGTAGAACTTAGTTTGTTGACTCTTTGCAGATATTTTGATGTATACATCAAACATTATTGAATTTCATTTTAAAAGAGCAACTGTTGAGTTGCAGGTCGGCTTTTCTCAGCAGAATAGCAGTTTGAGCCGATGATAGCTTACACACGGCTATACACGGCTTTTTTATTATACTGACTACACTGACTTATTGTAATAATTGATGATTCAAAAGTGCATGTAAATGCCTACTTGAATAAAGATATATTGAAAATGAATTTAAATTAAGCCTAATTTATAAATTATACTCTTTAAGTATAATTCCAACTTTTAATCTGCTTTTAGTTGTAACAATATTACATACAGAAAAGGGGGTTGCAAATTAAGAATGACAATATTTAATACTGTATAAGTCTCTCGATAATACAAATATGAACTTTATCTGTGTGTAACAAGATTTATAATTCTGTAACTGCCTATTATCAAAATTTGCATGTTATTACTGGTTATATTAAATTTTGGGTTGTATTAACTCATGAGACTCAGATATCTCACGTCTTAAAAATGTTTTTTATTAAATAAATCTTTTTCTTATATATATAATTTGAAATTTTGCACGCTTTAGAGAAGTTGAATGTGAGAGTTATTATGAAAAAATAACATTATGGAGCCTGAAAATAATAAACTTAAAAACTTAAGGATGTTATTCCTTGAAGACAGAAAACACAACAATAAATAAAAAGATAGAAACGCAATTAATCTTCAATCTTCCAGCAGCTTACCCCTTCCCAAAAATAAGATTCAAACTTGCCTCATTTACATCTCTTAAATCGTCCATAAAACTTTATCTCCCAACTTTTCACATTTGGCAGACATTTTTGACAATTAACCTTTAAAAATTATTCCTTCTCGAGCGAATGTGGGTTAGTTTTTTGCTAAACAATTCTTACAAACAAAACAAAACTCTACTAGTTCCGAAATAGAGTTCATTGTACTCGCAAATTAAAATTGCTAAAGGATGAATATAACAATTTTGTTATTTACGTTCAGCTATTTTCATAGTAGCTTTTTAGAATTTTTGACTGGAAAGGTTGAATTGTTTTGAATATTTTAAAGTGGACATACACTGTTGAACATTTTCACGTTAACTTTTACATATTAAGTGGAAAAAAATATATCTGGTCTTGACAATGTTTTAAAGTTAATATTTCAAAAATTTAATTTGTGAACATTTAATAATATTTATAAATTCCTATCATAAAAGCCACAATTATTAATATTTGACTATTATTGTGACTTCTTTATAACAGTATTTATCCATTATTATTATTATTTGTGGTCTTAAGAGCGTGTTGAGAGGTTTGGATTGTTTTGATTTCTCTCTTAATCAAGACAAGGAAACACATGGTTCCTGTATCTGATTATTATTTCAATACAAGAATTCCTATTTCTAATTTTATGTTAAATAAGATAAGAGAATACAATTATCGGTTTACACAGTTTTATTAACTTAATGTTTTTAAACTGACAACTGTTTTACGTTTTAAAAAAATATATGATAAGAATATGATATTACTATTGTAATATTTTATATTCCATCTAATCACTTCTGCTCAATCCAAGCGACCACAATGTCCAAAACATAAATCAAGGCATAATATTTACCATGATTTAACACATAAATTAATGATGGCATGCAACAATAATTCCAACCACACCAGAATCATGACGAATTAGTGCAAATGCAATGCCAAATCATGGAAACCAGTTGCGGTTTTTGTATTGGTTATTGGTAACCGGTGATTTAAACTTTGGTAACATAAATTATGAAACGGTTTTCATTAGGTTTATATGGATATGATTTCAATTAAGCAAAAGAAAATCATTATTATACAATGAAACTTTTAAAACCTATTTTATTAATATTTCAGCAAAATTGTAGTCTAAACTAAAAAGTATAACACATTTTTAAACTAGTACTCAATTATGCGTTAATTAAATACCTAACATTCGTACAACATTTCCCAAACTGAATAAAATTCAATTTGACAGTTTAATGAAAATAGATTTTTATAGCACTGAAATTATTTTGCTAACCCCCAAAGCCGCGGCACGTGAATTTATTATATAGAATAGCTCTAACCTAATTAACTTAAACGTGTCATCCGCATATTTATGAGGACATAAAACCCATCGACCTATGTAGTTCAAGAGTCGTGTTAAATAATTTTGAAGCACGTGTAAACATGTCTATTAATCTTATCTTGTTATTTATATTAAATATTTATGTATACTATCAAGTTATTAAAAATAAGTAGTAATAGTTTTAGAAAGAGAGATATTTTGTTAAAATTATAAAATTTAACTTTTTTTAGTACCTATAAGACTTACTTAACTATTAAAAAATTTAATATATATCTTAATATATTTGCCACCACTCATTAAAGCTGCCTTTTCCCTTATATGAACTGTTTAACAATAAATAAAGAAAAGAAAAATAACAGATATGAAGCTCATTACCTCGCTGGCCGTTCTTCTATTTTAATTTAAACTTTTACATTTGCAAGATATCGGTATGTTTCACTTCGGTCATTCTTCCATTTCATTCACTCATTAATTCTTTGGATAAAGTTATCTAACTAAGAAAATCTTTTCTGTTCTATATTTGAACAATTAATGTCTACAAAAAAATGTTTATTTTTTATAATTAAGAGCCATACATATACGTAATAAAACAATTATATTAAAAATAATAAACCAGTCACTCAAAACGAATGAATGTTAAAATTATTAAAACCATTTCAATCAAAGCAATTCAATTATCTTTGGAATGTCAGTCGGCCTTAATAAAACTGAAAAAGGTATTCTTTCTGAAATTGTCTGTATTTAGAAGATATTGGACAAAGCTTAGATGGAGACTTTTTACAAGTATTTAACAACTTTGAACATTTTATAATACCGTTAATAGCTTTCAAATTCAAATTTTATAAGTTAATTTGGTTACATTTTAACTTTTATTCATAATTATTATTATATACGTTTTACGTTCATATTCGGAATTATCTCGATTGGTTTTGAAATCATTCCAAGTTTCACGAGCTCAGAACTTATATATATATAATAAAACCTTACACTCTATCATTATTCACTTTACCAGATTATCGCGTTCAGGCAGATACAGGAAATCTTTTGTTTTATAATATACTGTGATGGTTATATGCAAAAACTTTAATTACAAATTCTTATTAAAACCATAAGGGACAAGTAATTCTTAGTGTCTAATAAGATTTTGTGCGAAGAAATGTGCACATTTTTAAAACAGGAATATTTTAATTCATCAAGTGTCAATATATGTATGTATGTGTGTGTATATTTTTAACTTAATTTACTTATTATTGAAGAAACAACCTTAAACCACAAACATAGGGTTTAAATTTGACAGTACTGATAATAAGTTATACATAATTATGGTCGCAAAGTAAACATTTCTTTACATAGAAACTGAATGTTTTTTATTTCTTTTAAAAAATAATACAGTATAGCCATATTTTAATACTTTATATTTAAAAACGAAATATATTATCTTCAAAATAGTCAATTTATGGCGTCCTTTCATGAAATTTATTATAATTTAATCCTTAGATGAATATTGTTAAGGTTGAGTTTACAATGTATTTATATTGGGTAATTTATCAAGAGGGATAGAGGCCGTCAGCTACTGATATTCGTAACCATAGCCTTAAGAAAGGTGATATTTTTTCATAAAACCTCATATATCACTGTGCTAAGTATAATTATTGGCGAAAAATATATCATTATTAATATCATAACCAGACTAGCTATATTATAAGAAGTAAGATAATATTTTTTATACCATAACTATTTATTGAAATGATATAGCAAGTAATGACCAATATTAAAACCTAATCTACAGATTAATAACTATTCAGAGTTATCTTTTTGGTGTTTATCTTTTTTCAAAAATAAAAATACGAATATTTAATAATGTACAAGAATCTTAATAAGTATATATTTTCATGATAACAAAATGTTTGTATGGATCTCAAAGGTATATTATAATAGGTTATAAGGGTCTTGTTTCCAAATGTACAATGAAACCTTATAGTTTTAACCTTTTCATTTCTATGTCTGTCTGTCTGTTTGATTAGCCATCTGATATAGATAACACCTGTTAGTGGATTTATTCATTTAGCTCCTAGTACGAAATGTAATTTATTTAAGAAACTAAATTAAAAAGAAACTAATATTAGGACCAACTCTCAATACATAAAAACTAAAAGTTTTGAAAATAAGGTCAAATTTCAAAGCAACTTTTTTTGCAAATTTAATTAAATCTGCAATAGACCTTAAAAATCCTTAACGAAAGTATGTTTTGATACATATATTTTTTGTATTTGGGAACCCATCGTTGAGACTAATTTGCACTTCTCACTTATTTCGGACATTATGTATTGATAATGT
Organism: Melinaea menophilus ssp. n. AW-2005; assembly: GCA_918358695.1. Lineage (NCBI taxonomy): Eukaryota > Metazoa > Arthropoda > Insecta > Lepidoptera > Nymphalidae > Melinaea > Melinaea menophilus. The sequence continues at coordinate 4,978,256 of OU911043.1, forward strand.
CCGATGTAATTTCAATATTTACCACACAATGTACAACCACAATGCGATCCCAATCGATCGTTTGAAGGACAAACGAAACACATCAAATAAATCAAGAACATTGTTACCACTTTTATTCGTACCAGAAAAAATGACATAAAAAGGATTTTGTGGCAGATTTATAGGATTTTTTTCTATGATTTATTTCCCCATGGTAAAGTATTGCTAAAGTTGCCCATTGTATGCCCGCTCTAGTTACTCTATAAATTACTCATTATTGTCAGAAAACTTATATTTTATATTAAATATTTAAATATAACAAAATATTAACAAACATAAAACCCTAGAAGAAAGGTATCGTTTAAGAATGAATGTGAAATTTCTTTAAAAAGCAATATAAGCAAAAGAAACAACAAACATTTTAAAATAAAGGTACTGAATTATAAATTCAAAATTGTTTGTCATAAACTATGAACCAGTGAGGCATAACTATAACAACATGTCGACGTCAAAAGTAACAGAAATTAATTATAAAGTTCTAATCGACACGATAACCGTATAAGTTACAAAGCCAGAAAATACAAATGCTTTTAATACTTATACAATATTAATTTGAATACTTTAATAATATTAATAGACCTTAAAACTTTTATCAAAATATCGCAAACAAATGATACGACCTGGGCTTACCATAAGCTGCTATTGTAAATTGAATCTTAGATAAAACGCGATAAGGGCCAATTCTGAAATATAGAATGAAAATCAAAATAATAACAATTGGTAAATCATTAACCTGAGAGTCAATTAACAGTCAGTAATGGTTCTGGTCACGCAAACATTCAATTAAAAGGTTTTCATTTTGTTTAGAAACTTATAACAAAAATGAAATTGAAACCTAAGATCTTTTGCTAGATATATAAAGTCTTGTTTTGACTGAACGTAAAATTTCAAATAAAACTTATTTGAACACTGATTATTAGAAATAGTAAGGGAAATCGCAGAAATGGTGACATTTGTTCACTTCAAACGAACTTTTTTATATTTACGAGTATTAATGCAAATGGAATGAAAGAGAATAAAGCGGGCGCCATTTTTAATGCAAATTTTATGAATATGGAAGATTAATAAAAAGATGAGATTTAATCAGAAAGTCTAGAAAATGTAATGAAATTAATTTGATTGGAAACGGACTTCTATAATATATTTCAAATTCAAAGTGGAAGTTATAATACAATTATAAAAAATGTATAAAGGCACTGTGCTTAATTTTGAGAACAGTAATATTTTGTTAATAAACACACGTTATGGTTACTTAAATCTCAAACCAATAATTAAGAAATATAAGACGAACAGGACTCGATGCTGCTACTTCTAGGATAATTTCTGTAACTTGTCAAATATTCATAAGCTAAGCTACCGTATCAATGTTAAGTTTAAGAAATTATAATTCTATATAGAATCATCTATTGTCGGACATTTATTAATTTATTTATTTATATCTTCCCACTTTCACTAGTGATCACTTGTGTACGTCAAATAGCCCTTCTGTAAAGACAATCTCCAACTTAAAATTAAGGCTATCAGGGATCCAAACGCTTTGGTCTAAGAAGAACCACACAACAAACTCAGTCATTTATATAATATGAATGCCATTTAGTAAATATATTTTTTAATAATCCCTATAATAATTAGGTTTTCTGTAAATTAGAATAAGATAAAGTATATTCTCATGTTACCAAATAAATCTTCTAACTTATTTAACTTATTCACTAGGATTTAAGTATATGTCAGTCTCAGACCGACATCAGCGATTGCACACTGCACCGATACGTCATGTAATATGTCTTGTTCGTGTAAAACTTCGGTCCCAAAGCTGAAACTGTTATCAATCACCGTCAGGGATTAGGATAGCAGCCAACCTTCGTGTTAGAGTTAGTTTGACGTATGTTGATGTTCATTCTTAATCTTTTGTTTAAAGGAATTGAATAGAATGGGTTGTGACTTTTACTATTGTAACATTTGTAGTATACGTAATAGAAATATATGAATGACTAGCTTTGCCCACGACTTTGTTCGCGCGGAATATGTTTCTTGAAATAAAAGTAGCCTTAGTTATTTCTTGTAAAATCTGATATCCGCCAGTGTAGCCTCTCTTAAAATCAGTAATCTTTTCCAGAGATTAACCGGAACAAACAGACAGGTAGACAGACAGATAGGCAAAGAAGAATAATATTAAAATTTGTTTTGTTTCTTATGTAACTAACTTATATTCTTTCATACGCGTTTAGTGAATAGCTGTTAATTTGGAATTACAAACAGACACTTCAATTTTATTTATGTGTTTGCATTATGTTGTATAGATAAAGTAAGAATACTGGTCACGTTTCCGATATGAGGATGTTTTGTTACGAAGTTAGATATTAAAACTTCTTTATGTAAGTAATATAAACGGTAAGATTTATATTGATCTAGATTTTTAATAAGATTAATATAATATTTTTATAATGAATACTTGAAAATTGTATGCTTCTTCGTGATTTTATTTAAGAAAATTTCTCGCTAATAGATTTTTATAGAATGTCTCATGGGACAACAAACCATGGCAATAAAGCCTCTTATAAGATGAAGACTGAAGCTTAATAGCGAAAGTTAATAGGTTTCCTTTGAAGTAATTTTTGTTTAGATCTACTACGTAGTCTTGACTTAATTTAGACTATAGCTACTTTATATTGATATTTGTATACAGGAAAGAAAACTATTTTCCCGTAATTTAGACTAGAAGTATACATTAAATATATTATAAATCTATTAGATATATAATTATATTGAAACACAATTTATAAATTAATGTAGTTATTTCTGAACATATAAGAGTTAATTGATCAGACTAGTTTGAACAGAATTATTTATTTCACTTATTCTGCAGTACGTTGCATTTAGTGCTTTTATTCAATTCCCGTCCGTTGTCGCTATTAATTTAGAATTTTAAAACATGTAATGGTTCGTTAAGTTGTATAATAGTGTTTTGTTTTGTAAGATATTATCCTTTTATTGAAAAATATACTTTTATTTTGACAATTTAATAATAATTTTAAATATAACATACATTTCAAATAAAAAAAAACATGCTTAAATTATTAGAGTATTAATACAAACTAAAAAGAAAGCAAATATAAATTGTTATAAAAATCATCAGGTAAGATTTTGATATAATTTTCACAATCTCTATTCAAATATGAGTAAAAATGTATCAAAAGAAAAAATATTATCTTTTATATTTGATTTAACTCTTAGCTATTTAACATTTTTGGTTACAATATAAAATAAATATTTATGAAAGCGGTAAAGACTTCAATCTGCGACTTCTGGGCTACCTTTTCTTTATCTCTCTTTCAACTAAACTAGTATCTTTTTTACCTCCCGCCGACTATTTTCGTCGGTTACTAAAATTTATATTTCGTATGAAATAAATACGATATGCAAAATTAAGAATAAATGCCTCAATTCCACATATAGTTGATCAAAACGATATAAGCAAATTACGTTTACCATATGTTATTATTTTTATAATACAGATTATTTATATAATTATTTATATAATACAGATTAAGATATATTCCATAATAAAAATCATATTTATGAATTTTAAATTATTTATTTACTATTAATCTTATATTGAATGTGGAACGAACTGCCTTCGGCGGTATTTCCAGATCGGTACGACATGGGTATTTTTGAAAAAGGCTTTTACTCCTACCTCCAAGGCCGGCAGCGCTCTTGTGAATCCTCGGATGCTACAAGAGTTCGTGGGCGGCGGTGATCACGTATCATCTGTGACCCGCGAGTTCGTTTGCCTTCCTTTTGCATAAAAAAACTGTTCCGTTTTTGAAATCATTCCAAACCTGTAATGTTCATATATAAAATAAATATAAAGCATACAAATATTGCATTATTGTTTGTAATAATAAATACATAAAATAATATTACTTCATACTTGGCGGATATGAAAATTGCATTAAAATCTGTGTATAGAATTTTCTATAGAGCAGAAAGAGGCGCTGATATCAATTTAAATATTTAACAAATACATTTAAAATGACCTGTTACAATGTTGTCCCATACATTTACAATTCACCCCCTCTCATCCTTTATTTACCCAAGTTGATGAACGTAACCAGAGATATCTTGAATGCAAGTAAGTGATCAATTCAATCCCTCCTGTAATTGCTGTACGTATTGTGGGGATGGTGTATTGTTTAATAGAAAGGGAAGTCTGAACTACATATAGGTAAATTGCATGGTGTAAGTTTTCTTAAAGCTAATAGCTGATAATATCGAATATAGAATATTTGTAGAGATTTTTTTGGTTGGAAGATATTGTAGTGTCAATTTTACAATGTTTTAATGCTTAAAAATTTTTTGTGTTTTTTATACAATAAAATAAATTTTAATATAAACATACCAAAATATTGGAGAAGTCATTCGTTCTATAAACTCAGTACAAATAAAGTAAAATATATTGATTCAGCAACATTCTGAAAGTTGATTCTCGTGAGATAAGCTCGAAGAAAACTCGATCTTCACCTACTTTGACATATAGCTTACTTTTAGATTCTTCATTTGGAGCTAGTCTCTAAAAAATCTTACATTTTGTGACCTTTCTTTTGTTTAAGTACTGATTGTGATTTGTTCTCTGATAATTAAAGCCATCAGTTAATTTATTTAAAATCATGATATAATACAAATACATCCAATGAAATTGTTAATTATAAAGATGAAAGGAAATCAGTATGGCATCGTTTCAATATGTTTAATTGTTACCTTTTATTATGTTTATTGGACGGTGTAATTCGGTAATGATTAAACTTTAAAAGTTTCCATTTGAGGCATTTTAAATTAATTGGGAAAAATTATCACGCCTGTAACTCTTATAATTAATTATTATTTTGGTTTTACATTTTATATTACAATAATTGTTCTAAAATTATTTAATCCCGTATTTTTTTGTTTTTTTGGGATAAGAAGAACGATAGTATAAAAAGAAAAAAATAAGAAAACAGAAAGAATAAATAGTGAAAAAAAGGAAAATATTAAGTAACAAAAAAAGAGAGAATCACAAAAAAAAACTTAGCAATAATGTAATTTATTCTGTCGTCTTTTACGGTCAATTAAACTAATCCACAATGTCACATACAACCAACAATTTTATGCAAACGTTCTGACTACCTGGCTTGTTATTCCTGAAACAGAGCAATATCATTTGAGCAATGCACAGTATGAAACATTTGAAATTGATCTCTCAATGTCGTATAAGCCCCAACAAGATACACCTACAAACCCAGTTCATATCAATAAACATATTTTGTGTCCTCAAATTTCACCTCTATTTACATTATCAAAAAGTTCATTTTCATATGCAAGTATTTCATGCTACAGGATGTTCATAATTTACGGTGGTGCTATAAAGGGTGTAGTGATTTGTTAGGTTGGAACGTTATAAATCAAAGGCCGGGTGGGTACACACCTGGATTTGTAAACTTCGATTGAACTAAAGGTCAGTTTAGACAGTTTTTGTATTAGTTGCGTGATTTATTGGACTTTACCTGGCAGTTGAGATAGCGAAAACTGTAACAGGTTTTCCTAGATATTAGAGCAAAGATCTCTATTAAGACTATGAGATTTATAAAAAGTAGTTTAAGACAATTTACTGATAGAGGTAATAAAGTTTAAAATTTACTTGAAGGAATCTCTACTTAGCATATCTGTACTCCAGAGGACTCGTTGTATCAGTGCGGAAAAGTTTACAGCCGTTGGGTTCGAACGTAGTGCCTCATAATTATATATTAACTAACTAAAATATGAAGTCCTGGTACTCGAGTTGGCTTGAAATATTCCTGAAAGAAAGTAGAGTCTTTATGTATTTGTAATGTAATAGTAATGTACTATCTAAATTTGCATTTTCTTAACACAATTCTATCGAGTGAGTACATTTTTATGACCGTTTTGGTTTCAGTAATTTAAAAAAATCTAGTTTTAAACCAAACTTATTCCTGCCAAAGTATAAAAAACTTAATAAATATTTATTGTATACTAATGAATGATTTAGGGCTTATTCAAAAGATACAAATTCTCTAATAGTTATTTACGTACATATAAAAAGAAGAGTTTAAATTATAAAAAAAAAATGTTTAAAAACTTACAACTCTTATATCATGTCATTATAATTTGTCACTTGTATGTGACTTTATTCAATACAATGTACACAAAAAGCAAAAGCTCTCTTAAAATTGGTACTGTCAGTAACAAAAAACGTTTCCGACCCTCTTGTAATTGTAAACATAAAGTAACACACATTAAAAGCGTTCAAACGTACATTTATAGGTCATGTACGCTCGTGCGAAAAAGTGTTATCGCGAAACAAAATGGAGCACATCCGTCCGTTGTATGTTTTTATACAATGTACAATAGACTTAACATAAAAATTTTGGAAGTGCTATATTTTGTTCTCTTTTACTACAATGTGGCGAGTACATGGAAACTTGTGCAATACTGTTCCACATGTAACAAACACTAACCGCTATTCGTGAAATGCACTATATGTATTTTTTCCATACGTTGACTTCAATTCGTCTATATTTTATTTACATTTAAAAATCATAAGGTGTTATTTTTAACAGATCAATTATTAAATACATAATTTATTTTCACAATTGCAATAAAAAAACAATCTATAAAATATTACAAAACTGTAAATAGTTATTATATATGAACTCTTGAAAAAACATTCAAAAAATTTTGCATGATTTCATCCATATAAGCAGAGTATCTCATGTACTTAATTATAAAAAAGAAATGAAATAAAAAAAAATAAAACGATATTTTTCGTCCAATTAAAACATGACACACGATCTGAGACAAAAAATGACAGAAAATATGAGAAAGGAGTATTATTAAAAACAAAAAAATCTACCGCTTTACCTTTACTGCAAGTAATATATTTGCACAAAGTAATACTCAAATAAATTGTTAAAATTGTAATATTTGATAATGTATGATAAAAAATCAAACAATGTCAATTCAATTTTCAATTGAGGTAATAATGTATGTAAGATAAATTTCAAATGAAAATTTATTGATAATTTTATAAAAAAACTCACTTTTCTAGGTTGGTCTTGTTAAGATCGCAGCTTCGAGTCCTGAGCTCGACTTCGACTGGAACTCGACTTCGACTTTAACTCGACTTCGAGCACTTCGACAACTTTGTCTCAAACCTGCGACCTCGAAATCGTCGAACCATACCTTTGGATTCCGTCCATACCCATAATCATATCGATATGGACGTAGTCCAAAAAACACAATAAAAAAAATATTCTATTAAATTTCTTAATCAAAGGTTATATATTAGATACTGTGTTAACATTTCTTTATTTATTTTATTCTACAGACAGTCTTTAAATTACAATTCGACTTAAGTATATCGAGTAAAACTCATAAAGAGTACGACTTTTGTATTATGTGACTCATTCAACAAATGTGTTAGTTATTTTGCTAAAAGCTTTTACAAAGAGCTTTCTAATTAAGATGTGTGTCTCAACTCACACCATGAGACGGTTATTAAGAGTCTTTCAATTTTGTGTAACGCTTTAGAATCTACTTCACTCAAAAGTAAACTTGATATAATCACATCTTATACTGTATTAAACATAAACGTAATGAATTAATAGAGTAATAAAAAAATATAAATTCTAAATTTAAAAGAAAGAAACGAATTTATTAAGGGTTTATTTTAATGAGAATGTTATGGTCGTGGTTGTATAAAAAATGTACTGAAAAAACAAACACTGTTTTACATGACTGTACCTAAATGTCAATTGAAATTACGTTGTTATTCATATCCCAAAATGTTAAATGTTTTTAGTATCACATTTGATTTATGTTGGATCAGTTTTAATTGCCTATATATTTTTCTAACCTTTTTTCAATTATACTTGCCTGTTTGATATTTATGTATTTGTTGATAAATTTTGGCTCGTTTAAAATATATTTCAAAATCTTATTTTAACACATCTTTATTTGCAACTACATTACAAATGACTTTAACACAAGTAAAAAACTTAATGCGCTGTTTAGTTCGTTCCCTGTCGGATCAATGAGATATTTACAGACACACGGGAAATACCCAAACTAGAATGTAGAGAGGAAATAATTCAGTCAGTTCTGACATTCAAACATTTATAACAACTGGGTATTTAATCCAGGACTCGATCAGTCTTTATATAGAGAACCAAATTTACGGCAGAAAATTATAAGATACCATTTTTAACAGTAGCAAAAATGTTCGTTGCTTTTTGAAAAGCGATTATATTTCTAAGTCATAAACTTTTTCAACTCTCATATTACAGAAACGGCATTATTTTCTATTTACACTGTGTGTATAAGCTGTTAACAAACTATATTAATTGTAACTAACTACTTTCTATTACCATTATAAAGGTCATAACATACAAAGTAATGAAGTGTATGACAGAAAATCTAATTATATCAAATCATTGCTGCAAATAGCTCTGACGCTAGAATTGTGAATATTTTCGGTTGCGCTCGTGACGGATGCGGCGCTCGACCGCAGTTTCTAGGGCTGCCTCTGAGTTATAATTACGTTTTTCTTTATATGTATCAGGATACTATGGACACGTTACAGCCCTGTAAATTGATAATTGATTATTGGATATTAGTCAACGGTGGTGAAAGTTGTAAACATAATAATTATCTTCTAAAAACTAATACAAAATAAAGACTTTTTCAATTTTAACTTTGTTAGAGAGGAAATTTTGTTAAACCTAAATATTATGGCAAATATCTTAAAATTAGAATAAATTTAGACTTCAAGACCTGTTTCGTAACAGAGCAAGCTGCAATACGAGCTAAAATAGTAGCTTAGTTTCATAGCGAGTCCATTCCAAGAGTATAATATTATGGAAATTATATTTTATTCCTTTTATTTATACTTTAGTATATGACATTGTATTGAAATGTACTGTATATTTGAAATACTTCATAAATATTTAAATAAAAAACAGAAAATAAAATTAAAATACTGCCTAAATTTACTACATGTATCTTATTTTCTATAGAACTCTTAGCAAACATTTTAAATAAATGGATTCAAATAATACTTTTACATATTATTTTTAAACTTATTTAAATAATAACTTAAATATTTGTACATGATAACATGTTCATGTGAAAATCAATGTTTATATTAATGTACTCAAAACTTTTAATAAATAAATTTATCCGACTTTTATAAATATTAATAATAGAGATTCTCCATTTGCATATTTTAATGCCAAGCCAATGAAGATAAAACCAATATCTTAAGTGCTGGCCTCGATATGAAGTATAAAATAATAAAAAACTAGGTTGTGGAAACCCTAGCAAAGTAGGTCATATTGGTGAATCGATCACAATACCCACATTTCGGTGAAAATGGATAAATAACAAAATAATCATCTGCTTTTAAGAAATATAATAGTATTGATTTTTTTTTTGTAAACGAACCCTTTATTTTCTTTATACTGTAAAATTGATACCCCTAAGCAGTAACGCAATAAATAAATTTTCATTAAGATACTATTTCTTTGAATTTCCTTTAAATGTAATACTTTCCAATTACAGGAAAAATCTGACTATCTAACTAAATGAGAATCTTTTTTTGAAAATAAAAGGAAGTTATATCCAAAAAAACTATGTCCATTATCCTTACATTAGTCTTCATCAATCAATGCAACTTTTTTGCTTGATTGGCATATTCTTGTCTCTTTCTAACGTATGTCAAACACTAATGATGGACAAAGATAAATTATGCCATGGAGATTAGATAAATGTAAGAAATGACATGACGTTTTTAGAAGAAATAGATTTATCTCCGCTAAATCTGGTAGTTTTTTTCACATTGGTTCCCTTTCATTATTTCATCATTTGCCTAAAATTTGTCTATACTCCACATTAGACGTTTTTTCTAGATTTAACAAAATATATTTTACTACATAAAAATCAAGTATTTATTTGTAGTTTTCTTTTATATAATCATTTTATAACATACAAAAGGTACTCATGTTTCTTAAACTAAATATACAATATTATACCTATCCTATTTTACACGTAAACAAAATTGGCTCTTATGATTGCAATTTCTTATGACGTAAGAATCCGTTATCTTTATGCAAGTTTCATAAGTGTCCCGAAAAATACCATAACACGATACAACAAAATCCGTGAGAAAATACAATGTCTACTGCAGCGAAGCGTGTAATATTATGCGGAAATTACCGAAATTTAAATTCACAAAAACTTCCTTTAATAGCTCCTATGTAAAGCTCAAAATCCCTTGCTACAAAAACGACGCTTGAATTAGAAATTAGACTTCTCATATGAAAGTATACCTTATTTATATAATCATAAAGTTCACTTTTGTTTTAGTAAGTTGCAAATATCAGCCTTATTGTTATGGCCTTAAGATACAAGGGTTGCTGTAGCCATTTTGAATGCAATTTGGGATGCTTTTAGCTTAGAATGAGATTTTGGATTCTATTCCATTGAATTTAAGTGGAAATTCATTTGAGCATTAGCCTAATGCCCACTTTTTTGCAGTAAAATTAGGTATTTCTTGATAGTGGGAACACTGTTTTGATTTTGTTTCTAACAATTAACTCATTTTTGTCTTGTATTATTAATATTAAGAAACTGATTGATAAACATATCAATACTATAATATTACAAAATCAATAGTATTTATGTTTCATTTCTTTATTTTTAATATTTTTTTATATATTTCTTTTTAACTCAAGCTTTTAAGATATATGTTTTATCGCTATGATTATATAAATATTAATTTAAAATTAAACCCTCGTTGCAGGTTTGTAATACATCCCTATACCTTTTTCGAACCCGATCAAATAACACCTCAAACCACATGTTCCCAGATATAATGACCCTTCAATTAATATCGCATTACGATACCTTAAGAAGATTGCGTCTTCTGTAAGAGAACAAGGGCTCAATTTATAATGGTCGTGAAATATTATAGGGAAGTCGTATAGGTTTTTCCATTTGTTTTAATGTTACTTAAAAAACGTTTATTAATATTGTATCCTATAATAAAAACACACACACACACACACACACACACACACAGGATTCTGATTTCATAACAGGATGATACTAAGGCAATTTTCTGCTATTGGTATTTGGATATCAAGCTGTTCATAGAGAAGTTAAATCTGAGCTGGAAATAACATTTTCGAAATCTTCTATTGTTTCATTCCACTCTTTGAGCAAATATTTAAATATTTCAATTGTTAAACTAAATTCTTACTTTAATATAAGATTCATTACTTAATGATATTAAAAATAAATAATAACTAAGTGCGCGCTCCGTGAAACAAGATTTTTATAATTCTCATAATTACAAACACAAAAAAACAGAGTGTGAGATAGCAAGCGATGCGTATCTTACATGATCCCGTGGGAATTCTACACATTATAACATTGACTAGTAACTAAATATTGGCATATGTCCTTGTCCATAAGTAGGTATAGTTATATAGTTCAAAGCAGATATCTGAAATAGCTTACAATAACAAATTCAATACCATTAATTAATAAAATATTCTATGTTATGTTATTTACTTTCTTATCTTATTATTATAAAGATATATAATTTTTTATAAGTATATACAGGTTAATTTCGACAATCACAGCAACTATTAGAATAAAGTTTATAATTCTACATGGACCTGTATAATGTATTATTTTTTTTTTTTTTTGGTATTTTAGGAGAGCCTAAGATTCCTTGAAATATCTCTATAATATATAAGTAGTTATATATTTAGTAAAATATGTGCTCTGAAAATAGTAAATGTTTTACTTTTATACTAATATTTAGTATTATTAATATACATATTTTACTAAAGTAGCCACTTCCTACTACTAGAAGCATTCTTGACATTGACATCTTGTGGGGTCAGTAACTTTCCTGCTGGATAAATAATTATGAACTGAGTAACAATATATATGTATATGTATCACTATATTATTCTTAATACTAAGCTCTATAAAAATATATATATTATTCCTTATTGATAGAGAATATATTACATTATAACATTTTTGTATAAAAATTAGAAATTCAATGTTTCTTATACTTCTGTTTTTTTTAATATGAACCAATAATTCTACATTAATTTAATTTTTATTTACCCTTATAAAACCAATAAAAATATTTAGTACAACTTAAAATAATATTGTTTACCCTACCCTAGTGATAACGTAGTTACGAGTAATATATATTGTTTTCAATATACAAAATGAATTTAGTGATTTATAATCTCTACCATTATTCTTATATTTTCTTTCCAATCAGTTAACATTAAGATAGAAACAGTTAATTAAACGAACACATTAATAAATATTACAAGAAACGGCGCCAGCTTCGTTTGTACTAATCGGATTAACTATATTAATAGTGTAGGAATCCAATTAACTATTGATAGAATTAACTATTGTGACACAATATGAATGAGGTTAACAAAATGGTTAAGAAAAAATATAGAAAAAATTTGTACCGTAAAAAATATATTTTTAAGGATACGGGCACTATTTCCTAGAGGTCGCAAGTTTGATTCCTGCACGTGTAGATGTTTATTTCATTAAATGTTTATTAAAATATTAATTTGAAATTTCAATAAAGCATATAGCTAATATATTTATAGACAATTTCAAATAGGCAAGAATTACTACATATTTTTAAGAACAGCATACATATATTAAAGTGAAATGATTTGTCTAAAACACATTCACAGACACTTAATTATAAAGTTCAAGACACACGATGCGTGTAAATAAACACTGCCCGTGGGAACGACGACATAGCGCCAGTTGCTAGCTCACTCAAATGGAAAATTACTTGCAAAAATGCTGTTTACCTGATGGCATGGGGTTTAGTGTGGTATATGTTGATGGGAATATAAATTATATATACTGATACATAAATTATAATAATAAAGTATTACCTTTTCGTCCTAACTATTTTCTAACTTTAATTCAAATAACAAAATCCAGATACTTTAAGCAGTAGTTATTCCATCTTTATTATTTGCCGGAGTTAGTGTTTTTGGCAGGCTGACTTTCCAGGCAAACAAACTTAACAGGCAAAACAACAAGGCAATTTCTTATAATTTTTTATCTAACGTAAAACAAAAGTAAAGGTATTTTTTTTTTCAATTTTAACACATTTTTTTTTTATTTATTGACCGATTCAATTAAAACAAACACTAAATATTGAGTTCACTCAAACGCACAAATAATCAGACATAAAAAAATTTAAAATATTATTTTGGGTTCTATTACCAGCTAAATACACCCATTAATTGGCAATTAATACTGTTACAATTAAAAATAAATAAAATATTACTTATGATTTTGGAATCTGTCATTTTTATACGATTGTTTATTGTGTTTTATTTTTTCACGTCAATTTATTGTAAAATATTTTGTGATGTTAAAATAGAGTTGGGTGATAAAGAGAACCGAATAACTATGATTGCATTACATAAAGTATGTATGGAACCACAAACAATTTTTAGAATTTAAATTGTGTATTGATAAGTACAATGAAACTTGTTCTTTTTGTAAAAGAAAAAGATCTGGCCGTGTACGTGTTCATACAAAAGAGGTGATCCCACAGCAAAGCATTTTATCTCAGGAGATGACGATAGCATCTAGAACCATGACGCGTTTTTTAAAAGATGGAGTTAGGACTTGCAGCCTATAAGAGATGCATTGGTCAATCAGTGAACAGAGTATAACATGTTCATTATCCGACTTCAGTGATAATATGGCGGGACTGAGCCATGTTTGTGTAAAAATGTATCGTCACAAATGTATGAGAAGGTTGTTAAGCCTCTTAACAACATCATGTTCAATAACCAAGAATGGTCCTTTCAGTAAAACTCGGCGCCGAATCCTAAAGCTAGATCCAACCAATCTTGAATAGAAACGAACGTTCCGGACTCCATCACAGTTGAAGATTGGCCGTCATGTAGTCCTGAACTTAATCTTCTGGATAATTATATATGGTCAATTTTAGAGAGTAAGGTTTACTCTAAATGCCATGATAATTTTTAGTCCCTAAAAAAATCCATACGATTAGCAGTGAAGATTTTTTCAATAGAAAAAGTACGTGCTGCTATTGATAACTGGCCTCAATGTTTAAAGGACTGTAATGCAGCCAATAGAAATCACTTCGAATAAGCTTTGTGTATTTTTAATTATTTTACATAAACTTATATACTGTAATAGTAATAAATTTTACATACGATAAAAAAATGTTTTTCTTTGTAACAATATTTATGGTAACACTAAAGTATATATACATTAAAATTTATGGCCATATCTATTAAAAGGAAAGTCCTTTTATAAAATCAGTTAACCATTTCAAGTTTTATTTGACTGTAACTTAATATACACCTTATATTCACAAAAAATCACCCTAACGCTGACAATTGAAGCGTAAATCCGAGAAATACGTAAGACATAAAACCGTTGGTATAAAAACACAAAGGCTGCGCAACGGCCCGTGAATCCTTCGGTTACTGTCGCACGTCCGTTTGTGGCCTTATTTAGTATGTGCGATACGATTAAAACGTACAATACTAAGGACTTTTTTATATCACGTCCAGTAGTAATATAAACGTATAGGAACTGCTTTTCTTAATATTTCTTGTTTTTTTGCGGGACACTTAAAGCATCCATTTTATTTATATTATTTAGAAGTGATGTTAATATTATATTAATTTATGATTTATTTATTTTTTATTTACTTGGAATAATAAATTATACTTAATATATGTATAATTTGTACTCGCTGACAAACAATTGTTTTTTGTATTTTTATTTATTGTTTTCTCCTGTTACTTATTACTATTATTTTCTTTACTATTGTAAAGACTACTTTACTTTACTTTTTTGAAAAGCTATAATTTGTTTGATATTTTTAATATTTAGCATATTGACAAAAACATTCATTGCTATACTCATAATACTATTAATATGAAATCTGTACTTCATACCGAAATGATGTTAATAAATTTTAAAATTTACTTCATAAGATATATAAAAAAAATGTAATGCATACGGCACGATACAAGGTGAACACGATATATCGTAATCTTTAAACAAAACTTCAAGGAGTGAGCGGCGAAGCATAAGTCCTGTGGTGTCACGTCCCAAGGCCATGTGGTATAACAAAATTAAAGAAACAAAGGACAGTTTCATATATTATATTGTAATTTTTTATCATTGCATTCATTTCCTCAATTTTAAAATTTGGGTCTTAACAGTGCCGAACATAGGATATTGCTTTGACGATTATTGAGTTTTTTAATATTTTAAATTGAAATAAAGTAAGGAAATAAGAAAGTTGGATAATTTCGGGCAGCTTTACGTATGAGAGAACTCGTTTAGGGCTGGCTGCATTATTATCTGGATGGTTGTTATCTACCCTTATGTGTCTGCTTCATTGAACCGTGGATCCTTTTAGGAAATTTTATTAGACGAACAACTCATAATGTTATTTCTCAATAAAATTCTTTATATAATATTTTCTTGCATTATACAGGTTGAAGTTTATTTTCCATTCTAAGCACGGATTTTGTCGCATCAACTATTGTAGGATTGTATTATTATATTGCTGGTTAAATCTTTGTCTATTTGCCTATTTTTTATAGTTTCGTTTTATAAACCAGTTGTTTATATAAATGATAATGACATTACCCTAAATATTGTTTAATAAATCATCACTTTAATTTACAAGAATTATTATGAACAATGTAACCTTAACTTTTTATAAAGAAATTACAAAATTTTAGCGTCCCATTCCAACTAGAGTCGACACTAACTTTGCTTTCAGTAAATAGAAAACAACTTGAAGATTTACCTACAGTTGTGAAATTCAATTCCACCCGTACTCTGCTTAGGAATGAGTTTATTAAAAAGACTTTGCTTCTAAATAAGATGTCTTCCTTGAGAAAAATTTATTTCCGTTTCTTTTACATTTAGGTTAGATTATTATTTATTTTAAACTTTGATAGTAAAGCTTATTGGAGCATCAATGTCGATAGCTGAGAGGCTGTTAAGAAACTTTATATTCCTTTGTCTAAGCTGTTATCCTGGTTTATAAACAAAGCTGAAGCATTTATAAAGAAAACAAATTTTAATATAAATATTTTAGACAGATTAACGAATAGTGTGGAAGTTTTTATGCACAAAGTATATTTATATAAAGAAAATTTTAATCTAAAGAACATTGATACAAAATAAATTATAGTTAAGGATTTTAATATTAAAAATATTCAAATATGAAAATAATAATGACTATAGTATAAATTATTACCTATAAACTGAAAAATAAAATGTTTTCCGATATCAATTTATATATAAACTTATTATAGTTTATTTTAATGGTACTTAATTAAGAAAATAACAAATAAAAATGAAGTTTTTTAATATTAGTTGCAAATGGTTTTTTTTGCTACGATAAAAGAGAGCTTTTATCGTAGCTACGATAAAAGAGAGAGAGAGAGACAAATTTTTTCAACGACTATACTATATCACCATTTTCTATAGCTCATAAGCGATCAAAAGAAAGACAATAATATAACAATTACTTATAACAACTCAACTAAAATAAGTATCACCAATAATACGCAGAACTAACTTAAATCTGAGCACAAATCACCAGTGTACCGTAAAGGGACCGAAATTCGTGAAATTGAATCGAGAAAGGCTAAATGTATTCCTATTTTCTTATATTTAATTTGCGTAGCCATTGGAGCGGTTATTATGTGACTCCGGGGCTTAAGTCGCTTGTATATAAACGGTACCACGTATGGTATTTCGTACAAATTTTGTTTCTCAGTGAAGTTTCGAACTTGATGAACTATCTAGAAATACCAACAAAGGCTTAATTTACTTTGGTTTTAATCATGTCTAGTATGTTCGTTATCGTATCATGAGTGTGGAATTAATAAAATACAATCTGCCAGATGAGGAAGTATGGCCCAAATATAAAAAGTAATTTGTTTTTAAAATAACTTTACTTATTTTATTTATAACTAGTGGTGCCTATGACTTCGTTTGTGCGGAAAATGTTTTTTTTAAATAAAGTAGGCTTAGTTACTCTCTATAATATCAGCTATCCGCCGGTGAAAGTCATGTTAAAATCTGTTCAGCCACTTCAAAGATTAGCCTGAATAAACAGGCAGACAGACAGAGAAAATTTTTAAAAATATTAATCATACATACTTTCATATGCATTTAATAAACAAGTATTAATATGGAATTACAAACACACTTCAATTTTACTTATATATAGATTAGTATTTTAGCTTTAAATAGAATAAACTAAGAATCTTTACTGAACAAAAACAAAATATACTAGAAAATCATACATAACAAAAACCACAGATAACAATTATTAAATCCCCTAGTGATTTATGAATAACCGAAAAAATAAGCTTTTAGTTCGTAATGGATTAAATCAGTGTTAAAATTTTTGTTGAAAGTACATTTGTAACGAACCGTATTTAATAAATTTTATTTATAAAATAAAATCGAATTTTACATTGACTTTGATTTTACAGTAATGATTGTACAATTTTAAAACTCAGTTTCCGTCATTCAGTGCATTAAATGAAGTGTGTAAATTGAAATCGTTAAACTAGTGACTTGCCATGCGTTAATGGATGTGACAATTTTATTAATAAAATGTAATTATAAAACATTCTTAATAAAGATAATATTCATTAGAGTTTATACAAGTCGGACTGACAGTAATGTCCTCTTATATGAATCGTCTTCATTTTATCTGCAAGTTGTGGTTTTCTCCACTTATCCATTTTCTTACGTTACACCATCTATACAAATAAATAAAATTGAAGTGTCTGATTGTAATAATTAGGTCTTGTCTGTATTTCTGTTTGTCTTTCTGTTCTGGCTAATCTCTGACATAGCTAAACCGATTTTAACAGGATGTCTATTGGCAGGTAGCTAACGTTATAATTAGTTAATTACATTATATATAAACTTTTATTTAAAAAAAAAACATTTTCCGCACGAACGAACTCGTGGGCACAACTAGTCTGAAATATAAAAACAGATTCTGCTCACTCATACAAAGTACTTATGTCGCAATATGTTATACACCTGTTCTAAGTTCGAAGATGTCACATTGTTTTGAAACCTCCAGAGACTTGCCCTGTAATGCCAAGACATTTGTCTTTTCTTTACCACATAATGTACCTCATATTATCAAACTTCATAATAAAAACACCAGTTTTTTGAGCGACTTCATTTCCACGAACATAATTACATAATTAAGGAAGTAAATTATACCATTTTTCTACATGAATAGCAAGTGGTACCATCTCTTACAATGGTTAGCTTACTCCTATAGCATTTAAAAGTGCCCCTCGGTTGAATGGAGGGCTATGGTTTTTTCATTTTTCATAAGGAAATTTCATTCTGAATTGAATCCTAAAGTGGGACGGTTGTAACGCTTAGGATTAATCTGGATTCAGTTTTGTAGGCTTTTGTTAGTGAACTTTGTTTGGTACAAAGTGCAGTTTTAATAAATAACATTTATAATATAATATTAATATTACTCTTATATTTAAAAAACATAATTAATGTCTTTTAAAGATTTTTTTTATTAATAAGAATAAACTTTAATATATTAAGAAAACAATAAAAAAATGTAATTGTTTCAAAAATATAGACTAGTTATTTAGAATGACCCATTTTTAAATATTTGTAAATGTAAAATCTTTCTTAAAATAATGGGAAGGGGTCTAAAGGACCACTCACGATAGCATGAATGTTAAGCGTCCTCAGCACCGGTAGATATTTAGGGGTTGACGGACGCCTTTTCATATATTTCAAATCTCTTAATTAGCGCTGGAGCGTGACAGTGTGTCTTGGTATTTTCATATTGAAATATCTTTCTCGAGGGCAATAAGAAGGACTCTTGACAACTTATTATACTTAGGGGGGAAACGTAATGCTTAACAATCTGGTAGATATTGTACTTATCTCATAAATATTGAGACAAAGTTTAAAATATATTTCAGTAAAATGATGTATTTATGATTTAATATTTCATAAGATTATAAACGATTAGTACAATATATAATATTAAATCATTACAAAATAGATATTCTCTTAATAATTTCTTTGAAACAGTCAAGGGATATATCTTAAAAGTCCTTTAATTAATACTTAATGACTTTGTCTGGAAAAATTGTTACTAATCAACAGTACTCAGGGAATATTAGAAGTCTTTATGTAAATATTATATATAATGTCATACAATTGGCCTTATTATTTAAATAATTCTAAGAATAAATTTTTGGGTTTTATTATTCGTTTTCGACCAACATTATGATCAGTCACTGAAAATGTGTGTGTGTTTAAAAATATCTTCCGATTGAACTGACAATACTGAATATTCAAACATATTACCAGGGCTTCATATGAAGACCTAAACCTGCCCGCATATTTTAATATTTCATTTTAGGGAATGAATGTATGTATATGGTATTTATAAAACAGATGGGTCGAAGTCAAATTGTAGAGCCGTGTTCACACCAGTCCATCGATTTCTATGAATATGGATTAGCTGTGATTGATTTATGAATATATATTTGTTGATGGAAGTTCATAAATAGAATCAAAATGTCGGGATTTTTTAACAATATTAATTGATAGTATTTAGAATATTAATTGATTAGAAAATAACTAAAGTGCTATTATTTGATTACAGTATTCACTTTAGGTACCATACTTTAAGTGTTTAATTCATCTCAATTCACATGTGAGTGAAGATTGAAGTGTTAGTATTTTTAAGGAAGCGCGTTTAGTATCGAAATGACTTTACTTGAGTAAAGAGTCAACCTAGAGTTGACTCTAGGTTTGCGTGAGTAACAAAAAATCAGGGAACATTTATTTAGTAACTAACGTAATCATTTTTTTTTACTTTGATTTAACTTATTTTTCAATTGCTTGTAATAAGTGATTATTCCAATTTATATAGTGGTATTATATGATACTTAATATTTTTATTACATGGAATAAATTAACTTATTCTTGTACTTTTTTGCCCAGTATTCCACTTAGAGTATAAATACGTATTTATTTTTTACTTAATTCTTCATCGTACAATATTGTCCTATTTAAAGAACCTGTTTCATTGTAATCAACTCGCTAGACCTCACAAAAAATCCCTATAAAATTAAGGCCAAGAAAATTTTAATATCATATTTTATTCATAAAATAACCAAACAGAATACATTCAAAGCAATCCACAAAACACACTTCACATTTTATTTGCATTCACGTACAAAAATTAAAATACTAACACCGAGTTTACATTTACTCACAGTCCCTTTCAATACAGCGTTATTGACTCAGATTTATTACTCCTATGTTTTATGGAGCTCAGGTGCTTTTCATTCAGCTAGTTTCCTTTACCGAAAGTGCATATCCCCACTTAACTTGAAAAATATTGGAGTTGTATCCAGGATGTTATTTAGACATTGATTGGCTGTTACATGTTCTTTATTATTTTATAATAAAGTTATTTTCAATTGTTATAACGTAATTATTATTACATTAATATACATTTTTTTTTGTTTTTTGTTCTGGCTAATCTCTGAAACGCATGAACCGATTTTGACAGGACTATCACTGGCGGATAACTGAAGTTATAAAGAGTTACTTAGGCGAGTTTTATTTCACGACACATCCCGCGCAAACGAAGTCGTTTGCACAGCCAGTTTATAAAAAAAGAAGACAGATTTTCAAAAATTTTAAATTAACTAATTCTATTGAATGTTAGGCAACAATACGTAGGTTACGTCAATATTATCCATACTAAAACCACTTTAGTTATACCCAAAATATTTAACTTTCAGTATATTCTTTTCAAAGGAATATAAAGAATATGTTGATTCTACTTGTATTGCTTTTATTTGAATGTTTATACAAAGCATACAATAAGCGATTTTATTATAATATTCAAGAATTCAATATATCGTTTAGGGGATCAAGAAAGCCTAAACGGAAGGGCAATGATATTATATTAATATATTGTTATTTTTATATATGTAGAAATTTGGTTATGAACTATTAATACCAAAGTTAATGAGATAGTGAAGTATAGAAAAGTTAACATTAATAAATGATTCTGATTTAATTCTTTAAAATTAATATTCGTTTCTGGAGTTTTTATTGATAATAACAACTCATGGTTCAAAGTTGTAGGTAGCAATTGAAGTGACCTTAATCTCGGATTGAAAGTTGATTATAAATGTCGTTCGTAACTTATAATTCATAATAAATTACCTTGTATAAGTATTCCCTAGGGTCAAGATTGTCACCGTATATTGTATAGAAGAATTTAGTTAAAGTAATTTGTATTTATATTACTTACTACAGAATAATTTAAACACAAATTATATAAAATGTTTTCCATATTATGTATTACGCTTCTTGACTTTGAAAGAAAATGCACTCAAAATCACGACGCAAATGTGAAAAAATATATCTTATTTTCGCCTGACAGAAAGTAGAAGCACGCGCTACTTATTTCTATCAAACGAACCGTAATGTTTAAAACTCGTTTTTTATAATAATTATAACGACACATAAATTAATATGAATCTCAAAATTTATAGAATCTTTTTTCTAAAACGTCAAATAAATTGAAATAAGACAACCTGGCTATATTTTAGACAATCTTATGTTAGTAAATATCATGAATTATTGAAATATATTTTATTAATTAACATTGCTATTGTTTATTCTTTATATCATAGTAAGAGGTAACAGATGGATTGATCTATATCTCGATGGTTTGAAATAAAATAACTTTTTTTTTATGTAAATTGTTTCAAATGAATCTCGAAAATCGTGTTTATTGCTATTCAGAATCCACAAATTTCACTTCCTTTTCATAGCTAGAGCACTGAAAAATATTCACTGTTTTTAATTCATATGTAAATTTGGTACATTTGAATTCAAATGAGAACAAACTGCTCTCAGAATTATTATTGTCATTTTAGACGATTCGTTCGGAATTTATTTAAAATGTTTTTGATGTTTTTTTTTTTATTTTCAGGTACGAATTGCTGTAAATCGTCTGATATCTTCAATTTAGTTTTTAAATAAATAATCTGGTAAGTTTAACAGAAAAAAAGTTTGTAATAGGTCAAAATGATAAATAAAATTAATATAATTTTACTGTAAATATAAAAAATTGGAGAAATAAAAATAAAATCGAAGTGTCTGTTTGTCATTCCAAATTAACAGTTTTTTTTACTAAATAAATATAAAAGTATATTCGAAACTTATATGAAAGAAACATTTTTTTATAACATCTGATACCGCTGGACCGATTTTTACAGAACAATATTGGTAGCTGATGTTATAAAGAGTAGCTTAGACTACTGTTATATTAAATACATATTCCGCGCGAACATAGTTGTGGGCAGAGCTAGTTATATAATAAAATGATGGGTTTAAATGTTTATTATTCATGAGACAATTAGAGATGGAGATGCTGTGGTAACTATACTCAATTTTCTTCCAACTACGGTTTAGTATTTAAGTATGCAAGAAGCTTCAACATGAAGAAACATCACATACACACTGAGATCAGAGATGCGACAGTATTTATGTAACCTTAACAAGATTTATTAAGATATATAAATTTAATTTATAAGATAACTTGATTGCAAGCGGTGGTATCATTATAATAAGTTCAAAGGTTTTGTTCATCAGAATTCTTAGTCTGAAAATAATTCATTATTTTAATATTTTTGTACTAACTATAGTAGGTAACTATTAGCTGCATTATTAATTATTCTTTAAGTTTTTCTTAGTACCATGATTTATTATAACTCTAATAAACTTATATACAAACTTCAATACATTGGTATGACTAAGATTGTTCCACAATCATACAAAACAAAATGAGTGTCCATGGAAAACCAGATCTGTCAATTTGATAGGTCCTATATGATATAGTACCGTATACGTCGTCAAGACCGGCGATTGAACCCGAACCGTCTTTATTCAAAGCCAAGCTTGGACAGTTACTCATTTGTTTCGCTCATGTGTTGATTTCTGTAGGTTGACACCATTCTCGATCGAGCTCAGTTCAATTAGTATGCTCGATGAGTTGATTCCTACAAAGATTGGTGTGAATAATTATTATTACCATCGATTATTTCAGCTGTTGTATGAAGATTATTAAGAGGTTTGTATTATCTCCAACAGCTACCTTTTTTCATTTTTATTGTTGCCTGCAAATTTTGCAACTTTTTTACTTATTGCGGTTACCAATCGGCTAAATATTTTAAATGTATCCTGTATAATGAATAATATCCTTAAATTAGCTTAATTGTGCTTTTTACAAACAAGCTATTTATCTTTATATTATATATAATCCCATATCCCATTAAACCGACTGCAATGAAGTTTTATAGATATCTGTTGTTTGGTCCAACTTAAAAGATAGGATAGTTTTTATCATTCATATTTTCATCTTTTTTATTCTAAATTCATGTTTTTTTTATAAATAAAGGGTTACATTCACTTCTAAATTGTATAAGTTCCTAAGAGATGGCGGTGTTAATATTAAAACTGTGATTAATATGAAATAGTTTTTGAAGCAGACAGAGTCAGGGGTAACAACTAGTAATCATATATAAAGTTTGTAAAACATAGTAAAATCTTAGTTTGGTTCATATTTTTCTATAATATTTTATGTTTAAAATATTAAAAACTATTAATAGTTTAATCCAAGATAAATTAATTAAACATACAATAATACCTTTTAATTTCTTATCGTATCAATGTCAAATATAAAACATATTTATTTGATATTGTATCAACTATACTATGTAAGTTGTAATTGAATATCAAAGATATTTTGTTTTATACATCGCTTAAGATTTCTATATACAATGTCCAAAAATACAGTTGCGACTATCCATGAGTTTGAATAAATAGTAAAAACCTTAAAGAACTTAAATTGTTATATTATATTGGATAGCTTCACCAAATATTCATCAAATATTGTTTATATATAGTATTCCTGTTTCGGTGTTTCCAATTACCATCCATATTAACGTTGCGGCAAAGTACACAATTAACCAAATGTCACCAACAGATTGACTTCGATTCTTGAATTATTCAGCTGCTGGATTTTAGGCTCTTTTAGGTACCAGTAATAGCATTTTCTGCCTCATCGGTTCCAAGTACGGTGCTGAATTACAAATAATATTGCCCTGGTTTTATTAAAAAAAGGAAAAATATATAATTGTCTTTATGATCTGTATGTATATATTTAAATTTATATATTGTAACATTTAATAACACATTTGTATACATTTGTTTCAGTTCGTAATTGTATTGAGATACAAAAAAAACTTGAAAACGAATTTCTCGATAAATAAGTGTATATACACACAGTTTCTATTTTAATCCACATCAATATCGCATCGCATCCTCGCTCAAAGAACATCACCAAAAAAGCCTTTTTTACTAAAAACTATCACTCTTCTTTCCATGTCATAGTTTTTGAAACTAGATAGATGGAAGAGATGAAAGGAATAATATCAAAGCAAATTGATCACAACATTGTCATTTTATTATACCCATACTCTATATATTTATCAGCATGATTATTTTGTTAGACTGTTTCTCTGAATGCCATAATCTAAAATTCATTTTAATGTTGTATTGGCTCTATAGTAAACGAAGTACCGAATAACCTTCACCCACCATTAAGGATTCTCTTTATTTAATAGAAAATATGAATAATTATTATTTGTTTCCTGGATTCGTTCATTGATCATGACCCTTTAGTAGTAACGGCTTAGAATCGCTGTCAACAGAAAATATTAGATTGGATAACAGGATAAGAAATAGTCTAAAACATAGTTTTAGATGTTTTTAAAACTTGGATGATGTACATGGAGTGCATAACAAATTATGTAGTGAAAAAGTTAATCTCAACTAAGATGACCTATAATGGAAGCGCGTAGACAACGTTGATGAATAAGAAACTATAAAAAATTACATATGCAAATTTTCAAATTATAAACACAGGTTTGAAAAAGTTTTAAACGTGATATAAGAATCAGTTATTTGCCAAATTGAAAAATAAAAAGAAACATAGACTCATATACATTACAGCTGCACTCAGTTATGTAAGATTTAAATCATTTCATGAAATGGTATATCCGTTTAATTCCATTTTAAGCTTACTATATATGTATATTACAATTTTGATCAACTCTGCATCTATTCCCGTTCATTTCAATAAAACGTTATTGACTCAGATTTATTACTCCTATGTTTTATCGAGCCCAGGTGCTTTTCATTCAGCGAGTTTCTCATAATAAAAGTGCATATCTGCACTTTGCTTTAATAACATTTCAGCTGTATCCAGAAGCATCATTTTGACTTTTTTTAGTAACAAAGATCGTTGCGTAAGTGGTTTTTAGAATTTCAAAAATGTTAATTAATCCAAAAATACATAAAAGCAATGCTGTCTGTCTATCTTTTTTTATCTTTTTTAACATTTTTACTAAGCTGATTTAATTTTTAAAGATAAACATAAATTTATATAAAAACAAAATTCATGAGTATATTATGATAAGTATAGTAAGTATATCTATGTTAGTTTCTTCGCAAAAATTAATACAAAGAGAATAATAATTTTAGGATATCTTTCTCGGTTATTTGAATGTTTAAATGATTTTAATTGTCTCTGTTATAATCATCAAGTGAGTTCAGTATTCAAAGCCGAGTGGTGTAGGTTATTAAAAGTAAAATACATAAAAAAAATATAATTGCATTTATGATATAAGTATACGTACGTGAAAGTTTGCCTTAAATTTACCTTTCTTTTGAATACTGACGTAACACCTAATATTAATAATTATTTATAAAAATTCGTTTGCAAAAACTTTTGAAATTTATAGTTCGTGTTTCAACACTTTCCTAGAGGGTACAAAATATAAGATATATCTCTAATCAAGTATAAGATATCTCTTATATTTCATATATTTTAATATAAAAAATATGTGTAACCAGATATTAGAGAAATTTCTTATATAAATAACCACAAAATTACTTTCTCGTTTAAATACTTAAATATTAACGCATAACACTTGTTGACTCTGAATGAAAACGTACTTAAAATCACGAAGTAAATGAAAAACATATCATCTTATATTCGCCTGAAGGAAATAAGGAGTATGCACTAGTTATTTTAAGTAAGCGAGCCGTATTATGCATAACTCTGCAATTATAATTTATAATTATACTTTCTAAAACATTAAAGCATTAATTAAAAAGCAATAAAAAGTTTTATGACACAAAAATTATTTAGCTCATAATATAAGTCGATACAAAATGAGTTTTAGAGGAAAAATTTTATCATATTTGTTCGAAAGTATAAAAGTTTTGTTAAGATTTTTTTAAACTTGTTTCTTAACTATAAATAATTCTTATAATGTACAATGAACCTAGCATGTCCTTGTATATAAAGGTTCTCTTTTATTTATTATATATAATATAAATATATATAGCTATATAATAAATAACATTGTTTGTCACGTGAAATGCGTCAAATGAATCCCAAAACCGTGTTTATTACTATTCAGGCAGCGCAAATTTCACTTCCTGGTCAGAGATGAAACTGAAAAATATTCACTGTTTTTAATTCATATGTAAATTTGGTACATTTGAATTCGAATGAAAACAAACTGCTCTCGGAATTATTATTGTCATTCCAGTTTAGATTATATTTGTATTTTATTATTGCTTTTTTATGTTGAAAATTTCTTTTACATAAGTTTTAAACGAATTTAATGATTTTATTATAAGTAGAGATATTATTGCTCAGCTCAACACCCGCCGCGCACGGTTGGCGGATCCTAGTATACTAACAAACATTACCATCTATAAAAATAGTTATATAAAAAAATATAATTCCATGTCTTAGATTAAAAGAAAATATATTTCATGACATTTTAATATCATAATGATATTTTAAATAAAAGATAATTTATAAATGTTCTACTTGTAAACATATTCGGTATTCAAAAGACAATTAGGGAAGCAAAGATTGTCATCGTATAAAATTCTCATACGTCATTACGAGTTCGCATTTCGGTACGTATAAATTTATCTTCTGTAAAAAGATGTCGGATACATGTTAACATTTACCTTTAATATAATTGTTTTTATCTTTCTTTACCCTATTAATAACCTTTTAATATTTCCACTACAAGCGATAGGGGTTTACATATTCTATTTAAATTTAAAGAAACATTTCACAAATAATAAATATTAATATCAAACACATTTACATTGTCAGGTTTATTTTTACAACCCCATATAAACTTCTCAACATCGTTATATCTGTTCGTGTTTTGAAAAACTCGTTAACTTGCACTTGAGACTTTGTTAGTCTTGTTTCAGGTGAGCTGAAATATATTTCGTATTTTCATATCAAGTAAGTTATTTTTGATGTGTGAATCAAAAATAAAATTCTTTTTGTACTATTGAAGCAATAATTAATTTAAACATAAAAATAATATACAATAGATGTAAAAGAAGTTGTTGCTTACTGATTTCTAGCTTAACTGTAACTATTCTATTCGAGTTATCGTGCCGAGAACATCAACTGGGTCTTATCTAAGGATATTATCAAATTAGTTCGAAGCTCACTACTACTTTCTAAGTGTAACGACTTACAGCCACGAACACTACATTTTCATTCCTTCGAAGACGTAAAGAATTTTATACATATATTTTACATTTTCTATGTAATCATATGTTCCATATTTATCGAAATAAAGTAAGCTTGTGTACTTATTGATTCATATATTGAATCGGTATTGAATATAAGATTTCAACCTGTAACTCCTGATCCTAGAACATCATTTCATTGATCTATCGCAATTACAGTATATCCAAAATATATTTTTTATTTGAATAAATTGATGAATTCGGACAAGACTGACGATTCGAAGGTACTATATTTTTTATCTTATTATATTTTAAAAATAAATAAAAATATTATAAAACGTGCTCATAATGAACCATTTTACCTAATGACAAACATTTTAAGTAATGAATACTTTTATAATCTAATGGTTGTTGTACAACTATAATTTATTAGTATAATTTAATTAAACTAATAGATTAAATAGATTTAAAGTTTGTTATAGTTTCTCAAATAATGTGTGAAATATATTATAGTATTACAACTATTCGTGTCCGCAAAATATAAAAAATTACATAACCTACTTTTGAGTAGGAGTGAAACATTCCACTACAGTTAATAAATGTAATAAACATTTAAATAAGTGAACAGTAAAATTCAATGCAAATTCATACATTATAAGATACAATAATTCATGTTATTTACTTAATACCAAATATTTTTACTTATTCTTTCTCTGCTTATATTTCGCTATATACAAGCACTTACACCTCGTGTTATCTATAGATTTTATCTATTTTATACAATAGGTACTAACAACATTAATTATTAGGACATTATTTAATAATAAAAATCTAATATTTAATTTTTTTGTAAAAGAGTTTTTCCTAATCTTTCAACTAAATAAAGACATTGCAATAGTTAGTTTTATCGCAAGTACAGAATGTATCGGATGTTCCGTGAAGCAAAGTTTTCCTTTTGGTTAGCGAGTTTTAAAGTTCACCAAGTTCTAAGGGTTTCTTTGAACATCTTTTGCGATTTGCTTTGAAACGAAATAAAAAAAATACAATAGAATAAATATTTAATCTAAAGTTTTATATTAAATACGCATAATATAGTAAAATGTAGCTATGTCACATACCATTTGTAAAATTTCTATTTAGACTTAACATGGAGGTAATTTGATTCTAAAATATATAATACATATATACTCGTACTTTTATAAGTATAAATTATGATTCTGTATTCATCACGAACTCGGGACCCGTCACTTCAGAAAGCATGGCAAGCATTTGTATTGCTAAAAGAGACAGCTTACTATATTCTAAGAGAATTCTCTCCAATATCGATGCTGACATTGCTCCTTTTTTAGTACACAGTTAACTAAATGTCACTAGAGTGACTTTGATCGGTGAATTATTCAGCCTCTGGAATTCAGGCTCAGTTAGTTTCTAGTGATAGAATTTACCGGCCTGTCTGTTACAAGTGGGAATTGATTGAAAAAAGTAGGGTTTTTCTGTGAAATGTGGAGATAACAAGAAAAAAGTAAAAAACATAATACTACTTATATTTTCATAATATTATGAAGGATTTTGTAAATGTTGTATCATAATATTTTAACCAGAAAGCGAAACAAAAGCATGGTCTCACAAAGAACGTTAGAAATAATCTAAAATACCTTTTCATTCGTCATACTCATACGACTCAGTTTTTGAACAACAATTTACCAAATAGCTACAATAGTTTTGACTAAAAACAGCAAAAATTTCCGACAAGTTCTCTAGTTTCAATGCAATGCGGTTTTTGTTTATGAACTAGTTTGATGTGGTTTAATAACAGGAATATGTTCGAATACTCTGATTTATAGTGTATATTTATATTTTTTCATATAAGTTTATTTGTGATATATTTTTTAAGCTTTGATTTTTATAATATGTGAGAGTAGTTTTAATAATTTTTCCTAAATGCTGATGTCAAATAATAGCTCTCAAACTTAAACGTCAATAAGTAATATGGGTTGCAATATTCTAATTATTCTAACATTCCGATATATATATACATGTTATTGTAATATTTTAAATGACTCTTAATATATTTTACTATACTTTTTATGTGTGTATTTTTTTTAGGATAAGTGTGTGCAATGAAATAAAAATATTATATTTAGATTATTTACAGTCTTAGAATTCATTCTGATACTGTTAATCAAATATATACAAAATAAATATTTTTTCACTTAATTTCCCATATTTCCCATATAAACGCTAGGATCACCTAAATTTAAATAGTGATAATTGCAATACCAACTATTAAAACTTGTTAAAATAAGATAGGAATTGTGGCCAAGGACCATTTTCAAAAAAAAAACGTTATGTACATTTCATAGCATCATATTGTACAACAAGTAAAATATATGGATAATATAAGAATAGAAACTCTGATTCTTCCCTTGTTTTGGTATTTTCTCAGTTCCCTTTTCTTGAAGGGAGAAAAAACATCTGTTATGTGCAACAACAAACAGCTCTCCGTTGTACGTGGTCAAACGGTAGAAGTTGATATTGGGGTGATCAGGACCACAGATGAGAATAGTACTCCTTGTGTGGCCGGACCTTCGCCTTATAGAGCACAAGGTCTGAAATACTGCCTTATTATTGATCACTCCCATATTCATTGAGGCCAACGTAGTCTTTCTCTCCAGATTACGACTAAACCGACAGTCGAAATGTTATTGTACATTGTGCCATACATGGTCGAAAGTTTTTGCCATATTCAGACCCTTGCTTTCAATAACCGATGCTCAACGGTGCGTAAAATATAACAGTAGATGACCAGCCGATCGCCTATGAAAAAGCCATATTGTCAGATATTGATAAAGTGGCATTCTCAAGATATGTTAGGAACTGTCATATATCATGGTTCATGATATTCTCAAATAATGAAGAATATCATAAACCTTGAACATTGAACCTTGAATATCATGGTTCATGATAATCTCAAAGAATGGAGAATATCATGAACCATGATATTCTCATTATTATGAAAGCGGCACTATGACTTTAATGTAGGAGTACCGACATAGATGAATTAGAACTGAAGTAACTCAGGGGCACATATTTGTAGAACCATTGGTAAAATACCATTTGGCCCATTCAACTTATGAACGTCCAAGGAAAATAGAGATTATCGAATGGTTTTTTGCCTAAAAAATATTTCGCCATCGCGCTCTGATACCGCAAAACCTGGTAAGCGGTGTCTTCCCTTGGTCATTCAAAGTAAGGTTTAAGGTAAAAAGAGTATCCAAGATATCAGTTTCCTCTTTTGCCGTGTACCAGAGAGTAGTTCCCTATGTGCAATAGCATTTAGGTTAAAATCAAATCCCCTGATGTTAAAAAGTTTAAAGTAGAGCGAGATGCCACTGTTTGCCGTCTTTTCCCCTCAGAAAACACAAAATGGCGCTGCTTTACCCACCCAAGATACGACGGGCAGACTGAGCACAATTATGAGCTCAGGAACATTACCCTGATTTGCTTTAGGAGAAATTATATATACATTTTTGATGCATCGCTTCAATGCTTGTGCAGGGGGTCTTGGTCTTTTGCATTTTCTTACTCACCGACGAAACAAAATCAAAGGAATTTGGTAGCTACACGTCGATATTCTGTGAGAAGGTAGTCCTACCCCGGTCGAGATAGCTCGATACGAGCTGCAGTAATTCTTTGTGAGAATTATTATACAAATCTTATTTTTTTTTACAGTCCACAAATAACATAGTAACAAAGTTTGTAATTTGATGTTTTTAACTTCTATATTATGTATTAAAGTTAAATATCATTCACTTATCATGAAACTTCAACTGCAAGGTTTATGCCTCAGATATTTTGCCGCAATTTTGGTCTCAAGGTTTAAATAAAGTAAGAAAGTTTGTTTGACAGTTTCTTTTATGATAGTTTTTAACATGGAAATGTTTATTATGAAGTTTAATTAGAATATAATTATAAGAAAGTTACCTATAACTACTGTACAAAGAATATTTCTCCCTGAGCGGTTGGAGGCATTGGTAATTAATATTTTTGATCTAAAAGTAAAATATTTTCTAGATATCTAATTTATTCTGTAACTTTTTGTGATAAAATAAAAAAAACTTTGTTAATTTTACACTCTTATGTTATACTGTTATACATTATGCTATTATACATGTTTTAAAATATTTTACAACATAAAAAACGTAACTCTAAAAGTACCAAAACCTTTTATTGCCTTTTTTGAGTCAATTCGGTTTTACAATTTCTAGGTGAAAAATTTAAAATTCACAGCAGATCTTGTAAGCCTGCAAGTCCGTTCATGCCTTGAGGCTCACAAAAATAAAGTATTTTCCCAATTTAAACAGCCCTTAATTTTACAGATAAAACAAAATATTTCAGAATAGAAAATGGTAAAAACAAGTTCTACTATACATAAAAATGTACATTATTGTAAATCGCATATATCAAATACAAACATCTAGAAAGATAGATAGAAACATATTTAATTACGTATATATAACTACTTTGCTTTCATAGTTTGTACTATTTATTATATATGTCGCTATAGTGTATATTATTTTAAGCATATGGTCTCTTTAGTTATAATAGATCTCATATATATATATAATATATATATATATATATATATATATATATATATATATATCAAAGACTCTGGATACAATGAGACGCGAAGGAGTATTTTATAGGTAAAGGAAACCTAGCATAAAATACAAGATAGAATCATTCGATAAATGTCCAACACTGTAATTTTTTTCTATTTATATTTACCATAAGAAGATTTAGACTGCATCAGAAATACGACTTAAATTATAAAATGAATCCGTAACATAAAAATGTAATATTTATAGCATTTAAATCTCTTCGAAAATTATCTGAAATCATCTATAAGTTACAATGTGGTTGTGTATGTTGACAAATTTAGAAGTTAGAGAATGTTTAATTAGGGTTAAATAATTTAATATAAATGTCTATTAAATCAATTCGGTGGTCGAAACATTTCAACCACAATCATTTAACACTATCTCACGATTTTGATAATAATGGATTAGAATAAGAGATTGAATTTGTCGGAGTGTCTTACAAGATACTAATAACTTAACCAATGTTATAAATGAAAATTCTTTCACAAAGATTGTTAAAGACTTTTAATTATATTAATCTATAAACGTTTAATTTAAACGTAAACATATTTTACAAAAATTAATTAAACTATAACATGGTCTAACTTCAGCAGTATGT
Organism: Melinaea menophilus ssp. n. AW-2005; assembly: GCA_918358695.1. Lineage (NCBI taxonomy): Eukaryota > Metazoa > Arthropoda > Insecta > Lepidoptera > Nymphalidae > Melinaea > Melinaea menophilus. The sequence goes on from OU911043.1 coordinate 5,011,376, forward strand.
TAAGGAATTCAACTGCTTTGAAATGCGAGCCATAGCTTACAATAGCTTACAAATATATATTTGTTACATAGCTTACAAATATATATTTGTTACATAGCTTACAAATATATATTTGTTACATAGCTTACAAATATATATTTGTTCACGATTTCACCAAACAGACAATCAATTTAATCGTCTCAATATTCATTTCTATCGCTGTAACATCTTTATTGGTTTCCCAAATAGCTCAAAACTGTTATAATTTTTTAGTAACTACTTGATACTAAAATCTTGCCAGTTAAAGTTTCATATAAAAATACACAAGCAAACAAAAGGTTATGTTTTATATAATGTAAGAATGTCATACAAATGTCAATTACTGATTATCGTAGTATTTAACGAAAGAAGTTAAATATTAATTCTTAATAATATCAGAATTACAATGTTTAGAAAGTAATTAATACGCCACTAGTAGAGCTTCTTTGTTAGAAGTACAAATGTAATTTAATTAAACAAACAGATTATATGTATTCAAACTTTACTTTGGTTTCAGTCACTGTGTGAAATATTACACCATTGTTAGTTGAATCAGTCGTAACAATGTGAAACAAAGAAAAGTTATGGCTTATAATATTATGAACTAATTCACGTGTTCTGAAGTTATATAAAGTATATATAATAGTAAATGCTCAGGTGAAATAAAGACGAAATTTGCGTTTTCTGAAATAACAATTATTCTTATATTCACACCATACTTAAGTATACAAAAGTTTTACTACCATTAACATATTTCAGACATGATAACTTACCTGAAATAACAAAAACAACATTTAAAGCCTTTACTTCTAGTTTAAATAATATTAATTTCTATTTAAAATAAAGCAGGAGAATATTTTCCACGTTTTTCTAAAGACCGCTTAACCTCACTTTTAACGTCTAAAATGTCATCCTCATGTCACACTCACAGGTCATCGTTCCACAGATTATATATATTATCTGCATAAGCAGTAGCATAGATATTATAACTTTACATCTCCCACCCTTGGAGAGAACAACATCACAATGATTGTTCGATCAAGAGCTCATCACTGGAGTTAATTTTGTAACATGGTAGAAATTTGACTCTGCCTTCTTATATCCAGTATCAACTTCATAGATTGAATTTGAAATCTTCCTTAGAATTTTATATGGTCCAATCCTTAACTCATCCATTTTCTTCCTATTTAGCCGGTTCCTATTTTCTACATATACTCTATCACCTACTTTAAACTCATATTCTTTTCTTTTTAGCTCGTATATTTTTTTATTATAGTTGTGAGATTTTATTGAATTTTCAAATGCTAGTTTTCTGTCTTTTTTAAGGTCTTCTACTGTACATCTTGATTTCAATTCCAGTGGCAAAATATCCATTTTCTCTCCTTCCAGAAGATATTTTGGGGTAAACTTTGTAACTGTATGTTCTGTTTCGTTATATTTTTCTACACATTTTTGTGCTATAGTTGTCCATGCTGTTTTCTTGTTTTCTTCATTTATTTTACACCGTATCCTATTAACTAAAGTTTGGTTCAGCCTTTCATTAAGACCATTTGAAAATGGCGCGTCCACAGCAGTGAATACCATTGTTATGTTTTTTTTTTCAAGAAATCTTTAAATTCTTTGGAATTTATGCCAGGATATTGGTCTGTCAATAGCATGTCTATATTATTGCTCTGTGTCACTTTTTCTATCAATTTGATAAAATCACTGGAGTTTTGATTTTTTGATGTCAAAATGTATGCATATCGTGTAAAATGATCAACCAACAGATGTAAGTATTTTTTTGTAGACCTTGATCCTCCAAAGCCTCCAATTGTGTCAATGGATACAATTTCGAAAGGGCGTGTTGCTGGGCCTAAATGGGACATCAAACCAAATTTTGGATTCCTTCTTGATTTGTTTTTTATACAAATATCACATTCATCACAGAGTTTCTTAATATTTGTGATGATATTTTTTGCTGTATAGAAAGGAGTTATTTTATTTATCATTTGGGTTCTCCCAATGTGGCAATAAGTATTGTGGACATTTTTAATCAGTGTTTTGCTAAATGTTTCTGATAGTATAATTTTTTTCCTTCTTTTATTCTTTTTGTAATAAATGTTATTTTCCAGTACAAACTTTGTTTTTTCGCCTTGTATATTTAAATTTGTGTCTTGGTCTTTTTTTATATCTTGTATGTTTATTATTAAGTTAACAACTTTCAAAAAATCTTCAGTATTGTCATTAGGTTCCAAGACTGGATTTCTACTTAAGCAGTCCGCTTCTTGATTTGACTGTCCTGGGTTATATTTTATCTTAAAATTGTATTGCGATAAGTAATATGTCAAATCGCCCAGTTCCTCATCAGTTCTAGATTTTATATTGAGATTTTCTAATGGTTTATGATCTGTGTATACTATAAAATCTTTATTCATAAGCCAGTGTTGCCAATATTTTAGAGCTTCTTTAATTGCCAAACATTCCAAGTATATAGCCTTTTTTTTCTTTTGGGTGTGGGTCAATTTTTTTGAGAAATAAGCTACAGGTTTATTTATTCCGTTTTCATCTTCCTGTTTTAACACAGCTCCCACTCCTTGAACGCTGGCGTCAGTGTATATTTTTATTGGTTGTTCTGGGTCTAATATTTTAAGAATTGGTTTAGAGCATAGTAAATCTTTTATTTTATCAAATGATTTTTGGCATTCTTTGGTCCATATAAATGTAACATCTTTCCGTAACAGATTGTGTAGTGGTTCCAAGATAATTGCATTGTGTGGTATAAATTTATGATAAAAATTTACTTTTCCCAGGAATTGGCGTATATTTTTCTTTGTTTCTGGAATAGGGAAGTTCCTGACAGCCGTTAAATAATCTTTGAGAGGTGTAACTGAATTTTTTTCTATTATATGACCTAAATACTTGGCATGATTGTTTGCAAAAGTGCATTTCGAGAATTTCAGTCTAAATCCTTCTGTTAATATTGCATCAAGTAGTTTTGATATATGTGTTATGTGGTCCTCGAAACTTTTAGAGAAAACTAAGATATCATCTATGAAATTTACCGCAAAATCTGAGAGATTATATTTTCTTATTATATTTCTCAATATTCTTTGGAAAATAGCTGGTGCCGTCTTTAAACCAAATGGGAGGCATGTCCATTGAAAATGGCCTTCTTGTGTGACAAAAGCTGTCTTATATCTATCTTGAATTCTCAGTGGAATGGACCAAAATGCTGAATTTATATCAAAAGTAGAATAATACTCACAGTTTACAGTCTTTACCATCAAGTCTTCAATCAATGGGAACGGCTGTGATTGAGGGACAACAATTTTATTCAATTCTCGGAAATCGATACACAGTCTTGATCTTTTCCCATCTTCTTTTTTGTATGCTAAGGTGACTGGAGCTGCAAAAGGGCTATATGATTCCTCTATTAATTTTTTTTTCAATAATTTTGATATTTGATTTTCAATTTCTTTTCTATCATCAGTTGTGCATCTGTATGGGCGCTTGCAGCAATATTTATCTACTGTCAAGTCTATGTGAGCTTCATAACCTCGTACTGTACCTACGTCGTATTTATCCTTAGCGAAGACTGGTTTGTATTTTTCTATTAATTTATCAATTTCAGTTTGTTTAGATAAATCTAGGTGGTTTACTGAAATTTCAAATTCTTTTAAATTAATATGTTCATTGAAGTTTATTTCACATTGGTTTAAATAGTTAATTTCTTGTTTCCATACCTCAGAGCTTAGAATCACATCTTGTTCATTTTTCTCAATCTTGTTCAACATATTTGTTTCAGAGTATTTATTTTTGTTATTCTTTTCATTTTGATTTTTATTCTCTTTGTTTGAATGATTACATTGTATAATATTCAATTTTTCATTTTGCATTAATCTGAATTTTTTTATGCAATCCAAACCAATGAGAAAATCATAGTGAAAATTTTCATCATCTATCACAAAAATATTCATTTCTCTTTCAATGTCATATATTCTTATTTTTAATGTTACCATACCTTTTGTTTTCTTATCACCATTAATAGTTTTCAAGTTTGCTGTTTGTTTATTAAATGTATTTTCTTCTTTTTTTTGTATTTTTAATAACTTTGCATTAATTAATGATACATTTGAACCTGAATCATAAATTGCGGTAACTTTTAAAGTGTCATTTAATAATAACTTTACTTTTATTAATGGTGATATTTCTAGTTTTTTGGATTCTCCTCATTAAGTTCAACTTCTAATTCAGAGTTATTCACACTTTTCACAACATATTTTTGATTTTTCACATTGAACCAGCAATTTTCCTCAGGATGAAAACGTTTTCCTTTTTTCTCGTTTACACAAATTTGGCATGGTTTCTTTTCTTCATTTTTTTTTGTTTTTATGTCAGAGTGTGTGTAGTTCTTTTTATCATATTTGTTCTTCATAACAAGATGTTCTAATTTCCCTATCTCGTTATAGAGATCTTCAGTTTGTTCTAACGTCTCTCTGTCAATTTTGTCACTCAGGTGATTAGGCAGGCCTGCAGCTATAAGGTCTATAAGAGTACCTGTATCAATCGTTTTTCTAACCTCTAACAACAATTTCTCTTTTTTTAATGCATATTCTAGTAATGAGCCCGTTTGATATTTAAATCCAAGAGCATATCTGATCGGTGACCAACCTTTGTTTCCAAACGTTTCACAGAAGCTTCTTTCCCATTTATTCCATTCTGATTCTACTGTAAACTTCATTAGCATACAACTGTACCAGTTTACACTCGAATATTCTAAAAATTGTTTTAAAATTTCAATTTTTTTTCTGTCTTCATCAATATGGAAACGGTCACATTCTTTGTTGAAGTCCTTAATCCATTGGTGAGCGTTTGCGTTTTTTCCGGTGAATTTCTCTAGCACAAAGTCTTTTGCAATTTTCCCCAAATTTTGAGTTTCAGATTTTCTTTGCTTTTCATCGAGTAATGTCTCTAGTAATTTCTCCAATGTTTTATTTGAGCTTTCAGTTAATGATTTTGAATCATTTATGTTTTCATTAGTCTCTTCAAGGTAAAAATCTTGAAACTGTATATTTTGTTCTTCATCTAAATATACCGCTGATATCTCATCAGTTAAAGTTATCCATATTTTCCTTTTTTGATGTCTTTTATTCAGTGTTTTTCTTATCTTGGCATAGTTAGATGTATTTGTTATAATTTTGTGTAAGTTTGCAGGTTGATATTCCGCCGGTATGTCGTAAGTTTTGCCATCAGATGTACCTATTGAGGTTATGCAAATAATGTTCGATTTTCCATCTATTGATGTTTTTACACAAAAATCAAATCTTAACTTCTCCATATTTTTATTGCGGAAAATGTTGTTTTATAATAGTAAATGCTCAGGTGAAATAAAGACGAAATTTGCGTTTTCTGAAATAACAATTATTCTTATATTCACACCATACTTAAGTATACAAAAGTTTTACTACCATTAACATATTTCAGACATGATAACTTACCTGAAATAACAAAAACAACATTTAAAGCCTTTACTTCTAGTTTAAATAATATTAATTTCTATTTAAAATAAAGCAGGAGAATATTTTCCACGTTTTTCTAAAGACCGCTTAACCTCACTTTTAACGTCTAAAATGTCATCCTCATGTCACACTCACAGGTCATCGTTCCACAGATTATATATATTATCTGCATAAGCAGTAGCATAGATATTATAACTTTACATATATAACTTTGTACAATTTATATTAAGGAAAAGTAGATAAACCTATAATTGAGGAGTTACATTTATAAATCTTAACGTAATGTGTCATAGGAAAGATTTTTAATTAATTAGTATTTTCTACTTTTAGGACATAAAAAAATAATAGAAGAACAGATTCTTGCATTCATTTCTTTGTATGTTTAATAAAGTATGCAATATTGATTTGATATTTAATACTTTTATTATATATGACAAAATATTTATTTGCAGTCATAAAGGAAACCCACAGAATATTTCAATTATATTTCTACATACGATACAATTGAATACTCAATAAAATATTTTTATCTTTTTCATTTTGTTTTAGTTAGAGCTATTGAAATATAACTAAACCTTCATTCGTTATTTTCACTATAATAATATCGGTTATATTTTTAGATAAAACATACGTTATTTCTACTTAGTATGCTTACTATTAACAAAATATCATGTAAGTTATTCATTGTGTTTAATTTTTATAATAAAACCATAATTTTTATTAAATAATTAAAAAGCCGACAAAATAAGTTAAATAAAATATTAAGGAATATTTTTACTAAGTTCGTACCATATAAAAAGATATACTGATTTTTTTATATAACGAACGTCTAGTAATGGAGTTTTGCTTTACCAGTTAACTAAGTTATTTCACAAAAAGCCATCAAGGCTTAACAAAAATAAATTAAAACATCAACAAACAAAAGTTAAATAAAACCAAAGTTCACATAAATCAGTGTACTCAAACATGGTTTCGATATTAAGCCACATCAAACTCGCACAGAAACGAATATCACGCATTGCATTCACAATAAAAAAAATGCAGAATTCAGTTCAAACCTTTGTAAAGTGGTTTTCAAAACATTTTTTATAAGCAATTTTTTTTTTTTTATAAAAACATTGATTTTATTTTTTACTGTGAGTTGATTGATTTTCAGAAACTTTACACTTTTTTTTTTTTAATGATTTTTCTTCTCTATTTTTTTATTTTATTCCTTCTTTATTTGCAAAATTCCTCGTCTTATTTACGTAAATACTTTTTTTTATACATTATTTTAAACGAAAGGAACGGTATACAATTTCAATGGCATGTTTCGTGACGAGGAAGTGTTTATTACTCCACAAAAAGCTTAATTGAAAGTCGGAATTTCTAACGCCAAGTATGACGTGGGCCGATGTCGTTGAGTTAATAGTTTTTGAAAATTCTCCGAAGTACTCTACTGCAATAAACGTGAAATTTACTTTGAAATAAGAAACTATTAGGAAATAATACAGAAAGAAATGTTTTTATTCATTTTATTTTCAAGTAACTTAGGTAACTTAATATTGATGTTAACGACCTGTCAAAGTAATTAGGTACTAAAATAATTTTCCTGGTTGGTTCGATGGTTAACAACTCTATAAACACTTATTGAAAGTGAATTAGAGTTATTTTGTAAATTATTAGTTCTGATTCAATAACTCAAGATACTTGAAAATTTACATCTCTGAAATTAGAAATATACTAGATCTCTACGAGCGAATTAAATAGAATTTATAGAAAACATTAGAAAAATAAGAAAATTAGGTTACTGATGTTAATACGTATTATTTATTTGCTATAGAAATTAGAAGAATTAGTTTCTATATAATATATTCTTAAACCATCGATACATAAAAAAATCCCCTTACTCTATTAGTAACCATAATTAAAAAATATAATTACTACAGAACAATTTCTAATCAGGCATCAAAATTGTTGTTCTATGGTATATACGAGTAGTTCGTCGGATTAAAAAAACTACAAAATTAACGGGACCAACTATCGAGTTCAAATAGGAGGCACTGCCTATATTGACCCTGCCCCACTCGGGACCGATTGATTAGCAGTGAATCTGTTAATATAATGTGAAACCTAAATCAAACAAAGAAATAAAAAGAAACAAATTTTTTGAAAGAAAAGGTTTAACATTTCACTTAAGACTTAGTATGAATGTTTTTTATTAAACAGTATTCTATCGAAAGTATATACTTTGTCAAGTATAATTTACTGAACACCACACAAACTTCACTACATCGTTATGCTTGTTCATGTTTTGAAAAATTCGTTTACTTTTGCAGTTGAAACTCAGTAAGGTTTATATTATGGAAAAGTTTAACATTTAAATGTGATGCGAATGAATATGAAACAGATCAAAACAAATTAAGAGAAAGAGTACAAATTTGTCGAAAAAATGTTTTAATCTCCAAAACATGTTGTTGTAGATTAATTTTCTTATAAAGTATTTGAAAGAACTTAAATCCAATTATTATTAAGACCATTAGTGGTAATTTTGTTTACAGTGACATTTCCGATCTGTTCTTATTAATTTGTAACGTATATACACATTTCTTATAGTAACATCGTTGCCATAGTAACAAAGGCAGTACAAAAAATTTTGCATTATACAAAGTGGGCAACTATTACGTATTGCATACATTAATAAAATATCATAACAAGAGCGTTTATTTTAAACAATATTAGAATTATAATGTAAATGAATGACACTACACTATTATAGCTTCTTTATCGAAATTATAGTTAGATTGGAAATTAACAAACTACATGTTGTGGAATTTTGTTTTATGATTTTACGATTTACAGGATATTATATAGTATTGTTATTGTTAGTTAAATTAGGTAATATACCAACTTGAAACATATTTTTGTTGCACAATCCCCAGAAACATCTCTATATCTCCCACTCTTTTTTTTTCATTTATTTGTATTTAATACTTTTCCAAATCAACGTATTGAACCTGCGACCTATCTTTAAAAAGGTTTGTGTTTTTTTATAAGTTTAGTATAATTAATATTATTAAATGTAATTTAAAATAAATAACTTAATGTAAAACTATATACAACTAAAAAAGGTAGATGTCAAAAAAATATTATTGTATCTTTGATGTCCAAAAATAAAAGGTCTCATTAAATAAGTATTGATCTATTAATAACTACCAATTTTTTATATTTAGGATTTTTTTTGTATGTTTTATAATTCTTTTACTAAGATGCAATATTTCACGTAAAATGGATTAATTTAAACCTTGATAACAATTGACGACTATAACGGCTCTGCCAAAAATATTTCCAGTATACAATTAGAATTTTAAAACTCCGAACAAATTAGTTTCGAAGCTATCAAAAAGTATAGAAACAAATTAAAAAAATCAACAAACAAAAGTTGAATAAAAACAAAGTTCACATAAATCAGTGTACTCAAACATGGTTTCGATATTAAGCCACATCAAACTCACACAGAAACGAATATCGTATTGCTTTCGACCAAAAAGTTACCAAAAAAACAATCTAAACTTTTGTAATTTCTATAATCACATTGTTATTCAACGCTTATATAAAAACATAAATTTGATTAATGCAAATATTATTTTTGTTTATTTTTAATAAGGTAATATTAGTACTGGTTTATTATTTTTATCTTTAATGCTTACATCACTTATTCTAAAATAAGAATTACATACAATGCAATGTTTCGTGACAAACAAGTGTTAATTATTAAATAAAATTTTAATTTGAAGTGGTAATTTCTAACGCCCGTATTATGCGGAGACGTGTTGTTGAGTTATTAGTTTTAAAATTCACTAAATATTGTGTATAATAAAGGCTTTCTTTGAAATAAGACACAATTAGCTACTAGAACATGTTAAATAATATTTCATAACTTGTTTAATTTAAATAAACTTATATAAATATATAATTACTTTATATTTATTTTTTGTGGGTTTCTATTTATGGGATTGAACAAAATATTGGTGGTGGAATTGTCTTCTTGTTTAGCAACTGCCCAGGTCAAGGGCGAGTACCATTTTCTGATGTAGTACAAATATTTCACAATAGGTGCTGCGCATGTTCATAGGTAATTTAGTGGCTTTTTGTGTTTTTATAAGTTCGTATGAATGCGCATGCTATGTTAAAACAAAGGGAAGAATTTAAATATTCATATTGCGTTTGAAATTAACGATTAGATAAATGGTCCACGCCTCTAAGTATTACAATGCATGCCGGGTAATACTATATAATTTTTTTTTTATTGTTAAAAAATTAGCTTATTTATTCAAGATTATCTAAACAGAAACAACTTCATAACTCCTAGATCAAAGTCAATGAGCGTAAATTAATTATTAGTTTTGATTGAATTAATCAAGATCGCACTCGACAACTTATATCTCTGATATTATATAAGTTTTCGATATTAAAACACTTCTCATGAAATAAACATAAAAAATAATTTACAAGAAAAATCAATTAATGAAATATTTTCTTAAAAAGGTATTTTTAATTAATATACTTTTTAATGGCATTCTTTTTCACTACACCATCATTTTTACTTCAAGGAACATACATAATTTACATTTCTTTAAATAATTTGTATCATTATTTTTAAGTAACGTTAACTGCATTTTATAGAAAACCGTCTTACTACGTTTTCTAAGCCCTGGTCCAGACAGGTGTCGTTTAAGTACTTTACGTAAATTGAATTGTAGTTAAGTAATATTATTGTTTCATGTTTCTTCTTTCAATAATTAAATTATTAATATTGTGTTAATCTTGATATTTATCTTAACGAAATAAATTTTGATAAAACTATAAAGAATAAATTTAATTGCGAGATGATTTTTTTATTTTTATTTTCGGACTAAAGAAGTGACAATACAACGTTGGAAAAACACATTAATCAAATTTCTAAATTTCGATAATATTGTTGAAAAGTCGATCTCAAGCGCAACCTTTATCCAGCTTATTAGGCTTCAGGCAGATTTAAAGTTTCAACGTGAAAATTTTAAGATTCACAACAGATCTTGTAAGCCCGCAAGTTCGACCACGGCTTGAGGCTTACAGAACAGTGTATTTACCAACTTTACACAGCCCTTCTTCAGTTTACAGACACGTCGACCTTAATTTTATTACAGTCTTTTATTGTTTTTCATTTTTTTTAACTACCCAGACATAAACTTGATGTGCTGGAGGTAAACAAAGGTTTAATTTTGTTTTTAGTGAATAGCAATGAATATGTTTCTTTGGAATTTTTGAGTGATTTCTATAAATTAATAACTTTATATTATATATGTTTTCTTTAGGTGTGCGATTACTTATTCATCCTATTATCATACTCATGATCCTGATTTAATAATTTTATAAATCTATTATAATTTTATAATTCCCAACTTTTAAGCCATAAAATTCAAAATAATAATATGCTTATATACATTTTAGACAATCTCTAAAAACGTGCCTTTGTATAGTGAATTATTATATACTGCTAAGAAATAACGGGTGCTAATCGTTATCGAACCAAGTTTAAATTTAAAATTTCACTTTACAACTTAAGGAATAAACGTAGAATTTCTCTGAAACCTAGAGTACTCCACGTCACTAGCTCAAACACAAACGATTCAAAATAAAACTATGAGTAACAAAAAGTTCGTCACACATAACTATTTAGTATGAACTTCCATCATAAAGTAAGGTCGAGTTTGCAGTTATTATAGCGTCATATCGAATTACGACGCCATTTTGTTTTGCGTTAAAAATGTTTTTCGTTTTATGTATGGTTGGATTAGTGTTGTGAACATATTTACTATCGAACTTTTGCTTATAAACTTGCTTACATATAAATAAAATTTAAGTTTCTATTTGTAATTCGAAATTGGCCGCTTTCATGCATAAATTCATGTGAAAGTAAATATGGTACTTACACAAAAAAACAAGTATTTTAAAAAATATGGCTTCTCTGTCTATTTTTTAACCAGTAAATTTTTTAAACGGCTAGTCTGATTTTAACAGGACTTTCATTGGTGAATTTTTAAGAACTTTTATTTCAAAAAACATATTACGCGCAAACGTAATTGTGAATACAGCAAGTTAAATAATAAAATCATTTTTGGTAAATAATTTTCTTTGTTACTTGTTGATCACTGCAACATATTAAATTTTCTATTCACTATCCCTTCATACTTTCACAGTCTCGTTCCTACGAAGGGCTGCAAATGCTGTTAACTAAAATGAAGTTCCAAATCAATATATCTTTCCCAAACGTATAAATCCTGGTGAGACGTTCACAACATTCTTCATTTTAACGTTTATGTTATAACTTATTAATTGTTTAGAGTTTTTGAAAATGATATTTAGCAGACGCAGCACAATTTTTTTACAATTGATATTGTTGAAGAATTGATAAACCGTTATTTCAATCCAAGATATCGGATTTCGAGTGAATTCTTTTAAATTCTTGAAAAATAATTGTAATTGGTAAGGTTTTAAATCAGTATTTTGTAGTAATTTATACCTTCATTGCATTGAGCCATGAATTTCTTTGTATGCTTCATAATGTACATAATATTGGTTTGAACATATATATTAAATATTTATTAAATATCCCAAAAATATTTATTCGTTTTCAATAAACAAACCTACAGAATATTTCCATTATAATTGTACATACAACACAATTGTATCTACGCTCAGTGCAATGTTTTTTATCTTTTTGATATTTTTTATATAGATTGAAATAACAAAACATTCATTGGTTATTTTCACTATTATAACACTGTGTATATTTTTAATAAATAACACTCATGTTGTTTTTTTTCACTAGGCATATAGTTAACCAAACTTCACGTAAATTATTCATTGTGTTTCATTTTTATTTCAAAAGAATTTTATTTGTTGAATGTAAAAAAATCCGAAATAAGAGGTTAAATAAAATTAAAGAATTATTTTACAAAAGTTATTAAAAAAACTTTTAACGAAAATCTAGTGAAGGATTTCTGCTTTACCAGTGAACAAATTTATTTCACAAAAAGCCATCAAACCTAAACAAAAATAAATTAAAATATCAACAAACAAAAGTTGAATAAAAACAAAGTTCACATAAATCACTCATAAGTGCACTCAAACATGGTTTCGATATTAAGCCACATCAAACTCGCACAGAAACGAATATATCGTATTGCATTCACAATAAAAAAAGGCTTGCAGAATTCAGTTCAAACTTTTATGAAGTGGTTTTCATAACATTATTTTGCTTATATTTTGATTTTCTTTTTCCTAAGAACATTGATTTGTTTTTTTCTGTTAAGGGATATATTTTGACAAATTTCGTGTTATTTGTTTTTTGTATTCGTTCTTTTTTTTTATTTACAGCTATTTTGGTTTCTTATTCTTATAAACGTTTGTTTATTTGTAAAATCCTCTACTTATTTAAAGCCGATTTGTTAAAAATATACAAATTATGAACAGCAACGGTATACATTTTCAATGGCATGTTTCGTGCCGAGGAAGTGTTTATTACTTCACAAAAAGCCTAATTGAAAATCGGAATTTCTAACGCCAAGTGTGATATGTGTGGGGTGATGTCGTTGAGTTAATAGTTTTTGAAAATTCCTCGAAGTATTCCAGTATAATAAATGTGGAAATAAGAAACCATTAGGTAACAAAATAGTTTTAGTAAAATGTTTTCATTCATTTTCTTTTTAAGTTAGTAATTCCTATGGGTGATGTCCTATCAGTCTTAAGTACTAAAATAATTTGTTGATTGTTAACAACTCTATGGACATTTTGTTCGAAAGTCAGTCCGAGTTAGTTTGCAAATTATTAGTTCTGATTCAATAAATCAAGATACTTGAAAATGGCTGTCTCAAAAATTGGATATATGCAAGAAAAAAATGATAATAAAAAGTTTTAGCGGAATTAACAGAAAACATTAGAAAAAAAAGTAAACTGAAAAAGTCAATGATGTTACCACACTATTAAATTTTTTTATAGACCTTAGAAATTTTGTACAGTTTTCAATTTCTAACATTTTATTATTCTTTATTCTTCAATAAATTCTTAAATACTCAAAACAAGACATAAGCTTTAGCTTCTATGATGTTTAAATATTTAGGTCCCGCTTCTCTCCAACGACAAATAAAGACGTCATTAACCTTAAGCAAAAGTGTTACAAATGGTAGTCATAAATAAATATCACCTAACAATCACTGAAACGCAAAACAAAGCTCGCCACAATCTCTAGCGCTTTACCGACTACTACAAAGTGAACGAGACACACGCTTGAGTCTGAGTTGGAAGCACTGCTGCTATGGCCCTGCCTATGGTTAACAAGGAATGCGTTAATATAATATCGAGTTTAAATAAAATAAACCATAAAGAGAAACAAATTAGTTGACAAAAAAATAATATTAAATATTATTTTCTAATAATACCTAAATAAATCGAAAAAATAATAATATCGAAGCATCTACGATTTCAGATAAGACTCAATAAGAATGTTTTTTATTGAACCGTCTTCCATCGAATGTACATACTTTGTCAAGTGTAATTTACTCAATCCCACACAGAATTCACTACATCGTTATGCTTGTTGAAACTCTGTAAGGCTTGTTTCTAAATGGTGTAAAAGTTTAACATTTAAATTTGTTGCGAATAAACATAAAATATATCAAAACAAACAAACAAAGAGGAAGGCTACAATTTATGAAAAAATGTTTTGAGTCTCCAAAAAAAGTTGATGTAGATTCATTCTTTGCAATTTTCTTCTAAACCACTTATACAAAATTATACTTTAGACTATTTATGGTCATTTTATTGAAGTGACATTAACAACCCAGTCATCTTCATGTTATAGAACGAGGTATAGTAACGTAGATATGTAATACATTTGCCATACTAAGAAATCCAATCCAAAACGTGTTGTTGTATACATAGTAATAAAATATTATCTTTTGAATGCATTCATTTAATATTAAACAACATTATCATAAACAATATTAGAATTATAATGTTAATAAATAAATACTACAAAAGTATAGTTCCTTTGCCAAAAGAAGTAGATAAGAAAAACTTCTATTGCTTTCTGTTTTATTCTTTTACGTTAAAATATGTAGTAACATATACTAACTTGAAACTTGACTTCAGCAGCATAGTAACCTGAAAAATCTCTATTTTTTCCACTCAATAATCAGTTATATTAACACAATTCGTGTAGAATATTTTTCCAAATAAATTAAGAACATTTTTCCAAGTAAATCAAAATATCAATAAACAAAAGTTCAATAAAAACAAAGTTCACATAAGTCAGTGTACTCAAACATGATTTCGATATTAAGCCACATAAAATTTGTACAGAAACGAATATCGTATTGCCTTCGACCCAAAAGTTGCCAAAAAAAACCCTTTATTTATTAAATAAACATAGATTTTAATAATATATAAAGTATCTTGGATTGTTACTTTTATGTTCAATGCTTATATCACACTTATTCTAACATGATAATAACATAGAATGTAATATTTCGTGACAGACAAGTGTGTATCACTGGACAAAAAGTTTAATTCGAAGGTAATTTCTAACGCCAGTATTATGCAAGGGCGTTGAGTTAATAGTTTTAAAATTTACTGAATATAAAATGGTAAAGACTTTCTTTGAAATACTAATTTAAAAGTACATCAAATACCGAGAAATGTTAAATAATTTTTCATAGTTCTTTTTTTATAATAAATTCTATTTATATGTTGTGTGTTTTTGTTTCTCCATACTCCAAATATTGGTGGTGGTAGTTTTATTCTCTGCCTAGATTAAAAGCGACTGCTAACTGAATTAGTACAACTATTTCACAATAGGTGCCACGCTTGTTAACAGGAACTTTTTGGCGTTCGGTATTTTAATAAGTTTCTATGAATACGCGTCTTGAATACAAATGAAGGAATTTAAATATTTACATTGAGCATGACAATAACGATTAGATAAAGGGTCCACGCCTTTAAGTAGTACATTGTAAGATTGTATAACAATATATTTTATTATAATTAAAATAAACTTATTCAAGATTCTTGAAACAGAAACAACTTCACAACTCCTAAATCAAAGTCAATGCCCGTTAACTAATTATTAGTTTTGATTGAATTAATGAAGATCGCACTCGAAACTTCTATCTGAATTTATATAAGTTTTAGATGTGTTAAATTTTATGAAACTAAAAATATTGGTTTAAAATAAAAAGCAATGAAATGTGCAATTAATGAAAAATTTTCTAAAAAGATTTTTTTTAGTATAATTTTTAATGACATTCTTTTTGAGTACACGATAATTTTTATTTTAAGGTACATTCACAATATACATATATATAATTTACATTTCTTTAAATAATTTATATCATTATTTTTAAGTAAAGATAACTGCATTTTACATAAAAGCAGTAATACGTTTTCTAAAGCCTGATTCAGACAGGTGTCATTTAAGTATTTTATGGAAATTATTTCACTTTGAAGGTCTTAAATGATATACTAAATATACACTTAATTGTAATGAAGTAATATATTAATGTTTCTATTATATATTTAATTAATGTTTCTGTTTTAGTTTTTAGGAAACGCTGTTATAGATAACAGTAATCCGTATGATATACTAAATGCTTTAAGACCCGAGACATTTCTTCTGTTGCTTGTTTTCCATTAGGTTAATAATATTGCGTTAATCTTGGTATTTATATTAACGAAGACTTACGAAATACAAAAGTAAATTAATTTTGATATAACTGCAAAAATAACATTTTAATGCAACGCAATTCTTTAAGTTTTATTTAGTCAAACAAGTGACAATACAGCGTTGAAAACATACATAAATCAAATTTGAAAATTTCGATAATATTGTTGAAAAGGCGATCTCAAGCGCAACCTTTATCCAGCTTATTAGGCTTCAGGCAGATTTAAAGTTTCAACGTGAAAATTTTAAGATTCACAACAGATCTTGTAAGCCCGCAAGTTCGACCACGGCTTGAGGATTACAGAACAGTGTATTTACCAACTTTACACAGCCCTTCTTCAGTTTACAGACACTTGGATTTTAATTTTACGAAGGTCTTTTATTGTTTCCCATTTTTTAACAACCCAGTCATAAAATTGATGTGATGGAGGTAAACAAAGATTTTATTATGAAGATTCAAGCGGTCTTATCTCTTTCTACGACAAAGTATTTATCTTTAAATAGTGAATTTTCTTTTTATAATATCGTCGTATGTGTATGTCTCCTTGGAAGTATAAGTATTTTTCTGTAAAATTATAACATTATATTATATATATTTCATTTAGATAGGAAAAACTATTCTTATTTATCATAACTCGTTATCCAGACTTAGTTATTTTAAAAATATATACCTACTTTTTAAACTTATCTTCTTATCTTTAAAAATCTATATAGTCAATAAAATATGTATATCTTATAGTTAACTAAGCGTACTAAGTGTAAATTGAAATTTTCACTTCACAACTAAAGGAATAAATGTAGAGTTTATTTGAAACCCAGACTGTATCGTACCACTAACTCACAAAAACGAATCAAGACAAAACTACGAGCAATAAAAAGTTTGTCACACATAACTATTTACCATGAACTTCCATCGTAAAGTAAGGTCGAGTTTGCAGTTATTATAGCGTCGTATCGAATTACGACGCCATTTTGTGTTGTGTATAAAATGTTTTTCGTTTTATGTATGGATCGGTTAGTGTTGTGAAAATATTCAATATGGAACTTTTGTTTTTCTGACTTATAAAGATAGATTCATATATACTTATAAATAAAATTTAAGTGTTTGCTTATTACGAGTTAACAACTTTCACATAATGCATATGTAAATATATATACGGTAGTTACATTAAAAATATAGTGTTTAAATTTTTTCTCTGTCTATCTGTATGTTTGTTTTGTCTAATCTTAGAAAAGACCTGGACCGATTTTAACAGGACTTTTACTGTCAGATAGCTAATGTTGTAAGGAGTAACGTAAGCTACTTTTATTAAAAAAAATATTATATTGAGTAATTTTTGCTGAATATTTTTTTTCATCAGGGACCTATGGGGTTTACTACAAAATATGATTTTCATTTATTGCCGTTTCGTTCTGATAGTCTCGTTACTGCGAGAATGGCAATAATGTTTTCCAACGTGAAGTTCTAAATCAATATATGTTTCCCAAACCAATAAATCCTGCAGAGATGTTCAAAACATTCTTAGCACTCGAGTTTATGTTAAGGCTTACTAATTGTTTAGCGCCCTTAAAATTTTTAGTATTGATATATACCACAATCTACACAAATAGTCTTTTTTTTACAACTTTTTAAATAATAAAGATTATGTGATTACCATTAGTATTGAAAATCAATTTCAATCCGATGACTTGATGATATATATATATATACTACATACTACATATATATATATATATATATGTAGTAGTGTCATATATATATATTTATATATGTATGTAGCTAAATATCATGCCGGATGATATTTCGTCGCAAGTCCTTTGGAAAATTAAAGTACACAGATCATCAGCTTAGCTCTTTAGCTGGCACGAGTCAATTTACAAGTATAAAATGCTAGTCGTTTTACTTCAAGGTTCTCAACTATCTTGACTGCAGTTGTTGTGAGTGCAAAAAAAAAACATTAAAAATAAAAAAAAAGTTATTTACATTCTTAGCTGGATCATATTTTCCCCTTTCTGATCGTAGAGGATTATCTTAATATAGATTATATATAAATACTTTTTTTTTTTTTTTTTTTTTTTTTTTTTTTTTTTTTTTTTTTTTTTTTTTTTTTTTTTTTTGCAAGCAATTGTCTTATGGATGACACTGTTTTGTTTTTGTCCCCTTTATTGTCAAACCTAGTTTTATATGTTTATAATCATCGTTGCCGTTCAGGTTGGATGTCGATCATATTCAAGCATAGATTTAACTAGAGATTAATTGTTAAAAAATATATATTTAATTTGTCTTTG
This sequence comes from Melinaea menophilus ssp. n. AW-2005, assembly GCA_918358695.1. NCBI lineage: Eukaryota > Metazoa > Arthropoda > Insecta > Lepidoptera > Nymphalidae > Melinaea > Melinaea menophilus. Next base: position 5,029,925 of record OU911043.1, read on the forward strand.
CTAAGCACGCTTCTTATTTTTTTTTAAACAAAGCATAGCTAGTAGCTAAGGATAAAATAAAAAAATTAATCAAGAAAGAAGAAAAGCAAGACTTGCTCATGAAGCCCCTGAAATAATGTGACATGAGTCTAAGATGGGCTTTTTATGCTAAATCTTTTTATGCTAAAATTTTAAAATGCCATTCTTAAATTCAATAAGTGATTGTTAACCCCTAAAATCTGTATAGCTTTGCATTGGGAAATCGCATGATTTTCTAAAAGTTTTATCTTTCTCGTAATAAAAAACAATATCTTTATAGACATTTGGTTGAATATACTCTTATTTTACAAAATAATATAATTAAATTTATCAAAATTCGTTTGGAGAACTGCAACTACTTATATAAAATGTATTAAAAAATACATGAGTATGTTAAAAATATGTAGTATGCAAAAAAATAGTATTACAATTTGCTTCGAATTCTCAAAAATATAAAATTTTAGTCTTGGACCCACAGCGCATGACTTTTATTCGAAATGGTTGGTTTTTATCGACGTATAATAACGGCTCGGAGACTTCCATTTGGATAAAGTATTCTTTTATATCTTGATATCTTGATATTGAAACAGTAACAATATGAATCGTATTTGGATAGTAAAGGTATGAATGCACAGTATTCAGGCGCGGATACAAGATTTGGTCTAGGAGGGTACTTTTGATCTGTTATATGATTTACCATCTTTCACATAATTTCATAGACTAAAAAGACTATACTAAGATAAACTTAATCATTCGCTACTATGCTTTATAACTTTAAAATTTTGAACATATCGTTTGGTTCAATTTAAAAGATAGTTTCATAAACATTTATATTGGTCAATACCAAGTACTACCAACATCAGAGTGGGGGGAATGGGTATAATATCCGGGGCGTACTACATACAACTAAATATAGACTAACTAAGACCAGAGCCTACAATGTAGTCAATATACAAAGTACAGTAAAAGTGGAAAACTTTTATCGACTTGCGTAAAGTTTCACCGAAGTGGGATTTGTCTTACAATGATGTTTCTTAACAATGTGATGTAAGTTGAAAATACACGGAGAAATATTATGTAATTATTGTTTGATTCATTATGTAATATTATTTATTAATTACTATACTATATCTAAAACATTTTTTTTATTGATACAGGTTCATTTTATTCTTTTGTTTTATATTTAATGTGTCATCATATTAATAACAATCAATTATTTAATAGAGTTTATTTTAGATCTTGGATCTATGATTCTATTTGTTTTAAAAAAACTTTTAATGAGGAATAAATTTTGTTTTGTTTTTTTTTGTGTTTTTAATCATAATATTATTTATTTTATACCAACGTAGAAGATATTAATTATGTTTATTAAAATCTTCCTTTTATCTCTCCCATAAATAACATAATTTAACTACATTATGTTGTTATATTATTATATCTTGACGGCTATTTTCTCTTTAAAGCCTTTCATCCGTGTGTATAATCCTTAAGAAACAAAGTTGGAACTAAAACGTCCGCAGCATGCTTGCGGCATCTCAACTTTGTGGGTTGAAAAGTTCTAGAAGTCCATTGGCTTTATAGACGAACTAGATCTAGATTCAAATGTAGATTTCTAAATTAGTTAGGAATAAACTAATTTAAGTTCAGGTAATGTTTTACCAAACTAACATATATTATTGATTTTTAGCATTTAGTTGTAAAAGAAACTAAATTTGAAATTAATGAAATTTTTATAAAATATATTTTTTTACCAATTTTGAAATGGTAAACTAAAAGAATAAAATTTGCAGTTTCTGTGACAAAATAAAAATTCTATTTTCTAAGAAAAAAATATATATTCAATTTAAAGAATAAAACCTTACTCAATATAATATTTTTCAATTTCAGAAGGCATTCAAATATCTAAGAGTCTTCGCGAATTCGCTGCATCATAGGTTAAATCGCCACATACTCGGAATCCCATTTAGAAATCTCTTATATACGAATATTTGCCACCTGACCTGTCCTACATTCCACATGAATGCATTTTAATTTCATAAATTTGAATTTAGAATCATGTTCGAGTCATATTGCCAATGTAAAAAATTAAAAAAATAATTAAAGGTTTTAGTTTATCTTTATATATTTCTAGTAATACCATTTATCAAATAAACCAGAGCAGTAATTAAAATGCCATCTCATAATATTAAAACAGCAAAACTGCGACGACATTATTAGAAACAATGCAAAGGAATACAAGCCTTATTTTAGCAGATTTATATTCAACACCTACGCAATTTCTTTGCTATACGAGATATAAACAGAGTCTTTTATTACAAGAAACGCGTTATTAAAAGACATCATTCCAAACTGCCTACGATAAACAACCCATTTTGAGCGCCCTCTATAAGATTTATAACCGCAACAGGGATTGTATGGTTCTCTCTTTCTAACGTAAGTACAATTTATATATTTGTCTCTTTCATTACTAAAAGCGTTCTGAATTTAATTCGCCTAAAAGCAACAATTTATAACATTGTGAACGTCATCGTACTAAGTTGCCAAATGTGTTCAGGACTACTATGTTTCTGCAAATTGGTATAAGAGGTTTTTTAATGTGCGGATATAGTAATTTAATATGTGGGAGTTTTTAAACTCTAATTTGACATAGAAAAACAAAAAAAAAATAAAGAAATTGTCAATGATACATTAGTTTCATTGCAATTTGAATATAATTTTATTTTTCCTAATTGTAAAATTATTTAACATGTTTTTTGTCTACAACTCCTAAATTAAAAAAAAAACATAAAAATACTATTTTGCCATAAAAAAAAACAAAAAAAAATCGTAGATTATCATATCATTTCTATACGGGACACGATCGCACAATTTAATCGAATTAACGTAATTTTCGTTACAATTTTTCATTTACGTGTCACTATAATTTTTGGCACGCTCTTCCTTAATCAAATATATCAGTTCTGCTATTAGATGCGGGCGTTACTCCAAAAACCAGTAAAACCTATATATTTCATATAATATCCTGAATTAAACGCAATATTTGGCATCCACTATCACATACATTCTAATAGAATTATCAGTATTTTGTGTCGTATTTAAGTTGAATATTTTAAGAAAAATATAACATCATGTATCGTCAGTACAAATTCAGAAATAAAGATACGATTACAAATTTACCCAAAACAAGGAACTAAAGCTTTTTATTTTCTCACCTTTAATTATTGACTCTACCTTTAAGTCAAAGTTATTTTCAAAACTACACAGATAATTCACAATTGGAACTTATTTTCAGAAAATTGTTCACGAAACTAAAGCGACAAATTGATCAAATATTTGAAGTAATCAAATACAGGACCAGTAATATACTTATTTATATTTATTTATCATCACGCCATATTCTTTGCGGTTGTCAGAGACGACGGAGCGCCGAAAGCTTCGCTCCCTGCATACCTCTTTCGCCTCGGCCACAGACATCAACCTTTTCATACATGCCCTCCGGGGTGTCGTCATGCTATAATATACTTTGATGCCAATAAAAAAAATCGCATTAATCAATGAGTAAATCTTGTAGTAAATTTGCGTTAAAGATAACCTTATACAAAGTCAATTATAAACATAAGATCAATGGCGGATGTGTGTGTGTGTGTGTATTTGTGTGAATAGGTTTAAATGCACTAGTAATTAGTAACTCAATCACGCGAGCAGATCGAATTTGTTATAGAGATAGATTAGACATCACTTTAGTATAAGACCTTAATCTAAATCTATAGATTTGTGTTATATAAAATATATAATAATAATATAATTAATTATAAACTATATTATTAACAATTATTCCTCTCTATGTTACATAATGGTGATAATATAGATTTTACGTGAAATTTTTTTTAGGTTATTATTTGAAATTGCTTTTAATATAATTCAATAGAAATAACAAAGCTGTATGAAGCTTTGTTATTTCTATCGGATATATAACATAACATATTTGAATAAAATTGATTGGTTTTATACACTCTATTTGATTATTTTCAAAAGTATATATATAAATTATACAGTAAGTAAGTGTGTATGTTATAATAATTATTGGAGTGTTCAATAAAATGATCACAGTTTGTAGAGAAACAAAGTTGGTGTCGTAAACTTGGGAAGTTGGTGGTCGTAAACTCAGGAAAATATAAGCAACGTGTCATAGAGATACTGGATATGACTTTTTAAAAAAATATATATTTTTGTGTAATAAATAACTGAAACAATTGACAATTTATTGATAGTTTATTCAAGAAAAATTAACGTTTTTAATAATTGAACACTCCAGTGACCATGTAATAGTCAGTAGGGCTTACAGTATAGACAAATTATAATTATTATACTTATATTGACTTTAAAGACGTATATCATAATGTAACATGCTACAAAAAGAGACTTATTAAGGGTTATAAGGGAAGAGAGTGACCGAAGAGGACATGGATGGTGTGCATGCATAATAATATGGCATAGAAACAAATCTTCGACGGGATGACGTATATAGAAAAGCGTGGTAGCACCTAAAATAATGTGAGGGCCTTATAATTAAAATAAAGCAAAGATATAATCACTGTTAAAGTATCGTTTCTAGATAAGTTGGTTCCGTGTAACAGCGCAGCATATTTCGGCTTGTTTTACGATTTCCTCGCCGCGCCATAAATAACTCGAGCTCACGAAATTATACTATTTCTTGAAGAATTACTTTTTCAACATCAAAGAACAACTTCTATGGGAATTAGTTTTTGTTAATGCTTGTAATTTGTATTCATTTGAATTCGTGGCTTGTGATGTCATAATGTCATAACATTGTACAATTTACAAAAAGTATTCAACATAACTAGCTGTTGCCAGCGTCTTCATCTGCTATTTTATAAACTATTTTACTATAATTATTTGTTCTTAACACTGCCATCTATTGGAAACCTATAAAATCTAAATCTTTAATTCGCAGTAAAAATTTTGGAGATAATTAATCGAGATAAAAACTATCCTATCCTTTAAGTTGAAATAAGAGACATCTACGTCATGTCATTCAAATCGATTCAGTGTTGTTAATGATTGTCACAAACAAACATTGTGACATGGATTTTTTTATATATAAAGATCATTTCACGAAAATACATTTTATATTATATAGGTTTTGAAAAATAAATAAAATGTTATGAGACAAAGGTTATATTAATAACAGTAACGTGAAATATATAACAAGTGGGAGTGTAACGGCGACGGTTGTATGCGATCTCGTGCACTCGACATTTACTTTATGAGTACAGTCAGCGACAAAAATGTGCAACATTTTTCTTATATTTTTATCTGGGACAACGATCATTGCTACATATTTTTTTAATTAATGCGTACAATAATATTTTTATGTAAAACTAGCTGTGCCCACGATTTTGTTCGCGTGGAATATATTTTTAAAATAAAAGTTATTCTTTATAACATCTGCTATCCATAAGCGAAAGTCGTCAAAATCAGTCCAGCTGTTTCAGAGATTAGCCAAACAAACAGATATACAGACAGAGAACATTTTTAAAAATGAATCGAACTACCATAAATAAGTTCAAATGCATTTAATGAAAAGCTTTTAATTTGACACACAGACATTTCCATTTTATTTATATGTATGATTTTGTTTTCTATAACTAAAGATGTAGTTTATAAATGTTATATTATGAAGGTATGTCAAACTTTGTCCCATTATATAAACATTATATATATCCTGTTTAAAGTACGTATGTTTGGCACTGTGCATCTCTGAAACTTTAATGAACAAATTTTACGAGAGGCTACAAAAGTGCTTCTTGGTTTACGAAGAAACTTGCTATCGAAGACATTGTGAATGAATAGTTTACATTCAGTGAAGTAATTCTATATACTAGGATCAATGCATTTTAGATATATTTATAAGATATTTTCATGATTATTTTTATTCAAATCATCTAATTTATCGATAATTTTTAAAATAAAAGCCCAAGTAATTCCTTATAATATCAGCCACTGAAAGTCCTGTTAAAATCGGTTCAACTGTTTCAGAGATTTTCGGGAACAAGTAGATAGATATGTTTTAAGTGAAAAGTTGTTTATTTAGACTTACAAACAGACACTTCAACTTTATTTATTTATGTATCTTTATTTATAGTTTCTGAAAAATAGTGATATCTAAATACAGTAGCAGTAGTAAATATCTAAATATTTATACATTTCTAGACTTATCTATACATAGCTGTTTTGTTGCTAAGATTTATGAGTTGAACTCAGTACTTAGCTGATTGGAAGATCCATGAGTCAGTGAATATGTGATGGATTAGGTAGTCTAGATAATTGTCTATTTTATGGAGGATGCAAGTGAAGTTCGTTGTTCATATCAACAATACATAGCATAATATAAAAATGATTGAGGTTAAAACTTACGGTGACTTGGTTTCGAGAATATAAAGTTATTTAAATATACACTTATAAAAATCTCGTATTACTTTCAAGAAAAAAATATTAATATAATATGAAATGTTTTCTATTAAGTTCATGCAAAGGACTTGCAAAATGAGCGCCAGTTTCCGTCTGAAGTTTAAAATTGAGCCCGTTGCCTTTCACAAAGGAGTTTGCTGGAACTTAAGATTTCAAAAGTGGAATTTTATTTATGCAAAATTTAACATTTTATATTTCATTACATAACTATGAAGAAATCTTAAATCAAAATTGATACAATCAAAAATATACCTTAAAATATACTGTGGTTATTTTCGAGACTTGCACACATAACTAAAATGAGATTCAACACAGACAAATAAAAAAAATGGGAACATTTTCTCAAAATTTATCGACACTTCATAAAGAACGGGTCCAAAAAATTTGTATCATTTCGTAAAGTTCACGTCGTTGAGACAAAAAAATCCAGCAAATGCTAACACAGACAGTAGTAATAAAATATCCTACCATTCCCAGGGGTTGAAAAAGAAATGACACTATCAAAAATGTTATTCCGTAGAAAGTGACGCCTCGAGCGCGACTGTTAAGATAAGAACGAACAGACGTTCTGTTAGTTTGTCCAGCATACTTTGTATTGCTTGGGATCTTTATGTCAAATGGAATATTTTTTTAATATTTGTCTCTATTTCTTATTTTAAAAAAGAATGTAATACATAATATAATCTTATACACATTTTTATATTTATTTATAAATTTTATATATTTTTTTTTATTTCTCTAGACGTTGACGTTGTCGACAAAGCTACTAATAGTACTATCATAAAACTAGCTTTGCTGACGACTTATAGAATATGTTTTAAGCCTAAGTTACTCCTTATTACCTTACTCCACCAGTAAAATCTTGTTAAAATCGGTCCAGCTGTTTCAGAGATTAGTCGGAACAATCAGACAGAAATACAGACAATTTTTTTTTTTTTTGTGTTACATATACTTTAACATGGATTTAGAAACAATCTGTCGCTTTGGAATTACAGACAGACATTTACATTTTATTTATATTCTACCCTGCCTATATCAAGTACCGTTAAGAGTACTATTCTGAATTATTTTCATAACCATCCCATCTGATACAAATTTTACAAAAAAGCTTAACATTCTAGATAACAGTGTGTATTTCAAGATAAAGGCACTTTTACTTTAAAACTCCAACTCCTTGTTTATTTTGCGGAATTCATTTTACTTTGCAAAAGTCAAAGAGCTAACATAACTAATTGTTTAATTTAAACACCCACCGTCTGCGTGGAATTTATTAACGCATTTATTATTCAAACATAAAGAAGAACTTAACTCCCATTCGTCATAACTAGATAACGTTATCGTGAAAGTTACGAGACTGATAAGAGACTTCTAGAATAAAGAGTAAGTAAAATTGAATATTTTTTATTATTATAAGTAATCATAACATTACCATGATGGCATAATTCACATATTTATTTATTACAAGTTATTATGAACTTATCGTTCACTTGAACACTGAAAATATGTGATAAAGAATCATAAATTAAGAGCTGATAAAAATTTCTATTTCTTGTTAGTTTTAGTCACATATTTGAAACAAATAGTTTATTCAAGAATATAATGACATTGTTTATTTAAGAATATAATCCTTTTAGACATTGATTACTTTTTACATTAACAATACTAAAATTATAAATGTAATAAACAAAACACGTACCAATGATTGATATGCATTCCATTTATGTCAAAGAAGATATACAAATACCCAAACCGTTCACGGACATTTATAAAGTTCTAGTCATCCCTAATAGCAAAGATAAAGACGAGAGACAAATGTATCCAACATTGAGAGTCCATTGAGGGACCGGCACTAATCCATATTTATTGCCCATAGAAATGTCTATAAGATACGTGTTCAATGCGTAAGTTTGAGACGACCTTGAAGTAGTGTGGGAGTTAACATGTACCTACTTTATATTTGGATAAGAGTAAAGGCTATAAATATATCACTGTCGCAAACGACTCCTTTCACATATGGAACGTGCGACAGTACTCCACGGAGGGTTGGCTATATATGCAGGTTTCCTCACTATGTTTTCCTTCACTGGCTGGATTAGACAAATATGAGTATTCATTACTGAAACATTTCGTATCGGGAATCGATTTCCCAACTCGGCTCGAGGGACCCGACAATTCAAAGATATTCCTATTCTGGTGTGGTTACGTAAGTTGTGATTTGAATATATATATTTATTATGAGTGTAATTTATAGATGGAAATAATTTTTTCCTATACAAATATTGTGGTGTGCAGTGAAAATAATTAAAATAATAAGCGCAAGTCTAAAACTTAATAATATTAGTATTAAAAATGGAACATTTTTGGACATAATTATTTCTATACTATAAATATTCTCGTAGATACGAACTTGAAGGTAATAAAGTTTCTAGATATGAAGTCACTATCCCATTTAAGATTTAATTATAAGGGTATTTCAAAACAACAGTTATAGTGTATGAGCAACAAATAGGACCTTTGAGAAGTTAATTAAGAGTTTTCAAAAGCTTCATTACAAACATCAAATCTTGATATGTCTCAAACAAATTATTAACAAATTAAACATTTAGTACGAAACTAATATTATTAACCGTTTTAATATTACAAACATAACTATTGATAAAATAACTGAGCTAATCCAATTTCAAACACAAAGAGACCCCAAAATTATTTCAAAGGCAAATTAAACTATTAATTACTTAGACAATAGACACAAAAACCTAAATTATGAGAATTATCCTCTCCACGTCTCAATCCTAAATGATACATGTGTGTACGAATGTATTCTAAATAACTATTATATTTAGTAGGGTTTTAAACTATATTATTGTGAGAGGAGGGAAGAGATTTCTACGATTTAGCGATTCAAAGTTTAGAAGTAATGGTCCAAAGCTTCTCGTTTTGTATCTTCAGTTTTATATAAACCGGTGTTTCGTGACAATAATTTATGCTTGTCTCGCATACGATACTTGTGAAAAACAAATATTAATATGATGTTCGAGTTAAATAAAAAAAACAGTGAATATTTTACCTATGATGAGAATTGAAAAATATGTTTTTAAATAAATCTGTTTCTTATACCATTATATTTTTTTTAATTAAAAAAGAATTCAATATTTCCAATAAATAAAGAAAACAATTCAAGTGCATGTAATTTTAATGAATAAATTGAACGAATGAAACGACAACTCGAAACTCCATTTCTAATTAAGTTCGGAGTTACCTCGCCTAAGAGTGCTCAGAACGAAATTGACCGGCCATCGCTGTCATGCGCAGGGCATTGTAAAAATTGAAATAAATTGAATATATTTGTATACTTTTATGTAATTGATATAAAGAAATATCTTCTTTTTATTATTTTATACGTTTCTACTATTATAAATAAAGTATTGTCAATTATTCAAATGATCTATTACCCAATTTTGATCCATTATTGCAACGATTAAACAAGTTAAACAAGTAGCAATTGTAATGTCCGTATGCCATTGATTAAGTCATACAATAGACACTTGATACGAGACACGCAGTGACGTTGAGATTAACAGCGTGACAAGTGATGGCTGGATCGCATTGGCTTCAGTGCATTTCGACTAATTAGCTATTGTTAGAATGCGTTTGAATTGTGTGATACTCTTAAGTGTTAATGTATAAATATTTAAAATTTTCTAATGTAGCTAAAATTGATAAAAGCTACGACGTTTTTAAAAATGAACCTCGGACAAGATATTTTTGGTTAGGGCATATATATGTGATAACTACACATATTACAAAAAAAATTGTAATAGTTTGCATGAACGGTGAGAAAATTAGATCAACAGTCCATAAAGATGTCCTAAGCATAAACATACTCTTATGTTACATACATAAGAGTTCTTCATATAAAGTCTCATATAATCTTCTTTCATCAATACTAACTCTAGTGCTGTTTAAAGATTCCCTTTGTTCCATTGAACTTATACGCAAACCAAATGTTTAGCAATGTCGAGACAGTGGTTAACGACGTGTCAGTTTGATAGTTGGATTTCCTGTAGGCTTTAGGATATTTCGACTAATTAGTTATTTTGTTGTACTAAAATAATTCAGAAATGAAATAGCAGTCACTGATGATTTCAAATTGAAACTACCTACATGTTACACACGCACTTAATGCAACTTTGTTTCTGTAAAAATTATAAGGCTCTAGAATGCTCTTCCCTTGGTAATTATAAAATATATAATACAGAATACATGAATTATTAATTATAATGAATTACACACTCGCGTTTAAAACAATCTGAAAACGGAATCCATGTCAACTTGTCGATACATGTCAACATATGTCATCACCAGACGGACATGTTGACTCGTGTCACGCAACGAGACCACACTGACACACTGACAAACTAATTGACAGTGTGATATTGTGTTGAAATGGACGTTTGGACTTTTTGATTGTTTAAATTTGCAACACTTTTGTAGGAAAGGAATTTGGATGGGATTCGTAAAAGTTTTATTCAGCTTAGTTAGAAACATGAGTTTATTTTGGGCTTACATGTCACATTTTAGTTGGATTACCAATTAACAAATGCTTTTACCTGACTAACAAACTAAATATTAATATGAAAACAACTTAGTTGATTTTAATTTGTTTTAATTATATTATTATTGTATTTTTCTTTAAACCCTGCAAGCCTATTTATTTCCTATTGCATAATTTGATTAAAACGATCCAATCATAATTAACAAACGCTGATAGTGAAATTCTAAAATATATAGTAATTGTAATTATATATTAACGGTACTTACATATTTTTTTTTCTCGATCTGTCTGTTTGTTTCTATTTGTTCCGTATAATCTCTGAAACGTCTAGGTTAATTTTGACGTGACTTTCATTTGGTCTATTTTGACATCTCTAATACATTAAACTTGGTGACGAGGGTCTAATAATGGAGACAGGAAGAAGTATTTTTTATTGCGCTACCAACACAATCATGTTTTTTACTATATATAAACTAAACTTTAAAATTATTGTTAATTTTATTTTAAATAAAGTGACTGAAGTACTTTTTAATTAATTAATAGAAAATAACAAGGTTTTCATTTAATCTGACCTTTATACAAGACAAAACCTTATCGTGCTTACAACACAATACTTTTAATTAAAAAGTAGAGCTGGTTTAGTGTAATTTTAATCTAATCTACCTTACATAATCATGTGGTCGGATCACTTAATCGATTCTTGCAACACTGCAATGAAGATAGTCTTGAAAATAAACTAATTTAAACTTTGTCACAGTCACATAAGGTTGAATTTTAAAAGTTTGTTTTACCATCAGCACAAGTAAATTTAATTTTCGTTCACGCAAGAGTTAGTACAAAGGGAAATTAAATTTAAAGTCCATCTACAATCTTTTGGGAATAATTCTGAGATGGTGCCAAAGTGAAGTATGGTAATTACAATTATAGTAGTAAATATTTAAGAAAAAAAAAATATTTTAAAACCTTATTATTGGATGGAAGACGAAATACATTAAACTTCCTAAAAGTTGATTTAAAACTCTTTATATTGAAACTATGCCAAAAACTGTTGGCGCTTAATTTTTTTTTAAAAGGAACCTAAATTATTCTTTATTATATCATTTATCCGCCAGTGAAAGTCCTATTATAATTCATACAACTGTTTCAAACAGTAGGCGGAACAAACGAACAGAGAGATAAAATATAAAAAAAATGTTTTTTATTCAAGTACAATATATACTAATATTATCATATGCATTTAGTGAAAAGCTGTTAATTTATAATTTTAAACAGACACTTCAATTTGGTTTATATGTAGCGATATACTGCTGTTAATTTCAAAGGGATATAAAGAATAAAAAGATAAAAGAAAAGCTCCTCTCTGAAAAACAGAAAAATCTTATCAAGTGTTTATGCTAACACCGGCTTATCTTACAGATGAAAAAAAAAATGAAAACATTAAAATAAAGCCTGGTATCTTTCATACGTATTATAATACAGCAAACAAACTAACGTATTGCAAAACCAACAAACACAAATAGGTAGGTTACAAAACCTTGAAGATTATGTTCGACGAGTTAGAACAGCTAAGTGTTTGAAATTTAATAAAGCAACACTCGCAGAGTTAGCGCACTCAGCGCTTAGAACAAGGATATATTTATCTTGAAGTGGCAATTTAAAAAATTTATGAGTTACCCTCAAGAAAAAATTTAAAGTACTTAAACTTAAACTTAAAACTTAAAAGATAAAATTAATGTTTATATTTCACTTTTTCTTATGTTACTGAAATAAAACATTTTTGTTTATTAAATTTTATTGAATTTTTTATTTGATTTCAATTATTAAATTATTAAAATATTACTAAAAATACAATGAAGGGAATAATACAGAAAATAAAAGCATATGTATATTATTTATTTCCCAACCTTATTTATAATTGTATTTTTTTTATGTTTTTTTATGATGAAAAAGAATGATTACGTTTTATTTATAGATGTCCCATTTTTTATGCTATTTAAAATGAAAAAGAACGAATGCGTTATCCCCTAAAATAATAATGTAAATTAAAAATTATTATAACGTAAAATAAAAAATATTAAAATAGCCCCTTTAACCTTTTAAATAAATCCAAAATCATATTTATGTGAAAGTTTGTCCGCAGTTCAGTAGTTTTGCGTAAAAGAATCATGTGTACTGAAGACTACTGAACGGTTTTAGATGAAACTTTACAGTAATATATCTGTTATAATAGAATTAATTATATATAAATAATAATATGTACTCCAATGTATAATTTTACCATAACTTAACAAGTATCATGTAAGTCGAAATATTCTTGCCCTCTGAAAACGATCTTCGCGTGCTTAGACATGAAGAAAATGTACCGTAAGATTAATGTTTATTTTAAATAGTCTGAAGAATGTCTAAAGAAGTATCTGAGATGTCATTTGTCTACTTTCTTTAGAAGTCCGTGCGTCCGTTAAGATGTCCGTGCGCGTTCGAAGCCGCAGTCAAAAGCCAGTACGAAAGTAATTTCTAATTTTTAGTTTACACCTATTTTTATAACTGGTCAAGGTGCATTTAAATTAAATCTTACATCATGTCTCATCCTGTATTATTATATCCATAACACAAACAACGCTCCTGGTAGTGTGTGTAGACGTAATCCGGTAAACCACGGATTATGGCGTTTTAATCTCGCTACAACCAAGTTATTCATGACTATATTTCATGGCAACCATACATTTAGCTTGAATTAAATATGCGCACCCAGATGTGTTAAATGATAAAAGGATTAGACAGGGTTTAGTTTTATAATATGTTTGCAAGAAACTTAAATATTTTATCCACTTAAAATTCTTACTTTTTTCTCAAGTATGTTTTATATTTTTCAAGCTTGGTTTTTATATCGGTTATGAATGATATATGTGTGTCTTTATTATGTTAACTTAATAACTATTTAAATTATTATTCGTTATAAATTTTAATAAAAATACCTATACCATTAGCAATATCACATAAGGTGTGTTGAACAGCGGATATTGAACAAGACTTTTCAAGAAGTACTATTACGTTACCTTTAGATAAAAGTAACATAATAGTAGTTTAAATTATGGATATTATCAAAAGACTAAAAAATCCTCACAGATTAAAAACAAATAAAACAAGGCTATATTTCTGATGTCACTTTTCGTTTATCCGTATAATCCAATTCACTGAATTTTTTCCCAAAAACTGTAATACGATAAAAAGTATGAGATAGGATTAAACTAAAAGCCGACTTGTAGAGCTGGAGGATAACGCTATATCGAACCCCGTCTGAATGTGAGGATATATTCTTTTGAAATTCAATTAGATTTTTGTGCCATTACACTAATTCTAGCAAAGAGACAGAATAAAAGTTTACACTGAAAGTTATTGCCTTAGACAAAGGTGTTTAATTACAAACAAATATGAGCTCAGCCCTCTCCACTTAGTCTTTAAGGGTGGGATACATCTGAATCTATTGCAGATGCCATTCACTATTTTTGGATCATCTGCTTGCCCATCCCACAGAAAAATATATGTAAAATTTTATCAGACATGATATTTTATATTTATATAATAGTAAAAATATATTACGAGTATGTGTCAAAAGATGCGACTAAAATATTTAACATGGGATAAAACCAAACAATACAACAAGCGAAGCCGGTGATATATTACAAATATTATTAACAAAATACAAAAGCAAAAACTTTATACAAAGTATTAATAAAAAATTATAATGACATCAATTTAAAAGATGGGACGTCACGATATCCTTTATGTATATAATATTTTTAATAATGAAAACCATGTTTATAACACAATCAATTTTATTTTTAAAAATATTAATAAATTTCAGTAAATAAATATTAATTCTCTTTAAAGTGCAGTTTTTTTAAATAATGAAGTCATTGAGTTGTATGCATCAACTTAATTTGAAATGGTTTTAAAAGCTACTAATTTTAATTTAAATATTTATTCAGCCACTGTCGTGGTAGCAGAGGGATGTCATTTTTGGATATTTTGGGCATGTCTTTGTCACCCTGTGTTTTAATGAGTTGTGAACACACTGAATTAATTATTCTAAATTCATCATTATCATTCTTAATATCGCTACCACCCCCCGTATTAAGAACTCCTGAAAGGGTTTGAAAGTATTTAGGCAAATTTTGACCAAAATAACCAGTCCTTTTAGTATCTTCGATATCTTTTTTTTATATACTAACCACAGGTTTTAGATTGATTTTTGAGGAAGAAAGAAGAACAGTAGAGATTAATATAAATAAGAATAAAGTGTTGTGTTGTAAAGTGGAGTTTTTAATATTTTAAGAAAACATATAACTGCTGCATATTGCTGCCGCAATACAAGCTTCTAATAAACCAATTCTTTATATTTAATATATTAACCGATATTTCAGAGTATACACTCAACTGATTAAAAATCTCTTCTTTTCTTCTTCCCTTGTAAGGTGATATTAGCATAGTTTTCGATAAAAATTTTAAATGAAAGTGAAATAAGCCTAAAAGAACATTTTTAAATTAGTTCTTCTCTCAAAGCCTGAACCAAGACAAACGTGTAATAATCACTTTAGACCAATTACTAATAACTTAATGCTTCTATGAAATAGAGATTGTAGTTTAGATAATTATAGATTAGTTGCCTGTGACATTGACTCCTGACACGAGTAATCAAGCAGATTATGCTGTTTATAAAACATTAAATTATCTGTATGAATAAAGATTTTAAATATATACTTCTTCTACAAATATAGTAATTCTTCTATCAAGACATTTAATAGAAAATCCTAAAGTAATTACATAACTTATTAACTCTCAAATTTTATGTTAAATATAAAATTATATTGAATTTTATAACAGGGAACAATTATTAAGATATTTTTTATCCGAAGTTTATTATCTTAATATATCTTTTATATTCGCAAATACAATAAAAATATTAATATATAGATAATTAGATTAAGTTCTAATAGAAAATCTAAAAACAATTTTTAATAGAAATAATAATAAATAAAAGAATTGTTTTGACAAAAACATTTTTTTTATTTAACAATATATTTCATCTTCATATAAATGAATGGTTTCATATATCTGGTATGTGAATGAGATTAAATTACCAAAGTTGGACTGATTGAACTAACGGGCCTATAATTTCCACATTCACTTACTGCTTATTACGTTAAAGAGACATTTCACAGCGTTTCATAATTAATCTCACTAACAAAGGGGATTATTTGATATCAATAGAAATTCAATTAACGCCTTTCATTCCGTGTTTAGTTGCATATTTGAATTAAGGGATTAGAGTATATCGTGTAATGTATAATAGTTTTATTGTTTGGAACGTTTTGAATAGTTCTAATATTCAATATTTAGTCTTTTAAAATGGTAAATGGCTTGATATTTTTTTTGTACTTTTAGAATCATAATTATGTATATTTAATTATAATAATATTAATTATTATATTAAATCTAATTCACACTACGCAAACTGTATGTTATGTCTATGTGTAGCATAAGTCTAGTAACTTCTGCGTACTTCAGCCAACTGTTTGCATATTAAATTATTATTGTGTAACATTGAGTACATCTGATCTTTGATGAGCCAAGAGTTCGCAGCTTCGGTGACCGTTTGAAGTGCTATCGGTGTATGTAAAATTTACATAGGTTACAAAATTAATCTCAACGCGTCGGTTAGTCGTTATACTTCGTGGCATTATTAAAATCTATTATCAGATTGTATGAAGCTATTTAAAGTAAAACAGTGTGTGACTGTGTGAAATAGAAAAGATTATTTTTTTAATTACTGTTTTATTTTTATACGCAGAGAAAAAGTCGATTGGTTGGATGCTATAGAAAAACAATTTCTCAAGTTCGATAAATATTATTAAATTCCTGTTATAATTTGTACAATTTCTTTTATATTAGTATAAATCTAAAAATAAAACATCAAACATTATCACAAGGCAGTTTTCTGAGAAATTTGTCTCAGCGCTGAGAGCGGTGATTTGTCGACATTTTTTATTTTTCTTCAACCCTCGTCGCGGCATACATTGTCGATAAAGCCCGTTATATGTCAAAGTATATTTTAACACGTTCCTAGAATAGTTTAGTTGTAGCAGTTAAATAAAATTTTCCCTTTTTCAGATAAAAAGTATAATATTTTAATCTCATAATTATCTACAAGTATGCAGATATTATAAGGAGGTAATGTACAAAACTATCTTCCAGGTAGAGATAGGATATGATAAAATGTATAGGGTACTTCGTGGAGAAAAATATTCCAAATAAATCGTCTAAAGAATGCATTTCATTCAAATGCTCAATGCAAGTCGGGTTAATATTTCATATAATACATTACTTTATAAAATATAAAATCATTTTTTCCTATTAAAGGCTCTATAAAATATTTATTTATAATACTATTTTATAATATAACAGTAAACAATATTTTGTAACAAAATAAAATTGCCTAATCTAAAAAAACATGTATGATTTTTAACCCATTTCCAGACCTATACAAAAGTTTTTTAGTCAAAAATACCAGTAACATTACTTTTTACTTTTTACATGTTCATTAAATCTGATTTATAGAATAATTTCCGAAAACTGTAACACGATAAAAGCACGAGATAGGATTAAACTAAAAGCTGACTTTTTGTTCCATAGTGGAATATCGTATCGAAAATCTACGCAACGTAATTTCTCTTAAAATACAACATATTTATTACATTATATTACATTTATATAAAACTTTGAATAAAGTATAAATAATTAATTATTCGAAAAAAATATGTATGTAATAAATAAAATCTTCTGAACATTTTAGTACGTTTAAACTTTTAAGAATCTTTTCAATTAGATACATATAATGGTTATCTATTAGACAAATACAAAGTATTGGATGAAACAATTATCGAGTTACCCGAGAACCGTTTATATTTCAGTTAATTATCTCTGAACTTGTAACGTAACGTTGTCTGTATGTTACGTCCAAGTTATGTAATATCTTTAATTGTTTGAATCAATTCGACATGTGATACATTTAATATTATGAAAATGTTATTTGTTAGTTAATTTATTATTAAGTTAGCTTTTATTAGCGACTTCGTTCCATAATACAGTACTAAATAAATTAAGGAACGATTTTCATACCATAGAAACTTATTTCTTTTTTATGATACCATAAGTTTTATAATTAGTATTTTATTGGTAAGCTTATATTCTATATTTTTTTTTCATCCTGTCATCTTAATTAGTCAATTATATTTTCAATTGCAGAAGGAGATATCGACAGACATCAAATGATTAAGTGCAGGTGTAGAATATATTTTTTAAATATTTTTTCTCACCTGATTCTCGGGAGTTCTTAAATATGTTTTAAGAAGTTCCAATACTTAGCTTTCAATCACTTTTTATTTAAGATAACATAACCTTTAGGAAAACATGTTAATATTTAATTATAAAAAGCAACTATGTTAATATTAACACTAGAAATAATGTATAAATTTGTGCATTTTAATTCGTTTTTCCAATAAAATATATCACTGATTTATCGAATAAAAAATTAAAGCTCACAATACGTTCTCGTATCCAAAGCATATTATGAAAGTTAGAACTATGTTGACGATACGGATGCCAGGCAATAATAAACTTGCTGACAGTTCCACATGTATTTCTTTACTGTTATCTATTAGCAATCATCATAAAAAATCTTATTTGAATGGTCAAGGTTAAAATTATTTAAAGCATTGCAAATGAAAATATAACTGTGACTCCATATTCAAAACGCACAAAAAAAATGTTAATTAATAGTAACTTAAAAGAATATCCAGGTGGTTTAGTCAGAAATACCTTTTCAAATCGTTCATGACCATTTAAAAAAAAACATTGACTTTGATTGTGAACGACCGACAAAAAAAATAAAATAAATGTAACATGTAGCTAATCGTACAACGAATATTTATCTCAAAATGTGACAAAAAAATATTTAATCAATTTAGTCTATTTTCTTGTTATATTTTTTTTTATTTTACATCAAATATTTATAAGATAAAAATTTGTATTATATATGCATGGTTTATTCGGCTTTTAACCAATATCAAGTTAACACTTGATTTACGCTTCCCGTATATGCTATTTTCAGCTAAATTTGTAGGATAATTCTATGGATTAATTATAGGATATAATAGGTTAAATCTAAATTTTGCTAATTACTCGCTTCATTACAACTTAATTCCTCAAATTGCTACAATATTATAATATAGATTTAACATTATTTATAGCCTTTCTTTGTACTATTTAATGTATTTGGTTTTATACGTAATTATAAATATAGAATTTAAATCTAGTTAATTACGAAAACAAACTTTTTTCCAATAATTGGAAGAGACATTTTCCCAAAGGCAGACAGAGGCTAATTTAAATACAGAGTACAATCCAACATCCTGTTATAAAACAGTAAGTCAAATCTTGCAAAGTCATCTTTACACTATATGTATGTGTATGTATGTGCTTGTAACGAGTGTAAACTCAACTCGAGAACTTCCGTGTCGAACTTTTAATACGCTGGTTATAGACGGGTAGCACAAAAATGCTAGTTATAATAAGGAGGTATAAGAAAGTTTGAAAATTTAATGTATTCTTTTATTATTA
This sequence comes from Melinaea menophilus ssp. n. AW-2005, assembly GCA_918358695.1. Taxonomy (NCBI): domain Eukaryota; kingdom Metazoa; phylum Arthropoda; class Insecta; order Lepidoptera; family Nymphalidae; genus Melinaea; species Melinaea menophilus. Next base: position 5,049,669 of record OU911043.1, read on the forward strand.
TTTAAATATCACATTCATATTTTTAAATTATATAGAAACAGGTATTATATAGTCATAATTTTTTTATTAAAAAGGCAACGTAGAAAATATTAAACTTTAACTTTAGGCGTATTAAACTTCAAAAATATCAAAGTTTTAATTATCATGCTGCCGTTACACGAAAATCAGAAGCTTCCTTCAATAAACTGAGAACGCCGTGATTAATAGGAGTTGTTCGTCAGTTTGTTGAAAACTTTGAAATTTTTAGTTTCTACCTTAATATGTGTCCTCTTAAATTTATTTTTTAAAACTCACATGTGTTAGCATTATTTAAAATAAACCTTATAGCGTGCATCACAGAGATGAAAATGCAATGTGTCTTATAAATTGTTGCGATGCACGGAATTCAGCTTGCTTATAAAGACTTTGATGCTGTGATGATGATATAATATTGAACGTGAGTAACTTGTTTTATCAGAAACTAAGTTATAATTAAAAAATATTCAGAAAAGAGAACTAAAATCAAGACGAGACATAGTTACTAAGTGGTTCGAGTTCAAAGGTTCGAGTCCTCTTCGTTCTAATGAATCTGTTTATTTTTTATTAAAATACATATTTAAAAAAAACATGACTTATATGTTTAAATACTAAAAAAATATTAAAATATAATGTATTTGTAATGTAAATTCAAAATACTGAACATTTCTAAAAGATTTTATAGTTTTAATGATGCCGAAAAATATAATGCGAACTTAATGTGCGCATATATTGAATTATTCTTGCGCGTTGAACTAAAGGAAAAGGCTCTTTATATTTTGTTAAACAAACTTGTAAATATCAGAACTATTGTAATAAATATATATATAAATCAAGAGACCGCCGACCGTGTAAAAAACATTATTTATATTCCAACATGGTGGATAGTGTATCATTTCTCTGCTGCCACTCGTTTCCGTCATGACATCAGTGATGAATTTTGCTTAATGTTAGTGGCGCCATATTTGTTTTAAAGGTGTGTGGAAATAATGAAATAAATAATACGTATTCTAACGATAGTATACATCAAAACTAATTCAGGCAAAGTCTTAAAACATGGTAAAATATAACATGATGTATAATGTTGTACGGAGCAGCGGTGAGGGATGAAAGAAACAAAAAATGTCGACAAATCACCGCTCTCAGTGCTGAGAGCAATTTCTTAGAAAAATTGCGTCGTGGATAGCGTTTGAAGTTTTATGATCCAATCAATAATAATATAGGGAATTTTGTACAAATTATTACAAGTATTTAATAATATTTCCCAACTCGAAGTTAAATTCTATTATTCAATTGTATCCAATGATTGACGTTTTACTTTTTCAAAATATAAAAACTAAAATAGCTTAATATTTAAGAAGAAAATACAGATTATTATTCATTAAATATAAAAAAAAATGTTTTAATAAAGTATAATTAAAAGACACAACAAAAATTTGATTGTTTATAATTATTATAAGATTTAAATAACGCCAGGAGGTGTATCGAGCAACCGACAGGTTGAGGTTAATTTTATTAATCTATGTAAGTTTGACACAAACAATTCGAAAGCACTTAAAACGACCACCGAAGCTGCGAACTCTGACTAATCCAAGATCAGAAACTGTACTGGATGTTTCACAACATTAATTTAATATGCAAATAGTTGACTGAAGTACGCACAAGTTGTTAAACTTACGTTACACATTAGACATAACTTACATAATTCTCACATAGTGTGTGAATCAGATTTAATAGCGTTATAGTCAAAGTTAAACCTTTTTGGTTTCTTTAGACGTACGATTTACTTATAAACGTTAGATTCTACCAACAGCTAGAATAACCGAATATTTGCAAAATTATATATAATAATAACAATAAAATGGAAGCGTATGTTTGTTGTCCCAATTTAAATGCTTTTCATTAAATTTATAGGAAAGTATAAAGTATTTAAATAAAGAAAACAAATTTAAAAATAGTTTTGTCTATCTATTTATTCTGTCTCCGTCTGTTTGTTCTAACTAATCTATTAGACGGCTGGATCGATTCGAACAGAACTTTCATTTGCGGATGGCGGACAGCTGATGTTATAAGGAGTAACTTAGGCTAGTACTAATATTAGTACTTGTATTTTAAGAACATATTTCACGCGAATGAAGTCGGGATCAAAGCTAGTTATTTACTGAGAAATCCAAACTACTTAATAATATTATAAACAATCTTCAATCATCAACAAATGAGTTTTAAAGTTATTCATAGTAACCGAATTCCTGACAATAACAATATGTACATTTATCAAATCAAATCAAATCACTTTATTCGGATAACATAGATTATTAGGTACACATATTAGAAATTAAATAAAAGTAAAATTAACATATTAACATTTACTATTTAATTAGAAACATTTTTTGAATCACTTATTAGAAACATCCCAAACATGATTACATTTCTAGACTGACTAATCCTTCAAATAATTTCAGATGCTAAACACGAAATGAAAGGCGTTTATTAATTGAGTTTGTATTGGTTCTGTATAATCCTCTCCGTTAGAGAGATCAATTTTGAAACTGAAAGGCTATGAAATGTCTCATTTATGTGGATTGAATTTATGCAATTAAAACCAAAAAGAAAATAGTATAGGTACCATTTGGAATATATTTATTATATATTTGATATAAATGGAATTTTTGTTGGAGGTCATATTCGATCTGAAAATTTCTAATCCAAATAAAATGGAAATTATTAAATACATGGCCTGTATCTTAAGATGGCTTGAGTTTCTAACTCAAATATTTCTTATTCTTAATTTACATATAAATAAAATTGAAATATCTGTTTGTAATTCCAAAATATAACAGTTTTTCAATAAATGCAATTAATTTTTTTCCTTCTGTCTATTTATCTATTTGTGCCGGCTAATCTCTGAAATTGCTGGACCGATTTTAGCAGGACTTTCACTGGAGGATAGCTAATGTTATAACTAATTCAGCCTACTTTTATTTAATAATAATGAAATGATATAATTTTTCACAGTTTTCAATTTCATCATCTATACAAACTTTTCTGTAAATAAAGCACAATTTTGACCAATTAAGTTTTAATGAAGCGCGTAATTAGCGCTTTAATGAAACAAAAGCTCCCGTCAACTATAGTAAATAATAAGGCCATGAAGTTATGTTTGAAAATAATTATACTCAAGATTAAAAAAAAAGTTATACATTTTTTTTACTAATTTCAAAACTTTTTTTATTAAATTGTTATTCTATACCAAAATTATCCAATTAAAGTTTGTTCTTTACCGTGATAATATTAGGGAATTTAAACTTGGGAGAGTAAGCATTGAGAACATACATAAACATTGTACCAAAATTTCTTTTTATATAAATCGGTAAAGGTTAAAAGATTTTCACACACACTTTTTGGAATTTTATATAATATTTGTATCATTCATCATTATAACTAATTGCCATTTGAATATCGATTTTATATGATAATATTCGACCTTCAAAGATGGCTTTCTAATGCTATTTTTATTTTTCTTAACTTACATATAAATAAAATTGAAATGTAAGTTTTCAATTCCAAATCGCAACAGTTTTCAATAAAGTGATAAGAAATGTATAAGTACCTAAACAAAAACAACAGTTTATATTGTTTTTCTTTCTGTCTGTTTATTTATCTGTGACGGCTAATCTCTGAAAGGGTTAGACCGATTTTAACAAGACTTTCACTGGAGGATAGCTAATGTTATAAGGAGTAACTGAGCGTACTTTAAAAAGAAATCAGCCTGAACGAAGATATGAACACAGATATATAGATAAGATATTTTTATAATATTTAAATTATTGTGTTAATAAAAATGAGTAATACGTATAAGAAGTAAATATATATAATATTATCCCTGGTAACTGGGAAAACCATGAAAATAAGGACTAAACTTTCTAAAACATGGATTTCAATGTAGTGTTAAGTTTAAAAATATGCACTTAAAACTTATGACATTATTTGAGTAGCTTGGGATGTAACTTAGAAATTAGGACATGATAAAAGTCATAAGAATAAAAACTCGGTTCTAAGTTCACATTTTATGAAAATGGCTTGTGCTGTTATGTAATATAATTTTATCGTATTTCAACAACCTTTATTTATTTAAGAAATAATAAAAATGTATGAATTATGATATTTTCCAAAAGAAACATTCATGAATGGCTCGGACCTACAAGAAGATAAGTGATATCAATATAACACTTTTGTTGGAAAATGTAATAAAATCTGTTTTTTCAGGGCTATTCCCTTTGTAATATAGAAATCTTTTTTTATTTTAATTTCCGTTATTATATATACATAAAATCTTAAAAATTTGTACCTCCATCTATCAGAACTTAGTTACGAAACGACTGAAAGATTTCATATTTTTAGGGTACTTAACATACTTCAACTTAGCTTTATTTAGATAATTATTTTAATGTATTTAATTTATACGAACGAAAATTAAAATATCGCAAACAACATTTATATTAAATAACAGGACAGAGCAATAGGATTACAATTAAAATTAAATATATATTTAATATACTTTAGAAATATAATTCCTTTCCCAATAAAAATAAACACCATTAATTCTGTAGCGAAATATTTTTTATTCCGTAAGTATATAAGCATGTATCGGTCAGGCCAGTTTCTTTAGAATACTTTTCATTGAAAGTAGAATCGTAAATTGATTTTTTATGTTTTCATTTGAAGTAGTTATTCAATAAACCCTTAATGCTGTGTCAATACACTTTTTTATTTGTGGTAAAATGAGCAGACGATGTTAAATATAACAGTTAAAAAACTAACTATTTAATATAAATGAGGTATGATATTTTAATAATTCTTCACAAGACTCGTAGAATAATATTTCTGAGTATAAATAAAAATGTTTTAACAGCATCAATTAATTACGATGATTAATTAATACGAGATTCCACAACCAATTAGTTAATTAAAATGATATTATTCTTTACAGAACCGGGTTTATCCTTAAATATTTAACAATGATATCTGAATAAAGCGAAACAGAATTTGATATCAACCAAATCAATTACTTAAAATGCTTATGTAACTTACATGCAATGTAAATTATAACATCATACATACAAATCAAAAATGTTAAAGCAATACAAACTCCTACACCGGGCTATCCACAACATCCGGGTTATTATTCGCTACATTAACAATTCTCATAAATCTACTTAATTCTATAAGTTACAAACTCTTTGGCTCCAATCCTAATATTATACAACTTTCAATGATTTAGCTACGCACGTGTGGAGTTATTTTAGTTTAGGTTGTGGCAAATTTGACAGTTTTATTTTATTAGCGTATAATTATAAGGTATAAATTATTATTTGTCTAATTACACTTTAATGTATTTAAGGGAATGTCAATTCGGGAAGGATTATTGTATAAATTAAGTGTTTGATGCTTTTCTTGGTCATAGAAACTTTAAAATTTTGATTATCTAATAATCCATCATTACATTAAAATAATTTCATAAAAGTAAATATGATCCCATTTGCTAAATTATCTAACAAAAAAAGTTTTTATAAATGAAATAAAAACAGATCAACAAAAACTGATTTATAACCAAAATATTTTCACATCAAAACCGAATCTTAATATAAATCAAATATATCTATCGTCACAAAAGTAAAAATACAAAGCGAACTCAATCCAAATACGTAAATTTAAACGCAAAATCTGAAACATCTTCACTCCAAATGTATTCGTGCATCTGACAGTATAGAAATATCGGTAATTTTGTTGCAATTTCGGTACATGTTGCAAAAGATCCGTTCCTATGCTATGTGAAATAGCGGTTCTTATTTAAATTGCAATACTCGCTTTGTTGAGAATTTCAGAGCTTAAATCATAATTCAACGTTTATTTGAAAGGTAAGAAAGATTTTTCGTATTTTCAAAGGAGTTGTGAGAACTTCAATCAATATTTTTTATTTAATACTAGCTGTGACCACGACTATATTTTTTTTACAGAAGTATAAGTTACTTTCTTTAACATCAGCTTTTCATCAGTTAAAGTCTTTTTAAAATCCATCCAGCTGTTTCAGAGATTAGGCGGAACAAACAGACAGACAGAAATTACAAAAAAAATGTTAGAATACTTTCATATGCTTTTAGTGAAAATATGTTAATTTGAAATTACAAATAGACAATACATTTTTGTTTATACGTATAGATTAACATTGAGATATGTTTATCTTAGCCTCAGTGTCGATATAACACGGTCATTTCAGTAAAAAAGTAAATTAACACAAAACAAAACTTTTAAAATTACGTATGTTTTGCCTTTGTAAAGTTTTTTATTAAATAACTTTGTCCATACCCTACTGCGAACTTTGTTAGACTGACCCTAAACAAAGGACCAAGTTAACTCTGGTTAACTAAATATAGTTGCGCCTTCATAAATAAAGAAAATTTTGTTTAACATAATTATTTTAAATAAATTCAACTTGTATAATTATTTATAACACGTACAATATATTAATTTACAAAACTTTATATAACGCATTAATATGACACTTATAAAATTGAAATATACACATGATTTGCTTTAGTTAATTTTATATATGAATAGTTTTGGTTCGATAATATTTTTAAATAAAAACGTTTAAATCTTTACCTCTCTAAATAATATCATCAAATAGACTCAAAGAGGGTACGTACACCTCTATTACTTATTTAACAAGCCACTTACTATCAAAAGGCCACTTTTCAAGTTAAACACATTAATAAATCACGATCACATTTAACCTTTTAAAAACTATAGCAATAAAAAAGAAATATTTCTATGAACTTACCCCATAAAAGCGCAAGTCTGTAATTGGCCGACGTTTCGCCGAAAATTTATGTGGCGTTCCGCGTTTCGGTGAAAGTCCGACGAATTCGGCCAATCTTGATTCGGGGAGTTTGAGAAGTTGGGTTTTACAATTTATGGCACCGAATTGCCTTATAAGATTTTACGACTTGCCCAAAGGAATTTGTTATGCGTAGTTATATTAAAATTATATTATTTATTACAGGTGAATATCATATTAAACAACTAATTTTTTCTCGGTAAAATTTTACAAATGTTTTATATTTAAATGTAAAATTAAACACGTTTAATTTTAATTGACCAAACAAAGTATTCAATTAAGTATTACTTGGATTAATAGGCCTAATGGACTTCACTGTGCAATGACAGAATTGATTATTCAAGAATCAAAGACATTAATTTATTATTAATTAACGTATGAAAACAGAATAAGGAATCAATGTCTCTCATGTCTGCTACCTGATATTATAAGTTCGTCTTACTAACATATTGATTCTATGCTTTGTGCAGATGAATACATATGAACATCAATACAATATTTCACGAAACGAAATGTATAAAATATACTTAAAATATTTCAAAAGGTTATCAAAGGCTTTAAAATCATAATCCTGTTAATAATCGAGCTTTAAACATAAATTATATTATTAAATAATTATCCGTAGATTGCTTCGTTAATATTAATTGAGTTTGAGAGAAATCTTAAAATAAGACTTTAATCTAATTCTGTACTTTGAATATTCCGTCAAGTTATTTAAATTCCAGACTCTTGTTTTATTGAAATTTGCAAACTCTTTAAAACATAATAATTAACTATGTCTAATCTAAATTAAAAGTTTTCTTCCCATTTTAGTAGATCCAACTTTTAGTAGAGACCAGTTAACAGGCCATAATAATAAAATATATTATAGAAATATTTCATTAAAATGCTAAAAAAGGCGTTTTAAAACAAATTTATTAAATAGAAAATAGATAATAATAACAAAAAATATTTTTTATTTTTTCTTTTAAACGTATCTTAAAATGTTTAATAAAACATACTATATAACATATTATACAACATGGTAAATTTCAAAGGTATGAAGTACAAATGCTTTTAGGTCTTTTAATTTGTTTAGGTCGTTTCTGCGTTGCTCAACAATAAATAAATTTTTTTTAACTCTGTTTTTCCATATAATTTATTGTAATTGTTTCATTGTAGGAACCAGGGAGTATATCTTTAATTTCAAACTACTACCTAATATATTACAAATTCTGCAAGTGCTCGATAAATAGCCGAGAGCAATTGTACTTTGTTCAAATGTCGTTACGTACTGAGTCTTATTTCTCCATTTATTTCATTGCAGATATCATTCCAGATGTTATTTATTTTAAAGAGCTATATATTTGTTCATAGCAAATGTTGATATCTACGGTATCTATTAACTCATTTTAAGTATTTAATTAAAAATATTTAATAATCATAAATTATTATATCTTATAGGTGGTAGAACCTAACTGTATTTATTTGACTACAGCTAGTATTAGGCTCGAGCGAAGAAGGATCCCTCTCACAGAAGATCGACGTGTAGTAACCAAATTCATTTGGTTATGTTCCGTCGGTGATTGAGAGAATCTGAAAGCCCAACTCCCCCTCTCCAGCCAAAAATAAAAGCAATACCTCCAAAAAGTATAGCCCAGGAGGCTTTGAAGAAGCCGGAGAACCCCTCCCCGAGCAAAATCGGAGGAATAATTATTGGACTTTAGCCGTCGTATCTAGGGCAGGCAATGTATCACATTTTGTGTTTTCTGAGGGCAAGTGACGGCGAACAGCAGCACTTCGCTCCCCTCTAAATATGAAGTTTTGCTACATCCGGGAATTTCACTCTAATTTAAACGCCGTCCACTGCCACCTTGAGACGGCGCAACCGGCCTTGTTGATTTTGACGGAGACACAGATATCTCAACCTAGCGTCAAAATGTACCTATCATACCCCGGGTATGAACTAGAACAACATTTTATACCACTCTCCGGGGTATTTGTGTTCGTAAGGGAGGATATTTGCTACCGTCTTCAGATGTTCAGGTCTGTGCTAGATAGTTAAGACGCACACTCGTCTACCGGACGTAGATAGCCACACGTCCCGGTTTTTGGATCTTCTGCTGACTACACATCCAGGAAAATACTAGGTCACTGTTGAGGCGTCTCTAGGGTCCTCTGAAAATTGCCTGATATGGAGTGTAAAACGTCAACTAAGAATCTGAACTTTAGAGTTCTGAAGAGGAAATATAACCGTGCCTCCAGATTCTTCAAACGGCAAATCGCCATAGAAAAGTACAAACAAGTCGTCAAAATTAGAGATCAGCTGGCAAGGTATCCGCCTGGCATGGCATGGCACAAAGTCTGGACACTTTCTAAGGCAACTTCTGCCAGCCGTCCCTATCGCCTGAATACAAAGGTAAGGACCCCCACGAGGCAAAAGAGAAAGCTGATGTCTTGGGCACTCTTTTTGCCTCAAACTCAACTTTGGACGACAAGGGAAAAACACCGCCTACTATCAATGTTAATGTTGCAAGAGTTCATGGGCGGTGGTGATCACGCATCTTCAGTGATCCACAAACTTGTTTTTCCTCCTCTAACATAAAAAAATATATAATGAATAATATAATATAATTTGCGGAGTACAACAATATTAAAAAGAAATATCAACACTTCAAACCGACAAAAATTTTAACAACTGCATCATAAAATTCATCTCTTCTGTACTTAAGTTTAAAGTTAAGGCCTTTTAAATTAAAGAAATATTCTCATGAGCTTATTTATACTCTTCGGAATGCCTGAGTCCGTTGGAAGGACTCTTCAGTGAATATTTCAAATACCATCATCATTCTTTCAATGGAAACTAGGATAGTATATAGGATCAGAATAATATATATATATTTACGTGGCAGTTGTATGTAATGAATAAACTAGTTTTGGACCGCTCTTCACGTCGTTATAATTTATGACTCCTTGTTTGACGGAGTCGATTAACCAAAACCTTGTACTTAACATATCCAAGTTTTGATTTATTTACCAAAGTCACGCATTTTTTAAAACTTATGCGGGCTATAACTTCAGTAGTAACGACTTAAGTTCGTTGGCGATATGAAACTTTTAATGCTAATGTAGTGTCAATATCTTAAACGAGACGTAGTTTTGAAAGATTTTGTAAATATAGTCAGCAAAAAAAAAGTATTTCGGTTATTTTTTGACCATTTTAATTTAGCTTATTATTTTTGTAACATTAGTATATTAAATATATTAATTTTAACATAACAATTAAAGTAAAATATTTTCTCAAAGTTACACACATTATAATGATAATTTATGTAAATAAAGGAAATTTAAATATAATGTTTCTGCGAACCGTACACGTCGTCACAGATTAGCATTCATAAACAAGTGGACGCTGTGATTAATATGAGTTGTTTGAAAGTTTTCTAAAAATATTTAGTCATTATATTATATTTATGCTTAAAAACAAGCTGTCATCGTTTTAGTATGGGTAGACGTGTTTATAATATTTATTTATAAATTTATTATTCATAATAGATAGTATAAATAATATTATATTATTGTAATATAAAAATATGTAATAAAATTGTCTAAATCAGGGAAATTTTATTGATACAAATATAAATTACTAGAAAAAACATTTCAAATCTTAAAAAATCTGTTTGTTTTTTGCGTAAATATATTGTTGATGGAATTAAAGTTAAAATATCCTATATAACTGGATAGACTACGAACAGAGCTAGATTACATTGATCTTAAGACGATTAAACAAGTGTCCTGTCGCAGTGATTTAAGCACATGTAATAGTTATCAAACAATAAATGTTAATGATATGCTATTGTTATTTTTATATAACCTTATTACGATTTAGTTTAATTCTTAATAAAAGAATTATTAATTATAATTTATATTAAAATCTTTTTGTTAAAATATATATAAATGTTTATCTGAATTCAAGCGTCTACAAGACAGTCTCTTGGGTTTTCAAGCCTTGTGAAATTCAGACGCAAACCAAACACTCCCAAATAAGATAAATAAACATATTAATTACAACCGCAAATTCTCATATTTACATTAATTCTTACACCATTTATATTTTTAATGACATTATCTATAAATAAAAGAGAATTGTTTTTTAATTCTAAATTAACAGCTTTTCACTAAATGCAAAATAATGTATATACGGTCTTTACATAAAACAAAAAGAAATAAATTCCACTTTTTCAGTCTGTCTGTTTATTACGTCTAATCTCTGAAACCGCTGGACCGATTTTAATAGGACTTTCACTGGCGGGTAGCTGATGTTACAAGGATTAAACTTGGGTTACTTTTATTAAAAAAACATATTCCGCGGGAACAAAGTCATGGGCACAGCTAGTTTTATAAGTAAGAAAATAATATTAATACCATGTAGTTGCTGGCTAAACGGCTATTAGTTGCATAATCCAGCTATCGCTTGTCACACGTCACAAACAAGAGTAGTGTGGTTCAATATTAAAGATGTCAGCGTTTTATTGAATAATCACTTTAAATTAGATAAGCTTAAAATTTTAATGAAGATGTGTCCACGTTTATATACAGTTTTATTTACGCTGTGATTTATACTATCCACATTAATTAGTAAAACTTAAGGATAACTTTTTCCTATCCATATTTATTAGGAATACAAAAGGGTAACTTTTTTTATCAATTTTATTGAGATACCTAACAATTTATTTGTTTATTTACTTAATAAAATAAATTTTAATTACTTTGAAAATGTTCCAAATAATACTTTATCAGTTTTAGGCAAAAAAACTTTTTTTGGTCATCCTCGATACGAGCATAGTCAGGCTTTTGTAGGTATTAGAGCCTAGGTTTAAGTAGTTCACTGAAACTTGATCGGCGTAATACCGCAATCTCACACAACATCAGCGAGAAGTCGATGTTTTTGTCAGCTTTTGTATAGGGAGTGACAGACCCGAAAACCCAAATACCTTCACATCCCTTCCATATATGAGTCTCCTTCATCCCTTCCCTTTTCAATTTATTACCATCATTTATTTTTCTGTCCCGTTATTCTTTCTTTTTTTGGGATTAAAAGAAAGAAAAAAATTCTTTAACTTTTTTTTGGGATGAAAAGGATGGAACAGATTTATGTTATTTACTCATTTTATTAATTTTAACCTATACTCGCTTCATTCTTGTTACATTTACCACAATACCATACAGTTAACTTGATTTTATTTTAAGAAAAATTGTAGCAATTTCTAGAAAATAATCTTGTTGATTCTGTTCAATACAATACTCGAAATACTTTGTTTACTAGGTTTTTTAACAGCTTTTAACCAGTTCACATTGCTAATGGGTCCAAACTTCCCAAAATGTTTATTACGTGAATTATTCCTGTGGAAAGCAAGATACGAAGCATTTCATATATGAAACTGGAATTGATTTTATTTTAAAAAGTTTTAACTCAGTAGAAAGGCTGATATCTCGCTATACATTACTAGTTAAATATATATGTCAATATATTATATAGTTCATCTTTCCGGACCTAGGTATTGTCATAAAAATTTTACCAAATGACGAGACATAAATACATGCAATTAGTTACAATATTTTGATATCTTCAGTGGCTTTTGAGCAAAATTATAAAGTTGATACATAAATCTTTAGGAACAAATGCTACATCAATATGTTTTCTTAAAAATTTCATCTTTATATTAACTATTAACATAATTGCGCAATACATAATAGAAGGCAACAAAAAATTAAATGAAACCTAAGCAAGCAGTACTAAGAACCAACATAGAAAATTTCATCACAGCTAAAAATGTTTAAGGCCCAGTGGAATGGATACGATATTTTATAAATGATTCCAGATAATAAATATCATTACTTTTTATATCATACACGTTTAAGTATGAGTAGAAGTTATAATTAAAGATATAATAAGTTTATTTCTATCTATTATATTACATAATATATTATACCTAGTACCTAGGATAAGCTTATAAATTATAAATTTTATTTTTTTCATTATAAATTATCAACTCAAGATCACTGTATCCAGTGTGTACTCTCAACTTAATCGATTTTTGTTACATCCATTAAAGATTACTTGTGTCTTCGCATACTCACTACATGGTATAAAACAAATTCTCCCGCTGCGATTTTCTATTTCAAGGTGAAAATCTCAAGATTGAGAAAATATTTTAAACATTTTTGATGTCACGGATTTATTGAAGGATAGCGTTATTCACGATGAAAGATAGTATAATATAGAATAATCAGAAGACAATATGTTTAAAGAGGGTTGCTAAAGAGGGTGCTAGTTATAAAATAAACTTCATTGCTTAATATTGGCTAATAAAAACACTTAATACAACAATATTTGTAATAAACAAATTTATGTTGCAATCGAAACTACAATCCTGAGTTAGTTTACTAACCAAAGTTCTACTACGTCATTTTCTCTCAATATTTATGAAGCCAGATAAATAAATTATTTTCTATTCATTTCATTTCAACTGTGATAATTTTCTCACAGTAACTTTATTTTTCGTACATCTGACTTTGTTTACTTTGTACTGTTTTACAGAATTAATAACGGTGGGTTATTTCACATTCTGCTAACAAACGACGCGAAATTGAACATAAAATATAATTTATTAGATGAAATATGTGTTTTTTTAAATGTTTAAACTCTTTATTATTGGTTTTATTTATTTAGTTATGTTTATGAACAGCATTTTGTAGTTTACTTCTTTCTTATATATTATTTTTTACAAATTTTAGTTCGACTTATTTCATAGTTTATAATAAAGGATGTATAATATCTCCTATGTTAATAAATTGTACTAGTGAACATTTTTTTGCATAATTTGTGTACATAGACTGTGCTATGACCTTAAAACACCTATTTATGAGTATTTAAGATAAACTTTTTTATTATAGTTCTTTTTAGTCTAAGTTAATTTAATCGCCACAAATAATAAGATATTAAATATACGAGTATATATACCCAAACAAATCCATTCAAAGTTTTCCATATAATTTATTTACGAATGTCGTTTTATATTTGTGAAACGCCATTTATCACAAAAATGAATCGGAATTTCCAGTAAAAACGAATTTAATCTTAATTACTTTTCCATAATAATAAAAGTTTTTTTCATTTACATTCATTTTTAACTTGCTTTTTCGAACCAAATAAAAATCGTCCAATAGTCTGCGTCACTACAAAACAATCCATTTTCACAGTTAACAGGGCAAATACTGACGTTTTAAATAACTCCGATCCACTATTTAATTGAATGGGACACTCCGGGATACCGGGATCGCTTGAATCCCGGAATCGTTTCGAATCCCGGATTATTCGTATCGGGTCAATGTTGAAGCGATTTAAATGACGTTGTTATTCAATGGATTTGCCGTTTTATTTAGATTTGTTGGATTTATTTATGTTTTGTCTTAACTTTATGTGTTTGTTGTGGTTGGAATAAAACATAATGTTTCATTTCATTAAAGTTTTACCCGGACATTATTTTTAAGTGGTAATTATTTGTCTTCTGAAAAATATTTAAAAGGTATAGAATATTGTCTGGGAATAATTGATAGTTTCTGAACGTATGGAATAAAATTAAAGTGTCGTCTTCTCTCTTAATTCTCAAATAAAAATTCATATTATTGTTTAAATTATAATTTATTTTAAATCTTCTTTACAGATCACGCCTCTTCGCTGGTGGGGAACACGGCCCGACTACGATGTCGCATTGATGGTAAATCGTGTGGGGAGATGCATAGTATCAAGTGGTATAAAGCTGATACCAGGGTCTATGTGTATTCCGCTTCGAAGGATGCAGCCATAAACAGACCTGAAGGAGATATGATGAACAGGTAAGTGTTGAATATCCCATGAGTTATTCTAGAAACCTATTTAGGGTCCATCCGAGTTATTCTAGGGACCTATTTTCTGGTATTTCCAACTCTATAAGGACTCTTAATTTACTTTACAAAGAAATATAGTATTATCAAAGCGACGTATAATTTTCACAATTACATAAAAATGTACTTCTTATACAAAAATTTTAAAAACCAAATAACCACTTCTTACAAAAGGTATTCTACATTTAAACCTTACGTAACCGTACCTAAATAGCCGTGACATTTCACGTCACATATGAATGGACAGCGGTTTCTGACCACTTGTCATAAAATATTTGTATGAAGAACTTAATCTAGATTCTTTATTTAGAAATGCATATGCATTATAAGTTATTCTATTTTAATATTTTATATTAATATTTTATGTTAAGTCTGGCTGTTTGAGTCTGAATAAAATTCTTCAAAATAAGATATATATATCATTTGTACAATAAAGTGTTTCATTGTTTGGTTCTCGCGCAATGGTCTTAAAATCTAAGGACCCTTTGATTATTAGTAATATAAAAAAAACAGATTTCAATTTAATTTTGTACAGTAAGAAGAAGAAGAAGATAAAATCAAATTATTTATAAGAGAAATGTCCAAATCGACTATATCATAAGAAATATTAGCTAAAATTATTATTTATAATTATTAAAACCGAAAATATATTAAAGAAAACGTGTTGAACCACTTAATATTGCAGAAATGATCAGATACCCCAATCAAAAATGTACACAGAAATATCACCAGTATTCCACAAACAATAGAGCGGTTAATGCCGTGAATAATTATTATATACAACCGTTGGATATGTGCCGGCATTTGTAAATGTCACGCCGTTCCACAATAAATATCGTGAGGTTATTCTAAAGTGAACCGTATCACGGGGTGATAAGTGATAATATACACGTAGCGTGTTAAGCAGATATTCGTTGTAAACTAATAGAATGTGGAATGAGATCCAAATGGCGTGTCTATTACGTGTGCTGTTGCTATCATTTATTATGTATTGCTATGGTTATATACATCATTTTGTTTGAATATAAATTTTTAGTAGTTTTTCATTGAATTTCAATAAATTATATTAATGTTATTAATTCTTATTATAATTTAGTCATGATATTGAGACTTAATTAAATAAATAAAAAATAGTTAGGCATAACGATAGCAATATCTATTATCAGATAAGGGTGTTAAGGATGGAGGCCTGAAAATAACAAATTATTAGAATTATATATGCTTATATTTTTGTCATGAGGTAAGTGCGTGACAAGCTGACATAAAAATGCGATTAAGGTAAAAATGACTAACCACCGTTTCTTATCAACTTAAAGTAATACTTCCCACCTATCCCGAATAAAATAATATTTTTGTATAATATATGATTAAAATTAAAAGCTTTTTATGACATATAAAAAATAATAAATTCATTTTTATAATAAATAATTCTTATATATAACTTACAATTATTATTTACACATGATAGTGGCGCAAACAGTATGCAATGTTTTATAAAGCATTAAATTTAGTAGATCATACTCGTAAAACGAACATTTTTTCTGATTTATGATAGAATACCAACAAAAGAAACACATTTTATGTTCCTTTTATATGTGTTTTAATTTTGACTACAATGACATTATAATAAACTTAAATGATTTATAGTTCGGAGTTCCACAATTAAAAGAAAAATATGACTTCGGCATCGAGCATTCGTTTGTCGACACTCTTATATTTAAATAGAAATCATCATTTATCATCGCCTAAATCTAGAAGTAATTTCTATAGATACATATATCCTAAAAAGAGTTGTATTGCTAATTATTGAAATTATTAAACAAATCAGATTTAGACGAAGAGACGAAGAAATATAATTTTTTTTCGATGACACAAATATACTATTTGTAGTATTTGTAGTTTAGGAGACAAAACCCATTGTCCACCTTTTTAAAGTTAGTCATTAAAGCATTGAAGATTTATTGCAAGAAATACAGCATATTGTGTAAACTCAGCCTGATTGTATTCATAATTCCACAGAAACTTGGCTCGTAGCAACTTCGTAGCACATCGTAGCATTTCTACGTAAAAGTATCTCGTAGGGCTTATAATAATGACTTTGAAAGTCAAAACTTGGAGGAAGTTTTAAGCAAGTATGAATATAGGGAACGGCTTTAGTTAATTCTCTATATAAAATATAACTTTCACTAACTCGCTTTTAATTCACGAAATTTAGTTTCTATTGTAGACATAACTTTATAGTTACATTTGTTTGCACTAAAAAGTTTTGTTTTATTCTATGCGGTACATTATAAACTATTTCAAAATGATTATTTTACAGCCATCTGTTTTTCCAAAAAATATTATTCTATACTTAATAACCAGTATAGAAAGAATTTGTTATCAAAATGTTTAAATCTGACTTAAAATTATATTATTTTATTTTAAAGTTAAATTGAAAATATTTAAATTACAAAGGTGGGTACGCTGTAATAAATGTTTACAATAAATAATTAATATATGCTGAAAGAACGCAATAATATATAGCAACGAGGCAATCGCTTTGACACGTAATACGGGCTTAGATTGAACCCATCGAGCCAGTAATAAGGCTATAGGATTTATTAACGAGTGATAATGGAACCATTTTCCTATCTTATTCAACGGTGTATTATAGGTGTTCTAATTAATCTGTAGAGGACAGGACCTAATAATGATTTGAGATTGTTTACTTTTATGGTATACTAGCTGTGTCGACGACTTTGTTCGCTCCAAATATGTTTTTAAAATAGAAGTAGCCTAAGTTACTCCTTATGACATCAGCTACCCAAAAATTCTGTGAAAATTCTACTTAACACTAATGCTACCAAGTACCGGTCAAATTGACCGTTCTTAAACTTTTGTAAAATTTACACATTTTTAAACGTTATAAAATCGTTATCAAACTACATTACAATTCTTAGAGTATGCATATAATATTTTCTATACTCTTTACTTTTAGTTATTTTCATTATTACCTGCGTTATATAATAAAATAACTTTTAATTACCGGTCAGGAATAACTTTTAATTACCGGAACAGGTATACAAGAATTGTCGGTAGGTTTAGTGTTAAATCAGTCCAGTCGTTTTCAAAGTTTAGCTGGATCAACAGACAGACGGGCTGTCAGAGAAAAATTAAAAACAACGATTATTTATTTAAGTACCGCGTATACTTTTATGCATTTAGCGAAAAGCTTTTAATTTTCAATTACAAACAACCACTTCAGACACATATATTTTAATTAATCTAATTTGTTAATATTAAATTATTTCAAAGACTGTTCACAAAAATAAGTATAAAGTAGACAGTTGCATAAAATATGAGGTAAAGAATAAAATAAAAATATTAAGTTTCTTTACGGCAGGTTTATTTTTGTATTTTCACTTACCGAAGTTGTTAAATATTCAGAACTTGCTTCGCTTGGACAATTATAAAGTAGGGTTCTGTAAGGAAGTCTGTTTCATTTTATTTATATTTTTGCTCACAATATAGATTTTACCATACGATTTATTACTGACACTGTTGAGTTAAGTTAAGAAATATTTACAGTTTGATAAATCATCAGCATCATAATTTTCACTTCACAATTACAATTAGTTTGACAACTTGTTTAAAAAATACTAATTTTTATATTAAGTCCAAGTGTAGTTAACTATATAGATATTACTTCATCTGGTGACAATAGAGTTGAGTCATTTTTCGCTTAAAATATTAGCATAGCTATTCAAAAAGGAAATGCGACGAACATTCTTGTAACTATTCCATGCAGTCTTGATATATATAAATATGTGAAACTTTTTATATTTTTTGTAGTACGTATATTTAAAAGTTGCTAAATGACCCATTTAACTTCGTGTACTTACGATAAATTAATTTATTTTCTTTTTAAAAAGACAGGAGATTAAACCTTTCACATATATGAAGATTTTGTAATTGATAAATAAATTATATTTTTTTTGTATTTTTAGTTGTTTACTCCTTCTTTAAACTTCCACAAAAATTTCAAGATTAAAATTAGTGTTTTTTTATAATATCACTACAAGATGACTTATCATCGTATAATAAAAATATAGCTCATTATAAATTGTACTAAGACTATAATAACAAATATGTATACTATATAATACTAAATAATTTTTTGTTTAACATACGGAACCCACATTAAAACAGCCCAGATTTAAACCTTTTGTCATAATTTCTTTATTAATATTCTAGTATTTCACTACGTATGCGACTAGCAACACGATTCAAACTTACATTTAATATTGACTAGCTATTGCACGCGATTTTCTCTACTTCATCCTTCCCTCGCTCCCTCCCGAATTAAATAAGTCATTTATCGTCAAATAAAATTCTTACAGATGTACATTTTGAGTTTTATTCTAATTATAGCGAACACTATTTTTATGGTTTCGGTTTTTTAAGTTTTATTTTCTTTTGTAATCACATATGACTTAAATGAGAAGCTAACTTTACAATAAAATCCGTTAACTATTTTTGTTTATCTAAATCTATGAAGGTTGTACCTTAAAATGAAATATTTTTTACCTCTTAATGAGTTCTGGTTACTCAATGTCTCAACTATATTTTATTATCGTCTTATGTAATTTTAATTATTGTTACTTTAATGTTATGAGCCATTTATAAATTATACTGAAATAATAATAATGGATACATGGTAAGTATGTGTACTTACGTAATTTTGAATATATTCTTATAAAATAAATGTGATTAGATTGTTCGATTTATAAATAAATAAATAGACAAAAAATCCAAAAACTGTTGCTATAAGATTGTCCACTATTTGTAATTAACTTAAATACTACCTCTATATTTAAATTGTACTTGTATATAACTTAGTTTTATTTAATAAAATGTAACAATTATTTTTAGGAATGATTTTTAAGAATTATATTACATATATTTTAAACTATTATATTTTTAAGTCATCGACTTATATGTATAAGATTACATAGTGTATAAGAATTAAAAAAAACACAATTAACTAAAAGAATCATTACAACAGTAATGGCTTACACTAATTACATACATTTTTATTTGTCATAAAGTACATTTGTCCAAGTTGTTACGAGATTAAGTAACTCGCTGATAATATGGACGTGCGCGACGTGGTCACGTACAGTGTATGGTCCGAGTGTAAGCGATGGGGTTTTAATTTGTTCGTTATATAAATATCTGCTTATATAGTTTGCAGTTGTTAATAATAGAAAAATAACTAAATAACATTTTTAAAAGAATAACCATTTAAAATTCAATTAAAATATTATATAATTAAATTGGTGCACAATACATGTCAAAAACAGACGACAGGAAAAACCACCCTGATCATTAGTTATCAAGTTCGAATTAGTAGTCGTTTATATATTTCGGTATTTATCTTTAGTTTTCAATAGTCAATACATACATGATGACATATACTGAAATAGGCTTTGTCACATCATTTATCAGGATATCACCTTTAAAAGTGCAGCATCCACTTCAGTCATTTTTAAGATTATACTCTTATATTTACGTCCCCAGATTTGTAAATATAAAATTTATAGTAATTTTATATTACCAAAATTCATTGTTATATTAATAATCGAATGCAAAAGCCGCTTATGAATTACTCCACACGGTAAAACTATATAGAATTTAAATGTATATAACTTTAAGTTATTAAGATTCGTCCTTTAAGTTTGTTTCTACGTTCATTCACTTAATCTTTTTTAATTTAAAATAAGTGCTTCTAAAAGATGTTTCATTACTAGCGGACAGAACAACATTTTGCTGTGTGTTAAAGATAACAAAACAAGTGATCTTCTTTTAACATTAAAACGCCTTAAACTACGCTAGTAGCCGTTCATTGAAGCTGTTATCATGGCTACTTAATTGTTATGTCTGCCCCTAGAGCAGTGTAATTTCAAGCACCCGTAGTAACGGTTTAAATTCAGTTTTAACTGTATTTTACTAATTAGAATAGTTTCATGGGCGTTTTAACCGCGTTAACTTAGAGTGCCTTGAAAATAAAATTATTTGGCCGTAACGAATACAAATGGGACGTTTATAGCCATGGGGTGAAGTGAGATATAAATTTCATTATGTACGTATATATATCGTTCTTCATTACGATTTTTATTCAACAAAAAGTTTTAACCGCTATCGCCTTAATCTTTACCAATTATGTATGCTTATCAAGGCCCTGAAACTTAGCTATAGTCATTTGGCTGCAGTTTATAATTGGGTGAGCTAGTCGTGGCCAGAATAATGCAACCACAATACACCAGATATCAGTAAGATGTGGCTATCATAGTTACATTTTAATGAGCATGAAAATCGGTATATAAAATCCTCTGTATCAATATAGCTACATCTCTTCTTATAGCAAATTAAGTTTTTCTAGAGACCCTATCTGCGTTAGCAGTAAAAGATACAACACATTCTGAATATTAGTTCCGAACTAGTCTTGGAAACAAGAGTATAATTTGTAGGCCCCTATTGTTATAAAGATTTTTTCTTTCACAATAAATATCTGATTAGTATATAGATATAGATTTAGATATAGATAGATATAGATTTCCAGAGATAAATAAAATCAAAGGAAAAACATTTAAAATTTTTGTTAATTAGTATTAACAATGTTGATACGGTCATTTTGTATAAATCCAAATTAGAAAAGATTTAATTTATAATAAAAAAAATAATTAAAACAATTTGGAACTCAAAACAAGTAACTGTATTACAACAAAATTGGGTTTATCCAGTTCCGTCGCTGTAACAGTGAAACGTTTAGGCGATACAGCATCGTCCATTTGCCGTTTAATTGTGTCCATCAATATATCCGTATGGGGATTCGAGGAATGTATGGATTTAAACGTTGAATCACTTTGATTCAAATGAATATTAGATTTAAAAGTAACATATATTGTGCCTTCAAAATTATTTATGTTGCAACATTTATAAGTTAGTTAATATCTCAACATTTATAAGTTAGTTAGTATCTTTAAAAATTTTAAGCTTTTTTACTAGGGACCTCGGTCCAGGTTCGAGGAATTTATATATTTGATTGTAGCAAAGAAAACATCGCGAATAAGCCTAAATATTTTGCAATATACTATGACCTTCAAAAACAACATTCTTCAGCATTAGATAATCATAGTGAATTTAGTTCTCTCTCCATATTTAGTAAGTTTTTGAATTCTAACTGAATTTTGGATTTTGTATAACATGTTATGAATAACAATATAACCGTAAAAAAAAAACATTTATTTTTATATCAATTTTATAATACAATAAATATTTGTTTTTTCTAATTATTATTTCTTTTTTTTTAGTAAACAGTTTGAACAATGATTTGAGCGTAATAGATTCGGTGTCGAAATCTGTAATACACATTTTAAATATGAGACTATATTTTAATAACTCAAATACAAGTAATCTGGAACAAACACAAATAGATTAAATATAACTATAGATAGTTTTAGTCGATATACGCAATTGAAGAGCTATTCTTTAAAAGCAGAACAAGTAATATAAATCAGTTGAAATCCGACCAGCCGTTAGCTCCGTTCAGTCGCACTTTGATTTGTATCAGCTATACGTTTAGCCGGATTTTAATTTTCAAATTGATTTAGAACTACAATTTAGATTTAGTTTTCATTGAATGTTTAATCCCTTTTTTATAACGCAAAATTTTAAATATTATTATTATTATGGAATAAATCTATACATATAAATTAAATTGACGTGTCTGTTTTTAATTCCAAATTAATAGCTTTCACTTAATGTATATTAAATTCTATACAGTACTTACATAATGAAACACATTTTTTAAATATTCATCTATGTGTATCTTTTTGTGTTTGTTCAAAATATCTAAATTAGATAGATTGCTTTTGAAAGGACTTTCACTGGCTGACTATAACGAAGAAAAATATTATGACTTTAACGAAAAAAAACCTTAACTCCGGGCGGAATGCGTTCAGACATAATTATACGGTGAATGGCAAATATTAAACTTAAGCGCATAAATGTTGAAATGTTATTACAGAGGAATATCTCATACAAGATAAATAAAAAATTTTGGTTGATTAAAAGTTCAGTTAATTGTTACTCGCTGAATTCTACTGGATAGGAAGTTGGTTCAATTATATTTTGTTTAATTTTGTTTGTCTACGTTTTATTACAAATAGTAATTATAATTATGCCAGAAGCATTATATTCAAATGCACTATTTAGAATAGAACTAGAAACAGAAAATTAAAGTTATAATTGTACTAGCATAATGATTAATTAGGAGCTGTTATTTCATTCGAGTGGAATTTCAGTATAAGAATTATATAAATACATGCTTCTAATACGAGTTGTGTAAAAAAAAGTAATCAATTGTCCATTTTTTTATTTTTGTATTTAAAAATATACGGAAGCTAAATTGATGAAAAAACATAAACATGAAAATATAATATAATGTCGTATAATTGTCTATTGCCGACAATATTAGAAAATGTTATGTCGTCGAAAATCACTCTACTATTATAGTTCCTTTACAAAATTATTTTACCAAAACCAACGTTACCTATATGACATTCATGAAACTAGGCTAATTAGTGAAAGGCAGTTAAAACTGAATTTAAACTGTTACTGAGAACGCTTGAAATTACACTGCTCTTGGGGCAGACATAACAATTATGTAGGCATGATAACGGTTCTAACGTACACCTACTGCTGTAGTTAAAGGTATTTTATGCCCAAAAACTAACGATAGGTGGACCTCGTGATATACTTAAACATAATTTTATAACAAACCTAAAATAAAATAGTAAATTAAATGGTTATAAAAGTAACTGAAATAGTAAAATAAATAAACATATTAGTTAGTGTTAAATGTGACTTAGAGACAACTCAGATAACAGCAAAGTAGACAAGATATATATGTATACGACAATTTATTTTATTTTATACTCCTTTTTAGTATGCTGGTAGTCCTGAAGCTACTGTATAGTCTATTGTAGAAACGTAGACCACTTGACTTCATATGAGGGTACTTTATATAAACACTAATATATGTGTATACTAACACATTATTTAAAGTATAATTTAACTCTATCTGCAATCTCTTTGAAACATAGCATCGGTTTTTCTATTTAAAAAAGTTCTTAAAAACACTTTTTCATATATAAACCAAGACAAAGTGTTGGGAATCTTGTTGTTGATACATAAATTTTATACAAATTACTATTACAATATAATAAATTATTTTAAACTGAATATGAATTTGAATATACAATGATCATACTAAAATTATTTTTCAACACATTAGGCACGAAAAACTGCAGTTCGAAATTTGAACACTCAATATATTCCGCTAATTAGCGATTTCTAGCAAATCAGCGTTCTGTAATTTCCGCAATTGCGGAATCGTTTCGCAACGTAATGAAAAGGAAAACTTTATGAGATAGTTAAACTATTTAAAATAAAAAACTAGGAAATAGTAGTTTTATTTTACAATAATCTTTTTAATTTAAAATTTGCTGTGCGGGCGCGGAATATGTTTAATATAAAAATAGCCAAATTACTCCCTATAAGATCAGCTATCAGCCAGTGAAAGTCCTTTCAAAAGCGTTATGAAAAATTTAATATAGAACATGACATTAATACTGTTTTAGTTATTGGCACAATATTTCAATCTCTTCCAAAAATTTTTATCATATTATATCGTATCAATGGAAACTCGCTTCTCCGGCATACATTTTAATCGAGCGTACCAACCATATCTTATCATCTTCTGATATAAACATCTACATTCATCATGAAAACCCTTCTCATTACATACTTTTCGTCTCCATGCGTTCTATGAACATACCATTATGAATCATAATCCAGATAAAACCATATCCATAAATAAATGTTGAATATTGAAATAATTAAAACTGTTATATTGCGGAAAAATTAAGTAGTCCAAATAATATTGAAAAACCTTAACGTTCCATCCAATTAAATGGTCTATATTTTTTGCACAAACTTGGTATAGACCAGAGCAAGTTAGATAAATCAGTCGTAAATCCCACCAGCCGTTAGCTTGGTACGGTTCAGCTTTGATTTGTATCAGCCATATATTTAGTCGTTTTAATGTTCAACTGATTCAATATCTATTTTTGAACACGTGATACATGTTCCGAACATTGTAATAGATTTTTTTTAATGTTTAAGTAATTATTTTCTTTAAAAAAAATTGATTTACTCATTCTATATCTATATAAATAAATAAATAAATGGCGTATGTATGAAAGAACATCACTCGAAAACGACTCGACCGAATTTAATGATTTATTGTTGTGTTAATAATTGTTTAAAAAAAATTGGCAATTTGGTTGCTGTGCTAAGTAAACTAAAAAATCTTACGTGCAGTTTGACAGTTTTGCTGTCTTTAACATTTATTCGTTATATATATATATATATATATATGAAATGTTGGATTAATATATCTTAAGGATTCTTTAACAGATGAAGGTCTTATTCTAATTCTTATTAAGGAAACTATAATCAACTAGCATTTTTGAGTTGGTGTGTGTGTATTTGTATTTGCGTGTGAATGATAACAAAAAATTGCAATTATTTCAATTATAAATACTTTTCTGACCATTCAGCGATTTGTAATTCAATATTTTTGAAATCGTTGCAAAATTTTATATAAATGCTTTATTGCATATTTTAAATAAACCTGAAAATAAACATTCATATTTTAGAGTTTAATAACGGTGAACTCAACATATATGAAGAGGTATTTATTAAAAGACCAATACTTTTTACTTTATATTTTTTTTTTATTATGACAGTTATTATATTATTAAAATAAAACAACAAATGTTCATAAAACTTCAATATTTCACAATTGTGTATTATTTTTAAATCTTTCAAACCAATTTTTACCACTGCAGTAATATTTTAAAAATATTTATTTATACAGAGGTGGCAGAACTTGATTGGTTCGAATTTTATGACGTCATAAATAACCAGATACGAAACGTACTGATAAACTTATATTTTTATAATGTTCTTTATATTATATTTGAATGTTTATTGATGTTTTATTTCTAAATAGAACATCATTTTGTTGAACATTTCCAATATTTATTAAACACTTTTATCTTAATAAAGACATTTACATATATAATGTTAATCTTATCAAGGATTCTACCGTTGTACTCTGTAGCTTAGTTGAAGGAGCGCCAGAACCGGTATCCCAAAGGTCCCAGATTCAGTTCCCGTATGTGAAGATGATTTTTTTCATTCCAAAGTAGTAAATAGTGTAAATGTCGGAGCAAATGTCGATAGGTTGTAATAATGAAAAAGTCGGCCTTTGAGCAGATTCACGCCTTTGGCATTCATGCTTTAAGTGTAAGCACGAAACAAATAATAATAATTATTAACAAATATAAACAATATTTTAATTCTAATAAACTTATGTGATTCAGGCGTGATCCGTGTCACAATAAGATGTGCTACAGGAGGGCTGCCTTAATCGAAGTGAATTGAAGTTGAATTCTAAACTCAATCTCTTATATAGTAATCCTTACTTACTTAAAAAATCTTAAGTATTAAAGATAAAGAACTTGAAGACCGTAGCCACTTGGAGAGACAGATAATAATATATCTCCTTTTTTAATATAGGATTTACAAGCGGCTGGACCAGCAGAGTTATATAAGATATTTCTGGGAATAAAGTTTTCTTGAAATGAGAAATAGTGTGCTTTACTACCCGCCTCTTTAACTGTCTTAAAAGAAAATCATGTTCATATACCGATGGGCGTTTACAATAAGTTACTATATAACAAATATTTAGCTACTTAAGAAGAAGTTTTCTGTATCTTACGAGATATATGTGTTTATTTGGCAAATATTATATATGTCTAACAGTATTTTTTAATAAAATATTTAAGTATCTGATAGATCCAAACAAAAAAGACATTTTTACAAGGCATTCATCCTAGGTATATAAATTAGTTCTCCCAGACCCAAATTAGATATCATATAAATATTTTTTCACAGTCCGAGAATGGTCCGAGTGGTTGTCAATTTAAAACCAATAAATTAATAGTTATTCTAAAACAAACGTGCGATATTATATTAAAAGTATGAATATTATATTCCTGTCCACCCGATTCTTCGTTTGAGTCCTCTTATGAGAAGAGAAAAAAAATATATTATTTATAAAAATATGAAATATTTTATGTAAATAATACGTGAAATGTATAATAAATAAACTAAATTACGCTAATTAAAATGAAATATTTCAAAGGCATTTACAATCTTGCCTCGAAGGTTCATGAAAGTCAACTACTAGACCTGGGTATTAATTCTGGAAGGAGAGCGTTTAATCTCGCTGCGGTAGGGCGACCATAAATCTTAGGAAATGCTGATTCGTCCTTAACTAAATTATATGAAATACAATTATTGTATTCTAGAAATTATTAAAAAACTGAATTAATTTTAAATACGTAAAAATAACTGTTTTGCAATTATTAAAAAAAAATTAACATTGTTTTTTTAATTTTTACTACTATATTACATGACTTTGTTTTTTTTGTTGCTCATCGTATCACTCTTTTAATAAATATTATGAAAAAGCATAATATAATAGTTTAAAATTCATTAGATTCCACTCAATATAAGTTATTGAAATGTTATTTTCTTTTTACGAATTCCTGGTTCTGTGACCGACCAACCCAAGGGAACTCAATAAGGCTGTATTATTAGATTCTGAACCGTAAAACGTGAAGTGATCTAGACAAGATTTTTGTGTTTAGTAATAATATTTGTTATCTTCGTCTTAAAATAGACCTTGGATTTCAATAGAATCCATTTGCTATTCAATATACAATCAAATTTGCTTTGACTTTGTCCATCTCACTTGTCTATACTGATTGAACTGAATATATCCGGTTTGAACCAGTATTTTCCAGTCGAACGCTTTTCGATTCAGGTCAAAAGCTATATTATGATTTATTATTTATCAACAAGTCAATATAAGAAGTGTTGTAACACATTTTTACCCGTTAACCCTTTTAGGTTCAATTTAGGAAATCTTCAAAGGTACTTCTGAAGGTATAACTTTCCTTCAAGGGTAAAAAAGGTTGACTCATTTTGGTAGCACTGTTACTAAGGGTTTTTTGTAGTATTGCTATTTATAAATATTTCAATCCTAATTTTAGAGTGTTCCAGATCTTCAACTTGAAGGTTGGAGGCCGTACTCATATACATATAAATGTTCTTTGATAATTAAATTTACGGTCTCCTCGGTTTCCTGTACATTATTTTTGTTTAATAACTCCACGAAATACTTTTCTACTAACAGTATTATTGCTAGAAAAGATTATTTTCTACCCTCACTGCTAAACAGTTTCGCTTCACGAAATAGCGTGTGTCAATACAAACACATTGTGATATGAGAGAAGCGATACAAACCAAACTTAATATCGTTGCATTTTTCAAAACAGTAATATATTTTGTTTACACCAAAGATATGAGTAAAACTTTAATAACTTTTATTTGATAAAAACAAATATCTTCCACTATACATACCTGATGTTCATATTTATAGTAAAATAAAACCTTGTCTTAAATCTAAATATCCTTTCTCCTTTAAATATTACACATATCACATATTTATTACTTTACAGATCCTATTACTTTTTATATCGCCTTATCATTTCTACTTACGATTCTTTACAATAAGCATGATATAAGATATTGTCTTAGGCGATATAAAAACAACGATAAAAATCCTTTTAAATGGCCTCGTATAAACATAGTATTCGGTTCGCGTTGACCAAACAGTTTTGTTAGGCGCGGACAGTCCTGTTTATTGTCACCCTAAGGGCACGCTAGAATAAATTCAAGCTTGGTATAAAACATAGAAATATGCGATTTCATAAGAAATTTGATTTTATGCCTATTTTTAAATTACAATCTTCAATCTTTAATCTTAAAAATATATATTTATAATGCCAAATTAACCGCTTTTCGCTAAAATCATATGAAAGTATACACCGTACATACATAAATCAATTCTAATATTTTCATGTCTGTCTCTCTGTCTTTCTGTCTGTTTATTTCACCCAATCTCTGAACCCGCTCGACCAATTTTAGAAGGATTTTTACTAGCGGACAGCTATTATTATAAAGAGTAACTTACTATAGTGTTAAAAAAACATTTTGCGCGATGTCGTGGACAACGTTAATTTATCCTATAATTGGACAAATATATAAAATAATTGAGTGAAAAGACTTTTCAACAAAATAATATTGAACAAAAGATTGTTATTGCTTTTACTTAAATTATCAGAAATCAAAAGAGGAGGATTTTTTTTCTTTATGTTGTTAGTAGAAGTTTATTTTACATCGCTACCTTGTCCGCTTTCCGCTTGTCGCGTGAATACATGAGCCATCCGGTAAGCAACCCTAAATAAATACCTATCCGCGATAAGAATACAGAGATCCGAGATTTACTAAGGAAATACATTACGATCACATTTGTGGCTACTTTACATAAACTGTACGTATTATCCTATTAAACTTTATCTGGGTGGAGGACGATAAATTCATTTACTCGACACTGTTATGTAATTTACAAGTTTTGTGCCTACAAAATAGGGTATATTCTGATAAAGAATTGGTTGACGTAATATATTTTACGATTTTCGCCTTTTACAAGAGGAAATTTTCGATAAGAGGGATTTAGAAGCGATTCCATTATAAACTTCAAATACATCGAATTATAGATTAAAGATGGCGTTACATTATAAAATAAATTGAAAATAATTAATTATATAAAAATTCTAAAATTAAATAATAATAGCAGGAATTGTAAATAAGGTCATTATTGTACCGTAATGGTATAACCTTCACCAATCTATAAATCAATCATTCTATATACAAACTTATTTGGGACGTAAGTTTTGCAATCACAATTTTAACTCCAAAATTACAACGTTATCGCATCAACGTCGGCATTTTCTTTAACAAAACCCATAAAGTTCCGTCCTACATCCCTGACCCTCGAAACGGACCCTTTACGTGACGAATATATAAAATTAACCTGAAGGATCTCAGAACCGAGTAAGGTTTCGTTACGTTACAACAAACTGTACACAATATGTTGAGTGTTTTATTTATTTCTGTGGTTGAAGCTTTTTTAGGAGATCTATTAGGGGTACTTTATAAATGTAATTGCGAATTGAATTTTTTATCTTATTTGGTATTTTATTATTTATAATATGTAGTCGTATCTTATCCGTTATTTGATATATCAGATCAAGTATCTTCAACGCATCAAGAGGCCTCGTTATAAAAGTTATTTTTTTTACAAATTCGTATTTACAAAAATACGTAGTATGGATGTTTGTTAGCTATTGATTTATATACTATCTATTAGTTTATCAGCATATAAATTAGAATGCACACATAACGCACAGAATATGAGTGTATTTTGAATACCTATCTCATTCAAATTAATTGAATAACCTTTAATTTTATGTTAATATGTAAAATATTTTCACTAAAGAAGATTTGTGGTTGTCAAATCTGTCTCTTTGTGTACAGTATATTCACACCACAGATATAAAATACCAATTCTACCATTCATACTCTGGTGACTTTGATGCCAGCACATTTAGCAAATTTGAGTTATGATCGATCTGCAATATTTTCTCTTTATTACTCTAGTTTCATATTTAAATTGATATGTTTGAATGTATAACACCGCAAAAGCAGTTAAAAAAGTTACTCTTCTCCAGTTTAAAAATTTACTTCAGAAATGTTTGCATAAACGTATAAAGAAACCAAAACATAACGGACCTAACAGACCAAACATCATAAGAAATTTATCAGGTCAAACGTTTAAACGCTTTTGACCCAATAAATTCATAAACCGTGGTTTAGAAGTAAACATAAGCACATTAATATGGAAACCGGAACATAAAAAGGGTACGTGATGTTCCACCGCAGAGTAGAATTCTTTCGGAAATAAAATTGTCGGTATTTTTTGTTCTCAGAATTTCATTTGAAGGTCGCGGTTGTGGTTTCTTTGTGTAATGTTTAAATGTTTTTAAAATTGTATTTCGGTTTTGTAATAAAAATACTTTTGTAAATTAGCTTTTATTTTTAATTTTATTTCAAGTACTTGTTATTAAATTAGTTATAAAATAAAATTCTACTAAGATATTTTTAGTTTTAATTAATAATTTGGTAAAAAATGTAAAGGCTATACAAAAATACCTTTTCTTTCTTTTATGAAGAGTTCTAATAAAGCATTCAGATATATTTGTCAGGTTTTTATTATAGTCGATACTGCAATTCTATATACCATCTTGAAACTTCTGTTTAAACCTACTCTGTTTTCTCAAGGGACAGATTCAGCGTTATATCTCATAGTATGAAGATTTATTCGAGTCCTTCATCTTATCTCACGTCTTACGTAATATCCATACCATTGTTAAATCAGTATTATTGTTTCTATAATAATTTAAAAATATGTAACATATCCTAAGAATAATATAATGCTTCTATAAAATATAGGAATTTATCATTTAACAATATCAGAATTGAAAGCTCTATTTTTAAAGTTCAGTCATAGATTGTAAAAGCCTAATTTAAAAATGCATGAATACTTTCAAAGCACATATAACTCCCAACGCTCAATTACCATAAAATCGATACTAATTGGCCATATATCGATTACTATTGTTAGACGATAATTCGAGCTTTGTGTTCGAAAAAGGATGAAAAAGCTCGATTCATCGGCATTTGAAATTGTCTCTTTGCGCAATCAGCTTAACTTTTGAAATGCAGTTTAGAGAGAATATCTTCGACAGTCTAAACGTATAATGGCTATAATACGTACTTAGAGAGATTTGAAAATATTATTTTAGGATTTTATTTTCATGTTATAAAATGTTAAGAAAAATATGAAGCTGTAAATGAAATATAACATAATCTTGTAACATTAAGTTACGTTGAACATACATTACATTTATAACGCCTCCCGACGCCCTGTCGTAGTGTGGGTCACGTGCTCTGATTGCGGAGTGATTTTATATTATGTCCAAGATATAAAATGCAGTAAAGTATAATTTTAATGAATATTTAAATTCGCATTTGCAATTCAATTTTATATAGGATGCAACATTCAGATTCATTACGATAATTAATGACATAATGTCTCAGGCAGCAGAGCGATGGGATTGGACTTCTAGAGGTTAACACACTCGAATCCTACTACCGTGAACCTTTTTTGTCTCTGTAATAATTAAATTTTATTTAATAGATTATTTTATTACGCTAGGATATTCAAATATGAAAGAACAAGTTTTTATCCTATCATTAATATTAACACATGTAATATAACTTTCTTTGGGCAAGTATTAAATTACTTTCGCATAATAGCCAAGTAAATGTCTTTCAAAGTTTCGTGCAACATTTTACTTAGTCGATTGCGTAATTACGTAAGCTTGTTGGAATACAATGAGCAAGTCGTAAGGCTTAACACGTAAAAACTTGCTCTAACTTTGAATTGGAAGCTACCTCTACTATGTGAGAATTAATAAAACTTGGACGTTTCAATGAAATAGTTTAACAAATTAATTAAATATATATATATATATATATATATATATATATATATATATATATATATATACATATATATATATATATATATATATATAATTTCAAGTGGGCTAGATGTATACAATCTGTACAATTCTAATATATTGTTTGTATTAAATAAAATTTGATCATTTATATGATCTAAACTATTTCATTTCATCATTGCCAAGTCAGTTATAATGTTTTGATATTTTTAATCATAATTTATTTTGTTGATGATCTTGCCTATCTATAGTAAAATTATATGTTTGATAATCATAGAATTTTTTTTTCATCTACCAAACTGATACATAAGTAATATATAATTGTTAACTCTAACTTACAAACATATATTTTGCATCTGATAACTAGCGCTATTGTTGAGGCTTTAATAAACTACTTTCTTTGTTCTTACGTGGTTAAACTAAATCCCAAGCAGTTCTGTTATGTCCAAAGCATTATAACTAAACTATTGCGCTAATATACATTGTATAAGCGGTGGTAAAAACTATTTGTTTTTGTTAACACCCAAAGGGCTTGTTAAAACTTCAATCACACCTAATGACGTGCTCCGTAAAAAGAACAGAGTTTTTGTTTTATAACTTGCGTGTTTAGTTTGTCAGTGTTTGTTTCACTTATTGTTTGATGAACATTTTTTACAACTTAATCCAGAAAGAAACTCTGAACTTGTTCATGAATGGCGTTCCATAAGACGTAAATATCTGTATCTTTATTTATCATTGTTGAAATAAAAAAACGTAACATTTTAAACCACAGTTTTAAACCACAGAAAAAAAATCGTTATGAAAATACATATACTATTATATGTAACACTGTAATTTATATTAAGGTATCTTTCTAATTATAAATTCAATTTATCTCAAAGGTATGTATGTATTTTCAGTCACGATGAAAGATAGATTATCAAAAATGTTCCTATGTTTTATTCAAATAATCATAATAATTTGACATTTATATATAATAAATAGTAGTTTATTTTCGTAATTAATACATCAATAATAAATTATTTTATTTTAAATCATTTTTATTTTATTTAAATATAGGTAGATATCATTTTGAAAAAAAATGTTAAATATTGAAATTACCTTCAAAGTAATATCTACGTACCGTTACTTTGATTTTATTTCTTCATAATTTAAATCAGCCGTGCTACATAAAATATTTTTAAAACAAGAAATTTGCAATAGTCTCTATATTTGAAAAAAAGCTAACGCTTAAAATTAAGATTATTTGACGGCGAAGTCAAGAGCTGTGATTGCCTGTCGACCACGCCATAAACCATTCAGAAAGGATGATACGAGATTGGCAGGAAAATTGTCTATTATATTTTTTTTACGATCTACAATCCTTTAATGATTAGAATTGAGGGCTACCACGAATTTGACAGGTCCCTATAATCAATCCGACCCCGATAATCAATCGACTTCAGCAAGTATAAGGCTAGTATCAGATACTAACTATGCTTTAACTAATAAAACCCGAGAACAGTAGTGATTATGCAAGAAAGAAACTAGTCGCTCTCGGGCTCTCTTGTATCTTTCTCTGACGTACTTGTCAGAGAAAGATATAGGTCCTACCATCGCTAACCACAGCTGAATAGACCACAGCGTATCCATATACAGCCGTAAAACCATTCAGCAATCAATTCTTCAAAATAGAGAAGTATCTGGCGCTATAGCACTCACAGCTCGCAAACCAATTTACGGCAAGGGGGAGCTGAAAGAAAAAGACCTAAGACCAGCGCCGTAAGCAAGCTAAAGCGAACACTCTGCAGCCTGCCATTAAAGCCAAGCGAAGGTCCCTAGGAACACAAGACCAACCGCACTCACATCCGCAGATAATTCTGAACCGACGTCTAAAACCGGCAACTCACACAAGAATCTGACTTATTTAGGAAATATCCTAATATAAAAGTAACAAAATTTTACAGAATATCTTAGTGAAATAGCAAAACAAATAATTTCCATCAGAACTTCAAATAGCATAATTATAACATGTTCTTAATAAAAAAAAAACAAATTAAACTAAACAAATCAAGAAACAAGATAAAACAAAAAGTTGGAAACTAATTAACAGTTGAACCGGGCAGCGATAAGCAAGGATTTTCAAAAGTTGAAATTCATTTAGATGATAACAACTTAAGATACCATATTTGACCGCCATTTTAATTCTTTCTCATATAACTCGTTAAAGCTATATATTGTTGACTGTTAATATATTTTAAATTACGTTTAAAAGTATTGATCTTTCTATAATTTGAGATACTGTTAATTAAATTAAACTAAAAATTATTTGAAATTAACTTAGTGTGGTCAATGCCAAAAAACATGCTTAAATAACTTAATTAAAGGCGACAAAAAATACGATATTATTTTCCAAAAACTCAACCCAATTCACATAAAATGTAAGCAAATTGATCATTTAGCATAACTTCAACATAACAAATAATTTTCTGAAACTAACTCACAAAGGAATACAATGTCATTATTAATTTTCAGAAAGCTTAAAACGAAAAGTACTTTAAACCCCAATCAGGAGCAATTATAGAAGGAATTATGAGAGCGTTTAAGTGATTTTAAATAAAGAAGTTGAATCAAAGTTAGGTACACTCACTTTGAGTTCGTTGTAACCGCTTCGACACTGAACATAAAATGACAAAGTAATAACAAATTTATAGGATATATTGATATTTTCGCAATAAACTTGAAATTTATATTTTGTTTGTTTTGGTTACATAAAATTATGTTAGAACTACATTTTTACAATAAAAATATATAAAAAGTATGTAATATGTTTTTTTTTTAATGCAATATTTAAAAAGTTTTCTTGTTCGAAAATATTATATCCAATTAGTCTATTTTACAAATAAATAGGAAAACACAATTTTTTTTTATATATTAAATAGGTGAAGGAAATAAACAAAATAATTTTAAGTGAACTCGCGACGGTGCAAAAGGTGCCAGCAAAGACACAAAGCATAAAACTGGAACTTGGCATCGTGTTATAACTTTTCTGTTTTTTTACTTATTTCTACCGCATTGTTGTCTAAAGAATCGGCTTTTGCTATTTTAAGATGAAAACCGTGTCTTTTGTTTAATTTATCAAAGAAAATAATATTCCATTTTGAATTCATTCAGCTACGTTTTATATGTTTTCTGAAGTTTTAAGTAACTTAATTTTAAAGCTTCTTAGGAAAAAAATACTTAAAGATATACATTTTTATTCAAATTGTATGAAGTGTTTAACAATAAAAATGTACTTTAAATAAAAAATATTTACAGTATACTAAAGAAAATTTTACTTAAACAAATCTCAACAATGTTCCATTGAAATCTATCTTTATTTATAATTTAGCCAATCAACAAAGAAAGAATCATATAAATCAGCCTTACCATTGCTTTGAATGAATAGGGTTCGTCCGTTGAGATAACTGTGTCATAATTCTTGTAACGGATACTGGGTTGGGTGAAAGTGTGAGCGATTTTATACTGATATTTTTATACGACACATTTTTTAATTTACCTACTTATTGTTATTTATTCTTATCATAAGAAAAATATTTCCCGTAATATATTATCATAGCAATGTTAACTTAATTAAGAGTCTTAATAAAATAAATTGTTCATATTATTTCATGATTAAATTTAAAATTTTCTGAGGTCTTTTAATTATAAAAATAGTGTTCCCTACTAACTAGCAGTATAAAATAATATCAATAAAGCGGATAAAAAATCGCTAGATTTACATCATACACTCAACAGATTTACATATATCTCATCCCAGCCTACCCAAAGGACGACTGATTTATGCGTGTCATCCTGCCTTAAGATGATAAAGATTTAAATCATAGAACATAGCGGATTTCATATTACATTTTAAAATATCTGATAAGATCTTATGAAGATTCAGTTCTATATTAAACAATAATTACATATATTTTTATCTAAAATGTGATGAAAATTGTTATTAAAACTCTATTTTTAGTAACTTAGGCCACACAATGACCTCGATTATCCGTAGAAAGAGGCAAAATTTTATTTTTTCCCGCATGTCACAGTTTTTCAGTGTCTTTGATCTGAATTGATTTTGTTTGCTATTTTGGTACAATTTATAAGAGTTTGTGAGATCTGTGTATGTTAGTTTTATTTCTTCTTTGTGGATTTCATATCTGTTCAATTTTCAGATTACAAGTTTCATTAAAAAATAACTTAAAATACTTCTTTAAATATATGTTACCAAAACATTCATTTATAATATACAATGAAATGATTAAACTATTACTATCAATAAAGTAATAAATGCCTTTTATATTGTTTCGCAATCCCTTAATTTTATAAGTGACATTCATATGTCAAATATAATAATAATGCAAGATTTTTCCTTCACGTAACGTGATTCTGACAGTTCAAGATACACTTTAACTGTAAGACGACACGAAAGCTAGTAAATAACACATTATTCCATGTTAGTTTCAAAGTTGAAGTATTTACATAGAGTAAAAGCCCCCTCCACAAGGGGGGCAGCCGTGTCACCACAGCAATCTATCTATATTTGCTCAACGAGTTAGAGTCATAAAATTATGAATAAGGCATTGACGTTTGGCTTATATTTTATTTATATTAATTAATTAAAACCAATAGACATGTTTTGTGTGCGAACTTTACATGTCCGAGAAAATGTTTAATAACGCGAACGAAGTTACCTATCACGTTTGGTAAATCATTAAATAAACATATGCTACATGTTATACTACCTTCTCTATATGACTTGGCCTAAACTAACAACAATTTTAGATTCTACGGTCGCATATCACGCACAAAGTTTACTTCGATTATTCTTCCAATATGGCAATACCCATTACCTATCGCAGCCAATGCTGACTTTATCAAACAATGTATTTGCATATTACAAAATAGTTGCATGAAAATTAGAACAATGACACGATTAAATAGACAAATGTTGTATTTTACTATAAACATAATAATTATGATAATAACGACTCATCCAAGTTTCATCCATCCACACAGGGGAGCGATAACTCACGCCTCATGTCTCCAAACGTTACATGTATTGCTTTGTGTTTGTGTGACTCAGCGTAAGAGCTTCGTAATCATTAATTTGATTTTGAAGTGAGTGTGTGTAATAAGTTCTGTTTAGTTTGAAGTACCGAGTGTTATGTTTGTCATTAAATGCGTGAAAACTTGAATTTATATCCCATAAAAATATTGACTAATAATTTTTTATATTCATCCTAATTGCTGACTTTAACCGCAGTTTTGTTTATGGTACGAGAACTTTTGCATGCCGGATCCTACCTTTAGTAAACTCTTATTTAAAAAAGATTCAGATATTTAAATAATAATGATAATACTATATTTTTCGTAACACTTTGACATCACCAAGTTACAAACCCTAAGAACTTGGTCCAAAGTCAAAATTCTACTTCAGTTATCCTCGACTACATAAAATAAACCTTTACTTAACGGATACATAAATAGCATTTAAATTAATATTAATAAGGTGAGAAAGAACTCAGATGTAACAATCTTTTAAATTGAACTCTTCTTAAATAAATAAAGGGTATGGTAGGGATTTAGCGAAGTGACAAGTGCTTTGTTTACTTAAAAAACCCGCTTCGACAAAAACACACGTAATTCTTAAGACGATAATCCCTCGGAAGCTTGTTTATTCTGACGCCATTAGACCAGCGGGTGTTATATTTTTGTTAAATTACGATTTATTATTTTAAGCTAAATAAATTTTATTACTACAAGATCTTACAGTAATAGATTCATCAACAAAACTAAGACTCAAACTGCCAACTCTGCTGATTCGAACCTTTGTCAATGGGAATGCGTCCCCGTCGCTCTACAAACTAAGCTACAGTAACATTACATTGGCAACTTAAATACATCGCTCTGCCAAATGAAGTAGCGTATCGATATTTAATTTTGCATATATAATTTTATTTTTCGGAAAATAGTACACGTCTTTTACATTTTTTTAGTAAGTTTAAAGTTAAAACACAAAAATTCATACGTATTTAATATTTTCATTCCAAAATATATAATAAGATATACTACTTAAGTAAACTTACTGGACAAATACCTCCAGCGTTGAACTAAGGATGCTACGGGAGCAAGTTATAAATAAGTAAAAATATATAATTTGAATCTTTTCATTGTAGTGATTACATTTAGCAGAAAAACAAACAAAAGTAAAAGTAATTTAATTATTATTGATTTTAATTTCCAATTCCTTTAATAGGTTGGTTATAATAGACTATTTTTCTCTATTACAATACGTTTAAGTAAAAAAAAATGTAACAGCTACTTTCATAGCCACAATAGGGTAATCCACCATACGAAAATCCTTAAAAATTACCACCTCACAGCTTACACACACTATGATGAATATCTACCATTACATTTGATCGAGGTCTTCTTTAGTTTGGGTTACCATTTTTTCAAAAATATTTATCTTTTTGTTTAATATTATTTTGTGTTTACTGGCATTTGTTTTATACTGAAAAATTAATTAGACCTTTAAATTATCTATACTTGAAATTTATAATGATATAAAAAATAAGATGTTATAGAGAATATTTATGTCGTAATTATTATATACCAGTATCGTCTATTTTTTATATATAACACAAAAAATTTGCATATTTTTTGTTATAAATAATCCTTATTGAATTTTACTACTTGACGTATAAGCATAAAATAATATAAAATATGGAAGCAAATTATTCTTCATAAAATATTTTCACACGCAAAGGCTATTACACAGCTCTATAAACTAGAAACGAAACTCGTAAAAAATTTATAACACAATAATATGTAAAAAAGATTAACAGTTAATTAAAAACCGAAATTTATTCTTGTTATTTTACTTATGATAAAATTACTTAAATTATGAAATATTATCAACAAATTTTATTCCAAATATAATTCAAAGTATATAGTTTATATCTATAAATATATATAAAATTAAAATGTCTGTTTGTAATTCCAAATTAATTGCTTCCACTACATACATATGAAAGTATATATAGTACTTAATAAAAAAACTAATTTTTTCTCAATCTGTCTGCCTGTTTGTTACAGCTAATCTCCGAAACTATATACATACAAGATGTAACTTAAGATGCATTTTATTATGCAGATACATATTCCTCGCGAACGAATTCATGGGTATAGCTAGTATAAAAATAAAAAATAATATTTTATGTCAGTTGGCATCCTTAAATATATTTTATTTAACAATAATCTGTACAATACCTAACTGTTTGTCCACTTTCGTTGAGGATATTTTATGTAAAGCCATAAAAGCACAGTGAGCGACATATGACCGTCTATTTATGTATGTTTTAATGTTAGTACACATAACCTTTTATTGGTTTACGGGGTGCGATGGCGGGTGGATTTAGTTTATAGTACAACCCGAACTTTAATTGAATTCAAACTGAAATAAGGAATATAAAAATATTTTATTTAAGACTGTTATATATAATTGTTAAGTTTATTTTAGTTTTCTAATAAGTGTACATAAAAATATTTTACAGTTCACCAAACAAAACACAGTTTACATTTCCCTCAGTTCTCAGAGTTATCTTCTTTTATCTTTCTCATTCGAGTCCTATTCATTAATTGTTAATTTAATTCTTAAAAAATGATGACATAAATTATAAAAGTAATGGTTGCGTTAAATCTTACAAAAAATATATTATATAAATGCAAACGGTAAATTCAACTGTCTAAATTAAAATGAACTAAGGAATTAGTGAAGCAAACACTAATTAGTACTTCGTTGCTAAAAGTTCGTAACCTTTAGTTTAATATGAATGCGCTGAGATATTTAACAGTCTGTTAAAACTGTTTTTAGACAA
This sequence comes from Melinaea menophilus ssp. n. AW-2005, assembly GCA_918358695.1. Taxonomy (NCBI): domain Eukaryota; kingdom Metazoa; phylum Arthropoda; class Insecta; order Lepidoptera; family Nymphalidae; genus Melinaea; species Melinaea menophilus. Next base: position 5,090,084 of record OU911043.1, read on the forward strand.
TCACAATATATAACGAGTGTTTGTGCTAAAATTGTGTGTTATTTTTCTTAATATTGTTTAATATTTTTTTCAAGTAAAACTAAAATTAATAAAGTAGTATACATTTATATATATTAGCTTTAATTATCGAACTAAGGGAAAGAAGTTTTTTTATTAGTTTAACGTCAATCATGAAAGTCTAAGAAAATATTTATTAATTTTCGGCTTTCAAATCAAACACTTATAGAAGTTAAGTTTCTAAGGTAACTGTTACCGTTTACCGATTGTAACGGAACTAATATTAGTTTTCATGACTCAGAATCGAACCTGGGAATACAAACATTGACACAAGCAGATCGCCGCATAATATTAATATTCAACAATGCCGATAAAGTTAATATACGGTTCAAAGTTACTCAGGTTGCATTTGGAAATTAATTACAACTTCAAGTCCGAGTCGAAGGTAGTTTGAAAGAACAAGAGTCAAAGTTAAATTATAAGAAGTGATAAGTCGTACGGTACTTTACGATCAATTTGTGAATTTTTTAACATTGTTTTAGGTTAAATTTAATTTCTTTTTCTCTACTTCATAAATTTAAATTTTTATTGAAACGATCACAATAAAAGTAACTTTTTTATTATTTACACGATTTGATTTTTGAAAGAAAATTTCATATAAAAATTAAGTTGTACAAAAAATAAATGTATATAAAAATCATAAGGATATTATATACATTTCTTTTCATTTACTCATTACTGTATAATAAACCAATAATATTATATATGATTAAATATTGTTACTGAGCCCGTGCTGTGTGTGATATTTAAGTTTGAAAATACGTATCACGGTGTATATATGCAATAATCATTGAAACAACTAAAGAAATCTGAATGTAATTTTGTAGATATCTATTATTTGGCCCAACTTAAAAGACAGCTTATAGCTTCTATCTCACTTAATAATCTTCAATTTATTATTGCGAAATTGAGGTTTTTTATATATAAAGAGTTTAATTCACTTCTAACTTCTACAGGGTAATTGGTGGCGATGTTGTTAACACAACTTTTATTGTTATAAAATAGTTTATTAATTACAGCAGATAAAGTTGTTGGCAACAGCATATATTGCCTTTTTTTAATATTACAGTGTAATATTTATTGTCATTGACTATCAATATATTGCTACAGTAAAAACATTCTTAAAAATGTGTATTTTTCTCTAAGAAATTCTTATATTTATTAATGGTTTCTCAAAATTTTAATGAAGTAAAAAAACCGATATATATCGATTAATTTTATTAATATTTATAAAAACTGCTTAATTCTTTTCGCAAAGTATAAAATTTCTGTGAACATTTATAAGAATGTCTATTATTTAAAATCATTATAAAATTACCTCGCTCTCCATAAATAGTTGTTTACAATTAAAATATATATCTTTATATTACATACACATATATCTTTAACTCTTAATCCCAAAGCCTCTTAACATTTAATATATACGAGTAAATGTAACAAACCAATTAATAATACAAAAACAATTATCAGAAAATCTGCGGATGGCGTTAGCTAATTGAAATAGTTAAAGGAGTTTGTGCTTTCATTAACTAATCTAAACTATAGATTTATTTATTTCATTTGTGTTAATTCATCTATTTCTATTAACTAAAGTTACTATTATATAAAATTAAATATTTTGTATACACAAATGACAAATAAATATCGTAGTTTGAATGACATTTTGTTTAAATATTTCATTATATATTTAGAAGACGGAGTGTGTTAAAATGATATGACATAAACACAATTTTCTGAGGAAATAACGTGTGATGAAAAGAGCTGGAGAAATTGACATATTCCACCGACCTGCTGATGATATATTGTTTCTTATTTTTGCAACATTAACAAAAATGGAATAGCAAACAAAAATAAGCAATAAGAAATTCAAAACGTTACTTAAAGTTAATACCGTGGACCATTTATTTTTACGTCGATCGTCATAAACACACAAGTTTATTCTTCGAAGCGTGAATTTAAAACTTCAACGATGGTCATAACGTAAATATCAATTTTTATGATCCCTTTTAAGTAGTTAGTACTGAAAATTAACATCGTTTGAACTCTTAATTTTATATAAAATGTGTTAATTCATTACAGTACTTGGCTTAAACTTTTTATTATTTCTTTCATCTGGAATTCTTTCTGGAGACACGCCTTGAGAGAAAACGGGGATTGTTATCTTTGCAATATAGATGTTGGTATAATTTTTTAGATTGGCCAATCACGCAAAACTTAATCCCACTCACAAATGTCATTTCAGACCCCACCCAAAAGCTGAATCTTGAACCCATAATTGATGTTCCCTTTTTTACGGTACGACAACACTAATCTTGATAACAAAACTAAAACCCTTCTTCGGAGCATTGAAGGAACAGCTTCTTGGGCTTATTTCTGAGGTGATCCACTGCCTCCTTCCGCACCACGGTTTTGACTTAAGCTAACCATGATAATAATGCACTGATACCATACTCATAACCAATAATAAAACATAATGCCACTACTTATGTTATCACGCAACTAATGAAGGGAATTGCATTCGTGTATAATTAGGTTAATTTAATGCAAATGAGATATAGAATATCACGATCGACTGACCTGTGTTAGGAAATAATACCTGATGTTTTGATTAATTGTCGAATATTATATGTATGTATTAATTTCATTTTTGTAACTTACAGTAAATAATAAATATTAATTATATAAATAATTCATCTAATTTTGAGTTTTTGCTCAATGTAAGTTATACTTTCTAATATACACAGCATGAATCTTCTCTCACAAAACTTCTGTTATTTTAAAAAGGAATACAATTTATGCTATATATAAATTTCAAGAAATTTTCATACTATTTAATATATAAATAACTTCCCAATTCAAATATGTATTTGTGAATAAATTTGATATATCTCTCATTTATTTGATTCATTGAATATTTATGACGTTAGACGTAATATATTTACATCGAGAACCAGTCAACTAAAATAACTGATAATAATATCAGTAATTTATGATGTAGTCTATTTCTGACTCAATTAATGAATACTTTTTTATGTTTAAACGATCAATATAAGTAATAAAGTAATCTTTTCGTATACATAATTGTCATTTTGGATTAAAATATAATATAATTATCAAGATCGGAAGAAAATATTACTTTAAAAATTCTTGCTATCATTTAAATATTGCCTAGATGTCTTTCTTTTTTTAATATAATTTAAATAAATAAAATTATTTATAATAATAATACTTTTATCAGCTTTAACTTTATTTAAATACTTTTAAAGTCACTAGTAGTTTTAAGTCATCCACCACCAGTTTACAATTTTTAAGAGACTATTGTTATTTAATGCAAAAGCCATTAGGGTAGTGTAATACTAAAAACCTGCTACAGAACAGACAAGGTCCTTTAATATTCTATTTACGTATGCTTTTATGCTACGAGTTGAAGGCTTTGCGTTTTATTGTTTACGGGATAGGTTTAGGTTATGAGACAGATTGGACTTAGTTTAATATTCAAATTTATATATACATATAAAATATCTATTTTACTGTAACCAAAATAAAAAATCCTTATGAAGCTTATTTTCGAATGAGATTCAGAATGTGTATAACGGGAAAAAAAATTACAAGGAACTCCATGATGATGATGTCTTTAAAAATTATTAATTAATACAAAATATATGGTAATTATGAAATTATTATGGGAAATCTTCTGTGAGAATAAATTAAAATCCATGTTAGACATGGTTCCAAAAGACGATTATAGGATAATTAATTATACACTGTGACACTCTCACAGAGCTTTATGATTGTTACTTTGAGTAATTAAAATAACTAGTGGTCGCCCAGTGGTCGAAATTCGACCATATAAGAAATTTAAATTGTAAGTGACTTAATATACATTATTACAGTAGAACCTTAGTAATATTAAAACATTACTAAGGTTCTACTGTCGAAAACTATACTACTGTTACCACAGATTTGACAGAGACTGTTATTTGCCAATTTCTTTTTTGAACAAACTATATGAAATTAAAAGAAAGTAAAATAAAGAATATCTATTTAAAAAAATGTTTACTAAAACAAAACACAACAATTTTATCTTGTCATTTAAAGTGAGTAAAATATGAGCATGAGGCAATCCTCTTTTTTGAAATTCAATTCTGTAAATGAGTGCTTCAACTTTACCAAAGATATTATTTTGTATAAGGCCCTCTATGAATGCTTTCAATTTCGACTTGAACACATGTATAGTAATATCAGGTCTAAAATTAGGAACTTCACCTACACCAATGTTGTTAACTATTTCTGGCCATCTTGGATTGCAAGTCATTGTCATAAATAAGGAAGGTTTTCCGTAATGTTGTACAACTGACATTGCATCTAAATAGTTCTGATACATATTTGTTGGTGATCCATTCAATGAAGATGGTAAAATTACTCTTCGGCCAACATTCCTGGCATTCATGTCCAATTCTAAGTAGTCTGTTAAATTGTTGTAAACTTCAGACCTAAGACTTGTTTGATTTTGTCGAATGAAGTGTGATCGTGAGCCCTCTATTCTCACATACATATCAACAATCCACTGCAGAAATAGTTTTTGTGAATGGTGTAACATGCTGAAATCATCTCTAATTGCTAGTCAATAGGCTGTATACTGAAGCATGGTTAATTTATTTCTGGGTGCTCTTGAAATAGATGTAGTTGGTGTATTATGAGCAATATTGACATGCCACCCAGTATCACCGTTGGGAAAACGCAGTGGGTACGCTAAAGGGTCTAATGATGAGTCCAAAACTGAGATATTCTTAATTATACCATTAACATTATGTTGTTGTTACATGTTTGATTAATACATATGTTCTTGTAATCTATAATTAATGGCAGTGTCAACATCATAAAAATATAATTGTGCATAACATGGTGAGCGACCATATGCGGCAGTCATTGGGCCTGATCTGAGATAAAAAACATCATATATTTTTAAATGATACACTCCACTTGTAACTGCCTCAGCAACTTTGGCTTCTGAGCTAACCATAGCAAAACATGAATTATATTTCCTAATATTTTCAAAATAATTTTTTGATTTACTTTTTATTGAAGGTTAATTTGAAGTAAGTCCATCATATAATATTTTAAACCAAATATTCATTTTGACTTAAGGGTGGTAATATTGCTTTACCCTTGTGACAACATGAAGTGAATGCAGTTCGGTCGCCTTAAGTCACTTCAGATTCAAAATGTTTCACATTGCAAAACCTGCACTCTAAATTAATTAATCCACAATCTCAACTTAAAAACACATTTGGAATGACATTTAGAGCTCACTTAAATGCATCTCTCAAAATCATATTACTATCTAATACTGCTGATGAGGAATTATTCCTGCCTCTTAGAGAAATATTCCTTCTTCTTTGTCTCTCACTCCGGCTCGTTAATGTTCTATGTCGAGGCATAATTAAAGTTCTTTCATAGAATACTGAAATCAAGAAGAGAAAAAGTTTTTATCTGTATGATGAATTCTTAATTCTGATAATTCTTACACAAAATCACTTATTTATCCTAAAGTATATGCAATCACTGAAATCGTAAACTACAATAATTGCTTTGAACCAGCAATAGCAAAAAAATTTGTACCTGAATGTTGTTATTGCAGATTGCTGCTACAGTACTTTCTTTATGCATATAATGATAGTCCTTGAAAGACGACGATACGTTTAAATGTATCTTACTGCTACACAACTCATATAAATTTGTATAAACGCTCAGTATTTCACGTAGTATTCGTCAAATAAAACTTTAATTAACTTTAAACATTCAATAAAACCACAGGAAACAAACTTTTCAACTATGTCTATTGGTAAATGGTAAGTACAAGTGCTGCCGCGTGGTGTTCATAATTTAAACTAGCGAAAGCGGGTCAGCTGTCATAAGTGTATTGTTAATTTCGTAAATAAAGTTCGTGGGATGGAAATATTTTATAGACTTATTTTCCCAATTGGGTTTTGAATTTTTACGATAAGTGTATAGCTCGTAACACCGAGACCCAGTTATTCGAAATTTACGTTCTTTTTGCCAGTTACTGTAAAATTTTTGAGTTTCTAAACAAATATTGCAAGGATTCCCGATTAATTGCTCGAACAGTTTCTCACAACATTCTCTTAATGGTCGAAAGGGTTGTTCAGAAAGATTATGTAGGATTGATGACGAGGATGAGTGTGAAATCAAACTTTGGATAAGTCGTAAGTTCTCAGGAGAGACAGTTTCAACAGGAGGTTGCAGTGGAGCATGTCTTCCAGTTCTATGAAAAATACATTCAAAATATTGTGTAGAATAGAAAGTAAACATAACAACATGATTAAAGAATCGGAAATTTAGATGAAGTAAATGTTACGTATAAATCATGATTAAAATTGATTAAATTATTCCATAAAAATAGAAAAAAAATTGAAATTAATTGGTGAATATGTACAAAATTAATTAAATTAAAAACAAAAATTATTCATATAAACAGTGAATTGTAAAAATTGTTTATGTGAAAATTTACTTCATCAAAACTTTCATTAAAAAAAAAGAATCAATCATAAATAAATCATTCACGCTCGTACACATGCACTGATAAAGCTGATTTCAAATTCTTCGAAAAAGTTTTTCTCTGATCGACTTCTTGACATCATCACTTAGTTCCTCATGATTTTTTTTTATATCAAAACAGCTGTGTTCACTCAAAGGCTTCGGATGATATTGTTCCAAACAAGCGTTGCGAGGTGCACTCCAAAGACATTTTCTATCTGTTGATGAAACGATTTTGAAGCCAGTCAAATCGTTACTAAAATAAAGAAAATATAATTTATTGAGCTTAGCAGTAAAAATTAAACATAAAGAAACATTTTCAATAATTTAAACGTACCGTGAACAAAATATCAAAACACCAGCACTATGTTTACATCTTTCACTTAACCCAGCTGTACAGCTGCATACTGAGGAAATAACCTTACCAGTTTTACTAATAACTGTAGTTATTTCATGAGGATCTCCTCGAGTATTAGATGATTGAATACAATAAGATAATAATTCGTATTGCTCATCATTTTCATTCAAAATTCCCGTGTAGATTAAATGATTAGAATTAACGACTTGCTCGCCTTCAATAAAGTTTCGGCTTTTCGTTGTAGAGTCCAAATGATCTAACACTTCACACATTGATAAGAACATTTTTTTTAAATTTATTTTTAACTTAAATTTTATATTTAACTTAACTTAATGTCCTTTCATTAAGTTAATAATTAATAAGACTTTAAAAACGGATTTGTTTACATACAATTTACATGTCATTAATCAGCCGACCCGCTTTCGCTAGTTCAAGATATAGCCACCAGTTGGCGGGACCGCAACTCCCAGTTACCAATAATAGTCAAACGAAACAATTTGACCACAGAGTATGTATGCGTGTGTCAAATGCATGCTGGTTAGTATAATGTTTTATTAACTGATTTAATGTATTTTTTATGCATTATTATTAAAATCTTTTTTTATATTTAATTAAATGAGACAAATTAAACTTTTTTTTTGAGTACTCTGTCTATGCACAAAATGAAAAACAAAAGAAACCATTTGACCACAGAGTATGTATAGGCAAATATATATATTTTTAATATGTCAATGTCAGTACTCTAAGTCTGTAGTAAGTACGTGTGTGAATTTGCATGGTAGTGTGTGTAATGTTTCTATGTCTATAGACAAAATGAAAAACAAAACAAACATGTGTGTGTGAAATGCATGGTAGTGTGGGTAATGTTTTATTTATTGATTTAATGTACTTTATAAGCATTATTATTGAAAAATATTAGCGTTGTGCACTTCTTCTGTACATAAACTATAAGTGTGCCAAATTTTATGCTCCTGCGTCCGCGCAATTTTCGTAAAAAGGGGTCCAAAGTTTTGGCATCACGTATTAATATATAGATAATATTATTACCACTGACATTTTAACAAAGAATAACAAAGGATAATATCATTAATATTTTTTTGTAAGATAGTTTAATTTAAATAATACATAATACTAATTCACACACTGCACCATATTTTGAATAAATTGCTTTCGTATTTCACTTTAAATCCTGTAAACTGTTAACAGTCGCTTAACTATGCTTAACCATATACTATACGATAATGCGTAATAAATCCCTTCATGTAATCATACCCTTAATGAAGATATCTAATCACTGAAATCTAATTAATTAATTGAATATATTAATATTGGTTTTATTAGTTTATTTATGATATTTACCTAATATATTTTTTCATTTGTAGCGTCTAACATCTTAATATATTAAACGGATAGATATTTAATTAAAATTTATCAAACTTAATAATAAATTTACCGATAATCTGAGTTGAAATGAATAAGGTACGAGAATTTTATAATTAAATTCTTTAATTGATTGCAAGAATAACAATTTATAAAAGCTTTGAATTCTAAAATTCTTCAGGATAAGTATTTTTTCCATCCCATTAAATTTATGTAAGAAATATGAGCTTTGTCCAGGGATTGTCTGTTGAGATTTTCCAACAGATCCATCAATGTCGAGAACGAGTCAGAAACAAAAAATCTTTAAACTCTCAAGAAAATATAAATATCAGAACACAGGACAGTTGGATTATTTGTTTTTGTATTTAATAAAATCATGTAAGTCAAAAAAAAATATAAGTATATTTACCATTTTTTTTCTTGAAAATGCTTGAGAAATTTTAATTTATTTTCATAATTAATATTAAATCCATTACTCCATAAGATAATACAAAACTATGTTTCAATATTCATAAAGTAGGTCGCACATATCCAGTCCATTGGCGGAAGAAATCGTTTCAAGCTTGACTGCGACTTTTCCAATTGTTTCTGTACCCTTTTACTTCAAGTTTGATTATTAGAGCCGAAATTTTTCCTATTTCTGACTTCTGGGTTCTTTTGAAATTATATTTCCTCGTATTAAGGTTTGCTTGCACTTCCACTGATCGGATTGTTCTTTGACTTTCTTTTAACTTTTTACATTTACTTTTTGTTGAGTGATTTTCTTTTAATTTCGAAGACGAATATTACTTTTCAGATAATAACTTTTTTTGATCTTATACTTTTATATTTAAAATTTATATTTATATAATGTAAGTAGTAATAGAATATCACTATAACATGTAGGATACTGTAAAACCTATCTAAAATAAAAAAATACGCACTTTTCGTCACATTAAACTCATTAAGTAAATCTAATTCAATTTGCGGAACCCCAAATGGCCAGTTTAGAGCATTATCAAGAGTTTCTTCAACAAAGTTCTGCACTAAAGAGTCAGATAAGCGGTTACAAGTAATTTTAGCGGCTTTAACAAATGTTCATCGCATTTAGTTCAATTTGATATAATTTTTAAGCAACATATGAACGTGATATAGGTAAATATTATATTCAAAAATTCAAAATGTCTTTATTTAAATAGGCATTAATAAACACATTTGATACGTACTACTTTTTAGTTCGTTTTAGTCAGTCAGTCAGTCAGTGTAATCAGTCCGTGAGTAAGCTCAGAATGCTGCTCTTCTAAGAAGAATAAAGGATGAGAAGAGAGTATTATAATATAATCTATATTTTATACTTAACATTTATGAATGTCTAGTATTTTATTATAAAAAAGCATAAACACTTAACACAGCATCTTTTTTGAGATATCAAGTTCAATATGATTTAAAAGCTAAGTGGTGTGCAACTAACATTAATATTTACATGAATAAAATAGTATAGTGTACCTTTACGGATTAAAGATTTATACTTGCCTGGACTTGTTTTTTTTTTTATAAGATAGCATTAAAAATTCTAATTATTATTCTATTGTATTCCAGTAGAGAAGCTTCCAGTTTTTCTGATTTTCTAGTTGCTAGTGCAGAAAGGTTGAATTATATCTCATTATTAATTACTATTTAATTAGTTGAGGAAAATAACTAATTATCCCATAAGGGATACTCCATTACTGAAACACTTTTATGACAAAAGAAAAAATATCAATATAGATATGACATGATAATTAATAATACACTTAGAACAGATTATAAATCCAGCAGAAGATTCATTTATCAACGTCCTGTCTTAGTTTCAAATGCTTTTGAGGTTAGAATACATTTATGCAAGTTTATAGTAGGAATAGTATATATATTAGTTTGTTTGACTGTTTCAATTATGTAAAAACATAAAGTAATAATTACTGATAAACAAAATTAATAATACTTTCAAAATATCATAACAAAATAAAAGTTATGATTGTTGTGTGTGAGTACATATTTATTTAAGGTATAATTAGTGTTAAGAAAAATAGTTAAGAGCTTAACAAAATAGAAAAACTTATTTGAATATACCATTTCTAATAATTATAGAATATAATGTGTATAATATTCTCAAAATTCTAATAAAACTAAAACAAATCTAAAATATTAATATCTTATCTACACACGTAATTGTTCCTACTAATCTCTGAAACGGCTGGACCAATTTTAACACGACTTTCACTCGCGAATAGTCTGTGTTGTAAACAATAATTTCGGCTACTTTATAATATAATAAATAATACAAAAACCATCTTCCACACGAATGAAGTCGTGAACACAGGTAGTCTTCTTATACTAAACTGAATCTCTATATTATACCAGATTTACTTTTGATAAAGCAACAAAACTAAATTTCTATCTATAAAATAGATATATAGAAAACTCATCAAAATACAGAGTAAATAAGCTATATCTACTCATCAGATATTAGTTACTACCAAGGCTTAGGGAATCGTCGAAATTCCCTCATTAGCAAATAAATTACCCAATTATACACAAATACGTTTCGATCCTTACATTAGCTGTGTAATTACATAAGTGAGGTTTATAGTTAATACTGAGTATATCAATACCGTTATGGTTATCATGGTTAAGCTAGGTTAAGCCGAGTGTAACAAGCAATAAGATGAATTATGACTTACAGTTAAGTGTTGACGAATAATAGTATTGTTCATATAATATTATAACAATATATTTATTTAAATATGTTATTTATTTATCAATTTCTAATTACTTAAAAGGGATAATAAAACTTGTATTTACGTTATAACGGTCGCGATGAAGTTTTAAATTCACGCTTCGGAGAATAAAGTTGCGTGTTTACGACGATCGACGTTAAAATAAATGGCTGCCGGCGCTAGATTCAAGTAACGTACGGTAATGAATTTCTTAATGTTTATTTTTATTGACGATATTCGAGTTCTGCTGATGTTGTTTTTATACACATATTCTTATATACATAGCTTGATATACAATATTTGTCTTATCTATAGTAGTATATATAACAAGTAGTGTTTTAGATACTATATTAATATTAGACAGACAACAATGGTAAGTTAACGGTAACGGTAAGTTAATTAATAATCAAGAAAGAATTTGATTTAGCTTCAGAACATATCGTCGTCTTCAAATCGATAATATTTAGAATATAAATTTAAGAACAACGGTTCTGAAAATATTATTTTAAATGTACACATAAAAGTAATAGATTAGTAATATAATTTAAATTAAGGTTAGTTCTGTTTTTATACATTAAATTATTGTAATTATATACAAACGTCGTCATCTTAAACCTAACAAAATCTGTTTTTTAGTATTGAATATTATTATAAAATTTATTATAATTTATTATAACATTTACCAAGCTGACCCGTGCAAAGAAATAATGTCAAGAAATAATTCAAATATTTACTTACATTTTATCTACAAATATTTGTAGATGGAATTCGAGCATTTTTATATTATGTCGTTTAATTTTTAGATATAATATATATATATATATTGAAGACGAGTCATTAATATTGTTATATAAACATAAAAAATAAACAAAATCTCTCCATTTCTAACATAATATGCAACATCATAAAAATTCTTTAAAAATTGATACTTTGAAACTTATTTCGTTGTCTTTATGAAATCAATTACCATAAAATATATATAAAAAATTACAACATTTTTTATTAAAATTACAGAAGAAGACAAACAGCTTTTATAATAGTTAATAAAAGTTAGTAAAGTTGTATCCCTTACAGTTTATAGCCTGAAGCTGTTTGTTAATTTATTTTTGTTTTTATATTTTTTTGTAAGTATTCATATAAAGTTACTTATTTTATATCTTGTTTATATTTTAAAGTAACCTGATTCCAGAGATTGTAGGTTCAAATCCAGCCAATATAGACAAGTTTGTCACTCTAGTATGTATATATATATATATATATGTGGAACTTAGGTTGTTAATAATTTGAACTGTTGATGTTATAATGTGCATTAACCTTGTTAAGTTTAATTTAAAAAGAGCAACAATTGAATTTCTGGCTTCCACTTTACAACAGAGCACTTTTTAATGTAATAATTAACTATTCAAAAGTGCGTGTAAATAAAGTTATTTTTAATTTCAATTTGAATAATATATTATAGCGTCAAAAAAAACTGTGTACTTAGTAAATTGTAGTTATAAATTAAATTTATTTATACGCTAAAACAGAACTGAATAATAACACCGATTAATTACGTTCTAACTAATTTATTTATATTTTAAAGTAAGAAAAACTTCAAACAATTAAATAACATAGCCTGGTTGCTATTTCAAGTAAAACTAAAACTAAATTCCATGTTACAAATTGTCTTCCAACAAACATTACACACACATCTGATGTTCAAGAGATGACTGATATATTTATATATATTTGTTTATGAAGGTATATAATGCGCAGTTATGTCAAATTTATTCCATTGGAGTTAGCTTTTTATTTTGGATGGGTTTTAAAATTTGTAAAAGACTTCAATTCACAACTTGTAAAGTCATTAAACCAAATAAAGTAATATATATTCGTTCTTTTTCTTTACAGCAATATTCCGTTTGATTTTTCTTGTAACTTCTTACTTGTTTCCAGTGAATTTTCTTGAAAATTTGTAATTACATCAGACTTAGCAACAAAATTAAATTAAAGTGTAATTAGTGGTTTTGTCTTTTATCATAACAAAACAAAAAAATAAAGAATTGGTGGAAATTATATGTATTCTTAAAAAGTATTAAACTACAATTTAAACCTTTAACCTATACATACTTAATAACAAAATTATTTACTTAAAAAAAAAAGTAAAAACACTTCAAAAGAATTCTAATATTCATAAAAAACTTTAAAAAAAACACAATTATACTGGAACCGAACGACAGCCATTTTTTTTACAAGTAAATTTATTTTTTCGAAATTTAATTTTTACACTAAAGCCATTAAAAATTAACTTTAATAATCCTTCTTTACTAACAACAAATAAATCCTAATATAACATTATGCGTATATAAACACGTCTCTTACAAGTTCTATTTTCATCACTTGTATTCCTTTAAGTTAGTTTAACCAGAATAATATTGATACTGTATCAACCACAATAACACTACTTATGTGATTAGAAAGCCAATGAAAGGATCAAAAGCCGTATTATGTGTACAATTAAGTAAATTAATAGCTACATAGATAATATTCATGATCCAAACAATCGTAATAATTAAAATGAATTTTACATATTTTCTCTTCTATTATTCATATATTTAGCGAAACTATTATTCATATATATAATATAACACAATATTTGTATTGTTTTAAATTTGAATGCATATATTATATCTTCAGAGAATGAATCACACTAAGACTGAGACGCTGAGAAATGAACCTTCCGGTAGATTTATAATCTATTCTACATCTATTTCACTACATCTATTTCATTATACTCGTATATAAGGTTCTTGAGAAAAAAATTAATGTGCTTAAATAGGATATTTGTACTACAGAACTACGTAACTATTGGTTATAATTTTCTCAATATTCATAATAGATGTCTCCGACCTCATAAAGACAATTTTATCCAGAATTCAGAAAGGCCTGGAAAGACCCGGTTGTTCAGTGGTTAGAGTAACGAAAACGGTATCTTACTCGTAGATGCTGCAGGTTCTAGTCCTGTCCGTGTTGATACAATTTTCATTTTATATTTATATCAAAATGTATTTATATTTTGTATTAAAATAAGTTATATTTAATGATATACAAATATATAATTCATCTCGCCGCGAACATCAGATGTGCTGGTGTAATGTTTGTTTGAAGACAATTTATATTGTAAAATTTGTTTTGGATTTTATTTAAAACTGTTACAAACCTATTATTATTTTTGTTATTTCTTATTCAATTTTATTAATATTATCTGAATATATTGAAAGCATTCACAAAAAATCTTAAGATAATAAACAAGATAGCTACAGGCTATCAAATGTTATGTTATTAAGTTTTTTCAAATATATATAAATTTATATAAATGTGATTTTAATACGATGTAGTTAATGTTCGTATTTAATTGCATTATTAAGATATCTTATAGAAGGAGTATGACTTATAAATTTAGTTACGTTAAATTTTTTTAGTAGCAATATGAAAGTCATTATTTTCATTACTCGTCATAAATACTTTTAAATTACTTTTACTGCCAATGCACTAATAATTTTCTAACATACTGATACTAGTAATTAATAGTGATATTACTGAAATACACTTAATTATCTGGTTCCCATTTAATTATAATAACATGACAAAGGGGGTTAAAATTAAATATATTTTCATTTATGCATATTGTAAATTCATACACATTTAATATTTAATAACCTCTGTTCAAAATGTTGTTAATAACATACAATTACAGCACTAATTTAAACCAGCAGTGATTGTTTAAAAGCAGTTAGCATGTAACATCGCTCAGAGCGCTACGTGGAGCTGTAGAGCTTATGAACTTTTAGTAACAATGTACTAATTCGTGTTTGCTTCACTAAGTTTTTAATTAATTTACATACAGACAGTCTAAATTATTTATATTATATGAATGCTGATGATACACTAACTGAATATATATAGACAAATAGGATCTGTTACATAATTTACTATGGCAAAATAATGTTACATCTTCGGACCAAACAATTTTTTTTAGTTGAATATTATGTATATATGAAATATAATTGTAAATTTAAAGTCATGAAATATCACTTTACAAATGAAATTAATATAGATCATTATGTTTACCTTTTCTTATATCCCAAAATAATTGAATCTGCTATAAGTAGACTATTTTTATTGTAATATTAGAATATCAATAAAAGATAACATATACTAAAACATTGGATGATTTATAACCGGAAATTATTCCTTTTTTTACCAACATTATAGTTTATTATAATATATTTTTTGTATATAAGTCAATATAAGTACTATGGATATGTGTAAAATAAAATTTTGATTTACCCAAAATATAGATATAAAATAAAAAAATAAACTCAAATAATATTTTTATAAAAATAACGACAGGATATCCTTCCTGGACTGAATTGGACATCTGATATTTCCAGATACTCGTAATTCAAAAGTTTTTTTTATTATAACCTTTCAAAAAGTCAAATACACAAAGAAATTAGTCCATTATAAGAGTGTCCCTTTTATGATTCTGTAGGTACATGCAAACAGTACCTTGACGGAACAACCGGGGCCCGAGGCGAATCGTATTTTCGGAAGTTCTCTCAAAATTCCGTAACACATAATAGACTCATGAAAAGAAAATACAAAAACAACCATTCTACAACTTTGTATACTACCATATTATACAAATTTACATATTTCAATTTAAGGGGAAGTTTATTATAATAAGTATAAAAGATAAAAATGTGAAAAGGAAAGTTTTCTCCTGAAAATATGAGAAGAAACGGATTTTATACAAATATATAATATTTTTAATACTTTTAATGTTTAGTATTTCATGTCAAAAAAATAATTCACATTGTATGTTCACAGAATGTCAATTTCCCACGAACCGAACGCAACATTCGCTGAGCTGGTGATCACCAACGTGCAGCCAAATGATGAAGGGGTGTACCGCTGCGAGATCACCTACCTTCAAGTTGGTGAAGATTGCAACACGGTTCAAGTGACGGATTTTCATACATATAGTAAGTTTTCTTTTGATATATTAAAAAAGGAGGAAAAATTATATTATATTATTTATGACCAAAATAATATATTGGGGATAAACTGTGTATTGTTGGAAAAGATAATAATTTAAAAGAATAACTCACAAATTTACATACTATATTACAACTAGTGAATAAATATGTCTTTAAAAAATACAATAAAACCAATATTTTTTTCCAATACACTTATTTATTCGCAACAAGTCAGTTATAAAAATGATAATTCCAAACACGTGTCTTAAATAGAAGTCAATTGCGATCAAGAGAATCTTTGTAGTGTTGTAATTATTAATTATTAAAATATATCGATAGATAAATTGACAAAGAGAAACTGATTATAAAACATCACTCTCACTCTAGAATACAATCGAAATCAGAAATTATCTCAAAAATTTAAACTAAACAGATCATTATCTCATAACAAATATCAACTTTAGAAATTAAAAGAAATGGTATATTTAAAATTGACTAACCGAAACGACAACTATGGTCGGAAATTATCTTTGATATTAAATTAGGAAATATAAAATTTTACCTTTCAATATTTTTCAAATAGTCACAATAACAGATAACGCTTTTGTTTTAAAACATAAACTGAATCCACCTTCACATTTCACGTCGAAGTACTATAAATAAACTCGATATGACAAATATCGACAATATCCACCACTACATAAGATATTGCGTTCTTACCTTGGGGCTATACGATTTTATTGAGGTGCCATTTTTTGTCTCTTTCTATCATGTTCTTTATTATATCTATCTCTCTCTCTGTATAGCTATTTTATTTGATACTTTTGTCTCGTTTATTATTTCGACGAGACAATGTTGTAAGTGTTGATATTTTCTCAGTGTTGATTAAATATATATTTATTTTATATATTTTCTGTGTAAATATTCTTATTTGGCCGTAATATAATGGAATAATAATATTAGATTACAAAATAACTTACTATCTGAGAGAAAATGACGATAATTACTTTATTCAATTGTATTTACAATACAAAGCTTCAAATAATTTTGATGTTAGAAACTGTTTAACTTTGTATTATCCAAAAGTATAAAACAAAGTAAACAATAACAGTATTTAATAATTAAACGCTTATCCAAACTAACAGAAAATAATTAATTAAAGCTAAATTATAGGAAAGTAATATAGTTCAACCCTTAAATGGATTTCGCGGTCCATGTGGCCCTTTGTCAGACGAAACGGGGCAATTAATTTAATTAATTACCAAGGTCAGGTCCTAGTTAACCGCAAAATAAACTTGTTAATCGCTAAGGAAATAATAGAACGAACAAACTCTGATACGGTATTATTCGTCGATCAGTAATATTACTTGTTATTTGTATGTTATATTCTGACGACAAACGCGAAAATATTTTACAGTTTATTCACTTTCTAGGTTAAGTCTCGTATACACTGAATATTATTTTGTTTTGTGATATCATAGTGTAAGCTGTTCTTGACTTTGTTGCTTTTAAAATTTAATGTCACCTTTCAGTTACTATATTATATAAATATAAGATCGCCGTCAGATTATAAAAATATAACTAAGGATTACCATTTTTATAGTTTAATAAGCGTAAAGATATTAAAATTGTTTAATTGAAGTTTTCCATTGTAAAGTAACTTCATTTGTTTGAGTAATTCAATCACCATAAATCCTCTAAGAGCCGTCTTTACGAGTTATATGTCTATTAAAAGTAAGCTCGTAATATAAATGAAAGTTCAAAATATCAATTCATGCAAATTAATTCAATCGCTATTGAATGAAGCTAAGCGATTTACAAAATACATTAAAATCTCAGTTTAAGCAAATTTTAGGCACCATTTGGTGTCTCGAGTTGATTGAACAGATTGAACATTTTACTAAATTTACATATAAATGTGGAATTTATTATGGCTAAATTATGGTTGATAAAATAAAGGGGTGGGAACGACCCCGAGGCTTTAATCTTAAAATGCCCCAACGTTAACGGGTTGTTATAAGTAAGTTACTAATTTGGATGTTATTTGTAAATACATCAAATTATTTTGTTTTAATATCACTTAAAACAATAACAATAACAATCACTTGATCCATCGGATAGTATGTGGTATCTAAAAGTAATGTATTTAACATTAAGTTGGAAAGTGCTTTTATAGAAGGGCTTATTATGAAATCTTGTATCGAAAAAGGCCCCCCTGACACTTCCATTTTGACGTACACAAGTGATCACTGATAATGATTCAAAGTGGAAAAGATATAAATAAAAAAATAATAATAATAATAATGCGACATTAACTACATAAGATAAGATAAGATAATGATGCAGGTGCGTTCTCAATATCGATAAGCGACATATTTAAATATTAAAATGAATAAAACTAGTCTGGTAAAAGACAGATCTAATATGAACCAATAAATTTCATAATCTAGTTAGTTTTTATGAAAATGTTATGGAATATTCAACAATTTCACCATACATTTCTTGAAATGTATTTTTTATTAATATATATTATAAATACTCTGAATCCAAATAAATCCAAAGAAAACTAGATACAAAAGCCTTTCAAATATAAATTACGCTCCACTGAACGTATTTTCCGTGTTTCCCTTACCACGTACTTCATCACTTTAGCGTTATAGCGCGAAACACAACGAGTCATATACATTGCTGGAATTGCTGCTTCACATCCGACTTCCTGTTATAAGCAATGAGCAATGTACGGTGCATGAGTAACTGTTTGTATTTATAATAAATCAATTTCACAAAAAAAATATCCATGACATTTTAATGAATGACACATTTTTATCTGTATTTTCAATATATTTAACAATGATTATGACTAGCTGTGCTGATGACTTAAATTAGCCTAAGTTACTTGTTATAACTTCAGCTATCCGCTACTGAAAGTCCCATTATAATCTGTCCAGCAGCTTAGTGCAAAGCTGTTAATTTTCAGTTTTAAACAAACACTACATTTCGTTCATAGATGTCGTATAAACAAAAATAGATCACTGGCATATAAAATACCAACTGAATTACCTTAATCGTTACATATAATCAGCACTGTCTTTTACTTGAAAATACAAATCACTTAACCCGCCACTTTTCTTGACAATTTACTTGGCATTTTGAACCTATAATAAACGTGACGGTAACAGCATGACATCAAAGACCCCTTAGTTAATAATGTAATAACTACTTTGCACCCTCACTCAAAGATAATAAGGTTATTTTGATAATAGATATCGGCTGTTACTTTGACATATAGTGAAATAGTAACAAGGAAAATCAATAAAAAATATTGTACATATGTACACGATACGGATAAAAAAGAGTTTTAACAATTTTTGTCAGTTGTCTTTTCACATATCACCTAAAAACTGGTTGAAAAAAAGAAAAGGATGTTTATTAAATTTGTTGTATTGTGAGAGTTTATTGTTTGAGACCACATATATTTTTAGTGTAAAAATATCTCGCAGTCGCGCAGGAAAATACCAAAAAAGATGTTTAAACTGTGATTACAAAAAAACTTTAGCTGTACAGATTTTAATACAACTATAAATTGTAAAACGTAGTTTTGTATGTTTAAAATCGCTTTAAAAAATAATAATATATATTACTATTTATATAAATATAAATGTGTTTACTAGCATTTTTGACATAAAACATTTATCTGATGTTTTGTAATATTAAAAAAATCCAAGTCACATAAAAAATGAGACAGAAATTTTATATACTAAATATATCAGTAACAAAAACTTTCGATATATTTATAGGAATCAAGAAATAACATAAATCTTTAAACAATAAATATGTCGTATGTAATTCTCTTTACAAAGACGTCAAGAGGAAAATAAATCAGGTATAGGAAATTGAATTTAAATCGTCCGATGGTCTGTCGTTGAATAAAATATCAATGTTCTATATCGAAAAATATAAATACTGCAGATAAAAATACTGGTATAGTTAGCATTTGCATCGCATTACCTGTTGGCATCAAAGATTATAATTCATCAAAGACTTCCTTTCCTTTTGTTTTCTTATCTTTTTTTTTGTCTACGTTTCTGTTCTTTTTATTTATTTTATTCTTTTTTTGCCTTTGTCTGATAATGTTTGTACATAAAATCTTCTAATCTACTGAAATAACTTGGTGTAACGTGGCTAAGACATTAATTTACTAAATAATGTCGTAATTGTTTTCTTTAAAATTGTCTACATTAGATTAATATTCAACAAAAATCTGATCAACAAACAGAAAGACGGACTAAAAATGTCTATAAGTACTTATTTTAATTTATAATAACTGTTATAATTGTCTACAATTGTAATTATTTCTGTTTAGAAACATTCATAAAATTATAAAACAGAATTTCCTAATTAAACTCAGAAGAATTATGATTTAAATTTTTGAGCAGTAATGTTTGTTTGACGAAACAATGTACAAACTAAAAGATTATACCATTTTATATATTGACTTTTAACATGTTATGCACACTGTACAAACAATGTAATCCAATGTACAAACACGTGCTAACTTATAATTAACACGAACAAACAAACCATAAAATAATGTATGAAACCTAAATTACTACACGATAATTGCGAGGCAAGTGTTAATTATGCCGAATATATTTAAATCATTCCAGCTATCTTCATACCCGAGGGAATGAAAGGTTAAGATATTTAGGTATTTTACTAATTATGATTCTAATTGAAAAAAAAACATAGTTTTTGTCTTTACTTGTTAATACATAAATAAACCGAAGTAAAGATGCTCATACAAAGCATCATTAATGGGTGCACTCTGATTGCTAAATCTGAATTTTTAATAAGACAAATGTACCCACGACTATTCCACTGATCTAAGTCAGAGCTAGGCGTTGTTCTATCTAGGTCATGCTGAATATCCTATTGTTCTGAAAGACCTTTACAATTCCAATTACTTTTGTAAGCCACTATTACTTTAGAAAGATTATGAGTTTCTGAAAATATTAATATAAACATATATTTAACGTTATTTAAAAAAAATAGAAATATATATTCTAAATAATTTCATAAAAAAGGCTTGGTATTCTATTGTAGGATAGGTTAATAGAGGACAGTAATATGTTGCAAAAGTATACCAATTTAGGTCTTATTGTTAACCCCATAAGAGCGTCATATAATATATAATGATTCGCATTTTTGGAATGATCGTCATATCCAATGGGAAGTCGTTAGGTGGTTTGAAATTTCACGACACGTTACCTGTAGGGATTGCTTATTATCGATACCATCTGGGATTTATCCATAAGATCTTATTTATGAATGTATTATAATACCCTACTTATATATTTTAAAAGTAAATACATTTACTTTAAGAATAAATTAACATTCTTAGTGATGTAAAACTATTTTCAAGTCTTACCAGAGAAATGAATATCTTTTGTAATAACTATGATAAAAGGAATGTTGAATGCAGCTTTCTCTTTGCATTACTTTGCAACTTGCAACATGCTGTAATTTATCAACAAAGACAAAGAAATGTACGAGTACATTTAAATTAATTTTACAATATAACTTAGAAGAGTAAAGAAAACATAGAATAAGATTACAAACCACGGCAGAATTATAAAAAACCCAACCAAATCTCTACATATTATCATATTCAAATCGTGGTAATACTCCTTAATTTCCTCAATCTTCAGGATAATTCAGGTTTGTAATAATGAGTTCAATAAATGAAAATAAAAATAAATAATCGATAGTATCTATACACAACACTAGAAACAAAGAAACCTCTCATTTCACGTGACATTACGCAGTGACCCTAGTAACGACCCTCAAATGATCCAAGGTTCAAACTTGGACCATTATCCCCGTATATTTTATTTGTTTAAAAGTAATTGCTATCATTTAGAACATTTTTTCTACTATAACTAATGATAATTACTTCTGAATATATAAAAAAATATTTATAGTAAAGTAAAGTAAAGAAGACGTTTTCTATCTATTAAAATGTAATTTTATTTAAAGGAGACAAATGTAACGATTTCCTGAGTAATAGAATAGCACTTAGTCTTATCTACAGAAAGGGGATATTCCAGCAAAT
Organism: Melinaea menophilus ssp. n. AW-2005; assembly: GCA_918358695.1. Taxonomy (NCBI): domain Eukaryota; kingdom Metazoa; phylum Arthropoda; class Insecta; order Lepidoptera; family Nymphalidae; genus Melinaea; species Melinaea menophilus. The sequence goes on from OU911043.1 coordinate 5,112,305, forward strand.
TTCTGCGGAATACTTTCAAACACTCAATGGTTTTTAAATAAGTGAGAGATATTGGATTTATCTACTATTGAGTTGGTAAGAATTGGCTTCAAGATACAATGTCAGCTATTTCAATATATTCATATAAATTAAATTAAAGTGCCTGTTTGTAATTCCACATTAAAAGCTTTTCACTAAATGTGTAAACGTATTTACGGTACATACATAAATATATATATATATATATATATATATATACATTGTGTGTCTATATGTCTGTCTGCCTGTACCGTCTTACGTTTGAAACGGCTGGACTTATTTAAACAGGACTTTCACTGGCAGATAGCTGATGGTATATAGTGTTAAGACTTACTTTTCATTAAAAATATTTTGCGCGAACAAAGTCATAGACACAGCTAGTATACAATAAGATTGTAAAACAAAAATTAATTTTATATATGTTTTTATACCAGTGATTTTCAATTATCAAAAATGTATACTGAAAATGTTTATAAATATTTTAAGAAAAGATTATTAATATGTCTCGTCTCATAAATACGACTAAAATGACTACCATATATCATATTTTGATTAAAACTCCCAAAGTCTACACCGAAGCAATTTATTTTATCTATGTTAATTTTTTTCAAGGTTTCGTATAGTATAATTTATATCAAAAGGTCCTATAATAGGTACGAGTATCTATACCGAAGCTTTAATGTAACAAAATATTTACTTAAGACGTTTAAGAATTCAATTATAATTTTATATCTAAGCTCAATGAATTCATGCCTATTTTTTTGTTAGACTGTACAACTATTAGAGCAATAAATTATGTGGTAAAAAAATATAGAAGATGTAACACGACCTTACTTGTCTGATAACAAATTGGCTGGTACTTTTTTGTTACATGAATTAGCATTTTGTTTTAACGAGAAAATGCAGCCATTTTAGCATAATTTTATGATATAAAGTTTATTTTAATATATTGTAACTTATATATCATATATATACGTATAAAGATATATAAATCTAAATATATAAGACGAATACAATACAATAAATTTCATTTATAAAATACAACGCTACTTGGAAATAACCAGAACAAAGATCAACCATAAATCAAAACAAAACTACAAACAAGCGGTTACATTAAAATTCCTTTCAGTTCTTACTTTTGTTTAAAAATATTCTAAAATAAATATCTCAATTTATTACTTGATAAATATAATTTTTATGTTTTATTCGCGATACGTCAAAATGGAGAGGTTATTAAAATATTCTACGAGATGAAATCATCTTTTATGTTGAGTTTTATATTAAACTTTACAATTAAATAAACGCATAAATTGTTAGTGCTTCAAGTACAAACTAATACTTATTTTTAATTATTATCGGAATTATATATTCAGATTAAATATATACTTACTTAACTAAATACATTACTAAAAACCCAACCACGTAAATTAAGGGCTTACTCTAGATACAAGCATATAAACAGACAATCAAAGATAAATTATTTTATATTTGTACATATTTAAAAACGTTGTAATAAACAAACCCACAAAGATTATTATAATCGACACATTTTGAAATATCATAATAAAGAGTATCCTATTTCCATTAAATAGAGCAGTAAATAAAAGTATAACAAATAAAGCGCATTAGGGAAACCCATTTAATTACAAATCCATGATACAATGCCGTTTTGTTTACGCGAATGCCTCGGGTAGTTATTTGTCTTTATTTTTTCACTATTCAGAAGCAACCATTTGTCTTAAAACAGAATATTCTTTTCAGTGGCCAACTTGCTTGCTTATTCAAGCGCTATTTCGCTTAAAGCACAACAAATTTAAATTTTGGCGTGAAAGAAAATGTTTTACAGTATCTTTGGTTTAAAATCTGGATAGAAATAACTTATTTTAAGTATAGTTTTACTTAAGTTACTTGTAAAAGAATATTTAGTGTGCATTAACTTCCATTGTATAATCATTAAAATTATCTTATAAATAAGATTAAAATATCTATCTCTAATTCCAAATTAACAACTTTTGACTTAATGCATGTGAAAATGTTTACTAACATGAAAAAAACATGATTTTTAAAATGTTTGTGTATTTGTCAATTTATTCCAGCTAATCTCAGAAATGGCAAGATCGATTTTAACACGACGAATTGGACGTAATTTAGGTTTCTTTTATTTTAAAACATATATTCAGGGTGAAGTAACGGGTATAGCTAGGTTTATATAAAAACTAATCAAACTACGAAAAATCCTTATTTTATTTTCTGCTAACAAGCTTTAAAATAGGCATTACACATACAATTAAAAAAGCCTTGTTTAGGATATGCTCAATAAATAAATAACTGGAGAATAATTTTCTATCCTTCAAATTACATATTAGATACTATTCTGAAACCCCCTTATAAATAATCTTATATATACGTGATTCTATTAGAATGATAACAACATTTTAATAACTTATGTGTGACAATTGACTATAGCTTTTACGTGCTGCATGAACTGTCAATATATTACATTTTCACGTGAGATTGTAGATTTGTTTTCAGATGTATATATATTATGAAGGCATTTTCTACCAAGTGGACTCTGTACTTCTTCTTCTTCTGTAATAAAAAAATAAGAATAACTGAACCTACAATTATTTATTATAATTCTTAAAATATTAAGTCCATTAAAAACGAACATTAAATTTTAATTATCAATCAAATTGATCAAAAGATGTATAAAACAATAACATTATATTTTTAAGAAAAGTTTTTTGGAATATAAATATAACGAAAATAAGTTGAATACTCCTAAAAACTTACAAAAAAAGCACATTAAATCCTAAAAGTGCGCATATCTTGTAAAGTCAAACAAACTGCACGACGCCTCTCCTGGATGCAAGCCAGACTTGATACATAAATATCTATGGAAAACCACACCCTCGAAACGAATAAAAGAAATCCTAGAAATCCTATTTTCAATTCTAGCCGAGAAATGCAATACTATTGCGTAAACAATAATATATGATTCTTCATTGAAAGATTCAACCTGTTATAAAAAATATTACTTAACATAATTCAATTTCAAATGTTTTTTATCCAAATGGATTATTTTAATTATATCTTTATGTGTAACAAATTGTGATAAGTAGATATTTAATTTATTTCAAATATTTAAACAACAAAGGAGCAAAAATCAAATGCAGCAGCCAAGAAAGGAATTGCCAAAGATTTATTTGCAACCATTTCGGTGATTATCTATCAGACGGGTCGGCTGGAAAAATGTCTTGCACTTGCTTATCTGCTGGATAATGTCCAAATCCATTCTTTTATGTCACGCTTTGTAAATAGATTATACTCTATAGTATATTGATGATACCCTTGTATCAAGATTTGGCGCTTCCAATGATAAATGAAAGATTTTAAATGGCGTAGGGAAATGTTGAAATATGATAAATGCACTTGTTTCGGAATAAATGATCTGTCTTTGTTGTATCTCAGTAGGTTAGTATTGTAGGTGGTAGAGCCTAGCTGTAGTTATCCGACTACAGCTCGTATTGGGCTGGCTCGACCGGGGAAGGACCACCCTCTCACAGAAGACCGACGTGTAGTAACCAAATTCATTTGGTTATGTTCCGTCGGTGAGTGAGAGAATCCGGAAGCCCAACCTCCCCCCCGCGCCAAACATGAAAGCGATGCAAAAAACAAAAATACCCCAGGAGGGTACCGGCTTTGATGAAGCCGGGGACCCCCTCCCCGAGCAAAATCGGGGAAATGATTCTCGGATTTTGCTCGGGCTGCCCGTCGTATCTGGGGCGGGCAAAGTATCGCCTTTTGTGTTGTTTGAGGGCAAACGACGAGTCAATGCAGCGGCACCCCGACCCACTCTAAATGTGGACTTTTGCAACATCCGGGGACTTCATTCCAACTTGAACGCCGTCCACTATCATCTGGAGACGGCGCAGCCGGCCTTGTTGTTTCTGACGGAGACGCAGATATCTCAACCTAGCGACACAGCGTACCTGTCATACCCCGGGTATAAACTAGAACACCATTTTATACCACACGCCGGGGTATCTGTGTTCGTAAGGGAGGATATCTGCTACCGTCGCCTTCAGGTTTTTGAAGGTCGGGACCTGTCTATACTCTGGCTACGCGTGGACATGGACGACCATGTCAGAGTCTACGCGTGCCTCTACAGGTCCCATAGTGGTAATGCAGAAACGGATCAACTCTTGGGCCATGTTCAGGCGAAGATTGACGATCTGCTTTCACAGACTCCCTCCGCCGAAGTCGTAGTCCTAGGGGACTTTAATGCGCACCATGCCGATTGGCTAGGGTCACGTGCCACCGACTACGCGGGGAGATCTGTGTTTGACTTTGCTCTGGCAAATGGGCTGTCCCAGCTGGTAAAGACGCACACTCGTCTACCGGACGTGGACAGCCACACGCCCTCTTTGTTGGATCTTCTGCTGACTACACATCCAGAAAAGTACCAGATCACTGTCGAGGCTCCCTTAGGTTCCTCTGATCACTGTCTGGTACGGAGTGTAGTGCCCATTCAACGGTCGGCTCGCACAACACCTGCGACTCGACGCGTTTGGCACTACAAGTCAGCGGATTGGGATGGAATGCGGTCCTTTTTTGCATCCTACCCATGGGGGCCGATTTGTTTCCCTTCCGATGATCCTAGTGACTGCGCTGCGGCTGTAGCTGATGTGATACTACAGGGCATGGAACTATTTGTACCAAGCTCTGTGGTACCACTTGGTGGCAGATCGCGGCCTTGGTTTGATGCGTCTGTCAGGGCTGCAGCTGCTGGCAAACGGCAGGCTTATCAAGCTTGGGTCAATGCGTTAGTCACTAAGGATCCGAACTCTAGAGTTCTGAAGAGGAAATATAATCGTGCTTCCAGATTCTTCAAACGGCAAATCGCTAGAGCAAAGTTCAAGCATGTCGTCAAAATTGGGGATCAGCTGGCAAAGTACCCGCCTGGCACGCGCAAATTCTGGGCGCTTTCAAAGGCCTCTCTGGGAAACTTTAGCCAGCCGTCCCTACCGCCGTTGCACATGGGGAATGACTCTCTGGCCCACACGGCAAAAGAGAAAGCCGATCTCTTGGGCACTCTTTTCGCCTCCAACTCGACTTTGGACGACCAGGGGAAGGCACCGCCTATCATCCCGCGGTGTCAGAGCTCAATGCCGGAAATAGTTTTTCGGCAGAAAACTATTAGGCAGTCTCTATTTTCCTTGGACGTTCATAAGTCGAGTGGGCCGGATGGCATTTCTCCATTGGTGCTACGAACGTGTGCCCCTGAGTTGACTCCAGTGCTAACGCGTCTATTTCGGTACTCCTACCTTAAAGGCGTAGTCCCGGTCACATGGAAGCGTGCCCTTGTCCATCCGATCCCTAAAAAAGGTGATAGCTCGGAACCAGCTAACTACAGACCTATCGCCATTACCTCTCTGCTCTCCAAAGTAATGGAGAGCATTATCAATAAACAGCTCCTAACCTACCTCGAGGATCACCAGTTGGTCAATGACCGGCAATATGGCTTTCGCCATGGTCGATCGGCTGGTGATCTTCTGTTGTATCTTACACACCGTTGGGCAGCTGTTATTGAAAGCAAGGGAGAGGGTCTGGCAGTTAGTCTGGATATGGCGAAAGCCTTCGATCGTGTATGGCACAAGGGGCTTCTTTCGAAGCTACCTTCCTATGGGCTTCCCGAGAGTTTATGCAAGTGGATCACCAGCTTCCTCACTGGGCGGAGCATACAGGTCGTTCTCGACGGTTTTTGCTCGGACCCCAAGCCCGTGAACGCTGGTGTACCCCAAGGCTGCGTGCTATCCCCAACTCTGTTCCTCCTGCACATCAATGATATGTTGGATATCTCCAACATACATTGTTATGCGGATGACAGTACTGGGGATGCGGTATATTCCGGCCGTGCAGGTCTCACTCGGGAAAACGTCGACGAGTGCCGAAAGAAACTTGTGTCTTCAATAGAGACCTCCCTGGGGATGGTCTCTGAGTGGGGTGAACTGAACCACGTTCAGTTCAATCCCCTAAAGACACAGGTTTGCGCGTTCACCACTAAGAAAACCCCATTTGTCGTATCACCGCTCTTCGAGAGCACTCCCCTCATTGCCTCGCCAAGTATCAGAATACTGGGTCTCGACATTTCGAGCGACTGTCAGTTTCGTGGTCATCTGGAGAGCAAGGCCAAGTTGGCCTCGATGAAATTGGGAGTGATCAATAGAGCGAGGCAGTACTTCAAACCTGGCCAAAGACTTGCGCTATATAAGGCGCAGGTCCGGCCACACATGGAGTACTGTTCTCATCTCTGGTCCGGATCACCCCAATATCAGCTTCTACCATTTGACCGCGTACAACGGAGAGCCGTTCGAATTGTCGGGGACCCGGTGTTCTGCGAACGGCTGGACTCTTTGGCATTGCGTAGAGACGTGGCTTCTTTGTGCGTCTTCTACCGCATTTACAACGGGGAGTGTTCCGAAGAACTATTCGATCTGATGCCTGCCGCCGAATTTCATCACCGCACAGTGCGCCATCGCCTCCAATACCATCCTTACCACCTGGATGCGTGGCGATCCTCCACTGTGCGGTTCTCAAGGACATTTTTTCCACGTACCACTCGAATGTGGAACGAACTCCCTTCGGCGGTATTTCCAGATCGGTACGACATGGGTACCTTCAAAAAAGGCGTTTATTACTACCTACAAGGCCGGCAACACTCTTGTAAATCCTCGGATGTTGCAAGAGTTCATGGGCGGCGGTGATCACGTCCATCCGTGACCCGCCAGCTCGTTTGCCCTCCTCTTACATAAAAAAAAAAAAAAAAAAAAAAAAAAAAAAAAAAAAAAATAAATAACGTTTCTTGACTTATAAAGATCTATACAAAGTTTATATTCATTCTTATAAACAATAAATTGTTGAATAAATACATTTTTACTCAAAAATACACATGAATAAATTAAGGTTAACTAAATAAAAAGAAAAGAAATGAACAGATAGGAATATGAAATGTTTATAATAAAAGCAATACAACATAGCCGAGGACAATTATAGACCTGAAGATCAAATACAATAACAAGGTAGATCTAAAATTGCAGACAATAATCTTGTAAGCAACATCTTTACAAAAATCTTTCGTGTCCACTCAAACTTTGTGATTCTGTTTTGACAAAGCCATAATTACAGACTTTGAATAAGAGCATCTCATTAGAGTGTTCTTTATCAATGCTAACGAGACGTGGACGACACGATCGTTATATAAACGTAGTTTAGCAATAGAAAAGTGGATTATTTTCTTTTGGTTTTTCAAGTGTCTGTCTAGACGATAAAATTGATGCTATTTAAATTCTAAGCCTTTATTAATATAAATTCACTGAACCCAATTTGTATAACGTGTTACGCATATATTTAAAAGGTGACTTTTAAGTCACTTTCATACTTTGAGTCTTTTAGTTTTTTTTTTTTTTATTATAAGTAATATAATAATGAATATCCCAATATATCTACGATTAATTTGAAATTTTCGATTTATTATATTTTTTATATAATATTTGTTGTATGCAATTTACTTTTAATGAGAATAAATATCGTTAATATTAAAAGTCACATGTAGGGTTAACGTATAACGATCGGGATCAGAGAATCATTTCCATGAATAACGAGAAAATGGTTAACGACGTTTGTAACGATTCTTCGTTATCGAAGAATTTGGGTTCAGTATATAAATATTAAATTAATTTTAAAATTAATCGAAGCCGTAAATTTTTTTCACTATAATTAAATGAAAATTCCTAACGTAAATAATAAATGCCTTACTTACTTTTATGTATAAAAAGTTTAAATAAGATTTTTATAACCAAAACATTATAATTATGTTTTATATTAATGTTTCACAGCAAGACAATGAGAATGAAAGATTTTGATACCAGGCTGTGTTTCAGAGACATTCACTGAAAATTTTAATTTTAATCTTACAAAATTTAGGTTAAGAGGTCTTAAGACAAATAGAGTTTCAACTGACATTATTATTTAATTAAAATAATATTACATTATTCATGAAAAGTAAATTAAATTGTACGGAACCTTTAGACCGTTATTGGTCTACTCGCTACTACTTGGAGACTATTAATAACATTAAGGGGCTATTTGCTTTTGAACGTCTTTTGCGGCTTCGCCTAAATTACAATAAATTAGAATCTAATATAACGTTTACATTAAATATGTTTTTTAATATATTTATTTGTGGCAGACTGAACTTTTATAATCCTATTTATTAATTTGTATCCAAATTATAGTATATTTTTGTTATACTACTATAAGTACAACAAATTAGAAATGTTTGTTATAACTAAGTATTCTAGTCTCACGTACAATACTTGTGTCTAAGAAATATTATAGTTTTATATAATAATCATATCATAGAAAATTCTAACAAAGAAATCAAGTAAAGACTTTAAAATTAAATAAAATTTAGATCCAATTCTATTTTCATTGTAGGTACTATCAAACAAAAACTTTATTTTTAAATTTGATTTTATCTTAATACTTTCTAACTAAAGTAATTTCGTAGAAGAGCGTTAAAAACTATTTCAACTTGTTATTATCAACGCCGTTGCACTAAGTTTAGCTAATTTAATAAAAGAAGTTTTAATGCAAAGTTAGTAGAATTTCTATTTACAAAGGGCGACAAACAAACTAGTTAATTTTATTCAATTTGTGTAATAAATTAATTAAATAATTTCACTTGCAGCGTTTTTAATTTAACAAATCACTTCACATAAATACAATCACATAATTCTGTAAATCAAATTGCGTAAAATAATCTTTACCAAATATAAAATACCGAACCGTTGCTGGAAAATCCTACTCTCAAAGGTATTTTGCGGTGTTGGGCGCAAGAAATCTGTCGATAGCATACAATGCCTCTTGCCAATGACGTTTGAGTCAAACGTAATAAAAGTGCTGACAATGTACGTTGCATATCGATAAATAAAACATATCCATAAAATTATATGTAATAATTATGTTTGGATTTAGTTAACTGTGATAAAAAAATCTGATTTAATAAGAACTAATTGTGCCCATGACTGTTCGCGCGGCAATAATTTTTTTTGTAATAAAAGTACCATAAGTTACTCCGTATAACATCAGCTATCTACCAGAGAAAGTCCTATTAAAATCGGTTCAGCCATTCAAGAGATTAGCTAGAACAAACAGACAGACAAAAATTTTAGAAATCAATTTTTTATGTAATACTTTCATATCTATTAGTGACAGATACAATTTTATTTATACGTTTAGATTTTGTTTGGTTTTCGTTTCGTTAAAAAAATGTATCTGATAAGTATAACTTTATAACTCGGATTTGTCGTACAATGACAAAATAAATGATAAGAAAAGTACAAGCCTACAGAAATAAGCTAATGAGACATATAAACAACAAAACAGAAAACAAAACAAACAAAGTTATCTAGCACAGCACTATATTTTTACCACACCCATCCACTACGATAATTCAGTGCAGCCATATCGATAAAGAGCCGGGCGGGACATTAGACGGGATGGCGATAGGCCAACATCGATATATTGTACAACACTAATGTGTTGCGATTTCCGATCTTGAGATTTATCTAAACGGAACTACATTTAGTCACGTGATGTATTTATTGCTGAGAACGTGTGGAGATGATAGATAGTCTCTACGATTCTTGTCTTGCATATTATTTGATATGTACCTATTAACGATAAAATTATTATTTATTGAAATGAACACGCAAATGTAACTGGTCTATACAGAGAAACTTTTATTCTGACAATAAATTGAAGAAGAAGTTAATAGTTTGAAGAAGACTGCTCTTATTTTTAAGACAAAAATAAAGTTATCCAAGTGATCACAGAAATTTTGGAGCCGGCGTTGAGGCAGACGTTCCGGCAGTTTGATTTAAAATTCAATTTATTCGGAAAGAAAAACTATTTTTTTCCAATTCACATTAAAATTGGAAAACCAAGTGAATCCGTAACAGGGAACTAGTTTGAAATTCAATAACAGGAAGCCAGTGTAAAGTTTGACGTTTCCGCTCTAGGTCGGATGTAGGTGACGCCATCTTAGTTCCGGATTGAAAATGCGAAGATTCAAAATAAAATGCAGTTGAATTTCAATGCTATCATTTGATGAACCTTATTTATTGATTTATAAAGAACCCGGAATTCAAGGTCAAATTTAATTTCAACATATCCAAATTTCAAATATGATATTATATCAGTAATGAAGAAAGTTTACTTTATTGTTAACTTTCAAAAAATTATACGGTGTTAAGCTAAACCGATTTTCACGAAGCTTCATCAAAATACTTCCGATAAAAGTTTCTTCACCGAACGAACACACATTTTTGAACTGACCCCTGACTGGAGACATTATTGTATTTTGTTAAAATATATTTCAGGAATTCCTTTATATAACCCACCAACCCGCTGTTAAATAGCGGAGTGGTTTACTTACCTTAAACATTAATATCATTCGTTTATATCTGTAAAGTGTAAACCGCATCAAGCTCTACAAAATAGACGCAAACTTTGCAGGTATTTGATAACAAAACTAATGCTGTACATTAAAGCCTGTGTAATACAAAATTAAATACTATGCCTTAGTTGGGAAAGCTGAGTGTAGTTGTGACCTAATTATATATAAATAATCAGTGCTGGGCTATTGTTACTTTGTCGCAGATGTGCTCACACTGGATAGGCTAATTTTAATTCAAAATGGTTTCCTTAATTTTTTACTATGTGTATATGGTAGTATGATTTTAAAAGGAATTAATATATTATATTATACATAATCGAACTTCGCACTCTGGTAAATTATTTTGACATCATTCTAGTCACTAAATTAAATCAACTTAATGTCATTTTCTATGTATATAATTATTTGATATAGTATTTGTTTTATTGTTATTTCAAAATAGTAAATCGCAAGAAAATTTTGTTAATATATATTATTATACCTTAAAATAACACACAAACTTCCAGCAGAATATTATCTTTGTTATCTATAACATAACTTTCTAAACACAGGTTAGTTCATAAATATATTTGTTCATTAGGTGTTGTTGGTAATATACTGTCTAAATAATATGGAATCTGGAATTGTTTTGCGGTGCGGATTAGTTAATTTGGTTCTACAGTTTCATTTGTGAGAGTTGGTAAACTTATACGTAAATTTTATGTTTAATAAATGTTATTATGGCTCTGCCAGTTTTGTATAGAGCTGCTGTAGTCTTGCGGTGGAATATACTGTTGAAACGAGATTACAACAAGGATAACAAGAATTGGATATACAAATTATTAGAACTAGCTACTTCCAGCTATTTTGTCTGTAGTTATTTTGATTTGGACAATACCCCTAATGTCGTTAAAATCGTTAAAGTACTATTGTTCGTAACGCAAATATTCAAACTAATAAACATACAAAATTTGTAACAATTACTTGTTTTTACAGATTACAAAATTTATTTAACATATAGATGATAATATTCTATTAGTTACAAATTTTTAGATGTATAGATGAAAATATTTTAATAAGTATCTTAAATATTTTCAAATGTAACTAACAACATGCTGGTACTTAGAAATTCGAGTAGCAATTAAGTCACGCAATTAAGGAAACACTTTATTAGTCTCTGAAGGGCCATTTCACCTTTTACAAGCCCTTCACGAAACCCTAAAAATAATTAACGCACTATTGTATTTCAGTTGGTAACCCTCAATTATTGGAGGCTTTTCTTAACATAATTTCTTTTAAAAATCTGGAGTATTTTCTTGAATGACCGCCAGCTTCAATTGCAGTGGTACTACAGTTACCAGACTTAAAATATATTGTAACCAACTTTTGCATGCGGTTCTGTCTGAGGTGAAATACTTACTAAGAATATAAGATAATAGTAAAATTAGTTTAATTTTTTTTTAATTTGACAATCACTTTGCCACCTATTCTAACTTAAAAATTTAAAAGACGAAGTCAGAGTTTTTTATTTTGGTTAAGCATATATAACACTTATAAAATATTACACTCTGGGTACTCGGTAGGCTATCGGAAAGTAACGGTAAGTAACTTCATGTTATTTTAACATATTATTAATTTACTGCTCTGACATTTCATAAATGTCTATTTGGAAAAGAAAATAGTTTGATAATCATTCTCAAATGCAAGTACTGGTAGTAAATAAAATGCAGAGATTTATTTTTTAATCTCGTTTAATATTAAAATGGCCATGGCTCGTAAATAAGGAAGGTAATTTGCTTGAATTTTTACGAGCTTCGTTATAACTAACATAAATCACCCGATAATGTGATTAGCTTAAGCAAAGAAAATATTTTACACTATGAATATTGGAGCTAGATTTATTCTGTACTAGCTGTGACCGTAACTTCATTCTGCGGAAAATGTTTTTCAAAATAAAAGTACCTTAAAATCATACATCAGCCATCTGCCAGTTAAAGTCCTGTTAAAATCAGTCCAGCTGTTTCAAAAATTAGAGTTATTTCGGATCAAACAATCAGTTTTGTCTGTCAAAATGTAAAATAAAGACATTTTTTATGCTGTATATGTATATATCTATATACCTTCATGTGCGTTTTGCAAAAAACCTTTAATTTAAAATTACATATTCACTTCAGTTTTATTTGTATCTACGAGTATAGATGTATACATAGGTAGTATCATATTAAAATGCATACTTAAAGACGCGAATGTAGATCAAATATTTTCACAGCAAATAATACTCTTGTTAACATAAATTGAAACGGCTACCCATGGCAATTACATTGAAATCTATTGTAAGCTAGACTAAGAACATGAATATTCATGTAGGCGTAACACCTAGAAATGTAAACAGTTGGATTTTCAGGCGTTTCGCCAAACATGTAGCAAATATAAAGCCTTGATAGCTGCTGACCTAATTTAAGACTGGTTTTAAACTTTTGACATTAGTCCGCTGGTTTTGGTTTACGAAACTGTGGAAAATAAAGTAGACTTAATTTAAGTTTAAAATTGTATTTATGATTATTTATTAATAGATTAAAAAAAACTTCGTATAACATATTTAAGATGGCCAGAGATATAATTTCGACACTGACCAAATTTAAGTTCAAATTGATAATTTAGATAATGACATGGTTTTATTTCCGTTTATAATTATTATATAAAAGAATGTCTCTTAATGTTTATACACTATGGTTATTAAAACTATTAAAATAATAATTTGTATTGAAAATAATAATATAACCGAAACTTAAAATAATTAGGGACTCTCAAAGTAACAAATTACTGAGGAGAAACTTATAGATAACTAACATTTGCCAAAATTCAAAATGTAATTAAAACTGTTAGGAGCATGTGGCGAGAATTTATGTAAATATTCAGTCGACGAGAATTAGAATTTAAATTAGGACAAAAATTAGTTGAAACTTTAGCTTTATGAATGTCTCATATAAATTAACACTTTTTTTATTTTGCATAATACTATCCAAATAACTCAACTGGTTAACTCAATTTCGTAATTCAATTCTTTTTTATATTTAACTTAAGCTTTTTGAAAATATTGATATGATTTTTGGTAAAAGTCGAACAAGAGGTTTAAGTAAATTTGTTTTCTCAAGTCTCGTGTTGTTCGAAATAATACCAAACGAATCTCAACTTAACAATATGATTCACAAAGTGCATTTCGCTTTTCCGAAGCACTCCGCACTTCAACGAAAAATCTCCATAACTCATTTCACAAACTTGACAAAAGTTGTAATTTTATCGAAATTCGAAATATTTCTGTTCGAATCCAAGTGATATACTGGAGAAGTTTTTGTATAGAATAAGAAATTCGTTGCAAAACTCTTTTGAACTGCTTTTATTTATTTATACTAATAAAGTAAAAAAACAAATAAATTAGAATACAATGAAGAAGTGACAATTAATAATTACAACTAAAAACTGACTCAACCACAACATTAATTAAAACTGTCACTTAAAGTAATGACAAACAACGCTCATGAACGTCAACTGACAGATGTCAGGTTTCAAGCCAATTTGCGCGGTTATCACCGTATTGTGTATTATCTGATAACTTTCATCTAACATATCATATTTAATATAATATTCTATAAAATATTGAAATATTAACAATTATTTCAAATCCTTCAAAATAATTAAAAAGTTTTTTAATTCAAATAAAAATTAACACTTTTGGTGTTGCAGTCAATTTCAAAATTGCGTAACATGAACACATTTATAGAATAAATTTGAAAATCATTTGAAAAACTAAACTAAAATAACAAAACAAATCTGCATAAAATCCACTCTAACAAAACTATCAATCAAAACCAAAAACAAATAATCTCTATACCTTTATTCATGCCCCTCGTCAATGTGAAAAAAGTTGACAGGTATTGCGCGGCCATGACAGTATCACAAATGGCGACAAATTTGACAGATACGCAATTGAATATCGGAAGCGAATCAATATGTCGTAAATCATAAAGTTTTTCTAAAATAAATGTTTATTACTTTTCGCTCCTGTCAAACTTTGGTAAAAGAAATTTGACGTTTACCAACTATCGCAAAAATATTTACTTTTCTTATTCGTATGACGGTACCGATTTTATACATACTTCTATTGTTACGATATATTATTTTTATAAGAAAATAGAGAAAATATATGAATGCTGGCAGACAAAGGGTTTAAAGACAAAGATATAGTAAGTATAAACCACCATATTTTACTACGGATTTTGGTTTACATAATGTTAGATATGTACATACGTATTATAATTTTTTTAAGTTTAATAAATATCAAATGTACTAAATACTCTTTAAAACTTTGTTTTTTCCAAGATATAATGCAATATCTTTATAGGTCAGATAAACAATGTAAGAACATTCATCAAACTTGGGATATCAAAATTAATCTAAAAATGGCATCGTTACAATTTCTCAAAACATGTTACTTAATATAAAGAAATAAAGAAACTCCTTGATACAAAATCATATTTAAATATTGATTTATCATTATCCAAAATCAAGGAGTATCCAATTATTAAAAAAATCAAATACTCGACGATTTATTAAAAAATGTAATATTAAGTCCATAAGAAAATTACGTAAAACAATGAGGCAATCAAGTAATCACATTAAGTGTTCCTGATTGGAGGAAAGGAAAGACACGTACAAAAGTGGTTATCGTCTTTTTAATAACGCGTTACGTTATGTCATATCATTTTTATATCAAAATAATTATAATTCTGGAAATGAAAACTAATGAAGGGTGTTAATTTTAAATAGCTAAATGTATCAAAATTCTCCAATTAATTAAAGAAAAATACTTTTATATTTATACTAATAAAATATAATCCAAATAAATACCGCATTATCACAAAACATCTTACAATAAAAAAGCCAAGATTAATCACCAAATTTATACAATGTTTTAAATAAAAAAATTTTAATACTTAATAATCCAAACAAATTATTGCATTTTTAATTTAAGCTTTTTCGACTCAACTGTACTTATCAAAACGGAGAGAGTAATGACAAGGCACGCTTAAAGCTTTTAAACTCGTTAACGAGACTCGCATTTGCAAAAATAATGATTTGTAATAAAAATAAAATAATAATGACATTACATTTTATTGTATATTTTTCCTTTTTACTTGTAAAAGTTATTAAAACATAATTACATTTTCGTTAATATTAAAAGGTATCATATTAATTATGAGAAAACTTTATTATCCCCAATTAATTGTTGTCTTTTTCCAAATATACAACGTTATTAAATAAATTTAATTAAAAATAATTGAATTATTTTCACACGAGTTATGGGTTTTCATTACATTAACCTACTTTTTTCACAGTAAAACCGAAGTCCATTGAAGTGAGGACGGGAGAGAGACTCATTTTATCTGAAGGCGCCATCTTTGGACCACTCCTTGAAAGAACACGGGTCAATATTACTTGCCTGGTGGTGGGCGGCAAGCCACAGCCAAAGGTCACTTGGTATTTTAATGGAAAGGAAAGATTAGATGGTAAGTAATTAGAACATTATATGTTTTTAAATCATTGACATTCGTAAAAAATAAGACTAAAAATAAGAATATAGAATTTAAACAAATAACATAACATAGAAAATACGACTCACTTGTTTTAAAGTTAAGCCTTACAGTTTATTTTTTGTACGCTTATTAACACTACTCCGATCTATAGAACTAATTTTAGTTATGATAATTTGTTATCTATCTTATAAGAATACTATTCATGACAGGCATATTCCGGCAAAAATTTGTTTAGTTACATTTGAAACGTTCTCAAATGTTACTAAAGTAATTGTTGTGGTTGCACCAGTTCATAACAAAATAGTATGCAACTGAATTAAATCCCAGAATTTTCATTGCAATACACGAACCAATTTTAACAAAATAATATAATATTCCATTGAATACACAAACAGTAGTTTACATACGTAATAGCCTTCCAGTTAATTCATACCAGTAGAGTGTGGTATTAGAATCCAATGTGTAATTTATCAGATGCCGCGTGACCTGTTTAGTGTACAGATAACTGTATGCGCTGTAGGTATTTGATAAGGTAATTAATGGCATTTGAAATTGGATGTTTTATCGTTTACACTAATTTTGTCATGCTAATAATGGTGTGGACTCGCTTTTGGTTATATGAGATTTGAATGTAGGATTTAAGATTTCTCTTGTTACCCATACCGTTAAAATAATTTTATTAGTTTTGAATACAAACAAACACAAATCGCCAACACTAATATAAATATATTATAAATACACCACTGTATCATTTACAAATTGAATCATATATGTTATATAATAATTTTTATAAATTATATTATATATATAAATAAAATGTAAATATCTGTTTGTAATTTCCAATTAACAGCTTTCACTTAATGCATGAAAGTATATACCGTGCTAATACATAAAAAAAACATTGTTTTTAATTTTTGCCTGTTTGTCTGTTTGTTCTGGCTAATCTCTGAAACAGCTGGGCCCATTTTAAAACTACTTTTACTGGCGTCTAGCTAATATTATAACAAGTAACGCAGTCCACTTTATTTTTAAATCATATTCGGCGCGGACGAAGTCGTAGGCACAGATAGTATGTTTAATATTTATATTGTCTCTTCATGTAGAGGTTATATAGCCTGCTGTCTAAACAAAATTTTGTGGTTTCGATTTCCAAACGGGACAATTCTGTTTGTTATTGATTTTAGATGATTATTTCCGGACGAGGAAGTATATTTATTATTTTAGAAAAGCACGCACATGTTAACTAAAAAACAGTTTGAAAATATGCTTCAAGTCACAAAAAGCGATTAACCAATACTTTATTTATTTGTATTGTGATGATATAAAATTACGTTTAGAGCTCAGATAACATTGGAAATTGAAGTTATTTTATATTAAAAAAAATATTTATGAAAGATATTTTATCGCAAATAACTTAGAGATATTCTCAATATTGAAATTAACAATAATTAGAACAAGGACATCAAAAGCGTCATTTATTATAATAAAAATTATTTGGAATAACTTTTGATGTCGGAACAATAATTAATGCTTAACTACTCGTAATATAGTTTCCTTAAAAAGATATTCGTCGTTTACTGTGATATTATAAATTATTTGCCGTAGAGTAAAAGTGTAAATGTTGGTGCATCACCATCCATCTAGTGTAAGTAAAGTAAAATGAATCATATGAAAATGTTGTGTATTCAAATAGCTGTAATATATTTTGATAGCGATCTGTTGAACGGCTTAGATGAAATGATCAAATGTGGAAAATCTTTTTCTGTCAAAAAATATTTTCCTGACTATTAAACCGTGGTATTTGGTATATATTTAATAATTTTAAATTATTTACACAAATAAAATATTTTAGCAATTTAATTTCAAACGAATTCCCAATACCACTTCCTTACAGTTCAAACAACGCCGAATTGTATCGAACAGTAAGTGCTTACTTAGCGATGTATTTGTATTTATTCTATTTCTTTTTCTGTAAGGGGATAACAAACTTTATTCATATCTCTATACAGAGTAGAATGCAGTGAATTCTACCGATGATAAATAAAATTCTAATATATAAAAGTTAACTCGGAATAAAAATGTATGTTTGTATTTTTCAACCAAATATCAATATTAATTCTAAAGTTTAAGTTTCTTATTTGATATTATATCACATCCAGATATCGAACCCCTTTACTAGTTATGCCAACGACGTTAGCATGGAATATATTTTTTTAAAGCAGTCTCAATTACTTCTTAAAACAATAACTATCCGTCAGTTTAAATCCTATTAAAATCGGTCCAGCCCTTCCAAAGATTAAGTGTAACAAACTGTCAGACAGACAGACAACATTAAAAAGAAAAGATTGTTTATGCATGCACGTATATATTTTTATATTCATTGAATGAAACGCTGTTAATTTGGAATGTTAATATGTATAATTATAATGCAATTACTATATTTAAATACTATTAATATTTCGCAATAAAAAGATGCTATAAATGTCCTAACAAAACCTTATCGAACTAAAATTAAGTTTTTTCTGTATATTTAGGGGTATTTCATTAAATATATGGACCGTCTTCCATACACCACCCAATTTGACCCGTTGACCGCTCATTTGCGCAGCCACTGAGTTCGGCACGTACTAAATTTAGGAGAATAAATGTAGTCTAAGATATCTTTATTTTTTGTACCGAATATTTTTTATAAAGTTTTTGGTTTGTTTTAACGAATGTTGCATTTTAATTATGGTGTAAAGTTTCTTTTGTTTTCATATAAAAATATATAAAAGACTATTATTTTTATATGATAATAATTATACATTTATGGCCATAGTAAAAACTTATTAAAGTTTTATTTCTCTTTTGTTTGCTTTAAAAATAAATAAATGACTTAAAATTTTATATATACGTATATTGTTATATGTTTTGGTTTAATTAAAAACTCTTTTTCATAATAACTGTCACTTATTGAAAATATGAGATTCATTACCCAATTGGTAGCACTGCAATATCTCTACACAGTTTTATGTAAATTGTTCCAAAATTTCATAAGTTCTGCCTCAACATACACTTATAATAAGACTAAAATGTTACTAGAATGTCGAATGAACCCGATATCAAATGTTGATATTAGACACTATATACAAAATTGCACCAGTTAATAATAAAATAGCAAGCCTCACTATTTGGTATTCCAGGCAGGGCTGCACCCGACACCTGCATTCCTCATCCGCCTCAATCTTGAGATGAGAATATTTTACAGGGCAAATAGATTTGAAGTGAATTCATACGTGTATCTAAAACGGATTGAATGTTAGAAAGATACATCCTCTCCTACAATAGTTCAATATTTTATATATTAGAAATGATATGCCAAGTCACGGATATAATCTGGATAAGTGCAAAAATCATACAATATCTAACATTTATAATCCTGTTATGATATTCTGAAGCGGTTTCTAATATCACTTCTATGAATATGTTAGGACGGTTCATCTGTTGGCTTGAACGAAATAGTTATCTTCTTGTCATATACGAGTGTATGTATGGTACATTAATTTTTAATATTTCTTTCTACTTTCGAATGGAATAAAAATAATAGATTCAACTACAATTCCATTAAAAAAATGTATTATGTTGCAGTGAAATGTATGTAATTATATGTTAAATGCATGTCTTTACTGCAATAATATATCAATCACATAACACAGCTCTACATACGCAGTGGAACAGAGAGCATCCCAAAATTCCTTGTCAGTTTTATTTTAATCGCTTTAGAATACTGTCCAATTTTAACCTACTATAAATAAAATCTAACTTACCTCAAAACACTACCAAAGAGTCTGTCAATGCCTTTGTTTAAAATAAATAAAATACCCGAAACGAGAGGCGAAAAGTGAAAAATGTTGGAAGATTTCACCACTTTATGTTTCAAGTAACTCTGAGTATGCACGTCAAATACAAGGAAATCCCTGGAGGAAGAATTTGGAAATTCTGTTAGAAATGTAGGAGCTAAAATGTATCTTTGATGGTTATGAAATATGGCTTGGCGGTTTCTGCCAGATGGAAACATGTTTTTAATAACAACTTTTGAATCTTCGAATAGTAAGTCTATTCTATCAATAAATATTAAGGTCCAGAACACATCAAGATTGTTTTAGGTTTACCTTTCTTTGAATATTATAGAAATATACCAAAATTCAACCAATTTGCCGTTAATTTGATTCATTTATACCACTGAAGTGATAGATATACTTCTTTAATACTTAATAAAAATATTTTGATTTGAAACCCAGGGGCTATGATGTAAATAACACCCTTAACTATCAAACATAACCCTTTTGTCATTACATCCTAAACAAATGTTATTAATAGACCAAGTTAACATTGTCCGAGCTTATTATTTATTGCGAAAACAAAATATTCCGACGCTGAATACAAATTACCAACTAAAGCGGTAACAGGATGGATGTTGAAAGTTTTCAAATTTATACGAGGTGCTAACGAAAATGCAGATTTCGAAACTTCACTCAAAGCACTTTGATGAAAGTTTGCTTATTGAAAAGGTTCCCCATGATATCGATGGTGTTTTGTAAGAAATTATTAGATCTATGTTAATACGCAATTGCGATACCATACAACTCGATATCAGAGAAAAGCCCTATGCTACAGTTTTAGTTCTTGAAGATTCGATGAATTTTAATTTATATTACTCATGAAATAACAAAATAAAGAAACAAAAACTAGTACGAAATTGCGTAGATATATATTAGTATAAAAAATTGTTTGAAAAGTGGAACTATAACAAAGTCAACATTGTTTATTAAAAATGTTTTCTTTTATTACGGCTACCGCTTCGGAAATGTAATTGCCAGAGGAGAACAAACGATAAAAACTCAGTCAGATTGTCGTTTGTAATTGTTTTTAAAGCCACAATATTACAACCTATTACAGTGAATTGTATTGTTGCAGATTTAATATATATATATTTAGAAATTGTAAAGGCTCAAATAAAGAAAATCTTGACTGATTTTCGAATTATATTCACATATTTCTAACTATATACAAAATTTTAATGGTAAAATTAATAAAAAAATATAAAAAAACTTTCTATAAAAATAAAAATTTCTGAAAACTGAATATCACCGACAGCCATCAAATATCAGAGCCGGTGTCCAATCGAATATTTTCCGCACAGTTTACTTTAACGAAAATTGAAAAAAAAAAACTAGAAAAGTAACGAAATTCAAACATTGAACTTTTTCAAAGCGAACGGTTCTGACGAAGGAATTGATGGATTTATATTGTATTTGATATCCTGGAAAAAGATTTCTTTGAATGGTTATATCAATATAGCACGAGAATTCATATTCATTCTGTTTACGTATTTTTTTCACGGTACTCCTCCAATACTTAGAGTACAAGTTGATTCTGAACGGTCAATTAGTTCTAAATATTTTGTATGCACATGTAGTTTCAATAATAATGCAATGAAAATGAGCAAATCATTGGAATCGAAAATTAATCAAAATCGAGAATTCGATCACATTGAGATTGCAAAATCGTTATCTACCAGCACTACCATTAAATTCCTTTCTCGTCATCGGCTTATGAATTACTCTGATAAATATAACCAGTGTCATAATATATACAAGTAGATACAATGACAGTACCTTTTGATAAATATTTTTCATTACCATTGAAAATTCTTTACCAAAAATTCTAACCTTTTAGCAACTCCATAGCAGTTCGAGTGATAGTTTGAAAAATTCTTTTCAAATTCAAATCTAACGGAGAACGAGCTGAAATATTGAAGCTATCTGTTTGCAGTGCTTCTCAAAGTTTACACTCATTTGAATGTTAGGCCTCCAAGGTGTTTCTTTATGGATCCCGTGTAAATATTTATAGGCTTTTTGGGAGAAGATATTTTGATACCCTCTCATCCAACCTTTAATTATTTAAATCGTGTAATATAAACAATGATATAATAATATTTTAATATATGTTAATATATTTTAATCTATATAGTAACATGTGAAAGGATCTGATTTATTGATTCTTATAAATAAATCAGTTATTTTTTATTATCTTTGTAAGGTAAAAGAATTATGATAAAAAATAAAGTCAATCATTTCAAATTATTTTAACAATATTGACGGTAGAATATAAATTCATTTTATAACACAAAAAAAAAACATATTGAAAAAACTTAGAGCCACTGTCCATCAAAACGCACTGGATCGGGCTTAACTAACATTTTACACATGTCAGACCTATTGATACTGGATGTATTTTAGATCGAAAATGCAATGTTTCGCATTGTTTGTTATATGGCATGCCAGCAGTGGCAGTTGGTTATGGACTGGCATGTAAGTGGAACTGTCACACCGATTATATAATAAAAGATGAATCAGAGAACTGACAATATACAAATTTTAACTAAATATTTAAATTTTATTTGGTATAAAATACATATTTACGTAAATTTGACTAATTTATTTATTTATTTGCAAAGGTTATTAGTATAAAAATCTTATTTTTGTAGTTATCCAGTTTTTGATTTGATTTTCCTTTACAATATAAAATTTTACAAAATTTTCTTGATTGTAGTATGTACAGCAAAATAAAATATTTATTTTTAATCTATTAAGTATATATTTTTTATATTCCTTAGGATATAATATTCTCTACTTTAAAATCCTACCTTTCGAATGCTTTGCAACAATTATATACTCTAGAGAGATGTTGTCTGTCAGTTAGTCATGTTAATTTGCGAGAACCTCCAACGGTTCCTTAGTTTCCGGACATCCTCTTGACTTAACATATACATACACACATCTCTCTGAATCTACTGCATTCGCTTTATAAGATATATTCAACTTACTATTAAAGCTTAATTTATATAAAATTTTTTAGTAACAATTTTTTTGAAACATTAAACAAATAACCAATTATAAAATTCGTATTACATACATTTGTATATTACAAAAAAATACAAACACAAAACTTCCTTATTCACAATCGGTAATTTAAAATATAGCACAGTTCACAGTTACATTTTAATCAGTGAATATCGTCCACTCCAAATAAATTCCAACGATATGTGAAACTAATCTTAAACTAAACAAAGATATCATACTGGATATGGCATTTAGTATAAATATATTAATTACAAATCCTTTCTAAAGAGTATTTATAATTTATCTAACTACTAGAACAACCTGTTTAAAATTTTGACTAATTATCGTTAATTTTCAATTTAAATTGTCTAAACTTATATTTATCTCATATACATATCATGCTTTAGCTCAAATATAATAGTTTATATATATAAATATATTAATAAGTGCATTTCTAAAACATCGTAAGCAGATATAAGATTATTTTATTGGGAACGAGTTATAAAAATATATTTAATTATATCTGTCCAGTCCAGTAGCGTAAATCTATATAAAGCAGTGTGAAACAATTGGAATTTTAATTTAGAATTTTAATTAAAAAGGTCTCGAGTGACTTTTCATAGTTGAGATTATATATTTTTATCTTACGACTCTAGATTATTCATACTATATAGTATATAAATAAACAACTATATTTTATTCTTAATTTAGTTTCTAATATCTGAATAAATTTATAAATCTCTTCTGTATTTTTATTATGTATCTTGGTTAAAAATAATTTATATTTAAATATAATTTCTACCCAATACAGTTATCTAAGCTCACTGTTGCATTATATTAAACATAAAAGAAATTCAAGATTACGTTTGTAAAGGCGTTTCTTTTGATATAAGCAGTATTTTAAATATTATTTTATCAAAACTACATCTTAATATTATATGTATATTATCTATTATCATCTCCTTACACGTATCCCTATTTTGAGGTCGATGTATATTTTCCTTCCATACTTCCCTGTTACTCGTTATCTCTGTACACACTCTTTTCTCTTCCATATCATCTTTCATGCAATCCATCCATTTTTTCGACCGTCCGCTACCTTTGCCTCCCTCCACTCATACCTAACACTCCCTTGATTGTATGCCTTTCATCCCTCCTCATGATATGTCAAACGACTACCTCTGATTTTTTCTGTCACTGACGCTACTCCCAGGTTTCCCCTATTCTCTAGGCATTTAATATTCTTAACAATACATGTGACAAATTTAAAGAGAAGCGTTCTAACTTATTAGGTATACATTGAAAACTTATAATTAAACCTTAACAAAGGTGCTTATATAATAAGGTAACTTAACCTGAATTTCGTGAATTTGATAAGCGGAATCGAATATTGAAGTTTGATTCAAACTTTTGAATATTGTATGCAACTTTTGGTTCTGGCTCGTTATTATGACGTTGTACGAAGTTATTAAATTTAATGAATCTATCTAATTAGTGAAATAGTATGAAGTGGAGTAAATATAAAAATTATAATAATAACTATAAATTAAATTTATTATAAATTAATTAATAGTACATTAAATATAAAAATTATAATAATAACTTTGAATTATGGGTGATACAACAATTATTTTAGCATTTTTGTTTATTTATTTTGTTTATGCTTGTAAGGTTGCTAGCAATTCAAATTTTTTTAAATAAAATTGATGATAGATTTTTATCTAAGTCAGTATACAAGATATTTTTTTCTTGGAGAAAAAAATCTTTCGACGAGAAAACGAGAGCTTGATTAAGCTGTAATTAAGATAAAATTAAAACTCTTGATTTTGCCAAAAAGATTTTTTGCTGACTTTATTGACTGATATATTACGGAAGTTTAATTGCATCTTAATCTAGTAGATAATGTACTATTAATACAATAACTACATAGTACTAATTAAATTAATAATATAATAAGTAAATAATTAGATCATAACAAATATGAACGTTACTTTTAGCAGTCCTAATTAAACCATGCATTTCACACAGACCATTATTTATATAAAATTATGTAAATAAATTTTAACAGTGCAACTTGCATAGAAAATTTCACAACATTTGCCCTTCATTAGAAAATCTAATTAATTTTAATGAAACGCGCTCCGACTGATTTCCCTCGTCGACAACTTCCTTTGGTCCAAATGTATATATTTATTAAATTATTGTGTATCGATACTATGATAGTTTGTGCTGCAATTATTTAATGTACAGTATTTTAAATTTATTCTGATAAAAAAAATATAGATTAAAACATAAAATTTGAGAAAATATAATTCACAAAAAACTTTTAGGATTGCTGCCATATTTAATTAAAATTTACTTAAAATATTGTCTATAACCACTGTAAAAAGTAAGTAAATACAGGCCTTTTGCTGGTTTGAGAGGAAGAAATTACATTATCAACTTATTTTCAAGACAAATTTTGGATTTGAAAAGGCTTGCATATTATTTATTTCAGGAACTTGTTTTGTTTCTTATACACTTACATTTCATTACGTACATCTCAACATTGGACTTAATTATTCACTATACTTAAATTATTAAATGTTTATTAAGGTAAAGAGATATCATTGCATCACAATAAAGTACTTACAATTGAAAAGCTGCATAAACCCCATATCCATATGCATATTAGGGGTGTACAACTTGCAGCTTGTATGTAATTTAGTTGAGGACCGCAAGCTTTGTCGCCATTGCGTTCTTAATAGAAGACTTGGAACTGGCCCAAAGTGGAGGAAACGGCGGGTGATATATGAATGTTGGAATTGAACATGTAGTGATTATAATATTTTATATTATACTAGCCTTTGTCTAGGTCGAAAACATTGTACATAGTGGTGACGATTCCAAGGGTTATCTTTCACATGCAAACACTTTCAAAAAATTATCTTAATTTGTAGATTTTAATATAAAAAATATATATTTCAAATCACTTCATGGTATTTTCAATGACATCTATCAAGGAATTCGTTTTTTATTTGAAAGAAGAAACAAGTTAATTAAAGATAACATCCCAATGCTTTTAAAGGTATTTTATTGAAACAACATAATATTATTAAAGAAAAACAAGGCGGCAATACAAATGAAATTAAGCATAAACAAAATTACAAATTAAAATCGCCCTCTCTCATATTTTACATCGGTCTCAAAGTTCACAACTAGTAGAGATTTTAGCGATGTTGACGGAAACTTAGTTCAAGTTATCTTAGCCGACTCACGGTTATTATTACACTTCCCCTGTTTTCGTCTGTCTGTTCTTATGAAAGTTTATATCTCCATGCATATAAAACGTGCAGAGAATGCACATGGTATGCTGAAGATAATTGAGTGACAAACCCAATTTTTAGACAGAATTCATTTCCTGTAGTCTATTTCAATGTTTTGTAAGATAGTACCTAGTTAATATTCCATTCAGCTTTGACCAAAGTGAAGTACGAGTAGTCTCACGTGCCAGTAATTTCACAGGCTCTACCTCCTTCAATCCACGCAATCCCTATTTCATGAAAGTTGAATGACAGGCAGGTCTGTGGAATCTATTACGAACTACCGCTTGCACTGAAACTTGGCTAATTACTACCAACATACCATCTAATAATTGTAACATGTATTCATTTTGATGCCCTTAAAAAGGAGGTTTTAAACAAAAGAATTGAATATAAAAGAATGCTATAAGTTTAACTCAACCATTTTCAAATCTGAAACAAGAATGCTAACTTTTAAAGAGCTGTTCACGGCTCTTTGAATAAATGATTGAATTTAAACCGATTTCGAGTGTGAAAACTTAGATTCGCAATAATGCACAGAAACTTGCTACTCCGCCAAATAAAATTCGGTTTGGGTTCGCAACGACTTTTCTCGGAAAGGACCGCTTCATACAACAATAAATAAGTTATATAAGTAATTTTAGCTGTTTGTGTTTAAATTTATGGAGTGTTTTATTCACTACAATAACAAAAGAAAAGTTTTGCCAGTATAAACAATATAAATTAATATTTATTAAATTATATATATATATATACGATCATATAAAATTAATTACAAATTCTCCAATAAATTCCTTTTGAAAACTGATTAACCTTTAGTTACAAGTTTAATAATTTCATTAGATACACCATATATGAAAGTTTGTCAAGCTTATGTTTAGCAGAATATTATAATATTTTAGTGCAAATCTTATATACATAAAATTTCTAATCGTTTCCGTCTTGTCTTTCTGTCAGATGTTGTCGTGTTATATTACAAAATTATTAAAAACTAATTACTAGATACGACAACTCTTAATAAGGAAATAACTTTTTTACTTAATATATATTTAATAGTGAAAAACTTAAACAACTTTATACTCTTGTTATACTTATCTGACCGAATTATCACATAATTTAGTCTTAAAAACAATTTTCTTCGTTTGTAGATTCTTTTAGAAAAGTAAATAAAGGAAATATGAAACATTGCGAACATTAAAATACTTACAAACACCCACATCTTTTTCATACCGAGATCCAATTCTTAGTACCGCGATCCATTCGTTTTCATATTTATGATGAAAACAATTAAAAAATGAAACTCAAAATATAAACATAGTTCTCATTAAAATATAATATTAATAAAAATAATAAAGTTACTTGGAAATCTTTTGAAAATGTTAAATAAATATTTAAGACGAAGTTAATATTTTGTAGTCATATTATTTGGTTATTAATTTTAATTTAGTTTCATTTACCTATCAATAAACACAACTAGTGCGATTTTCCAAAATTATTTTTTAAATAACTACCTATTTGTTCTGTGGTTATTGACCCTGATTGTTGAAATAAAGATCGTGGGTTCGATTCCCCATGGGATTGTTATTTGTATAACCTACGGACCGCTGAGCTTAGTTTGAGTGTATATTGTGTCCGCTTTTTCTATGGAAAAAAGAAAGAAATCAATAAATATAATTTAAAAGACTTTTTCTTCTTTCATAGTGGAATATTTAAGACAAATAAGTATCATCTTTATCATTAATCATTCAATCCAATAAGCAGAGTCGCAGATAAAACTTCTACTATTGGTAAATTTGATATAAAGATCAGTGAAAGACAAACCGTACAAGAATACTTCTCTATAAATTCATACATATTGCATGACGACTTTACATAACACACGGTTGCATTCTGATTTAAGTCGATATTCTAGAATTTTATTATATAACAAAAATGTGTCGCTAGAATTTTTTTATTACTATTTAAAAGATATCAAGTAAATAAACGACTAATTTATTTAAAATGGAAGTAACATAACTATTCAGTTACTACGACCTAACCGTTTTAGGTTTACGTTATGTTAGGAAAACTGCTACCTTGTGATCTTTACCCAAATTTTAGTGGATGCTTCAGAATATACGCAGTAGCATTTAAATTTTAAACTAGATATCCTCAAAATTCCTTGTTTTTCGTGTGAATAAACATGCTTTACAACACTTATTGGGTAGACCTCGAAGAATTCGGTCTGCCCATTCATTTGTACCCAACTTTCGAATTTTGGAAAAATTTCTTCACAGGAGGTCTTCTTATGACCCCCTGAGTCCGAAATGACCATTGGTCAAAAAGTTTATATATATATATATATGCGTGCGTGCGTCCAGATTCGACTTTTGTCAGCACGATAGCGGCTGCAGTTTCGCTCGAATCGGTTTTAAACTTTGTACAAAAATCAAACATCCAAAAATGAAGGTCAAGTTCGTTAACCAGAAAAATCCGGCCACAGGGGGCGCTAGGGCTTCACTTTTTCTGATTTCAGTTTTTCGACCATAACTTTTTCCCTATACAAAAAAGATCAATCGTGTTCATATCATATGATGTCTTTGATGAATCCCTATAACAAATGTAAATAAACCGAAAATCTAACTTCAATAACTTAGGGATGGGGGTAAAAAAACCGAAAATTTTTGGAAAAAAAATCATAACTTTTTTCTGGTAAACATTCTTACATTACAAGTATTTTTAACAGAAAGGTTATTTTTTACTCTAAATTTAAGTATCAAAAGTTTTTCCGTAGAAGGTACCGTTTCCGAGAAAAAAAATAAAAACCACTTTTAGCTTGAAAATTTAAGGTAGGTAAAACCACGGCAACTTTTTTCTGGTAAACATTCCCTCCTCGCAGATATTTTTAATAGAAAGGTTATTTTTTACTCTAAATTTAAGTATCAAAAGTTTTTCCAAAAAATATACCTTTTCCGAGAAAAAAAATAAAAAACGCTTTTTGCTTGAAAATTTTTGATGTAAACAACGGCATCATGTGTTATTCTTAGGAAGTGAGTTATATTTTAAACGAGTTACACACGAGGTCTACCCACGCGTGTCCCCCTGCGGGCACGGATTTTTTTTCAAGTCTCTCTTTTTCATTATTCTCTCACAATCATTTGAAAGTTTTCTAATAGATTAGATTTAGTCGTAAAATTTGCGGTACATAACAAATATACTCCCAGCCCCCACAAAACATATGTTTATTAGAACTCATCTCTTATTAATTACATAATGTTTATGAAGGTTAGAGTTAAAGTAGTAAGGTTAGATTTAATAGCAATTATTTTGTCATTTCAAGTGTTTTATTTATTAGTCTAATGTAAGTATAATTGTTTAACTTTTAGGATGACCGTGTTGACTTATTTCATGATATAATAATTAATTTATATGTATTATATAAATAGAATTTAATTTACAAAATAATAACATTTTTATTTATAACTGAACTTAATTCAATTTTTGCTTTAATATAGACAAATTACTACTTACTAACACAATTTAGTATCCAGAATTAGCATACCTCACTCCTGCTCGTATTATACATCTCGTATATATGTCATTATGTTATTATTATATATTTTAAGCATCAATATAATAAATGTTTAAGACATTACACAAACTAAGCACGTGTATGATATATGACCTGAGACAGGAAATTAACGTGCTATGTTCTTAAATGAGGTACATTACATGACAATACTTACCGGATATTAGGTTTTATAAATATAACTTGATTTTATGTCCTTTAAAATATTGTATATACAACATGGACTCATGGTTTTTGTCCATTTTGACTATGACGATAATAATACTATATATAAGTGTAAAATAATAGTTAAAATTTTATCGAGTTTTTTGGCGGTCGTTCGGTATACCAACTTAAAAACTTTTAACTCAATAATAATATATATTATATACAATTTAAAGTTACCAGGGACTTCGTCTGTTACTTCATAAACTATTATATCAATTCAAATTTCATCATTAACACCACCATCTATTGGCAACTTATACAACTTAGTAAGGAATTAAACACTATGTATAGAACCTGAAAATTACAATGACAAAAATTGAAGATTACTAATAGAGATAAATCTATTCTATCTTTTAACTGCTATCAAACAATAGATATTTATAAAATTTCATTAAAATCAGTTAAATGGTTTTGGAGATTAGCGCAAACAAACATCATGACAAGGGATTTTTATATATAAATATTATAAATATTCGTTTCACGATTAATTTAGCGATATTTTATATAATATAACAGTTTTCAAATGAATTAATAGCTTCAAATATATCCTGCTATCTTTTCATAACAATCTTTAACTGTACCAATATTTGTACGATTAATATTCGAATATTTTGAACCCCTGTTCAACTGCTGACACTACACCGTTGAGCTTAGATAACGAATTGCAAATATAACTTCAAACTCAAACAAATTAACTAAGACGAGACGACTCAACTTTTGCTATAAAACTGGTTTTATTGTTCAAATTACAGACACTTACTTGTATCAAATGTGAAATATATATAATATATTTAATACTAACTTCATTTGAATATGACTTTGTAATGTTTTCTTCTTAATGAAGATAAAAGTACCATAGAAACTATTGGGAATATGTAAGGAAATTAATAATAAATCTACAATCCGAGGTTGAAATTAAAAGATATTAGACAATACAAATCAGTTATTGGCAATAACAACTTAAAAAAATCCGTGCCCGCAGGGGGACACGCGTGGGTAGACCTCGTGTGTAACTCATTTAAAATATAACTCACTACCTAAGAATAATACATGATGCCGTTGTTTACATCAAAAATTTTCAAGCAAAAAGCGGTTTTAATTTTTTTTCTCGGAAAAGGTATCTTTTTTGGAAATACTTTTGATACTTAAATTTAGAGTAAAAAATAACCTTTCTATTAAAAATATTTGCGAGGAGGGAATGTTTACCAGAAAAAAGTTGCCGTGGTTTTACCTACCTAAAATTTACAAGCTAAAAGTGGTTTTAATTTTTTTTCTCGGAAACGGTACCTTTTACGGAAAAACTTTTGGTACCGAAATTTAGAATAAAAAATAACCTTTCTATTAAAAATACTTGTGATGCAAGAATGTTTACCAGAAAAAAGTTATGATTTTTTTTCCAATAATTTTCGGTTTTTTTACCCCCACCCCTAAGTTATTGAAGTTAGGTTTTCGGTTTATCTACATTAGTTATAGGTATTTATCAAAGACATCATATAATATGAACGCGATTGATCTCCTTTGTATAGGGACAAAGTTATGGTCGAAAAACTGAAATCAGGAAAAGTGAGGCCCTAGCGCCCCCTGTGGCCGGATTTCTCTGGGTAACGAACTTGACCTTCATTTTTGGATGGTTGATTTTTGTACAAAGTTTGAAAGCGATCCGAGCGAAACTGCGGCCGCTATCGTGCTGACAAAAGTCGAATCTGGACGCACGCACGCATATATATATATATATATATATATATAAACTTTTTGACCAATGGTCATTTCGGACTCAGGCGGTCATAAGAAGACCTCCTGTGAAGAAATTTTTCCAAAATTCGAAAGTAGGGGACAAATGAATGGGTAGACCGAATTCTTCGAGGTCTACCCAATAGATCGTAATTGTTAAAGATTAATTAATTATTTTTTTATTTATTTTTTTTTTTTTTATGGAAGAGGAGGGCAAACGAGCTGGCGGGTCACAGATGACTTGTGATCACCGCCGCCCATGAACTCTTGCAACATCCGAGGATTTACAAGAGTGTTGCCGGCCTTGTAGGTAGAAGTAGACGCCTTTTTTGAAGGTACCCATGTCGTACCGATCTGGAAATACCGCCGAAGGGAGTTCGTTCCACAAGCGAGTGGAACGTGGAAAAAAGGTCCTTGAGAACCGCACAGTGGAGGATCGCCACGCATCCAGGTGGTAGGGATGGTAAAGAAGTCGATGGCGCGCTGTGCGGTGATGAAATTCGGCGGTAGGCATCAGATCGTATAGCTCTTCGGAACACTCCCCGTTGTAAATGCGGTAGAAGACGCACAAAGAAGCCACGTCTCTACGCAATGCCAAAGAGTCCAGCCGTTCGCAGAGCACCGGGTCCCCGACAATCCGAGCGGCTCTCCGTTGTACGCGGTCAAATGGTAGAAGCTGATATTGGGGTGATCCGGACCAGAGATGAGAACAGTACTCCATGTGTGGCCGGACCTGCGCCTTATAGAGCGCAAGTCTTTGGCCAGGTTTGAAATACTGCCTCGCTCTATTAATCACTCCCAATTTCTTCGAGGCCAACTTGGCCTTGCTCTCCAGATGACCACGAAACTGACAATCGCTCGAAATGTCGAGACCCAGTATTCTGATACTTGGCGAGGCAATGAGGGGGGTGCTCTCGAAGAGCGGTGATACAACAAATGGGGTTTTCTTTGTAGTAAACGCGCAAACTTGTGTCTTTAGGGGATTGAACTGAACGTGGTTCAGTTCACCCCACTCAGAGATCATCCCCAAGGAAGTCTCTATAGAAGACACAAGTTTCTTTCGGAACTCGTCGACGTTTTCCCGAGAGAGACCTGCACGGCCGGAATATACCGCATCCCCAGTGCTGTCATCCGCATAACAATGTATGTTGGAGATATCCAACATATCATTGATGTGCAGGAGGAACAGAGTTGGGGATAGCACGCAGCCTTGGGGTACACCAGCGTTCACGGGCTTGGGGTCCGAGCAAAAACCGTCGAGAACGACCTGTATGCTCCGCCCAGTGAGGAAGCTAGTGATCCACTTGCATAAACTCTCGGGAAGCCCATAGGAAGGTAGCTTCGAAAGAAGCCCCTTGTGCCATACACGATCGAAGGCTTTCGCCATATCCAGACTAACTGCCAGACCCTCTCCCTTGCTTTCAATAACCGTTGCCCAACGGTGAGTGAGGTATAACAGAAGATCACCAGCTGATCGACCATGGCGAAAGCCATACTGCCGGTCATTGACCAACTGGTGATCCTCGAGGTACGTTAGGACCTGTCGGTTTATGATAATCTCCATTATTTTGGAGAGAAGGGAGGTAATGGCGATAGGTCTGTAGTTAGCTGGGTCCGAGCTATCAGCTTTTTTAGGGATCGGATGGACAAGGGCACACTTCCATGAGACCGGGACTACGCCTTTAAGGTAGGAGTGCCGAAATAGACGCGTTAGCACTGGAGTCAACTCAGGGGCGCACGTTCGTAGCACCAGTGGAGAAATGCCATCCGGCCCACTCGACTTATGAACGTCCAAGGAAAATAGAGTCTGCCTGATAGTTTTCTGCCGAAAAACTATTTCCGGCATTGATCTCTGACACCGCGGGATGATAGGCGGTGTCTTCCCTTGGTCGTCCAAAGTCGAGTTGGAGGCGAAAAGAGTGCCCAAGAGATCGGCTTTCTCTTTTGCCGTGTGGGCCAGAGAGTCATTCCCCATGTGCAACGGCGGTAGGGACGGCTGGCTAAAGTTGCCTAGACTGGCCTTTGAAAGCGCCCAGAATTTGCGCGTTCCAGGCGGGTACTTTGCCAGCTGATCCCCAATTTTGACGACATGCTTGAACTTTGCTCTAGCGATTTGCCGTTTGAAGAATCTGGAGGCACGGTTGTATTTCCTCTTCAGAACTCTAGAGTTCGGATCCTTAGTGACTAACGCATTGGCCCAAGCTTGATAAGCCTGCCGTTTGCCAGCTGCTGCAGCCCTGACAGACGCATCAAACCAAGGCCGCGATCTGCCACCAAGTGGTACCACAGAGCTTGGTACAAAAAGTTCCATGCCCTGAAGTATCACATCAGCTACAGCCGCAGCGCAGTCACTAGGATCGTTGGAAGGGAAACAAATCGGCCCCCATGGGTAGGATGCAAAAAAAGACCGCATTCCATCCCAATCCGCTGACTTGTAGTGCCAAACGCGTCGAGTCGCAGGTCTTGTGCGAGCTGGGCGTTCAATGGGCACTACACTCCGTACCAAGCAATGATCAGAGGACCCTAAGGGAGCCTCGACAGTGACTTGGTACTTTCCGGGATGTGTAGTCAGCAGAAGATCCAACAAAGAGGGCGTGTGGCTGTCCACATCCGGTAGACGAGTGTGCGTCTTTACCAGCTGGGACAGACCATTTGCCAGAGCAAAGTTAAACACAGATCTCCCCGCGTAGTCGGTTGCACGTGACCCTAACCATTCGGCATTGTGCGCGTTGAAGTCCCCGAGGACTACGACTTCGGCGGAGGGAGTCAGAAAAAAGTGGGGTGGGAGTGAGAAAGCAGGTCGTCAATCTTCGCTTGAACGTGGCCCAACAGTTGATCTGTTTGTGCATTACCACTATGGGATCTGTAGAGGCACGCGTAGAATCTGACGTGATCGTCCATGTCCACGCGCAGCCAAAGCACGGACAGGTCCCGACCTTCAAAAAACTGAAGGCGACGGTAGCAGATATCCTCCCTTACGAACACAGATACCCCGGCGTGTGGTATAAAATGATGTTCTAGTTTATACCCGGGGTATGATAGGTACGCTGTGTCGCTAGGTTGAGATATCTGCGTCTCCGTCAAAAACAACAAGGCCGGCTGCGCCGTCTCAAGGTGGTAGTGGACGGCGTTTAGGTTCGAATGAAACCCCCGGATGTTACAAAAGTCCACATCTAGAGTGGAGCGGGGTGCCGCTGTTTGCCGTCGTTTGCCCTCAGAAAACACAAAGTGCGATACTTTGCCCGCCCCAGATACGACGGGCAGCCCGAGCAAAATCCGACGATCATTCCCCCGATTTTGCTCGGGGAGGGGGTCCCCGGCTTCATCAAAGCCGGTACCCTCCTGGGGTATTTTTCTTTTATGTATCGCGT
Source organism: Melinaea menophilus ssp. n. AW-2005 (assembly GCA_918358695.1). Classification (NCBI taxonomy): domain Eukaryota; kingdom Metazoa; phylum Arthropoda; class Insecta; order Lepidoptera; family Nymphalidae; genus Melinaea; species Melinaea menophilus. Next base: position 5,147,481 of record OU911043.1, read on the forward strand.
TCATGTTTGGCGGGGGGGGGGGATTGGGCTTCCGGATTCTCTCACTCACCGACGGAACATAACCAAATGAATTTGGTTACTACACGTCGGTCTTCTGTGAGAGGGTGGTCCTTCCCCGGTCGAGCCAGCCCAATACGAGCTGCAGTCAGATAACTACAGCTAGGCTCTACCACCTAAAAGAACCTACCACTTAATTAATTAATTGTCAAGAGACAAGACAAGAGCTATACTTCTCTGCCTTATTTCATGTTCATACTAGGATACCCATTACAATACTACAGTACCCTCAATGTTATTGTGCACTAACAAGTTTGTGACCATAGCTCTAAATACCATATTTTATATTTATTTATAATAATTTAGTATGTGAATTATATTAACTCCTGTAATATATAATTCAATCAACTTCCACTCTGTATAAGTTTCTAAGATAAACTGGGGAGAGTACTAAAATAAAATTAGGTCAACCCATATCGTTCCTCCTTTATTATTTAAGAACATGAAAATTTTCTCATCATATTTACCATTTAAATATAAGTATTTGACAAATAATATATATATAGATGGTTGAAATAAATTATCTTGTTCCAGCACAAACAATAACCGACCAGTCATCAGTGCAGCATGTACTGCCGGTGACTGTGACGCGAGCAGAGCTGGCTGGCGAGTTGATGTGTAATGTATCATCTGCAGCTATGGATCGAGCAGTGCTGAGGAAAGTCCGACTGGATGTTAAGGGTAAGCTATGGAAGAAATATGTAATGTTACTTTTAACAACTGACTCAACTTCAACAGAATACATAGTAGACATCGGTGTCCATTAACTCTTAGTGCTTGATAGGTAACGCTCATATACCACATGATTTAATACAGAAAAACTATTTTTCAAGAATTTATTATACGCAGTGATAACTACTTATTTTCTCAACCAGAGTGATATCTTATTTATGTCTGATATTCTTCCGAAAGCATCCAACTAAATGTTAAGCATTTAAGCATAACACTTTGAGTTGCTGTGTAGTCTACACCGAAAAAGCCTCAAGTTATTAAAAAAATTGTTGAAAAATTTATTAAAATCTATATTTTAAATACATGCACTGAACTACGTACTACTAAAATAATATTCTATTCAAACGTTTAAAAATCTAAAGGCTTTTATTATAAAGGCTATAAATAAAATTTATTTCTGGATAACCTTTGAAATATAAGAAAGTTTTCGTTAAATTTGCATAACGAATACCGAATCTGGGTGACATTTTACGTTTTTCCTCACTTTAATTTTGCGAAAGAATAAATTTTCATTAAGAACATTCCTTGATACCGTGTAATTAATGGGTGTAATTATCCTCGGACTGAGATAACGACAACTCGGCGCTAATATTCTTTGTTCTGTGATTGACATTTATAACGGTTGATGTTTTTTTTTCTAATTTAATGAAGAGGAAGTAGATTAGAAGAGTTTTTTTTATATTATTTTACTTTTTTGGATATAAAATATAAATTAATATTAATAACTATGGACAGAAAATTATAAAAACAATTTACTTAACTTTATTTTAAGAAGAAGAATTAATATATTTTAAAATTTTGTGTTTCGTAGCCTTATATATAGTCCGACTTATAAAGAAGCTTAAAATTTATTTAAATGACTATTGAATAGCAATGTGTAACAAACATACTAAGCCTTTTAAATTATTATTTTAATAACGAATTTGTTTAAGTCTATAACTGTATACAGTTTCATTTACAGTAAAGATTTACTGATTTACAAGTATGTATTCACTTCAAGCAGTAAATTTATCACTTCGGCTTTGCCATTGCGTGTACTATCGACCCTCGATACTGCAAGGTGGTGAAATTTCCAGCCCCGTTCCGTAGGGATGGGAAACTGTCGATGTTTGGTATATCGAATAAAATTTTTTATTTATTTCCAATACATTATTGTTAACAACTTATATGATATATTAAAAACTATTAAATAAATGTAATCTAATTTTCACACTATACTTTTATGGATTGGAAATAAGGTATACTGACACAATATCCCACTTTTGTGAAAAAAATATATGTCCATTTATAATAACAATAGTATAACAATTTCATCAACACGGATGTAACTCGAACCTGGGTCCTTGAGGAAACATATATTTATCTTAAAAGTAATTCTCTAAAAACTAACATATTAGCCATGTGTTTAGTACGTGTGACAACCAAATCATGCATTTCTTTAAAAATAAATACAATATAATATTTTTTTCGTGATTATAGAACAGACATAAAAACATATACTTATATAAAAACATATACATTTAACATTAATAATTTGAAACTAAAAATAGGTAATTGAAATATAAAACTCGATTATTAATAGAAAGACTATCGATATTTACACATCCCTAACTATCTTGCCACTTATTAGCAATACGGCTGGCAATTTATCGGGCGGGCTCAGAAAATTGCTCGTACACTCCGACCAAGTTAAGTGATGGCTTAATGCGCTCTTATGTGCAAAATATCTATACATACAGATATAGAGATGTCACGTACAGATATTAAAATATTCATAAGTCTGTTTTGGATTAAAAGTAAATGAAGGGAGGAGGAGGAGGAGAAGGAGGAGGAGGGGGGAGGAATTTACGTACAAAAAACATTATGTATATTATGTAACAATCAATACGTGTATAATGAAATTACATTAACTTTGTTTCCAGTGACAAATTCTAAACTAAACCTAATAAATACTATTTAGTAGAACATTAGTTAAGTTTAGCGATCACTTACTGTACACACATTGATATATTGACAATTGTCGATTTATAAGCAGGGTGAAACTATTTATATTGACAGGGAGGGACTTAATTAATTGCATATTCATTTAATTAAATATTACAACAGTATTAATGAAATATGTAATTTAGATCTTTATTAAATATTTGTGTTGTAAGAGCAAAATAATCCTTGTTTTAATAACACATAATTTGTTATTTTAGTAATATATTCACGTAAAAGCTGCAGCTGCGAATATATCAAAAGCGTCATATTGTTTTTGATATATGATGTTAAAAATGTTTACAAAGAATCTTTATATAAATTTTATTGTGTTAAATATATTATTACTGAAATGTTTTTATACCCAACTATAATATTTAATTTATAAGAATTACTGAACAACCTAATGGTTGTTCATTAATTCTTCTCCATATGTATCCGAATATAAAGAGTAAACTTAAAAATATTTGATACATAAAAATTAAAGTGTAACTCTTGTCTTACACAGACCAGACCAGACCAGACCAGATTCCTTTAGACCAGGTCCCAACAAAAATAATTTATCCAACCCTAAATAGAGCCATATCAAAACAAAAATTAATACCACTAACGCAGAAGGTTCTAATGACTTTTTAAATATTAATTATATGTAAAATATACATTTCACACAATTACGTCCCTGGGTCCTTGATATATGGGGCGGTCAGAACCCCTTACAGCGTAAGTAATGGGCCAATCATCACATTCGATGGTATTGTGTTGGTACAAACTAAAAGATATAGCGATTTGTAGTTACCTATTAGTTTTAAAACGTCATTAGATTTTGTTTAGTTTTAGTTTTAGTTTTATAAAATCTTGACCGAATTTGAAACTTTGGAATTATGAGTAAAAATATCTTTTAATATTTGCTGCGATTTAAATGAAATAGAGGTAAGAATATTATAATGATACAGTAACTATGAAATGATCCGTTTAAAAGATAAACAGAAAAAATACTCAAAATATATTCTAATACTTTAATCTAGTTATCAGCAATCAGAATGTAATATTATTATTATTTGCTGCCTTAATTTTATTTCTAATTTAAAGCGTAAACGGTAAGCATGGTTAGATAACACAGTTTTAATATAATAAAAATATTAAACTCTGAATATATTAACACTTAAACCGTCTCTTATTTTATGAGTATTAGACCCCAGGCCATTTTCAAGTAAAACTAACGTAAATAATAACGTAGGCGAGTGAGTCAATTGCTTTCAAAGTGGATCGGATTATGGATAAAATTATTTATTATGTATGACATGATTATATCGTGATCTACGTGTTCGTTAAAAGCTTCGAATGTGAAGTAACAGTGTTTGTTTACATTCGAGACATAATTTGATTTATATTCCAAAAATAGTACCAGAAATATAATCAAAGAATATTTATTGAGGTTGTTATAATATTTCACTCTATTTTACGATAATTTCATTTATTATAAAAAGTGATCCGTAACTTTGGCAGTTTCACAATAATGGCTTTTTACAATTGCGATTTTTGTAGACTTTCTTTAATTTATTGAAAGAAAAATACGATTTTATATTTTTAAACAAATCTTAATAACATTATTTATTATTGTTTAAAAATATAATATTATATTTCATAATAATTGTATAATAAAGAATATATATATCCGCTTTGGAACTGCTTATTTTCATTTAAAAATAGGGATGTATAAGATATACTATCATATCGTACATTATCCTCAATCGTCAAAACAATGCAATTACTTTTCGATTATGACCGAACTAATAACCAATTTTCTTTGGTTATAGGATTTTATGAGACAAATATCGCAAGATGGCTGAATTAGGATTATTTTATTGCATATACAGTGATAACGGTCGCTATTTATTGGTTATTACGGAAAAACATATGTATTTATGTTATGACAACAAAAATATACACACAAACAACCAAATCATTGTTTATTTTATTCTAGTTGTTACCAATGATTTTATTTCCTGTTCCTTCCTTAACTTAATTCATAGAAGAATCATTTATCATCACTTAAAATTTATACAAAACCAAGCTTTGTGATTGTAAACTTAACTGTACTTTCAGCTAAAAATAATTCAGATTTTTGAAGTAAAAAAAATATTGATAATAATCATAGAAACAAAATATTTTTAATTTGACGTGTGCTTTTTATGTCTGCTGTAGAGATTTAATATGTAAAAACTAAACATCACTTATTTTATTTCCAGTGCCGCCAAACAAAATCGCAATATCGGGAGTGGGCGAGCATGCGACACAAGGAACACTCCTCACACTGATGTGCTCTGTGTCCGGAGCGCGACCAGCTGCTGTCATCGATTGGTTCAACGGTACACATAAGCTGAAGCCTGAAGAGCAAAATATACAGGTAAGGTCTTATTATAATAAATTTATTAAACATGACCCAATTAAATAATTTGTATATTTTCTAAATAAAGAAATCAACAGATTTATTATTAGAATATAAGGTAAGTTTATTTTAAAATATAAATCTTTCTAGCCGAAACATTTTAGAAGAAGATGTTGGAAAGTTTTGATGGATTTCATCTTCATTTTTCATTAAAAAGCATTGATTTGTGTATCAGTAAGCGAAATAACGTGCTGGATAACGTGCGTGCTTCTATAACATATTATTGTATCTGGTGTCATCAGAAAGATCGGTATTATGAATTCACTGTAACGACTTTTGTTTTGCTTCTTCTTTTCTTTTCTTCTTACCTAATAAACTATTTCAAAGACCGAGAGACAACAGTGATTTGGTGATTTTCTCGAAATCAATTTCATACAATACAGATTGTAACAGATTACACACTCATATAAAACAACTTCACAATCAAGAACCTTATCTGCAATTCTATATCAATTTAAATTTAATAAGACAACGTTATTCGCACCAAAAGGGTATCTGAAACTATTTCTAAATTAAATCCAATATTAATACCATCATGCCATCATGCCATCTCTTCTAGTTTGATTAGTAAACTAATAATCAAAAGCAATTTCCTCTAACACAGATTATACGAATTATAGGACTGTATCCAACAAATTAAGTCTTGCCTTACATAGCATGAGATTTTATTGCATTATTATGAGAGATGAAGTCTCTTTAATAATAATTATTATTGTTTGCAAATAAAATGAAATACCTAAAAAAAAATATTAATTAAATGAATTTATATTCTAGCTAAATATATAAATATAAATTATATTATAACCAATACAGAGATCAAAAATTCAAATTTCTCAAGGACTGACTATCAAATCTTTTATCTTAAATATCTGTAAAAATTTAAGCTTTCCCCCACTTAAAGCTTAAACAATAACTCCTAAGTACAATATCTATTACTCTGTCAACAGTCAAAAAGGTGAAAAAATCGTATATCCAATAGTAAAAAAAACTGTTTTTAAACTACACTAGCTAGCTAGTACCAGTTTTATACAACAACACTACTGATCTTACAAATTTATGTTTATGTATGCAAAGGAACTTATTCTATGTATGAAAACTAAAATCACAGAAACAAATTCACAAAGTAAAATAAACGTGCAATTACTTCCAAATAAGGAAAAGGTAAAAACACTCTTGAAAAGAAAAGTCATGAATCACAGAAATAAGAAAGTTACAGAAAACCAAGCTGTACCTGTAATTAATAATTTTCAATCAGTACTTTAAATGTTAAAAGTTTGTTCAAGTAACGCAAACGCATTTGAAATAATTAATTTAGGGAACGGTCCGGTTCCGAGCAACGGAACCGTGTAATCTAATTTGGATCTATTGATTAAAATACTTTCCCCTTTGTAAGTGAAAATTAGAATTGTTTTTTTTCTCTTGTAAAGGGACTTAAAACTAATTTGTGTTATATTTTCTATTACTATCTTTAAGGCCTTATTTGGATAAATCACATATAATATTACTTTGCATGAAAATCAAGGACTTCTATACAAAATGTCTCTTATTTAATAATAGGGAGTTAATTTCGGGATATCTCAATCTTATATCTTATTATTATTATTTCACAAACAAGTATGTTTGTGAAATAACAATAATAGCATAAGTCTACTAATAGTATAAAACGGAAAAGTGATATTTTTTATTTAATCGTGAAATATCTACAGAGGTAAATGTAACAATATAATTAAAATAACTTTACCGTTCATAAAATAAACGCCCAGCAATTATAACAGAGAAGGAATTAACAAGCCCTTCTGGGTACTTGTAATTTCAAATGACTCGGTCGACTCCATTTACTCTGCACCACCTTTCTTACCTGCTAGGAACATGACTACTTGGAGATATATTACCACTAAATCTCAATTATTATTTACATAAGGCTCGTTTGAGTTTAAAATATAATAATTGATTCTAATAATGCGATTTTAAATTGAAAACAACATCTAATTGGTACCAAACTATTTTTTTTATGAACTAATATCTGTAAGTACCATACAAGTTTTAATTCCAATCAAAAATAAAGTCATGATTTTAATATTAAACGTTTAATATACATCAATTACTAAATAAAATCTAAAGGATACAAACACCAATATGACTCTACAACTTTCCCTCGCAAGTGGCCAAGCCGTCGTCCAATAAGTCAAATTCAATAATGTTCACAAATGAAATGTCACACTCCGTTCTTACTTTTTCTATTTCTATTTCCGCAGACTTCACTTTATACTGACCGGATTTCCTGCTAGATTTTTTGATTTTAATAATAACTGAAATACATTTTTCAGGTGTGAATTACACATTTTAATAATTCTAACAATCATTAAGAATTATTTACAACATATATTATAATAATTGATATTGCAGAGTAAAATACAAAAACTCTTTAACTACTAGGACAATAAAATATACTTTAACGGAAATACGTTAAAGAATATAAGAACAAAGTTAAAAACGTGTTCCAAAAGCATCTCAAAGTAGTCATCCTTCACTGTCAACTGCAACATCAGGATGTTTAAGAGAAAGGTTCTTTTTAGGATCCAGTTCTCAAAAGGGCGTGGAACCGTATTAAACCCGTGCTATATCTACTATATCATCCGTCTGTCATATAAAATTAAACCCAGTAATGCCCTTCTTCAGTTGTTAGAGGGAAAACATAATAACAACAAAACTTTAGAAATTATTTTAACTTAATTTTAAAAAAGATATCTACGTACGTTGCATAGATTTATTATTAAATCTTTAAAACTATCGATACATAGATTTAAATACCACGTCTAAGATCCTCAATGCTCGTTCCTATCTAGTTATTGGAAAAATTTATTATTAAATTTCCTTCTTCTATCAGGTTTCAATAGACGATTTATTTTACTCAAAACTAAAAACTTATATTCGTTAACATCAGTGTATTTTTATTTTATTTTTTTCTTATTAAATCCTGGTTTTAATTTTACGAAACAGTTGGGCATTTTTGTTCATTATTTTAGTATTAAAATATTTTAATTACATAGCTATTATTAATTAATTTCATTGTATTTTAGCCGTTTCATCTTGAAATTAAAAATTTTGTTGTTTTCATAAAAAATAGAAGATATTTTCTGCATTCACTGCAGGCTTTTGATATTTTCTCTAGTATTTTTATACATATTTATAACATAAATATTATAATTCTGCACAAAAATGTATTTCGGTAACCTAAATTGTATAAAGCTCTATTTCTATTATATCCAAGAGAAAAGCATAGTTGGGATAAACTTCAGTGCAATTATTTTAATAGAGGACATCTCGCAAACTGCGAGCCATTTTTCATTCTTTCATTTACTCCAGACTGCGAGTTTCAGTACGTGACTGGTATAAGATGAGGCGTTTTAAACTTTATTTATTTAATAATAAAATATATTCAATAGACATTCTGTTGGTTCTAAAAATTAGGATTACTTCATTAAGCTTTGAATACAATTTTTAATACGCGATTTAAATTAATAAAATATTTGAAGCTTAATACCTCAATTTATTAATTCTCCGCTTCCTCCTATACGTTATACCACACCAGAAACAGTTTTTATATAAAATTCGGGAAGATGGCGCTATCGGGTTTTTGTTGTTACATCTCGTCTGTACTTTATTACTAAAAATTACTGCTTGATTTAAATCATCAGAGAGATTTATCTTTCACTGGACAGATTGAATCCATTTAAGATAATGATTTATCTTTTATTCAGGTATAGAATAAAATGAATCATTCTCATCATTATTATTATTTCGAAAAAAGAATTTACTGTAATCATCATTTCAAATACATACAGTTATTTTATAAGACAGACAGAGTTAACAAATCTATATCATACAATTTAGTTAAGGAATTAATATAGTTAAAAATGAGTATGAGATTTGATTTTTATAATTAAATATTAAATAGTAATGATATGTTACCTATTCAATAGGTTAATTCTTTAATCTTAACAAAAATTTTCAATATGATTGGCGTTTGCAATATTGCGTAAGAAATATAAATAAAAATATTGTTATCTTTCACTGAGAGGTTATAAATGTACCCTACTGTATAGCACTAATTACATTGTTTATAATAACCAAGTTATACAATTTGATATAAAATATTCAAACATATGAATAATAAAATAAGAATGATGTCACACCTCAGCTTAAATTAATTATTTATTTCCTGCCTCCGTGGAATATGAGCAAATAAACGTGACATGTGACGTCCCGATGTCTTTAATTCCAGGAAAATTGGATTTTCCGAATACGTTTTACTGGATACACCTTGGTGAAATTGAAATAATTGCTGGATGTTTCCGTGTAATTTGATACTTAATGTTCAAATTATTATTTAACTTAAGTATTTTTATTATTTATCCTTCCATAGTTGTGCTACTTAAAAATATTTGCATTATTTTTTTTTTATAAATGGCGTAAAACTTTTTTAAAATTTTCAATATTTCTTATGAATTGAATTGAATAATTAGGTCTATTCTACAAATATTTCCTTTTTTGATATAAACTTGCTTTAAAGGTGCACACCGAGTATAATAGTATTTTTATTATATCATAATTTAAGTGCCATCCCAAAAGAACATCCACAAAGCTACCCATTTAGGTTCTACATTAGCCTATAAGTAAGCACATCAATACATCTTTTAGCTGCTAATGGGAGGGAAGTGGGTCGTTGCAATATTTCATACTGTCACCAACTTCTTTGCAAGATGAGCTGATCGATGTGTGCTAATTCCTCCTTCCCCTTCTCTCCCCCCACACCCATTCCACTTTCTGGAAGTGGTAAAGATCATTAATCACTGGGTTAAAAATTAATATTCTCGTATATAAATTGACGAGGTGTTAAAGCATTTTAGATCTTTTTTATGTATTTTATAAAAGGCAGAGGTCACTACAATATTAATGAAGATATATATTCTAAACATTATTTATTCTGGGAATTTATTTTCTGCTTTTTTGCATCAATATTAAGCATATTAAAAAGCTTCTTCGGGAAAGTAAACCCGTAGAGATCAAACAGAAAGAATGCATCCGTTTGCATCCAATATCTGCAACACTTTTTATATTAATATATTTTTTATTCGATACTAATAATCGCTATATTTTAAGTAAGCAACCGGAAATTTATCAGTATTATAAAAATATTTTAATCCATTATTAAAGTTATGACCAAAGATAAGCGTCGTCAGCGTCGTAAGTTAAATTTTCACATAATAATATAAATAATAACTTCTGCTCTGGTTATTCCTTGGATGTGCAAAAAAGTTAGTATATATATAGCAGTTGATTTTAAATGTTGTTAGTTTGAATGGATTTTATAATTAATAACTCACTATAATAATTAATGGCTGTATTGATGTCAAAATCGTACGTCGGTTGAAAATAGAGAATTTATTTTCATTTGGGCCTCAAAGCTACAATCTATAGCTCTCATTATACCTTTTATCCTAATGAGATGTTCGAACATGTCTGTTTTGTCGAATACCTGACACGGTTTGCATCAACCGCAAACAGCAGTTCCACATGAATAATATTCTAGTATAACAACTGTCAGGCACAGACATTAATTGACATCCGACCTATTGAAAGATCATTTCAGCAAAAATAATTTAATTAAAAGAGAATATAATTTTAATCATGTGTCAAAAATCACGGAAGCGATAAAAATATTTAAAGTAAAGCACAGAATAAAGAATTTTATGACATTAATTACAGAGATAAACTCAAAAAATGTACAGCCTATCTAAATTGAAAAGGGCGAGTCGAAATAACTCATAGAAATTGCCGGTTTTAGTTAGTCAAGCTTTTAATTAAAGTGAATGATATATTTAACGAGACTGAATGTGAATATTGTAAGTAATGTATAATGTAATGAAGTGAAGCAGCAATTGAACATAATTAAAATAAGGGTGTACTAACTAAGGGTCATCTTTTCATCACCATCATTCGAGGTTAACGTTTAAATATTTTCATCTTTTTTATCTTTACTGTAAAACAAAATCTTCAAATCTTGAATTGACAATAATATGTATAAAAAACTATTAAAAGATACAGTTTTAGATAGTAAGTGATTTAAGTAAAACGAAAATTTACTTGATTTTATGTTTATATAAATATATTTTTCTTCAGTAAAGCCTTTTCATATAAAAATCATAAATAATTTATAACTAAGATATACTTTCGATAACAATATTTTTAATAAAACATTCGCTTCAGTACTTCACTTAAACTTCTGTTATTAAAAGAGAATATATTTATTAATTCTTATTTTTTCTCAGAAGATTTTCTCCTCGACATTTCAATCTTTTTTATTGGATAAAAATTAAACTTATCCTTTTTTAAGTTCAAAGGTTGGCCTTTGAACTCAATAAGAGTTTTATTTTTGAGATAAATAAATGTTATATTAAAATAAAAATATTATATATATATATATAATACAATATATATATATATATATTATATTATATTATATTAAATGAATCAGTATTTATTTTTTTATATACATGTCTGCTAAAGTTTTCCATACCTTCTCAAATTTACACTTTATAATTGGCTAATAATATGAAATTATACGTCCAATAAAATGTAAGTAATTAAAGAAACCACAATCAAAACAAAACAACACAAATAAACAATGCAACAAATTGATTTGACATTAAATCGAGCGAAAATGTAAGTTGAAACTGAAATGGAAATAGAAAAAGCGAAGGCTAACGACGCGGAAAGCCCAAGGCTTACAAATACAATTTTAAAAGAAAATTCTAAAATGCCCGGACAAAAGTAACAGTACAATATGAACGCAAAAACATTTGCGACTTGGAAATACCTTGAAATGCAGCCTACTACAGTAATCGGATTAAGTATTAGTGATGTACGTTTAACTTAATATCGATAAAACAATAAAAATTTATTACAATGTCATTATATTTAAGTTTACATATAATTTTAATTAATTATTCTTAAATCTTGAAAAAAGTCGCCTTCTTTAGCAAAAAATATAAAGAAAATTTGACAATAAATTGAAATACTTAGTGATGACTTTGTCATATAAATTTTTATTAGAATTTAATATAATACAATTAAATCATTAGACTCTCACTACTTTTATAGTTTTTAAAAATATATCTCTTTTAAAAATATCTCTATAGTATTTATATCGATATAACAAAGAAAGTTCCCTCCCTACACCAAACAGTGCGAAAAATGTTACAAAAACGTGGGCAAAGTTAAATTCCAGGCAATTAATTCTTTTAAAGTTAAAAAAGTCGATAGAAAAATGACTTCACAATACAATTGTGGACAAACTATTATTTCAATAACATTTAAGTGAGCGAGAATTGCAGAAGAATTTTGAAGTTATTTATTTTTCTTTTTATGCTTCAATAATACTTTCCCATGATGTCAATTCATATAAGAATAGTTTTTTTATTTACTACGCAATGTTACAACAACTATAGTTGTATTCTTTTTTTTTATTTTGCCAAATGGACCATTTTTTTTAAACTCTAGATCAAATATATTTTTATATTTTCCTGTGGATAGCAAATTTCCTAAAAATCCGTCCAGTTTTTGCATAATACAAAAATAATAACAAATAGAATGAGATATGAGGGTACGTGTCGTATTTTAAAAATAACTTCTTATTAAGATGTTATTTAGATGTTAACTGTACTAACATTATAAAGCTGAAAAGTTTTTGGATTATTAAACGCGATAATTTCACAAAAAACTCCCTATGGTATTTTGGCATTTAAAATATTTTTGGCATTTAACAGTCCAATTATATAAAGGTTATTGTTTATATGGCATTACACCTTTTATTTTTTATTTTTTTTCTGCACTGGTAAATGAGCAGACGCTCCATCTATTAAGAGAAAGTTAGGAAAATAAGAGGAAACGGTAGAGTGTGGGCTTAAACGCCCTTAATACACGAGTGTAAGAGTAGTACTAGTAACATTTGACCTAGACCTTAGCATTATATTCAAATGACAACAGCTAGGCTATAGCTATTAGAAAAGTAAGTTTTGAAAAAACTTATTAGTAATGGGTGCTTACCATCGCCGTTTCCTTCCTACGTTCAAACAGTATTAAAAATAGTAATTTGCTTTTTGTTTCATGTTAAACCAAGCAGCAGAGGGAGACCGAATCGGTAAGTTTTTTTATATATTACAATATTTAAACTAGTTATTTTTTTTATATTTTTATTATAAATATCTTTAGAATAACATTGTAATTATAAGGTGTAATAAAATTAAGAGATATTAAAGAATAAAATATAATTACAAATATATAGTTACAGCTAAATTTATTATTTGCGCGTTTAAAGATATGATTTTCCTATTTAATGTTTAAAACCTTAAATGCATGCTTCGTCTTCTCTCAACTTACAATACTCAGACAAAAGCCGTTAAAATAAACCCGAAAGCTTACCAAAATTTATTATAATATTGTCTTAAACAAAACAACTTAAAAGTTACAAGAGTAATGAATTTTCTCCACACATACGTCTATTTTAAGACGAAGATCTTATTTTATATGCATAGCTAATTAATAAGCCACCTATAACGTAATACTTGAAAATGTTCTAACTTCTATATATGTACTGGAAGTGACTTGTTTGTTTAACTTTAATAGTGTTGTTCTCAAAAACTATTACATATATGTACATTTAGGTACACAACATAAATAAAATAAGGCTGGTATTTTAATAAAACTGGAGTAATTTTGCTATATAAATACTGTATTAATAAATTGGATAATTGGATGGGTTGGATAAATATTGGATTTTAGTATATTCAGTCTAAAATACAAATATATATGCCTGATTTGTTCAAACCGTTAAGTAATTGCAAAATCATTATATATATGAAACAACCGATCGTTTGTATAAAGATTGTCACTTCCATCTATTTTACATTTACCAAAACTTTATAAAGACAGGCTGACAGTTACAGATTGTTAAAACCCCTCGGGCGTTTACAATTAAAATTTTACTACGCAACTCTGTAAACTGTCGGCCGCATTAAAATCAAACTTCTAAACTGTTTAATGGTTTAAAGATGTTTAAAGATGGTTTAAAGATATACAATAATGTCTAGCTTTTATTTATTAATGATTTTATTATTGAAAATAACAAGTTTGGGACTTTTGACTAATGCTTAAAACGTTTATTGTAGAACAAAATCAATCTCAGAACAAATACAAAAACACGGTCATTAAGTTTTATTATAAATCCAATAAAACGAATCCAATAATATTGTAGGCATGGATTTTATGTAAACCTCATTCAGTCTCAATACATTTTCTCCGCTGGTAATGTTTCTTCTAATGTACATTTATTTTCCATTCATAAACTTCAGAGCGACACTACTTTCGAAACTACATCGAACCTTACATTCGAAGCCACACGGTTTGAGAATGGAAGAAAGTTCATCTGCAGAGCCGTGAACGACGTGATGATTGAAACTAAGGAGCATCCTATCCATGCGACTAGGGAACTTGAAGTTTGGTGTAAGTAACTAAAAGTACTAACAATTTTCGCAAGTTCTGACAGTATGTTGCCTTTACGTCTTACATATAAAACATGTTAATCTATCTATCTGTTCAGTAGTGTGCTCATAGCGTGAGAACTGTTCTAATTAAGATATTTGTTATATTTCATCATAGTCGATATAGCTAGAAGAAAAAATTGTTGTTAATACAAAAAAACTAATTGAAATTATATTAACCTAGCATACCTAAATTTAAAATGTAAAACATTCCTTTAAAAAAAATCTAATTTATTAATTATAATATATATTAATATTGCAGATCCTCCTATAGTCCACGTGAATCCTCCAAATATAACAGTTGTGGAGGGATCGAAGATTTTACTCAAAAGCGAGTACGAGAGTAATCCGTCTTCATTAAACGAAGTGATCTGGTAAGTTTTGGATCGCTGGATCATGTTAGATTTAATTAAAATAGCTTGGATGCCGGTAAATTAATTTTCGTTGTCACGTTCGTTTTAATTTTAAGACTTCTTTGGACTTAATTGTTAAAAAAGTCTAAGCTAGATATAATCTTCCTTTTAAAATTTAATAACTAAATGCGCAATATTATTATTATGAATAACAAAATTAATTATAAACGTGGACAAAGTTATATCGAAATTCTAGTACGAAGGTTACAAATTAAATCGTTGGTAAATGTTAAGTTCAGTGGTTAGAAATAATTTTTCAAAGTAATCTACTAAATGTGTATGAGAATAAGGAATCTTATTTCTCGCTCGGTTGGGACGTAATACGTAAAGTTATTACGAATTAGGGTACCTTTAATAATGGAGGAACCTTTAAAAGACCATAAAACGCTATAATAATGGAGTGTCCAATTTTTTCGAGGTACTTACTAACCTCGTTTTCTTTCTTTACTGTTTCTTTATGTCAGAGAAGATTTAAAGTTAAACTCCCATGAATGGTCAGTTAAAAAGGTATTTTATATATTAAACATACAGTCCTAAAACAAAAAGCAATGAGGTAAAGGAATCTATATTAGCTGTAGTGAGGAAAAACAAGCTATTCAAGCAACAGTTTGTGTCTTAGAACATGGGGGGTACCTCGTATCTTAACATTAGTACACAAAAGTGCCTAATTTCCTTTCTTCCGTTTTCATGCCTCCTTATACTGAAACGAATCCTTCCTTATTTCGCAATAAAAATACATATAGATGTTTTCTTAAGTCGCATACAATTTTAGACAAAGGAACCCACAAAGCATGTTTGTCTCACGACTCACACTGACAGCCTCATAAGCGTCTTACGAGATACGTATTATTCAAGTTGGTACATAATGCGAGTTACATGTGATACGTAAGCTTCCACTCCTTAAGACTTCGTTGTAATAGCTCTATTAGTCAGTGGTATAAAAATAAGCATTTATATAAATAACATTTATATGACTATCCAAAGTAACTTCATTTTGATCATTTTTATGCTTTAAAAACTTGAATAATCCTAAACAGATCTCATTGTGTATTAAGTAAATAAGTAAAAGTAACTTTTAATATAGAAATGTAAGTCTTTAAAGAGTGGAATATAAAAAACAAATAGGTTTTGTATTTAGAACTTAGACATAAAACATATGCGTTCCAGGTACCGTGATGGTGTGAAAGTCAATGTGAATAATAGCCATTACCAAGGTGGTACCACCGACCAGCATTCGCTGATCATACTGGACGCCAGTGGTGACGATATGGGCAATTATACTGCTCTACTCGCCAATGCGGTCGGGAATGGTACCACCAATGAGACTATTAGCGTAAATGTATTATGTAAGTCATTTTCTTTTTTATTTTAATTCAATTTCACTATGTATAGAAGAAAATCATATTTTCTGTAATTTAAATGAATAAAATATATAATAATATGAAGTATATTATAGTCAAGAAATACTTATGTTACATTACTTATTAAATTCAAAATTATTTAAGCAATAATATTAGAAACGATACGTTTCTATTTATTTTACTGAATAAAGCATACTCGCACAATAAACAAACTAATAATTTCTTATTTATTTAAATTTCCAGACAAGCCTCAAGTCCGTCTAACGATGAGTGCTCCAAGCCCAATCCTGGAGCGTGAGCATAAGAACGTGACGCTTACGTGTGAGGTAGTCTCTGGAAACCCCTCAATCTTAGACGAGGTCATCTGGTTCTTGGATGGAGAGGTTCTGAAACACCTGCCAGAATGTAACGGCACTGATGGTAAGAAGATTCATTACCCATTAGATTATACTCTGCTAATTTTGTCTGTTGGTCGAGAAATATTAAACGATTACATAATTCAAAAATATATCTATAAATCTCTAGATTTACTATGTGGTCATTGTATTGATCTTTCAATCAAAGTATTGGCACATGTTTTAAATTTATTTTTCTTAAGATATTTTTTTTTCTTGAAAACGAAATCAAAGATAATTTCATTAGAAGGAATTTATGTCTTTTATTTTATCTAAAAGTCATATACCATCTACACTATATTATTAATAAATATTATATAACCTTGCATAACCAAGAATTATTCAGATATATTACAGATCATTATATAATTATTATGATATATTACAGATGTACTCTGTAATGAAGTAGATCCATCTATGCTGCTGCTCCAGGATACTACCAAGAGTTTTCACGGAAACTACTCTTGTAAAGGGAAAAACTACGCAGGTTGGGGAAACGAGAGCGAGAAGACAGAACTTGTTGTCAATTGTGTGTATTATTTATACTTTTTATTTTATATCCAATAGGTTATTTATTTAAATATAGACTAACATGAATTGCTCCAATAATCTTTTTTCTATAATGATAAAATCTTTTTTAAATTATGGTCTTAAATTAAATAATTCCCTTATATTTTAGATCCTCCCGGTCCAGCTAAACTAAGCTACTCTCCGTGGCAGGTCGTTAAAGGCAAGTCTCTTGTACTCAGCTGCAGTATACAGGAGAAGGGACGCCCGGAAACACACAGGTATAGTTTAATATTATATTAATAATTTTAGAATCCTATTTAAATGAACCAGGAAAGTATCGCATGCAACAGAAGCTTTTTACAAATGTAAAATATATTCTACGCGACTACATATTGTTGCCGTAGGATTAAATACAGACTTGAGTTTTCTTTCTTCTTTCTTTTTCTTATTACAATTATTCAATCTGTTAAAGCCGAATTTTATTCACGGACACTTTTGAGGGATATTTGAAACACAAAACAAGAAATAATTTTAAGGAAATTTGGTTTTTATTACGTTGAATATTGTTTATTAATAGGCAGATAATTTAAACATTGTTCTAAACTGAAAGAGTAGAGTATATCTTTACAATGTTATTTACGTTTATTATATACTATATAATTTGATAACACTTTGAAGCAGTGGTTACTCTCGAACCGAATATCGTAGGATCAATTTACATACAATCCATTAATGATGAGTGATATACGAATGGTTAAAAAAAAGTCATCTTAAAGTCGTCTAAAAGTCAGGATTAAAATATTTTAAATACTTTTGTTAAATACTTAAAAAACAAAACAGGTACCGCTGGTACCGCGGCGGACGTCCGGTGACGGACATTGTGTCTCAGAATTGGACGATCGATCCGGTCACATTGGATCATCGGACGAACTTTTCGTGCCGTGGCATCAACACCGGCGGGGAAGGGGAGGCGGCCTACGTTAACATCGATGTATTGGGTAAGCTTTTCTATATTTGCGCCTATCTTGAAATAAATCTTATTTTAATGCTATATACGTTTTTGATCAATTTTAAAGAAAATATATTGATAAATATTGAATATCGAATATACAGACTACTATTTACTTTTTTTATTACCATTAAAATAAATTAAATCTTAAAAGAAAAAGGAAACGATAGTTGCATGTAAAAATATGTAACATTTTTATTCAAACTCTGAAACGACTTTATATTATTTCTAGGTTTTAATCTATCTTACCATCCAATAATTAGTTAATTTGCTTCATTTACTTATTTCTTATTAATTCCATATTTATTAAAAATTATTTATGTTACAGCTCCACCAAGTTTTAAATATGCAATGAACCACTACAGTGGCGCCTTGTATAAGTCACAGGTAATAATTACACAACATTGGAGTTTGTTGATCTTCTTTTCATTCCTTAAGGCAATCATTATAATGTAATTTCAACCAATACTAGATTGATGACAACGTCTTAATCTGTTTTTCATCGAATTATTTAGAAAAATAGTCATAAAAGAAGAACAGAAGAAAAGTCAGAAAAAAAGTCATAAAAGTAGAATTTTTCGTTTCGATAGTATAAAAATAAACTCTTTGCATCGATTTTAATAATGAATCAATAAATGCTACTGTTATTCTATAAACTAATTCCCTGTAACCTAATTTTTTTCAGAACATTTCTCTATCCTGTACAGTAGAATGCGCTCCACTGTGTAGTGTCGTGTGGCTTAAAGACGGGCAGGTCATTGACCCCGAGAAAACTGATAGATACTATGTAGTTGAACGGAAAATTGATCCACAAGTCAACCGAAATGACTTTGAAGCCACTGAATCTACTTTAGTAAGTAGAGTATAACCCTCCATTTCCTTTTACCAATGTTTATATATTTATACCTTTTATAGCATATGCAACTCTCTCTTACATTATACAATTAGGAAGGCACGGCCAATAGCGATGCCATGAAAACAAAAAGATATCCTAAAACTCAGTTGCAGCGCCTCGAAATGCGTCAAGTGTGAACCTAAATTATCCCCCAAAAATATTAAATATATTCGATTTCGATTCAATTATTTCCAATTCCTTTCAGCACTGGAATATGTCGGCATGGTCAGGGGGTGTGTTATCTCGAGGGGACACAGCACGCTACACGTGCAGCTCGAGCCGAAACGCAGCCGGACCCCCCGTCAACAGCACCACCAAGTTTGCCGTAGAGTGTAAGTATGCATTGCGACTTGAAAATAATGTCTCTTGAATAAATAAGTGTCATGTAAAATTAAATACATTTTAAATATTATTTTTTTTAATTGCATTTGACCTGATCTATTAAACCTAATATCATCATAGTAGCAACTAGAAATAATTATAATTATGAATTACAGATAGAAAAAGTTGTTTTTTATGTGTATATAGACAATTCGAATCAAATTCTTAGAGCTTTATGAATGTAATCTATAAGTGAAAATACTTATATTTTTATTTTACAGATGAACCAGAAAATATAACGGTTACACCTGAAGTAGTATCAGTCATCGAAAACGAAATACCGGCGAAGGTGGTTTGTTCTGCAAAGTAAGTATAAATCAATCAATAAAAAAATAAATTACTTTACAAAAAACAATGTAGATTAGAAAAATAAAGCAAAGTTAATGCAAATGCGAATTAAGGGGTATACCTTTTTTGTTCGGTTTCGATACTCTTTAACTGAAATTGCTAACGCTTTATTAATGTACGCAAAGTCATGGCAATAGACAAGCTATATCTATATCTTTTAAACACCTAGAGGCTTCCCGATGCCAAGCTACACGTGGCGTCGGGCTCGCGCGCTCAAGTTGTCCGCGCGTGATCACGACGGCTCGTTCGTGTTGTCGAGCTCCAGCGCGTTACTGCTGCCTGCTGCAGACCGCTCCCGTGCCGGACGTTACGTTTGCGAAGCCTACAACAGACATGGCGCCGTCAATACCACAGTGCTGCTAGATGTCATGTGTGAGTTATAAACCTACTTTTAGTTTGTAATAAAAGGAAAATGGACAGCCTATGATTTAAAATAAATGTATCGTGCACATATTCCACTGCCCTTTTGTTTTGTAATACAGGATTCGCTAACCAGTTTTTATACAAATATTTTCTTTTCAAATAGAAAGAAAAAACGAACTCACACATGAAGCAATATATTTAATTTAAATAGAGTATGATGGCATCATTATACAAGATCTATTATTGATATCAAAATTATTTTAATAACATACATTCATAATACAGCATATTTCTTTTATAAATTTTCATATTTATAATAAGTGGTCGTTAACACTGTATGAGTAACATATTCGGTGTCGTTTGGTTCGATGCCAGATGTCGCATCGTTACATTCGGTGTGATGATTATTTGTGAAGTTGCTCTTCGCGGAGTATGAATGCTTCTGCATCTGTGGAAAATTGTTAAGTTGCTAATCATTTCTAAATTAATTCTTTAATTCAGTTTACGTAAAAGTATTGGATTTCAATGTTATTGCCACCGTTTGTAAGTTTTATGCAAATTTAATTAATAATTAATTAATGATTAATGATATCTATTTCAGTTATTCCAGAATGCGGTATAAAGCAGATCGAGCTAAATGGAGAACAAGTGCTTGTGTGCACCGCACACGCCAACCCGACTGAGGTAATATATTTTTAATTATATTAATTATGTATAAATTATAAACAGATAACTTTTAAAAGCGGCCGTAATAGTGCAACAGGAATATATATACCTATATATGTAAAAATTATGTTTTATTAAGATATTAATTTAAGTAGGTTATACGAACAAATCAATTCCATACCCCAATCGTATACATCATAAAAATACTTTCAATCATTTCACAATCCAGGTATCGTTTACGTGGAAGCTGAAAAACGACAATGACAGTCTGACCGACGAGAAGATATGGCAGCAGGGCGCCCAGAGCTATCTCCGGCTACCCGCAGTCGATGTATACCGCACCTACTTGTGTCGTGCTAACAACAGCGTGGGTGCCTCGCGGGCCTGCGAGCGAGACGTCATGGGTAAGTCATAGAACTGACAGAGCAAATATAGGACGTGGATGTGTATGTGTGTCGTACCTTTAATTCAAGTCATATTATATATTAGTCAGATTTTACAGTGCTTACCTTATATGTGTTGCCGTATGAATAAAAAATAATTATAAAACTCTAACAGTGACGGTCAAATGACACACAGCCTAAATAGATATTTTTCACTATATATTTCTTTATAACGAAATTGATTGTGAAAAATGGGAAAACTTTTTAAGGCTCCAAAAACGCAGAACAAAAGTATTTTTAAAAGCTTTTTAAACCAAAGTATGTAGGTCATGTTTCAAACTGATTTCATTTGCATATATTTTTTTAATATATTTCACTATGACGTTTAGAGTGTTTGTCATTATGTTCACGTTATATTTGTATATTTATCAATTGATTATTTATACTTTTCGGTATTAGGAATTGGGTAGTAAAATAACATATAACACAGTAATTGATCTTTCCCTCTACTTTTGATCTTTCAATTTGACAACTCAATATGGAATTAATGTATTAGAGTTATACGAAGAATGGTGCTTTAAGTGTAATATAATCTTAATAACAAGTTGTTATGTAAGCATATAATATGATTGATCATAAATATGACATTAATAATTTATTATTAATACATAAAAAATAGTTTTTATTTTACTACATATATTACTTTGCAAAAACATTTATTGAGTCCTCTATTTAATGATGTTATTTGTTACGCAGCGAACTTGGAAAGTTATAGTAAGTATGAAATATATAGATTTTTACAAATACGACTCCAAAAGAATACACGTTTATCTATTAATTATATATATCGTATACCGTAGAGAAATAAATACATGCATCACTATTGGGTCATGTCTTTAAACAAACTGTGAAACAAAATAGGTAGCCAGAATTATTAGAAAATTATTTAGTCTCTATTGTCGCAATAAGACAACTAATGTTTATAGATAGTATGTTGCCTGAATATCCTTACAAATAGGTGTATTGACACTAATTTAATAATTGTATTAAAATAAGAATCATAATTGAAAATATTATCTCTAAAAACTCAACAAAACAGAGTGTAACTAAGACACAAAAATATTATAATAATTTTTCTGACAATTTCTTTTATGGATAACGAAAATTTGCATTACTTTAATAATTAAAATGGTATATTTCAATCAGTAGTATTATATTCATAAAATATTGAAAGTATTGTATTCGTCCATCAGGTACAAAAGTATGGTGGCGGGATCAACACAAGCTCATGCTGCTGGGTGGTGCCGCACTGGCGCTGCTGGTGTTGGTCGCGTTGCTGTGTGCGCTCATCGTATGCGTGTGTCGACGCATGCGGGCCAAATCCAAATGTGAGTGCAGCTGTGATATTTTATACGTACTCTGGCTTCGAGTTGATCATACAGATTTCAAAAAATATTTTATAAATTTATATATATTGTATTTCTCTTAATAGTTATAAATTAATTCGAAACGGGTTTTGATTTAATGACTTCATTTCTATAACGAATTTAAAGTTACATATACATGTAATGTTTGAAACATCTTTAAAATTTATGTGATGATAAATATTAAACACTATTATATTAAAATACAAATAATATTTGAATTTATGGTCAGTGTTTGGTCAGCTCGAATTCTACCAAAGGTTTTCGTATATAAAATCTCGTCCTAGGACTGTTCGAAACTTTAATCTCTTGCTCACAATATTTTGCATTTTTTTTATGTTGTGTTATTTTGTTTTAGTGTGTTGTTATGTTAGTGAGATATATTAATAATTAACGAAACCTGATTATGTATCTCGCTTATATAATATCATTTCATATCAATAATCCTTTGTTTTCGTTCACATTAAATCATCATTTAATTGACACATTAATGGCATTATAATTTAATTTAACATTATTTTGTTTTCGTGGTTGCTGCTACTAAAATCGTCCTAACACGGAACACTAAAACATACAGATAATAATCCAGTCGAGTTAGAGGAGCGAGAAAAGTAAGTATTTATCATTTATTATAATATATGAGAATGCTAAAAAACAATATAACATTATAAATGGAAACACATTATTTATAGGCTTGAACTATTTTGACTCTTATCTTTTCAACAGTATAAAAATCGAAATACTATTTATATTTCTCTATTGAAACTGTATCGTATTTCTATTTTTATTATAGTTACTACGGATTACAATTTTATGTTTCTCTTAATTTATTTATACACTTATTTATTATAATTTACTTCACTATTGCTATTTTTATTATTATTATGTAGTGAATTAGTAGACTAGCTTAAAATAAGAACAATATATAAGTAATATATTATTAATTTTATTTAAATAGTCAGTAGAAATTGAATATCTTTTATAATTAACTATTTCAGCACCATTGGTCCGAGCAGATTCTTGGCACACGTTGTCAATGCCACCCTCGAGGTCGCCACTTATTGTGTCGCAGTCGTTGACATAGGTCAAGGACATATCAAGGTCACTTATGTTATGTGCGCGTGATTCAAATAAAAAAATATATGTATACAACAATAAGTAAGAAAGTTAATGTTCTATCCAGAAAAAAAATATATATAGGTAATGATAATTTTGTAAAAATAATGAGCGATTGTAAAATTAATCAGTATAATAAGTTATTTTAAACATATTTATATAATATATTACGATATGCTACGATATTTGTTGCAACTTCTCTGGTTTGAATCCCGTGAATATAACATAGTTTGAGTTTTCGGCTGTTAATTTGCTAAATGCTTGGACCAACGGCCTACTAGTTAGGGCTTCTTCTGCATGCTAACACATGTTTTCAAGATATATAATATTTTATCCTGTGTAGGTTCCTAACCGCCCTAACACCAGATGTTTTGAGACTGACAACAATAAACACTTCAGGTATACATACTAACATGTCATTGTATGATCTTCATAGTGGAGGATGCTTTCTTATTTTTTCCGCTGTTTTGGATTTTTTTGTGTGAGTAGATTAGTAAAGCAAGTGTTTCCATCACTGCATGATAATGAAAGCATTCTTCTAGAAAACACTATTATATCACTATGTATTGTATGTATTTTGTTTGTATTGTTGTAATTGTTTATATTATTTTATCTATATATTTACATAACATTATTATTTTTTATTTTGTATTATAGTATTGTGATTATAAAGTTGGTTAGCTTAACTTAAATCAGAATACATGCTTTTTGTATTATATAATAATTTCATTTATCATTATATCTCCCTAACATTATTGTTTCATTTCCTAAACAGTCCGGATGGTAGCTGTCTAAACGAAGTATCCATAGCGCAATCTATAATATCGCAAGCTTTACCCGCTTTGTCACCGCGTATCTTATCATTCAGTCAGAAATCTTCAGATAGAACTAGACTTGTCGATTCACAAAGCTATCCACATAGTTTAGAAATGACAGTCAAAGAAAATCCAAATACACAAGTAGAAACAAATATTAATAGTCAAGATTTAGAAGAAAATATTCAGACGCCAATACCTGAAACTAAATTAAGTTCGGATAAAGTACAAACTGTAGTAACGCCCAGTAAATGGCCTCTAAAACCTGGAGTTTTGGTGCATGTGAACTCTAATCATACTCTTAGTCCTAAAAATCAAGCAAGATTACAAAACAAAACACAGAATGAAAATAACGAAGAGAGTAACCTTGGACTGCTTGAAAGAAATACAAATAACGAGGAAAATAAAAATCAGTTAAAAACTGAATACTCAAAGAAAACCGGGAAACCAAAAAAACATTCTCAAAAAGTAGCAGGAATTCTTAAAAATCTCAGACGCAAAAGTGATTCGTCCGACGAAGATAGTGGACAATATAAAAAAATAAACAAATCAAACAAACGAGCTGTTACACTAGTGACTCACAATAAAGGCTATGGACACAAGAGAAGTATTAGATCGTTTTTCCAAAGCGAAACGCCAAATGTGATAGTCACGGAAGGAGGTAGATATTTTGTTACAAACACCTATAAAACGCAAAATCAACGTGTGAGATTATATTTCAAACACCATTGTTGATTTAATTTTATTATTTTATTTATTTTTTATTGTTTTTTATCAAATTATTTAAGATTTACAAAATATCATCTCATACATCACTACACATCACGTTTGAAACAACATTTTAAATTCAACGCACATTGTTGCAATCTCACTATATTTTATTTGATCTTAAGGAAAATAAAGATATAACGGTTCATGTTAATATATATCTCTCTCTTTCTTTCAATAATAAAATCGACTTTATTTTTCATACGATCAAAAAAAAATCTTTTGTTTTTAAAATTTCATTTGATATAAAATTTCTTGCTTGCACGATTTTATTTGCATTGTGTTTGATTGTTTGCATGTTTTTAGTTGTATCATTTAAAAGACCTGATAAGATAGCAAATGACAAAGTACCTATTAAAGCACCACGAAACACCAGAAAACGGAAGAAACCCGGCGATAGTGAGTTTTAGCACGTTTTTATTTCGTTGCTTTATTATTTTAAGGCTTTCCATAACCGCTTAAAAACAAATACTTTCCCACCATAAAGATTTATTTTTCCTTATGTTCAAAAATCAAATTGAAATCAAATGTAAATATTTATCTTATGATTGAAAGAGATAACAAATACTAAATAACTTACAATAATAAACAATGTTTCTACTCCAGGCCCAGCTACGAATGGCGTAGATAACGCGCCGGGACTCGCAGAGCCGGGGCTTTACGAGAACTTGCCCTTCCACGGACTACAGCAACCTCCTAATAAGGTACGTCACACATTTAATGATATGTTTTTTTAATTGCTTTAAAGTTTTGTTAACTATATAACGTTTATTTTCGAAATAATTACTAACAGTGTATTTCGAATGTTATACATTTATGCGTTTTATTTACCCAGCTAATAAAAGTTAGATATTTTTCAAATAATTCTTAGAACAATATAAGAACTTAAAAAATAATAAATTTCAAGTAAATAAAAAAACTTGTTTATATATATTTTTACTCTTTTGCTTTTTTAATCTAATTTCTTTTAATTTCTTTTCATGTTTTGTTTTGGCATGCATAACAGCCTGTGCAAGCGATACAACCTAGAATTGTTGAAACTAATAAAAAAACAAATAAAGACATTGAAGCATTACAAAAACAATTGACAACCAACCCTTCATTCACGCCGCGTATAGTATGCCCACCGTTTGTGCAAAATGCAGTTAGTTACCCGATAACATCTAATTCACAATTTCCAACATATGGAATTCCTGTGCTATCACCGATACAGCAGATGTATCCGTTGCACCAAACTGTCTTATTGAATCCATACTTACCTCAAATGCAAACATCGTTTCTAAAGCAATTTCCAACTATCGATGAAGAAAATGTAGATTCAGGAGCAAAAAAGTTTAGTTCTCTGAACACAAGAAATATTAAAAATAAACCAAAATTTCAATCAATGAGAATTATAAGAAAAAGAAATATTGAAAGATTTTATCCAAACACAGAATATGGTGAAAATTTTAATGAAATCAATAATAATAAGAATCCATGTGATTCAGATAACGATAAAATTGAATCAGAAGATAACATCTATGAAAACTTCCCCTCTTTGCTAAAAGTAAAGTCGAATATAAGTGGAGTCGAGATATTTGAGAACCTGACTGACTCTATACAGGTATATGAAGAAAGTAACGATACATTAAATGCTTCAACTTCTTCATTAAACAGACCTGTGCCAGCTCCAAGAACTAAATTGACACCTGTATCATCTCCAGTAAAATCTGATCATGTCTACGTTAACTTATCTATGCCTCTCATAAATACTAATAATATGCAGTCATATGATATAGTGGATGCACCGGTTAGACCAACGAAGTCAGAAGAAAATGTTTCTAAGCCACTAATCCAAAGAAAACAAGCCAAAATAGTACCAAGTGTACCAAAAAGAACAATAAGTTTGAAAGATATAAATGATCAATGCGACAATGATCAAAATACTTTAAACGAATCAAAAGAATTAACCAAACCAAATATTATTGGTGCAACGCCAAAAAGAAATACATCTATAATACTACCTTCAACTTCACTTGTTAAATCTGTAGTTAACCAACTAAACGGTCAAGGTATGAATACAGTTGGCTTACCAAAGAAGCAAGTCATATTACCAAACAAAACCTTACAAATACCTAAATTATCAGAAAAGCCAATACCAAAAAGAACTTTACTGCAACGTAGTAATTCAGTTCAAATTAGTTCTAATAATAACGATATCGCTCAGGTATAATATATAAACGCTTTGTATGTTTTCGTTTTTTTATTCACCATTTCATAGTCATATCATGTGTCTAACGAACTAACAAAACTAACCTCTCATTTCAGAATACTAATATACTACAGCAACAATATCTTCAAAAGCGAAACCACTTTACTAATATATCGAAAGGAAAAAATAAGAAAAACTTCCAAATACCGTTGCAAAAACATCACAGCTTTTGTTATTTCCAACCGATTAGAGTAGATAAAAGAATTCCTGTCGATCAAGAGAGATCATACAACAACACTATAGGACCAATGATCTATCAACATCCAGAGACTCAATATTACACAAAAACATTAAATAGAACAAGAGAAAAAAACAGCCAAAAACTAAATCGTCTTAAAAAATCGGAAAGTTTGCGAGAAAAACTATCTTGTGTAGGCGTTTACGATAATTACGAAAAACCGGACTACCCTGAACCGGAATATGACGATACGGAACGAAAATCATACCTCCAACTCCTCAAAGGAAACTACATATCAAATTCAACGAGAAACCTTGCCCCAGAATACAATTACAATACCAATTTCAATACAATGAGTACGAAAGACGACAGGCCTAAACATAAGAAATTAGTTTACGCAGACTTAGCGTTAGGTAATCATAATTTAAAATTTAAGAATACAGTCAATTCAAATAGACATTTGTATGACACGTATACTATAGGTAACGAGTCTAAAGACACTAACAGTAGTTATAAGAGCGTATCGAGTAGCCAAAGAAAAAGTAGTCAACAGAGAAGCGACTATGCAACTCTGAAGTTTAACGAGATCGATGTTTAGAGGTAAGTTAATTAAAACCCATTATCATTTTTGAATTATTTATATTACACATTCATTTATAGATCAAAGAATTTCTTAAATTATAGTCGAAGAAACAATTATTATCTTATCTATTATTCAGCAAGTTATCAATTTTATCTCCATTTAAGGTTCCGTATATTTTCAAATAATAAACATCGTGCATTAGCAAGCAAATTCATTGTTTATTGAAATATGTAACTTAAAGAATGTGAATGAATGAATTAATGGGGACCAATATGTCTTTCAAAACCTATATAAGTAGCTTCTTTATTGCTTCAGACTAAGCTGTTTAAGTCAAAATTATAAAAACATAAATCCTTCGCAATTAATGCTTCTTAAAATGATAGCATGAATAAAATGTTGTGACGTTTGTCTTTCTGTTTTTAGGCCCGCTTTGCGAAGAGTGACACATACATTTTTTAAAAAGGTAATTTTCGAATTAAACGCTTTGCTTTATTAAATTTAATTTAATATATAATTATAAATAATTATGCCTTAATGCCTTTAATTATATTATAATGGTTAATTAATTATATGTATTGTAGATTATAATTTAGTAATACTTACATGCGTTTTTTATTATGTTAGAAATAAAAATTAAAATACTTCATTAAACCTCTGCTGAATAAGAGATAATTTAATATCGAGATAAATATAATAATTATTTTATATTAAATCACTTTAACTTTACGTATCTAATCATACAATTTATATAACAATTTGACTAATATTAACATTGCTTTCCGTACAGAGAATAAAATAATAAGTACTTCAAAAAAAAATCAGTGACACACACGTCACACAAATCTGATGCATTGTTGACGACCCACACTTAAAAATTACATTTTTTTTGTGTTTTTTTAGCCTTTCCTACCAGAAGACCAGTTTATTTACGCGGACGCTGACATGAAAGACTACGGGCCCATTAATTACAAGGCAGCCTCAATCTACGCGCAGATGAAAAAAGTAAAAAATCAACAAAAATTACAGGAAATATATGAAAAAGCTCACCCAGAAGAAGATATGTTGTGATTTGCACCATTTTTTTTTGTTCTTAAGTTAAGTATTATTTAACAAAATAACATGAAACTTATTTATTTTTATTATTATTTAGCTTATTTTTAATGACTAGTTTGGGTGCTAGATCGAGTCATACAACACAAGACTGTTAAAAAAATAAACTGAAAGATAAACAAATCCCTGGAACAAGCATAGTGCATAGTGATGTATATAATAGTAGTTTTCTTATGAGATATAAGCGCAGACTAGAGAAACAGTAGTTTGGTTCTATAAATAATTAAACACACTTAATTTGTACTTAAGTCTTTGTGAGTTAAAGACGAAAAAAACATTTTTTTACATCTCTTACACAAAAAAATGTTTTTTCTAATCTTTGTCGCTAAATCGCAATCAAATCACAAATGCATCGCAACGCTTCATAGTATACCTAATAAAACCGCTAGTTTTATGTCCGTCCGTCCAAACGGGGAGTCTATAAACCTAGTTGAGTTCAACCCATATCTGTAAAAATATTAGTGTAAAAAGATTAATGTATAGATCTTGATTAAGTAGCCAAATGCGAATATCGCGAGTAGACGTGTTCAGACTCAAGGCCCGTAGTAATCAGCATTTACTATATATTTTTTTTGCTTTTGTCGTTGGTTTTTTTATTTAATATAACAAAATTTCATATGAGAATCAATTAAAAATTTAATCACTTTGAACATTTCGTGAGACTTAACGTTTTTATTATGTAATACTAATGTAAATAGTAAATAATTCGAGCAAATTTATCATTTTGAAAACCCTAAAAAGTGAAATTTGAAGTCGCTTTGATTAAATTTTTTTGATGGTTTGGTAAAACCGAGCACATTGTAATAAGAAATATGACAACGGATCGAATAAACCGTTTTTTAAGAACTCTAACTTTTATTTTTTTAGTTCCAAAAATACATTTTTTTACTTTAATTTTAACGTTTCATTCAATCCGTTGTAAATAAAACCTTAGGTGAGAGTAACAGAATTTGTACATAATGTAACTTGTTAAAATATTGTCAAATAGTAATAATAAATAATTTATGGATTTTTTTATATTGTTTTATTTAACTTCCCAATTTTAATTTATTTAGATTGATTTTATTCGATTTGTTAGACCAAAGTTCTTTAATCGTTTTATTCTTCATATGTACTCGTTCATAGTCGAGATAAAACTATAAAAACGAAGACTTCGATTGGCAAATAAGTAAGTATGTATTAAACTTTATGAAATCGAATACGTTGATTCGCTAAAGTTAATAAACCAGTGGAGTTAAGTAATCATAAGCGAATTGACAAAATAAGGCTACATATGGTACATTTACTATAATATACTTATATAAAAAAATATATTTACATATCTGCATAAAATTTTTCACTAGTAGAAACGAATAGAAACGAGTGTCTGTCAATTTTACCGATTTAAATAATTAAAATATATCGATTTTAGTAGTTTTATCTTTATTATTATTTAAAATATAAAGTTATTATTATTAAAGCTATATTTTCGGTAAGTTATTTTGTAATTAATAATTTTATGATAATTTCATTAAAAGGATAGGATAATGAAATCAAAATATTAATGATAACAGTTTATTTCATTAACATAATCTAGAATATCACAGCTTGAAGGATATTTTATTCCATATATATAAAATTCATACAAAATATATTATTATTTATATTAAAACTTATTAACTATAATAAACTTATATTATTTTCTATTCAATATAATTATCAAAATGATTGTATTTTATCACAGGCCAACGTTTCTGTTCATATTTACAAAATGGCGTAAAGTAATTTGCAGGTTACAAAAAATCCACAGCTGCATTGCTTAGAGTTTATATTAAATACCTAAAACTATTTTTTCGTAAGCTTTTTAAATGTGAACTCTATTTCATATAATCTGAGGATTGAAATTAGCTCAAACAGTAGAACAAAAATAAAGAAGATAAGGAAGTTGGAAGTTTGATAATTTTTATTCAAATCATAAGCCACATACTCGTATGATCAGAGTTCACATTATCAGAGAACAATAATTATAACCTGATAATTAAAAAAATAATGAATGGCTACATAAATATTATTTATATAACTTAGTTGTTTATACATTTTGTGAATTTAATATTGTTTATATCAAGTATATGTTTTTATTAGACCTATACAGTATAAGATATTTTAATTATAATTGTGCAAAAGTAATTTTCTTTCCCTTCACGAACCGGATCTACATAAAACGTTATATAAAATTATATTGTTCTGAACTATGAGCTTACAAAATAGTCAATTTTAGACTAAAATGGATTAAATCCGAAACTAAAATCCAATACAAAACAAAGAAACACCGTCAATAAAAATCATATTGACCTCTCCCGAAGTACACATAATCAGAACACCACTTTCTAGCTTGGAGGTCTGTGGAGCAACAGGCAGGGTATGCTAATTTGGACTTTGTGAGCTTAGCACAGCGTTGACAAAGATCTAGAAGTTCATCCTGTAGAAAAAATAATTAATTATTTATCAAATTTTAATATTATATCTTCTTAACCATGGAGACATTACTACCCTAGCCAGCAACTAACACGATAAATCATTCCGTGAAAATGCAAATGGAGATCATCTCCTCTCCCGCAAACTTGGCAAAGCAACGTACTTGGAATTGGCATACACTACCATGGGATTCGGTACCACAATTTGCAGATTGGTCTATTATTTACCAGCAGCTATAGCAGTGACCGTAAAAACCCGCTGTGGATAGATGTTGGATATAATTTCACCATTTACTAGTAGGAATAGTAGGTAAAAAATTTTGAATAATACTCCTAAACCAGTACAACTAGAGAATAAAATTACCGTTAGAAGTGCATATTAAAGGCATGTTAAAGTTCGTATGAAAAACTATAATTCTAGTACCGATTTTAATCATCTATTATTAACTTATTCTATTTTTATGCTATTACACTAATTGGCATATAATAAATATAACTTTGTTGATTCACTTACGTCTGTATGACACTCTGCGGATTCAGTGAAAACTTCGCTACTGGGAGATAACCAAGGGGGTCGCTCCTCCGACTCCTTGATGACCATCGCGATGCATACCAGCACTAGTAAAGCTGATGTTCCGCTCTTCTATGAACAAAACTCAAATTATTATATATATCATGTTAAAATTCATTAATAAATAGTTATCCAAATAATATTTTAACCAATATTTTTTATAATATCAAATCATTTTCAATAAACCGGTTTTTTCCTTTGCGTGTGTTAACTTTATGTGGTTAAAAACTTATCACACTTATGGGTCATGGAATTTAGATAAATATTTTATACACAACATTAAACTTAATTATAATTTAAGAAAATATTTATATATGGTATATAAAAAATTGTTCCTCTTCCTAGTTAATTTATTTTCATAATTCGTCTGTTAAAGTTGATTAGGCAAAAATATATAGAAGTTTTTGTATTAAACAATTCAATATTTTAGTATAAATTAAAACGACATTTTTCTCAATGTAGTAACAAAATATATTAAAACAATTATGACTTAAAATATTATTGAATTAATTTATAAATAAAATAATCTCTCTCTGCCTAATAAAATTAAGAAACAGTATCTAATTTTGTAGTTAATGACATTTCAGAAATGGTTTTAATGAATTATATGAAGTAGGCAATAAGATTAAAATAAATTTAAAACTACCAAATATAAATAAGTAAAACTTATCATCAAATAAACCAAAAAAATTAATTAATTAAATCGCTAAAATTAAACTAAAATAAATAACTGACCCATTTCCACAAACAAATTAAAGTCTAAAGTTTAAAATTAATGACCAATAAATCATAACAACAGATAAAACAATGGGTTTGATTGCGATACATAATTAGGCCAAAGTTGTTTTCAAATCGAAATGTACCATTGAGTAAAATTCTAATTGGGTCATAAGTGACGCGATACGATGCAATACTATTGTACTTGCTTATCGTAAACTTGCCACTGTATCAAATACTCACCCGCCTATTGTTGTTATTATAGTAGACCTAAACAATCTTCATTTTTCATTCATTTAATTTCAACTCTGTGAGTCTATTGACATTTTCTTGCATTTTCTAATAACTTCAAATTAACAAATACCAAAAAAGCTAATTGTGATACACTTTATCTCTATTATATGTGTATTATGGAATAGGAAAACAACTTTTGAAAAAACAAATTATAATAATTTCAGAATATTATGTTCTAAGATTATGAGGAACTGTATAATTTAAATAAAACTGCTTATAACACATGTAACATTCAGCCTTATACGAGTACGATTACATTTTAAAAACTAATTTCAATGATTACTTGCAGTTTTCATATCAACGGGAGATTGAGACTTGTATATCTTATAGACACAAAAAAAATTATATCTAAATAACCCGACTTTAAAGTATCAGAAATAGTTTTATTTCAATAATTTGAGGAACTTTGAACATGGAATTATGTATCATCTAAAAAATCTTTAGACAGTGTTATCATCATGATAGTGCAATCTATATTGACAATTGTATATTGAACTAGCTCTGCCTACGACTTCGTACGTGCTGGATATGTTTTTTGTAATAAAAATAGTCAGCTTTTCCTTATAACATGAGTTATCCGCAAGTGAAAGTCCTGATAAAATCGATATAGCCGTTTCAGAGATAAGCCGGGACAAAGAAACAGCAAGACAAAAAAAATAGATTTTTTATATAAGTACCGTATATACTTTCATATACATTTTGTGAAAAGTTGTAATTTGGAATTACAAACAGACAATTAAATTTTATTTATATATATAGGATAAAGTCTCCGGAATTAAGAACAAGGATTTAAATCATGTTTTTTTATCTTTTATAAATGTATTAATCTTTGTAATTATTACTATTTATCAGTAATACTCATCTTCGTATGTAGAAAAAATTATGAGTAATTATTTTTGAACATTATCTAATTTATAATTATTAAAATCTTTATCTTAGATTTGAATTATCAAAATGTATGTATATATATATGCGTGTTTTAAATTCAATTATTGTAAATAAAAAAAATTAGGATCTATATATAAAAAAATAAATATATGTCTTCTCACATTTTAAATACATATTAAATGTTATGTTTAAAAAATTGCACGAAATTTGGCAAATTTTATTAAATTGGCCCATCGATCTGGTTTAAACACTTCATGGTAACGTCCTCCTGAGGATCTCTCACACTCACATACTTACACACTCATACAATCACACAGGAGTAAAAGCCATTAACGAGAAGTCATTTATAAGTGTGAATCTTAGTTACAGCTGGTAACAGAGTCAACGGTGCTTTGGCTACATTGTTGAGACGACGAAACGTCATACGGCAGCCAAACGTGGGTAACACAGAAGAAGAATGTAAGAAAGATGAATGCTGTGGAGATGCGATCTCTTCGCCGAATATGCGGAGTCAGTTTAGCTGACCGAATCCGCAATGAAGAGATCCACAGAATGGCAGGTACTAGCGAAGATGTCACGGTGAGAATGTGCTCAGGTAGTTTGGGCACATCGAACAAATGAGTGATGAAAGAATGGTAAAAAAGATTTATAAAGGAAAAGGAAAAGACAGGGGAGGCCTCGAGTGACCTTCGAAAACTCAGTAGCTACGATACTGGAGGAAGGTCACGTAAAAAGCAGGAGGACCCCCCAAAGGGCATGTATGAAGAGGTTAATGTCTGTGGTCGAGGCGAAAGAGGTACGCAGGGACCGTAGCGTTTGGCGGTCCGTCGCCTCTGGCTACCGCGCAAGGTATATGGTGTGAAGGTAATAAAAATCTTAGTTAGAACGATTAAAACAAAAAATAGAAGAAGAAGCAAGTCTCAACTGAGATGACGTATGAAGTTTTCTTATTTTGAGTGAAAGAGATAGAAATACACATCACCGACTCCTGAGAGATATATATAGAAATAAATAGGTATAGATAGATGTAAGGGTGATGATGACTTTGATAATTCTTTTCGTAATACTTCTCTCATAATTACGTAATAATAAGATAATTCCATACAATTATTATTATCATACAAAATTAATCTAATCTACGTAACTTTATGATCTTATAATTGTTGTAACAAATAATTTATTTCTGCTCTGTCTGGGAAACTATATAGGTCGGTAGAGGCCAAATTTTATATCCTATCTATATGTATAGCCATTTCGAGGTGTATTTATCACTAGACTCTTCTTAAATGGTTGAACCGATTTTAATATGTTTTTCCTCTCTTCAAACGCATCTTTGACTTATTAAATTTGACAATTGAACAGTTGATGTAACATTCGGAAAAACAAAGTGCAAAAATTGTTTTACTAAGATCATCGTCTTCTTGATTCATCTCTATTTTGGGGTTGGCGCAATATGTTCCTCCTTCCACATTCTCCTGATTTATTTTCTTACTTTTTAAAGGTATTTTTGTATAAAGTATTATCAATTTCAATCGAAGTACGTATCATTTTTATGCACTTTTGCCAATAATAGGTAGATCATTTAATCCATCGCTAAAAAAGATGTGGATGCGAAAACCTATATAATCTTTGAGGGCAATTTGAACTACCTTATGGAAATTTATTTAATTTCTTGCTAAAATTATCCAAGTTTCGAAAAGAATGTTAATCTGTCTATGTTAACTATGTTAGGTATTAGAGACATTGCAGAAGCAGGTTTTATAATTTAGCGACCAGTGACCGTAGAATAAAGTTATATAGCCAGTAACAATTGTCCAGTCTCAGCAATTTAACAGCTAACTAGCTAGCTATTCCATCATGACTATTGCTAACAAAGCAGCTGTAATTTTTAATCACTGGAAATCCTAGAGCTTTTTTCGGGATCAACTTTAGTTTAGGATATGAATTGGCCGGATCTCCTCGGCTTAACTACTATGATTGGCGTTTACGATTCGCACTCAGAATCCATTTTTCATCACAATTACTGTAAAAGTTAAGTAATGCAACGCTGGACTTAATATGTATTTGTTAAAATACCTCACTCAATACGGTACCCATTTCTCGAACTTCTTCTCTTTTCTAAATTATTTCAAATGAATAAAAATTGCTTTATCTGAAGCTTGCTCCTAGTTTTAGTATGGTTTACAATCACCTCTAATTCTTCAATATAAATTCGATATACAATAAGTTTCTGATCGTCAGCGGGTTTCCTTCTGTAACTCACTGTTTCCAGATCCGATACATTTAAAACTAAAACGTATCGCGTTTATATACATTATTAATTCGTCGAACTGTTTCTGCGGTTGTATTAATATTGTATTCATAAATAACGTGATATTTTAACTTTTTCATTTTTTAAACAAAATGTTTTGAAATAAAAATGAAATGGCCAGAAAATAACTCATTAAACTGGAAATAGAAAAATTCCAAACAAGAATAATTAAGACTTATTCCTAAGTGATTCATTTTAAATTTGTATCGTTACTTTATAAATAATTGAAATATTTTTATAACTCTTAAATTTAACCGCTTCTATGACGTGTATATAACAGTTAAATTTTGAAGTAAGTAATGTTTATGTAAACTGTATAAAAACATCTTTACTTTAATACTATTAGTTTCTCTGATTCTCAAAAACGTCTCTAGTTGCGCCTTCTTTAAGGAGAAACGTGGAGAAAAATCTACAAAATACTCCATGGTTTTATCTTCATAGTTTCTAGGGATGGTAAATGGGTAAACCAAATATAGAAGCACCCTCCTATGAATAATGTTATTATTTTATTTTTTCTTTACTAGTCAGATAATATGATTCAGAAACAAGTGACAAGACTTTTTTCCAATGGACATTGTATTTTAAGATAACGGCGGTCAAACAGGCAAAAAAATATATTCACCTCAATCATTTTACATTTTTAATTAATTGTTTATACAAATTAATTAAGAATACATTGTAACATAAAACTTGTTTTTATCTTTATATTTATATTTTTGTTTTATACATATCTTTAATTCGATCTAACATTAATTCTGGCCGTGGCAACGGATTTAAGTACCGGTTACCGAAAAGTATACATATAAAATATTTTTTATTTACATCCTTTAGAAACGTACTTAGTGACAGTCAAAATGAAGCCTCATTTTGCCTCCTTATGTAACTGTCTAAAAAATGTTTAAGAAATTTAAATTGAGATAAACTTAATTAAGTTATTGTTTTGATTCAATTTAAAACATTGGTTATATTATATTTTGTCTTATATGAATAAATAAAAAAATACAAACAAATAATGATTTGTGTTATAACAAAGATTGCATTCAAGGCTCTTCTTTATTTATTATTAATTTATTAAATGATTTAAATCTTACAGTGAATTTAAATTATATATTTTTTGGTTAGTTTTAAATTTACCATAATATATTTATTATTTATTGCATAAAAAAAATATATGAAGTTTTTTTTTTGTTTATATATATATTTTAATATAACGTACCATAGATGAAAAAAACGCAGCCATGACACTTTACTTCCGCACAACACTAGCGACGATCACAACAGTGACTGCTAAAGTAAATACAAACTCAACCGACATCTATAATATATTCTCTTATCGCCGACATAACGGTCTCGCGTGGCCGGCTTGTGATTTAGATAATTGAAGATTAGTTTATTATTTATTTTGTCATAGATTTTTGGGCGATTCTATTTTAAGATTTTTTTGTCATTTTTTTTTTATTAAATATTTTTTGTTGTGTTCTGTTTATATATATAAGATTTTCAATAGCTATGCTTCCGATTACGGTAATCTTGACCCCTTTATTATGACTAACGTTTGAGATAATATTATTTATATCGTCAGGGTAATAATCTTAGCTCGTTACTTTCGACGTGTCAGAAGGTCCGAAAGCATAAACAGAGCAAACAAGTATCAATTTTAATAAAGTTATCCGTAGCTCTGGAAATTTTTATTGCTTTGATGACTAAATTTATTTTATTCTGTTGCCAACTCAATCTCTCATATATTTTTCCTTCCCACTAAAAACGCTAATGGAGGAAACAAACAAAATATGTTCCAAGAAAACAAATACTATTCAGTTATTATCATAAAAAAATATTTATGAAATCTTTTTTATCAAAAATACTTTAAACAAAACGTTAAATTATCACAACAGGTATTGAACCTGCCACCTCTGGTGGACATTTTAGTTGATTTATGAATTTAGACACTAAAAGTGACATTCGAATATAAATAAATTTTATTAATTCAATCATTATTTCTTGAATTCCTTTGACTGACGAAATACTTAAGATCTTTAAAAAGAAGGGCGATAGGTTTTTCTATCGTTGTCCTGAAGTGGATATTTATATAATACTGATTGTTGTCCATGTCTCTGTCCGTGCGAACTACAGTCCAACATTCAGAACTACTGATCGAACTGGGAAGGAAATAATATTATCCACATTTATCACATTTTTGTAAAACGTTCTTCTAATGTGAATTTATAAAAAGTTTTCTCAAAATCTGTGAGTTATTAGTACAATTAGCTGTTTCAAACATACGAATTCTCCAACTTTATTATATTAGTACGGAATATCCGTCCGTGTGTGTAATTAGGTAATAATCATGTAGGTACCATTAAGTCTGATCTCTATCATAAAATCTGCATAACATAATGGGCTGAGTTCGTGAACCAAGATAACGAGGCAATATTTACTTAGTTACTATTTTGAATGATAAAAAAATAGAACTATTTATATAATTTATTTATATACTCGTATTATATAAAGATTCATTTTCAAGTTACGCACAAAAAATAAGAATTTTAAAGCTGTAAAATTAAGAAAAAAATTTAAACTGATGAAGGTATATACATTTATATTTTATTATACAATTATAATTTTTTGTTTATTAAGTGAAGTTCGTTGTAACGGTTAGTTATTTCAACCTCATTAGCACTAAACTTAAACTTAAGTTCACTGACATTCTCTTAAAATAGTCATGTTTACATATGATTCAACCAGACGGCGGTTATCTCTACAATAACAATCCTAGAGAAATTTAAAAAATATATAATTATTTCGCTAATTAATATTGGAGACAATATTATTTGTGTACTTTGATCACACGAGGTAAAGACGTGAAAATATTGTACGACGAAACATGATAACTATTTTTATCGACGATTCTACAGAGACTAAAGAGTATTCAATTAATGTGTCCTATCTCTCGATATTTGTACTATTACATGAATATTTAAGTAATGACTGATAAAAAGAAAATATCAAAGAAGGCTAGATGGTGTGTATATGGTTAATTGCAACTAATCCCTTATTATTACACTCGACGCACTTTGGAACCGTGCACCTAGTGTCTGAAGTTTCACGAGTGTATGCATATTGGAAAAAACTTTAAAATATTTATATATGGATATACACTTCAGACGAAAAATGTCGTGTATTTCTCCTTACAAATAACAGCAGTTTGGGTTTTTTTTTTTATTTTCAACTTATTACAAGTCAGAGGTCTTATAACGAAATTATTAACATAATATATGAAAATAATACCAAAATATTGTTTGTTAAAAAATATAATGATATATTATTCACATAATTAAAAATATTTATATAGATATCAATATAATTAATAACTATTATATGTTTATGTGCATCTTTGATCCTGTTATCATAATTATTTTTACTTTAACTGATAATTGTTACTAGGAAATTAATGGAACAAAAATAATGTGTTGATTATAAATTTTATAAGATTATTTTACCTGACAAAATTTCCAAAAACATGTTTTGAAAAAACAGTTTGTTTACAAAAATAATTTGTTACCCACATCTTGTGTGATGAAAAACTAATTTTAGTCTAACTAGGAACGTACAAA
Organism: Melinaea menophilus ssp. n. AW-2005; assembly: GCA_918358695.1. Classification (NCBI taxonomy): domain Eukaryota; kingdom Metazoa; phylum Arthropoda; class Insecta; order Lepidoptera; family Nymphalidae; genus Melinaea; species Melinaea menophilus. Next base: position 5,188,118 of record OU911043.1, read on the forward strand.
CTAATGTTTTTCAAAACATAAATAACCTAACTTATGTTTTTGTCAATAGAAAAACTAAGTAGAATATTATATAATCAGTAAAACTGTAATATCAAAGTCAACTAAGAATAAACATAAATTTAATTAAAAGTGATTGCTATACATAATGATTATTCAAAATCAGTCAAATATACACCCTAAAAGAAACTACATAATATATATTCCGTTTCAATAATGAGAACGCAAGTATACTTACCTGATAAATAAAAATCTTTATAATTAATTATATCGAATCAAAGTTCAAAGATAAGATTTGTTTTTATTTATAAAAAACCTTATTAGTCATATTTATTTATCACTAACTAAAAAAGTGAGACAGAACCAAGTATTTCATCACATCATGATCACATTATCACACATCACATTATTCCAGCACAGATCCGCGTATCAATTTGCGTATCGCGTGTCAATTGATACACCATTGTGATACCGTATCTGATACACCCCCTTCCATAGCTATAAATAATACTTCAGGCACACCTTGTCATATACGGTTATCATTATTAGATTTATGAACTACTTGTAAGCCATGAGGATTTAAATTTTAAATCACATTAATAAAATCAGGTGTTCGTCGCGAAACAACCCTCCTAACTTTCAGATGTTCATCTATGATCAGGAAAACTGCCTGTGAACTAATCTTTAATTGAGCCTGAATCTTACACATAGGAAGAATCAGGCTGAATAAAAGTTTTTTTTATTTTCTCCAAAGTAACTCCAGATGGTATTTACATGAATTACTGCAGTTGACCACGTTTGAATTCACAGAGTCAATAAGTAACTATTGAGAAAGTAGGAGTAAATTCCCCAAAAACATCTTGTAAATTTTCATAAAATTCCTTGTCGGGTGACCCTCATTTATAGTCATAGAAAATAATAGCATGAAAAGCTTCTCGCGAGACACCCGTTATTACAAAAAAAAGAAAGTGCAGATAATCTTTAAAAATATATTTTGTAAATAACTATACATAAGTGGCCAACGATTTTTACCAAGGAGCTGTCAATTCAATTATAGTTTACTTTGTAATTAACAATTTCCGAAACAGCCCTCATATTAATTATTTACTTATAACTTAAAGATAGAAAAAACTTTTTGCGATTACAGTCAACTCTTAAATTTATTTATCACTAATAAATCGACATATATTATTGATTAGTACAAGTCTTATAGCATCAAAATTAAACATTTAATGAACAAAATCTATTTTTGTCTTTAAAACTTTCGTCCGATAACACAAAATATTGTTTAAGTCAAAGCCCAGTGCATAAAAAATAAAACAATAAATAACTTAGGTAAGAAAAAAGTAAACGTCTTGTCCAGTAAAACTATTGTACTTACAACTACTTTGAATTATTGTTATCATTAAGTTTAAGCAATTTTTAAATCAGCATTAAATTAATTGGAATTTCTCGACCTTTTCAAGCTTTGCCGCTCGAGACAACGTCAAAACATTTATTTTTTCAATTTCATTTTATTTATGAATGTTCAGACACTGTAATATTCTAATGGATGGGTCCATGGAGAGAGAATCGGTAAGAAAGCATATGGATCAAGATTTTTGTCGATCTGTAGATGTCAATGTAGACGACATTAATTATAAAAACGAATTCAATTGACCAAAGTGGAGAGTATTCGAAGCAAATGAACCTAGCTATGGCAGTATCAGTTAGCTGTCTAATTTTGTTTATGTGTGTCATATAGTAACATTAAAAATAAATAAGAATACACAGGAGGTTGCCGCCTAGGTTTTTGTTTTTAGCGGTCTCAGGCTCCGGTCTGGTGAGTGTAACTAGCATATCGACTTTTAGTACTCAAAGCCGGGTTCGACCTGCATTTACTCAACTACAAAATAAAATATTATAACATTAATATTATATTATTTATCACAAATTATAATGTATGTCAAAGATATGAAATATCTGATCCTCTATATTAAATGAAAATCATAGATTATTAATATTAATCTTTTTACGTAATCTGGTATATAAAATGCAGCATTATATTTCAGTCACGTTAATATCTATATCTCTGAATATGCGTCAAATTTAAATGATAAGACACTAATATATTAATATATTTATCACTTATCTTGATCTAAAGAATAGGCTTTTTATATGTATATGTATTTCGGTACACGTGTCCAAATTGAAATGTTTTTCTTTTGTCTCATATACAGACGTTATGACACGGTTTTGTCTGAACTACTGATAAATTGTTATCATTATTTTTTTCTTATCGCTGTCTCATTGTAATATATTATATATTTTATATATAGATAATCGTGTACATCTTCAAATAACAAATTACTTACATTTTAGTTATATTTTATGCCTTTGCCTCATTTACCTTTGGATATATGTTATAGAAATATAAAGTCTTTGCCATCCTTGCAAAGTACGAGAGGTGGAAGGAAATATAACAGAGGAAAAGCAGAAAACCCTTTAATAATTACTTCAGACCAATCATATATTCGTTCGCATATTGGTATCTGTTAAAGTAAAATTTTGGCATCTTTATAAAAGAGGCAAAAGAGGCTATATTTTAATATAGCCTCTTTTGCCTTAATAATTTTAATACCGAATTAAAATAAAAATATATGTAAAGTCACATATATGTGACACAAAATGAAATAATAAAATCCCGTTTTTATTAACTACCTAAAATATCCTATTCTTTACTTTACTTTACTTTATTGGAGGCTTTACCGGTATTCTTTTAAACTTAAAACTTTACGTTATGTATAAATAAAAAAAATACAATATTAATATAAGAAAAGATAAAGCTGACTATTGTGCACACAAAAAAGTAGAAGTAATCTTAATATCCTAATTCCCTTAATCGTGATCAATTTTTAAGTCATTTGTAAGGTATTAAATCTCATTAATTTAAATTCTATCTTTAAGTATAAGTGCAACTTCGGTACTAAGTGCACTCCATCTTTAGATCTACAACTTTTAATGTCAATGTAATTTTTTTAAATCTCTTTACTATACTAAAATTATTTAGTATATGTAACATGTAAATGTAACTTTACGTTACAAAATTGACATCCAATGCAATTTCGCTAAAACAAAATATAATAATAAATTTTAGTAGTTATATTAATTAAATAAAAGATAAATATTTGGCTTAAGGTAGCCTTAATTAGATGATATTTTAAAACGACCTTCTCCTTTTCTTTATCGCGAGGTTAAGAATTGCACCCGGAGTTATTTATGTAGACATTGCATACCTTTTAATAACATAAATAAGTGATTATCAGCTACCGGTATAATTGGTTTGTTTTGTTATCCAATTTGATATCTCTGTTGTCACTTTAATAAGATTTAATTTAATATTTTGAACACTCTTGTCGACTCTATATATTGTCTGTGGTCTGTGAACAGATTTGGTTAAAAAAACTGGTATAATATAACAAAATGTTTTATTGATTCTTATATTCGTAAGTTAATTTAAAACTCCAAGTCTAAATAGAATGACGTTCTGGGGACGCCACGTGATTTACTTACTAGGGGCGCCAACAGACCCTCAATTTCGACTCGCTGCGTTCGTGAAATCTCGGTTACCGTTTGCATATTGAGCGAAGCGAGCCCAGTGTAATGACTTACTGTTTCCCATTGTCTTCAATGGGATATCAATTTTTTGAGATGAAATGAAAAAAAATATATATATTGTTTTGAGGATATTTTTCAAAACCATCATCTAATGTGTGTTTTTTTGATTGCAAAGTTTTATAATTATCCGTCAAGTAGTTTTAGAGCCAATTCGTGACAAATGTAAAAAGTCTCCAGTAAAACGATAGATGTCTACAAAAGTAAAAGTTCTGTAAAAATTGCCACTTTTGCCTGCGCGACCTCAAAAAAAAACAAGTAACTGCTACAGATATGAAGCTGGGCAAACCAATCAGATGAATTCTTATAGCAATGGGGATTATATTCTTTAAAGAAAAGACAGTTCAGACAGATACAAATTTATATGTTAATAGGAAAGTACTTTACAATCCGCCTAAAGTCTACAATAAGAATTTTATAAGAGTCTAATTTTGTATCCTTTTTTTTATTAAAATCTCGAGTCTTCAATCTTCAAGCCAAACTGGTCATGCAGACAGGCGATATCGAGATCTATGCTTTTGCTCGGGCTTGTTATTAAGGCGTTGCATTACTGCCAAGCTTTCCGCATATGTAACAAATATACTAATAGTATCAAAGCACATTCACGAAGTTGGTTCTCTGGAAAGCATATAGATGTTTTCGCTAATTCTTGTACATCACTTCGACAGTGGATATTAAAGCTTTAAATTCCAAAAAAGTCAGACTCATCAAAGTAATTTTATATAAAACATTTTTATTGTAAAAGCTACCAAAATCTCGGAAAGTTATTTGCTACAGAACTGAGAAGAGCTGCCGGCAGAATCTCATAGGACTAGTCTATATTTTTTTAAGCCATATTGGAAGCCTGAACTACATACAACTACATTACACAACTATAATACATTTTAAATAGCGTGGCGCCGACTGCCTCATATCCACGGTTATTCATGCTCTACATATTCGGAAAGACTCTAGTAGTATAGCACAGAAACGTTCCTTAAAAACTTTTTCATATGAAAATACTGATTGTTGTTGAAAAATTTTATAAATGGTGTCATAAAAACGTTACTCACTTTTTGAGATAAGTCTGATAATAAATTTGAAGTCCATAAACACGTAAAGCAAGCTTGTGTTTGTTCCTCTTATTTTTATTTTATATATACCTAATAATATTCTTATGCACACATTTAAGATTTTGAACAATATACCAGCAACCATGAGAATATAAGTTTGCTTAAACTTATGTCAAATTGCAAGGATAGCTCTTTGTAGTAAAACAAAAATCGTATTAATATTAGCAGCATTACCACAGCAGCATTACCATATGGATAATAAAGTAAGGTAAACTTTAATAAACTTTACCTTGGCAGTACTTTCTGTAGTACAACTTATGGTAAGCATTATCATACTAATATTATAAAGAGGAAACATTTATGTTTTTGTATGTATGTTTGTAATGATTTCACACAAAACCTACTAGACCGATTTCGAAATTGGACATTCCATTCAAAAGTCTACTATCATTGCCTGGGTCTGCTTTCATGTCTTTGTAAATAAAAAACTCAAAAGTGATTCTTCCAGACCTGATGATGAATCTATTAATTTAGACAAAAATATTATTTTTATATTGAGAGAACGAATATAAAGTATAAATATGGTTTGATCAGGCAGCTGTTTGTAAGAATTGCCTTACTTAAAGGACTCAACTCAAAATATTTATACAAAAAGTTTATAAGTACTTTGTTCCAAATAGTTTCAACTCGTTCGAGATTCATCCAGTAATTTATACACAAGTAAATCCACATCTTATCGATAATAAATAATTAGTGACATTAATTATGACATTTATTTTTAATTAACCCGAGTATATTACAAGGGTACTTTCCTACCAACAACAAATAAATTTTTCAACTATTTTTTTTTATTTATATCCATAAAAATATAACAAAATCTATGTCATCATAATTACTTAATTCTAATAGAGGTTGTTATTGAAAAAGAAATGGTTGATTATGAAAAGGAATTTCAGGTATGAAAAGTACTTTATTTTCAGCAATCTACAAATTTAGAATAAAAAATCCTAAATCTTAATCAAAAGTAATTTGTAAGTCGCAAAGTTTCAAAACTATGAGTTCAAAAACATATTATACGTATACTAAAAAACAGTAAAAAAACAGCAGACTTTATTTTGATTTGAGTAACATCTATTTCAAAAATCGAATCATCGCTATATATAGAAAATATAACGATACCTAATATATCCAATAAAATATTTATTTTTACTGTGCTTATATGTACTTTTAAATATTTATTGACGAAAGGGGAAAAAAAGAAAAAGATAGTGCCTAAACATTTTACTTAGGTATTGCATTGATACAGATAAGTTCCGGCATCGAACCTGTGACTAACCTGGGATAGTGACCATATGGGCAATTTTTTTAATTAATCAATTAATTCGACTACCATACCGTCCTGGATGCCATTCACTAAATTAAGACTCTAATACCTCTGTTATCTATATGAATGCTTATCCATTTTTAGTTGGTTAATTAAAATAGGAAGCGTTTCTTTATTATATTTCACGTAAAAATATCGTGCAAATTATCAAATGTCGTATGATTTTATATCTTCATTATATATTAACCTTTAAACTTTGTATCGCGATTGGATTATTATCGAATGGGAAGATGGCCACTCCCACGAGCCTATCCAATTAGTGTTAGTCATTACAATATATAGAAATAGATATATGTATATATATATTATATGGTTGAATACAATTGGTTGTGCTTAAATTGTTTTTACTAAACAAATATACACTTATTTTTTATTTATTTTTTTATGTAAGAGGAGGGCAAACGAGCTGATGGGTCACAGATGATTTGTGATCACCGCCGCCCATAAACTCTAGCAACACCCGAGGATTTACAAGAGCGTTGCCGGCCTAGGAGGTGGGAGTAACCGCCTTTTTTGAAGGTGCCCATGTCGTACCGATCTGGAAATACAGCCGAAGGGAGTTCGTTCCACATTCGAATGGTACGTGGAAAAAATGTACTTGTGAACCGCACAGTGGAGAATCGCCACGCATCCAGGTGGTACGGATGATATTGGAGGCGAGGGCCCGCTGGGCAGTGATGTACTTCGACGGACAGATCAAATAGCTCTTGGGAACACTTCCCGTGGTAAATGCAGTAAAGACGCACACAGATGCGACGTATCTACCCAATGTCAAAAAGTCCAGCCGCTCATAGAGCACCAGATTCCCGATAATCCGAACGGCTCTCCGTTGTTTGCAATCAAATGGTAGAAGCTGATATTGGGGTAATCCGGACCCAGATGAGAACAGTACTCTTCATGTGGCCGGACGTGGTCCTTATAGAGCGCAAGTCTTTGGCCAGGCTTGAAATACTGCGTTGTTCTATTGATCACTCCCAATTTCATTGAGGCCAACTTGGCCTTGCTTTCCAGATCACCACGAAACTGACAATCGCTCGCAATGAGAGGAGTGCTCTCGAAGAGCGGTGATACGACGAATGCGATTTTCTTAGTGGTAAACGCACAAACCTGTGTTTTTAGGGGATTGTACTGAACGTAGTTCAGTTTACCCCACCCAGAGTCAATCCCCAAGAAGGTCTCTATAGAAGACACAAGTTACTTTCGGCACTCGTCGACGTTTTCCTGAGAGAGACCTGCAAGGCCGGAATATATCGCATTCCCAGTGCTGTCATCCTCATAACAATGTATGTTGGGAATATCCAACATATCATTGATGTGCAGAAGAAACAGAGTTGGACATAACACGCAGCCTTGGGGTACACCAACGTTCACGGACTTGGGGTCTGAGTAATAACCGTCGAGAATAAACTGTATGCTCCGCCCAGTGAGAAAGCTGGTGATCCACTTGCGTAAACTCTCGGGAAGCCTATAGGAAGGTAGCTTCGAAAGCAGCCCCTTGTGCCATACACGATCGAAGGCTTTCGCCATATCCAGACTAACAGCTGCCCAACGGTGCGTAAAATATAACAGAAGATCATTAGCCGATCGACCATTGCGAAAGCCATATTGCCGGTCATTGACCAACTGGTGATCCTCGAGGTACGTTAGGAACTGTTTATTGATTATACTCTCTATTACTTTGGGGAGAAGAGAGGTAATGGCGATGGATCTGTAGTTAGCTGGGTCCGAGCTATCACCTTTTTTAGGGATTGGATGGACAAGGGCACACTTCCATGAGACCGGGACTACTTTTTTAAGGTAGGAGTACCGAAATAGACGCGTTAGCACTGGTGTCAACTCAGGTGCACATTTCCATAGCACAATTGAAGAGAGACCATCTGGCCCACTCGGCTTATGGACTTCCAAGGAAAAAAGGGCTTTTCGGATGATTTTTTGCTAAAAACTAGCCGGCGTTAAGCTCTGACACCGGGGGATGATAGGCGGTGTCTTCCCTTGGTCGTCCAAAGTCGAATTGGAGCCAAAAAGAGTGCCCAAGAGATCGGCTTTCTCTTTTGCCGTGTGGGCCAAAGAGTCGTTCCCAGTGTGCAGTGGCAGTAGGGATGGCTGGCAAAAGTTTCCAAGGGTGGTTTTGGAAAGTGCCCAGAACTTGCGCGTGCCAGGCGAGTAACTTGCCAGCTGATCCCCAATTTTGATGACATGTTTGAACTTTGCTCTAACAAATTTCGCTTTAGAAGAATATGGAGACACGATTATATTTCCTCTTCAGAACTCTAGAGTTCGGATCCTTAGTGACTGACGCATTAGCCCAAATTTGATAAGCCTGCCGTTTGCCAGCTGCTGCAGCCCTGGCAGACGCGTCAAACCAAAGCCGCGATCTGCCACCAAGTGATACCGCAGGGCTTAGTATCACATCAGCTACAGCCGCAGCGCAGTCACTAGGATCTTTGGAAGGGAAACAAATCGCCCCCCATGGGTAAGATGCAAAAAAGGACCGCATTCCATCCCAATCCGCTGACTTGTAGTGCCAAACGCGTCTAGTCGCAGGTCTTGTGCGAGCCGGACGTTGAATAGGCACTACACTCCGTACCAAGCAATGATCAGAGGACCCTAAGGGAGCCTCGTCAGTGATTTGGTATTTTCTGGGATGTGCGCACGCGCAGCCAGAGTACAGACAGATGCCGACCTTCAAAAACTTGAAGGCGTCGGTGGCAGATATCCTCCCTTACGAACACAAATACCCCGTCATGTGGTATAAAATGATGTCCTACTTTATGATAGGTACGCTGTGTCGCTTAATTGAGATATCTGCGTCTTCGTCAAAAACAACAAGACACGCTGCGCCGTCTCTAGATGGTAATGGACGGCGTTTAAATTGTAATGAAGTTCCCGGATGTTGCAGAAGTCCACATTTAGAGTGGGGCAGGGTGCCGCTGCGTTGAGTCGTCGTTTGTCCTCAGTAAACATAAAAGGCGATACTTTGCCCGCCCCAAATACGACGGGTCGCACGAGCAAAATCCGAGAATCGCTCCCCCGATTTTGCTCGGGGAGGGGTTCCCCGGCTTCGTCAAAGCCGGTACCCTCCTGAGGTATATTTTTTTGAGGCATCGCTTTCATGTTTGGCGGGGGGAGGGGTTGGGCTTCCGGATTCTCGCACTCACCGACGAAACATAACCAATTGAATTTGGTTACTACACGTCGGTCTTCTGTCAGAGGGTGATCCTTCCCCGGTCGAACCAGCCAAATACGAGCTGCAGTCAAATAATTACAGCTAGGCTCTATTTATAAAATTAAAAAGTTAAAAGTTATTCTATTTTACAAAAATCCTAATATGTTTCTCACAACATTATGTAAAAACCCTAGACGATAATTATTAAGTCAAATATACACGTTAAGATTTATATGATATACTCGTAAAATAAGAAAGCAAAATAAATATGATGAAATGTTGTCACGACTAAAGAGAGACTCAGGGTTTATATGTCGTCAAGCAATGAAGATATCCATTTTCTAATGAAACAAACACGTTGAAGTTCGGTAAAACATTATTGATAACTTATTTTAATAGTCATTCTATTAAAGTACATAATTATATATATTATTTACACCAAATTAGTGATGATTACTTTTTAATTGGTTTAGTATTAACTGTTCTAATTAAAATGGTTTTTACGTAATTATAAACAGCTTTTTGACATAAACATTGCCTATAGATAACTGTAGCGTAACCCCTATCATGAGTTTTAGAAATGTATCCATAACATTACGATTTGAATCAGACATTTTAAGATAAAAATTTCATATTTCTTTCAGCTCAAAGGCAACTTGAATAACAGACATACGAGGTAGCAAAGTTAAAATTCTATAAATTTTACGATTTTCCAAACTCCGAAAAACTTTTTTAATAAAACTTCCAAATGACTGTACTGTAATCCGGAAAATAGATTGTCAGCACTAGATTTCGTTTCCAAACGGACTGCACAGCAACTGTAAATATATGCTAAAATGCATCTCTCCATTTAGGAGGATGCTTTCGGAACAAGATCAAACATAAACAAGACCACCAGATAAGACAACATAAGTGATTATTACTGCTGTATTAAATAAAGTAATGAGCGAGTCATCTCTAACGCAAAGGATTAACCTATAATTGTAATTCGAGTAAAAGGTTAAAAATGGTGAGGGTAATGCATTATTCAAAAGCTTTTTTGTTTCCACAGCTGTAAAGGGGAAGGGGGATTGAGACCCGACTTTTTAACGACGAATTTTTAAGAATATATGTATATATGTATGTGAGTATTATTACCCATAAATTAACTATAAAATAACTTAATAGTTGTATTTTTATATTTATACCTGTGGTTTGCCGATCGGCCAACTAAAATCCGATATATTATATTTTATTATATTGCATCAAGCCTATTTAAATTATCTATGTCAATTATGGAAATATAGTTTAGATTTAGTTTTATCGTGCGAGTCTACTGCGATCTGACGTGTAACAATAGAATTTCTTCAAAGATATTACTCCATTGTTTTTCGGCACCGACCAGGGCAATAGGTATATGTGTTCCTATCTATCTGTCCGGGATCAAACCTACCAATATGAATGAAAGGATTGTAACCGCTAAAGACAATGACAAGTAAAAAATATGAACTTTCAACTTTATATAAGATAACATCAGTAGTTATACGGTAAAGTTAGATAGACAAAACTATACACTTAATATTTCTTATCTGATTATACTGTATAATATTGTATAATTATTGTAACTCTTTAAATATTATTGAAACCGTATTATTTTCGTATATCTTTACATCCTTAAATACTATATATCTTAGATAATTATATTTATAGTAAACTTGAAGTAGCCTGGCAGCGAGCGCTTCATACATATATACAAGTTCTCCCCGCAACTTCGTTCGCGAACTTCTTATTACATTAGCTATGCCAGTGAAGGGTCTGTTAAAATTGGTATAATCGTTTTAAAGGTTAGCCGTAAAAAAACAGATTGAAAGACAAACAAAAGTTTCAACAACAAACACTTAAATTTTATTTATATGTGTATATATCCTTCATGCGGCAAACTTGCAAACATTATTTTTTTATATTAACTTTATAACAATACATACTACATAAGCGAAGACCCACAAAAACAATACAATATAGGCTTGCCAGTAGTAAACTTATGAATTAGCATTCTTAACTCTTAAACTTTTTTTTGAAAACTGTTTTTTTCATATATTATATGACGCATATGAGTCGTATCATATAATATATGAAAAAAAACATATATAAGTATACATATATGACTGTCTCAATAGTAGGAGACGAGACGAAGCTTTTCTTAGCATTCTATTGATTCACTGTGCGGGTGCCGGGCCCATCGCGTTGCAAGAAGAGGAGCGCAAACAATGCCTGGGACTTGCGACCCAGGTGTAGGTTTAAGGATTTATTATACAATACGTTAGAGAAATGTTTGAAAAGTGTTTTTTTTACATACAATATGACGCATATGAGCCATATCATATGTGAAAAAAAATATATATATAGGACTATGTCTCAATAGTAAGTCAATTATTATTACGGCTATATATGTCGATTGAATTATGATGACAACGATAGTAATCATCATAAGTCAATTGACGTCCACTGCTGGACATAAGCCTCCCCCAACGATCTCCAAAACGGACGGTCTTGTGCACTTGACGTCCAACGGCGCCCTGCAACCTTTACAAGGTCGTCCGTCCACCGAGTGAGGGGCCGACCCACGCTGCGCCTTCCCGTACGTGGTCTCCACTCTAGAACCTTACGGCCCCAACGGCCATTGGTTCGTCGAACTATGTGCCCTGCCCATTGCCACTTCAATTTGCTAATCCGCTGGGCTATGTCAGTGACTTTAGTTCTTTTACGGATCTCCTCATTTCTGATTCGATCGCGTAGAGAAACACCTAACATAGCCCTCTCCATAGCTCGTTGCGTGACTCTGAGCCTTCTTATGAGGCCCATAGTTAGAGACCACGTCTCAGTCCCGTAAGTCATTACTGGCAACACACATTTATTGAAGACTTTGGTCTTGAGGCACTGAGGTATTTTGGACGAGAAGATGTGACGAAGTTTCCCGAACGCTGCCCAACCGAGTTGGATTCGTCGATTGACCTCTTTCTCAAAGTTGCCGAATCCTTTCCATTCTAGAAGCTTGAAGGCGTCTTCAAGCGCGGTGGTAAACAGTTTCGGAGATATGACATCTCCCTGTCTTACCCCGCGCTGTAACGGAATAGCCTTGGTATGCTCTTCTTGTACTCGGACCGACATAGTGGCGTTTTTGTACAAACACTTCAACACTTCGATGTACCGATAGTCAATATGGCACCGCTGGAGAGACTGAAGCACAGCCCAAGTCTCGATCGAATCGAAGGCTTTTTCATAGTCCACAAACGCTAAGCATAATGGCAAGTTATACTCACCGGTCTTCTGTATAACTTGCCGCAGCGTATGAATGTGGTCTATGGTAGAAAAGCCCTTTCGGAATCCGGCTTGTTCGGGAGGCTGAAAGTCATCGAACCTGCGAGTGAGACGATTCGTGATGACTCTAGAAAACAGCTTATAAACATGGTTCAGGAGCGATATCGGTCTGTAGTTCTTCAATTGGGTGTTATCTCCCTTTTTGAAGAACAAGACGACGATGCTCCTGTTCCATGCTTCTGGCGTGGTCCCTTGTTCGAGCAAGACGGAGTTGAAGAGCTTCTGAAGGGCTTTAAGTACTGGTTTTCCACCCGCTTTCAGAAGCTCCGAGGTGATTCCGTCCTCGCCCGGCGCCTTATTGTTCTTTAGCTGTTTTAGAGCCATCCCAATCTCGCACAGGCTGATGTCCGGGATGTCTTCAGTATAGTGTCGGGTTAGCTTGGCTCTGGGTTCTTTCTCCAAGGCAACAACAGGTTTTGTAGCTGATGTGTATAACTGTCCATAGAAACTTTCCACCTCCCTCAGAACGTCGGCCTTAGTCAACGCTATATTGCCGTCCTCCGTCTTCAGCTTTGTCAGCCGGCTTTGCCCAATAGAAACATTCCTAGCGAATACTTTGGAGCCTTGGTTTCGCTCGATCGTGTCTTCAATATATTTAGTATTGAAAGCACGGATGTCGTATCGCAAGGAAGTTTTTATCTTTCTATTGAGCTGCCTATATGACTCTGCGTCATAGGATGACTGCAACACCATTGAGCGTCCACCTGCCATGAGTTCGAGAGTATGGGTGGAAAGTTTTTGAGGTCTACCTTTACGAAGTGGTGTAAAGAACTTTGACCCCACTTCATGGACAGTTTCTACAAACCTGTTGTTTACATCGTCCACTGTAACGCAATCTTCTAAGCAACTGAAGCGATTCTGCAATTCGAGTTGAAAGCTTTCGGGGTTTTGGATATGAGCATTAGATGGTCGGAGCGTAGACTTCATCAGTTTAGCCCTTTCGAGCTTGACGTCGATCTTCAATACGCCTCTTACCATTCGGTGATCACTGTCGGTTTTCACCCTGTGAATCACGGAGACATCATTGAAGACGTGTCTCTTGTTGGTCAAGATGAAGTCTATCTCATTTTTGACCACACCGTCGGGGCTCATCTAGGTCCACTTCCTCTGAGGCGGCTTCTGGAAAAAGGAGTTCATCATAAAGAGTCCCTCCTTTTCCAGAAATTCGGCCAGCCTCTGGCCCCTTGGGTTCCTTTGTCCATATCCAAATTGCCCCACTCTCATCTCTGAATCGCTTCTATTGCCGAGTTTTGCATTAAAGTCCCCCATAACAACAGTGAAGTGAGTTTTGGAGGTATGTATGGCTCTACTTACGTCCTCATACATAACCTCAACTTCATCATCAGTGTGTGACGAGGTCGGTGCGTATACCTGGATGACCTTCAACGAATATCTTTCAGATATTCTGAGTTGATACTCAGAGTTGATACGCGCCTTTCCTGATGGTATGCCACCCTACTCGACACACTTCCGATGGTCGCTATGTTCTTTACAAGGGACTTATGGATGATGAATCCGACACCACCCTGAGATTGGTGTTCACCCTCCCGGTAGAAGAATAAGTTGCCGGAACTCTAGGTCACGGTGTCCTCACCCTCTCTTCGGACTTCCGATAACCCAATTATGTCCCAGTTCAACTTACTCAGTTCTTCTTCCAGCTCCACAAGCTTCTCGTCTGTCCTCAAAGTGCGGATGTTGTGTGTTACCAGGGCCAGTTTCCGTTTGATGTGGTAGCCGAATCTCTTCCGGGGATTCTTAGCACCCCCTGCCCCGCCGTTACCATGACTGCTACCGTAGCCAGGAATAGCAGGGCTGCCGGGGACTAGGGGCCTGGTTTTTAGTAGTCGTATCATTAAGGGGAATTGCCCGTACTCGCCACGCTGGGCAGGCGGGTTGGCGAGCGCAGTACAGATGGACTGTAATAAAATGAGAAGGAACGCTGCTGCCCGTTCCTCCCTCGGCAATTGAGCCGGTATATTCTCTCTGTCGCCTCTTACGACACCCACGAGAAGAGAAGGGGTGGTGGAAATGGTATTCTTACGCCGCCACCACACGGCAGTCAATACGTTTGAGAAATGTCTCGGTTGCGCTTAGTATCGAAATTTAGTTCAGATCGCGATTTTACTAAATTTGGGCTAGGATTTGCTTTTCTTGTTCAGTAATAAAGATCTTATTAAAGAGTAATTACAGAAATGTTTGTAGTGTTAGCCTCAGAGTCGTCAACCTTGTTAATATTTCAATATATACTTACTTAGCTTCACGCCATATCCCTTGCGGGGTAGCTAGAGACGACGGAGCGCCAAACGCTACGGTCTCTGCATACCTCTTTCGCCTCGGACACAGACATCAACCTCTTCATACATGCCCTCCGGGGGGTCCTCATGCTTTTTACGTGACCTGCCTCCAGTATCATAGATACTGTGTTTTCGAAGGTCACTCGAGGCGAATATATGTAAATAACGAAAACGACAAAACTTACCTATATATCTGGTATATAACCATAAAACAAGTATTGAAATAAATAAAAAACATTATATATAACAATATTTTTATTTATAAAAAGTTTTGAACCATAACATCTAAGTCTCGGTGTAGTAGTGCGGCGCCACCTCCCGCAGCCAGGCGCGCTCCACAGCCAGCGCGTCCTTCACCATCGTGCGGTCGTCACTACTGTACACACTCGCGAACACCACCCTACGATGGAAATACATAACATAACATTAGTATTTTTATGTGTGGGTACACAAGTGTGTGCAAGTGTGTGTAACGTGCAATGTAAATACATAAAATAACATTCATATTTACATATGTAGATACTAAAGTATATGCAAGTGTGCGGGCATAGTTACGTGAGTGCGTTCGTGCGTGCGTGCATCTATAAGTGTATGTGTGAGTGCGCGTATGTAAATGTGTGTGTACCATATGTGTATGTGTATGTGTGCGAGTACTCGTATGTAAATTTTGTGTATGACATCTCACCATCTCGGTTGTAGTGTGAAGAGGCAGCTGTCCCCGCTGAGGTACAGTTTGGCGCCCTTCACACCTCGGTACCCATCAGTGGAGAGACTACTGGCGTTCAGGAACAAACCAGACAGCACCGCCTTCATTATGTTAAAACATTTACCTGTTGAAATTTTCATTATATATTATTGATAATTATCGAGCCAATTATTTTATCTCAAAATAGTTTAAATATGAATTTAATTCTATAAAAAAATATTATTTCACCTGAACCCAAATCAGGACCTTCGAAGACTTTATTCTTCAGCTGAAATTTATCTTTAACCAATTTTTCCAAACTGTTTCTTATCTCCAACGCCTGAAATGCAGAAAGATTTTTAAGATTCGACATTAAATTAGGAGTAGAAATAAAAATATAATATTACTGAGAATGATAATTTTACAAAGTATATTTAATCATACTTTAAATCAAACAAACAACATTCTAAATAATATTTAATATTTAATTAAAGTGATATTATTTCTAAATTACCTTCTCCAACACTCTATAATTGAGATACATCCTCTGACACCAGTCTTTACATGCTCTTTTTGCGCGTTTCTCATCCTTCATTGATCTTAATTTTAGATAAGCTCCGAATATATTCAGATACATTATTATATCACCTTCCGCTACCTGGAAATACATATATATTTATTGAGCGAAGCGAACGAAGTGAGCGGAGCGTTTTACTGGAGACTTTTTACATTCTTTGTCACGAATTGGCTCGATAATTACTTGACGGAAAATTATGAAACTTTGCAATCAAAAAGACAAATTAGGTGAGGGTTTTAAAAATAAATTTTAAAAAATGTCCTCAAAAAAAAAAATTTTTTTTTTATGTCATGTCAAAAAACTGGTAACCCATGGAAGTCAATGGGAAACGATGAGTCAATACACTGGGCTCCCTTCGCTCAATATGCAAACGGCACCCGAGATTCCGCAAGCGCAGCGAGTCGAAATTGAGGGTTTGTTAGCGCCCCTAGTATAAAGTGTCTTTATGTCAGTCAGTTCTTATGATGAAGCTTACGAAATAGTGCTATAGAAGTTACCAGTGAAATATGAAATTTTAAATTTCAAGTTTTATATAATTACATACTAATAAAGGTATCCGGATACATCTTTGCGTATTCTAAAGTTATATTTGTTTATATAAGGACGAGAACACAATTTACTAATATATAGAAAAAAAGTGTTTCTTTAGAACCAAAAGGATTCGAATGTGTACCAATAGATGGCGCTGTCTTAGTAATAGTATTTTAAAAGCAATCAATAAAATAATAATATACAGACCTCAAAGTTATTCCTCCTTGATATCCTGGCGTTAATGTTATCCCTCCCACTACTTTTAGTAAACACCCCCTCCACTTGCAACATGGCGACTATAGACAACACCTCATCTATGCACCCGTAATCAGCTGTAAGAAATAAAATTGACTATATTTAATATAGCTTGCTATAATCGGTACAGCGTTCCAGATATTAACCGGAACAAACGGACAGACAGATAACAATTTTAAACAATGTTTTTTGCTATACTTTATACTTTCATGTATGTATTGAAAAGCTGTTAGTTAACAGACAGACTCTTATATTATTAACAGACAGACTTATATTATACATTTATTTACTAAGAAAGAAACATTTTATCGAAAAAGAAATCCATTTTGGCAATTATGAATTCTACTAATATTAATAAATCAGATAATCAGATATTAAAGAATAATTTTAGTTTTTTCCAACTAATTAATTAAATTAAAAACTAACTAACCCACCGCTAGCACACAACATCCTCCCGCACATGGGGTTGACGGGTAACTCGCTCATCATAACCCCCATGGGGGTCAACGATCCCTCCTTATCTATGGCCTGTAGCGCGTACAGCGTCTCTATACTGGACAGTAGCGATTTAGCCGGAGGGGGGGTCGGGAAAGTGAATCTAGAAGAAACATTTTAGTTAGTTTTACTAAGACTAATTAGTTTTACCATTTAAATGAAAGAAAATTAAATCAAACAAAAATTACAAAATTTTATTTTTTTTAATATATTCTTGTTGATCTAACAATTTTCTTTTAATATATATTAGTATACTTACTTCAACAAATTGTCTATACCGAGCGCCTTCAGTCTCAACAGTACGGATGATAAGTCACTCCTACACATTTCCGGAGGGACGCTGTCCGGAAGCTTCTCGTATTCCGATTCAGTGTACAACCTGAAATACGAACCATACAGACAGTACTATCAAAATATATATGTATATATATTTAATTATAAAAAACTAAACTAACCTATAACACTTCCCGCGACTAGTCCTGCCCGCCCGCCCCGCTCGCTGTATCGCGTTGTGTTTTGAGATCACACACACAGACAACAATTGCAGACCGAGTGTTATATCGAACTGAGGCAGCTTGTGGAAACCACAGTCTATAACTGGAATAGAATATTTTTATCAAAATACTACTAACACTATTTATAACCTACAATAAACTAACTTGGTAAAAGTTAAAAATTAATTTAAACTAAAAATATATATTTTTTTTTTTTATAATTTTATTAATTGTAGTATTAAAAATATATTATCCGATATATTTTATACAATGATTAATAAAAAAACTAACATTTTTTATTGAACTAAAATATAAAACTAACTAACAAACTAAATAAACCAGTAATTATTAGTCTAGAGTAATTATTATATAACTTTATTTAAACTAAACTAAACTAAAAAAACTAATTAAACAAACTAATCTAATAACAAACCATAAGATATCCCAGGTATGGTAACACTAGTCTCCGCTATGTTAGTCGCTAGGACTACTTTCCTGACGTTCCTGTCTATTTGGAACACTTTGATCTGTTTGTAGTGCGGCAGACTACCGTACATGGGCACCACTACCATGGTACTGCGGGCGATGCCGCTCGGGAAGTGCGTGCTGTTCGTTTGGTTGTTTGTTTGTGCGTACGTCTGTAGTGTGTCCAGAGCCGTGAGTATCTCCTCCTGTAAAATATTATATCTTTTACACATCTAAATTATAAAATATATATACCTTAAATTTTCCTACGATTTGTTTTAAAAAGATAAAAAGTTATGACTGAAATAAATGAAACTAAACTAATAATAATAAATGTAATTAAAAATATATATATATATATTTTCTATTAACAATAGTTAATAGTGGTCTGTCGCAAAATAAGTGTGAACCTGTCCGTAATTACTGGTAATACGTTATGTAAAGGTAATAAGTTGTCAAAATTTGTTATTTGGTAAAGAATACTTTCTATTTATTTCCATTTATTATATTCTATTGAATTTAATGTAGGTAAGGTAAAGGCATATTTTGTACTAGCTCTTGATAGCAGTTTTTGGGGACTGAATTTTTTTTTAAATCGAGAAAAGCGTTATATTGAGGTTACACTTAAGATTGCCAACAACACTTTATAGTAACGCATCCTTTTTCTTCTTCTGGAACTCATAATGAGTACACACAGCATTCCAGCGAAGGAAGGCGGTGGTTATGTGAGACTCCTACTCACTAAACCAGACGGTTGCCGTCGCCGTCATAATGGGACACCGCGGGAACGCTTGTGCATACATCCTCGACGCCCCGACGGACACCACGTAGAGGGCGCCCTACAACGAGAGGCCCCCTCCATAGTCGGAAGACCATAGTCGGAAGATAATAACGCATACTACTTAGATTTTGGTAATTATACTTTATACTTTTGTATATAAATAAAGTAAATGAAAATACTTTTTTCCAACCTTTACTGCGACGCATAAAACAACACTCATTTTGAAATTTATTGTTTAGTATTCAAATATTTAACGGTACATTAAAACAGATGATTGAGACGATTTATAATTACTGAACGAAATGTTAGATGTCAAATGTCAATGTGACAGTGACAGATTACATCACAGATGTCACTAGAAAATTGTCAGTTGTTTTTGTTTATAATAAAAGAATCTTTAAAATGGCTAGTAATTAAGATAGTGATACTACAGGGACTCCTAAAAAAGATAACCAACAAAGTATAAACCTTTGTGGGAAAAATATATGAACTGGCTAACAACAGATCTTCAAAACAAAAACAAGGCAAGATATAATTATCTGCGGCTTGAAGTTTATAATCAGCTAGCATTGGACAGAATGTAAATATCTTTATAAAAAGAAAAATAAAATTATATAACATTTATTATTTGATATTGAAATTAAACTATTCACATGTCATGATAATTAATTTTCTGACTTAGTTTTAAACATGAGCATGGGAAATTAGTTTCAATATTTAATATTCAAAACCTTTTTTTTTTTTATTAATCCAGTTACTTGTTATGATAATATTAAAAATTCATATTTTTTATCCTAATTATCTGAGTGAAAATAAAATGTTTATATTCTCATTAAATCTATACAATTGTATTAAGATTAAAAAAAATCTATTAGTATTCAAATTATTTTCAATTATTATTCCTTTTCAATAATATTATTCAATAGTTTACATTTTCAATTATATTATTCAATATTTAAGTAATTATTTTTCAATTGAAGAATATGAATCTATGATTTGATATTGTTTTGATAATGGTGATGGTTTTTTGTGTTTATTTCTTTCTACAGATTAAACAACATAAAAAAACTCAAAAGCACAAGATGTACGCTGAAATTAAGGAAATATCTGGTGTGTTACAAAATTTCCTTAGAACAAATACTAAATCAATAATCCAGCGATGATGACTATATTACAGCAACAAATCAGCATTGACTTTTCACACTGTGAAACAATTTACCTTATAATGGATTGCATATGTAAGTTAAGCAAAACTTTATATGTAGATTCCAATATAGCCAAAAATTAAAGCAAGAACTAAAATGGAAGCTTAAGTAACAGAAGTATTAGGTTCATTAGGTTGTGCAATATTTTTCAATGAACAAAAGAATCCAAAATAAACTTTTAGTTTTTACGAAAATTCTGACGAATCTGATGATGCCATGTTGGAAGCTATGAAGAAGTCTATGAATCATTTAACCAAGTATGACCTGATACTGTGCTGATATGTGCAGACAACTGCAATGCTAATTTTGGCGTTCAACACTCACTGTAGATAAATATTAGACAAGAAGAACCATGTCCAATCAAAGGTTATAAGCCATGGGCAAACATGCTATAGGTTACTTGATTTGTGACATAGAAAAATACATTTAAAAATATATTCATTTTCCAGTATCTGCTTGTAAAAGAGATGGATAAAAAATGGTTACCATGGTTGATGACGAATTTCAAGAAATTACACGTCATATTGGCATCTTTTCTTCCAGGCCATTGACATTATTTTACTTATGTGGGATATCAAAATGTAATTCTTTAATTATACAAGAATTATCAAAATTGAATAGGAATAAACAGGATCGAGAAGAAATTGAAATGTCTCTACACTTTACAAGCATGTGGCTTCAAATATTTAATAAAACAATGAAACGTCTGGAGGGAATGATGTCAGCATACTGGATGTATAAAATATAAATAATTGAAGATCGATTTAAAACAAAGAACAACCAAACCGTAACCAAAGTACGTATCATACTTTGGTTACGAAACAAAGAAGTCGTTACCCGAAGAAATATTTAATAAAGTTATCAATAATTTTTCACTTTTTATTGATATCTTAATTTATATGACAAAATATTTTGATTTTAGCGATTTTTTTAGCGAAATTTACTTCATGTCTTTAAAATGAGGTTAAATTTGAGCATTTTGAAATTATAAGATGAAATATTAAGATGGTCGATTTAAAGAACCAAGTAAAATTAATAATGATAAAGAATTTTCAGAGAAAAGTACAGTTGATAAATGGCGTTAAATGCCTTAATTCTGATTTGACTGAAAGGGTTTCACCAGTAACTAATAAATTTTATTAGAAACGAATTGTTTAGTTATTTATATTGCAATATTAGTTGTCAAACAAGCTCTGAACCGTAGAAAAATAAGTTAGCCTGTGTTAAAAGCATACAAAAATACGTTTTAATGCCATAAAAACAATGTTTTTTTCCTATTCAAACAATTTTACACTGTATATGCGATTTATATTTTTTGTTTAAATTAATAAATACTTACCTGTGAAGTCAAAAACGCCAATATATCACCGAAGGGTTCGTTTTCGTGAATTTTTATAACTGTATCGACTGTTGCCTTTACATAATCTGGTACGGGTTCTGAAATAGAAAAGTATAGAAAATCATATATTTTTCTATATGCTACAACTGGTCTGTCTCACTCTCTCATAAGAACCATTTGAAGTAACCATAAAGCACTTTATAATGTGAGTGAAAGAGACAGACAGAATGATTAAAGCTACGTACCTTCAGCGTAAAAAACGTCGATGGGATGCGTCCGACCCTGCATGGACATTATAACTGAGGTGCTTTTAGATCCATCTTTGTTCAAATTGAAAAAATCTTTCAAGAAATCAGCATCCATAGTCGCTGAAGAGACGACGATTTTAAGATTTTTCCGCTTCTACAAAAAAGTAAATGAGTTTTACTTATAAAAATTATGATATTAGCATATGTCACGTGGCTCTGGCCGCCATATTGGATTATATTCTATTAAAAAAGCATACAGGTTTTGAATGACTTCAATACCTTTCATTACGTTTGTTAAGGATCTTAATAGAATTCATGATGCTGGTTTTGTAATGAATTTAATATTAAAAACGGTTCCCGCAGCCATGTTGTTTCGATGGAAGACTACTCGAATTCCAAAAGACCTGTCCATCGACTACCTTTAAACCTTTAATAGACTACACCAATTTTGGTAACATGGGGTTAGTTGTTAAAAAGAATGACTCGTTTATAAACGTATCTAAAGTGAAAATGACACAATATATTAGTTTGTATATATGTAAATATTCGCCACTTACGGATTACGGGACAGAAAGTATTTATTACTAATATATATCACAAATATGTGGGTCAAGTGGAAGGAGTGGCTGGAAACATGTATAATAATATTATATCTACAATAGACAACTTTATGCGCGATTTTGGACAAATTACTTTTAATTTCATTTAATTTGTGTTTTAATTAAATGAAGTTTTTTTTAATTTCATTTATTATTACTCTTACCCCGTAACAACACATAAACTACACAACAGGTTCAGTAATGATTTTCCATTAACACTTTCACTGCCAGCTCCGTAGCGTGTACGGAGACGCAAGTTTCACCCCGTGTTTCACCCCAGGGCCGTAGCATGTACGGGCAATTAAAAGTCAATTTTTTATAGTATTTAATTGGCTCAACATTTTTTTTACTATTTTTCCGTTTATTTAAATGCCTTTATGCAGACGTTCATATGAAAAATTGAAACAGCACACAGGGCTCAATTTCTAAAAATCTGGTGGCAGCGAAAGTGTTAATAGTTCGCTATGGACAAGCCAATGATGAATTTTACTGACATGTGACGTACAAACTGTTCTACACATGTTGAAATTCTTTACAAATTACAAATGTGTTAAATAATTATACATATTTCAATTAATATATAAATATATTAGTTATACGACATATGATGCGGATAAGAAATTATCATATCTATAGTTATAAATAGAACTGAAGTGTCCGTCTGTTATTATATCGACAGCTTTTCACTAAATGGATATTAAAGTATATACTGTAATTACATAGATAAAACAATTACTTAAATTTTCTATCTGTCTATCTGTTTGTTTCGGCTATTCTCCGAATCGGCTGGATTTTAATAGATTTTTCATTGGCGGATAGCTAATGTTATAAGGAGTATTTTAGGTTACTTTTATTTTAAAAACATATTTCAAATTATAATGTAATATTATTAAAATATCATATATAAAATGTTAAATTCATCGACGTTGGTAGCAACACGGTAACCCAATTGGTAGGACGGGAACGTTTCAGAAGGGTATAGGTTCGAGTCCTACAGATGTCTATATATTTTTTATTCTATATTATAAATTAGAATAAATTCGCTAAGACTGTAGACGAACATTACTCATTGCAACAAAAATACTAGCTCTTGGCAGCGACTTCGTCTGCTGCTTCATAACCTATTTTATTTAAAAATTTTAGTTTTACTATCGCCATCTATCCTACCTATTAAGTTAGACCAAACAATGGATATTGGTATCTATAAAATTTAATTGAAATCGGTTCAGTGAATTCAAAGATTATTATGGAGACTTTTTCACATTCTTTGTCACGAATAGGCTCGAAAACTACTTGATAGAAAATTAAGAAATTTTGCAATCAAAAGACACACATTAGGTGATGGTTTTAAAAAAAGAAATTTGTAAAATGTCATGTCGTTGAGAAATAATCGTCAAAAAACTGATATATCATTGAAGTCAATGGGAAACGATGAGTCATTACACTGGGCTCGCTTCGCTCAATATGCAAACGGCATCCGAGATTTAGCGAGCGCAGCGAGTCGAAATTGAGGGCGCTCCTAATATTTTAATTAATTAACAGGTAACCATAATCTGTTAATTACGGCTATTATTTAGATATAAAATTAAAGTACTCACTTTTGCTATTTTCTTCAAGAGTCCCATCAGAACGTCAGTCATGAGCGATCTCTCGTGAACCTGGAAATATGAAGAACAAATTGTAAATTATTCAGAATTAACCTACACGAGATAGCAAAACTGAATTGTCATATCTTCTAGATGATTGATCTTTTAAGACTAAACCTACCGACAATTCTTGTATACCTGTTCCTACCGCACGTGGTCAAATTGACCGCATATTCTAAGAATTGTCATGTAGTTTGATAACGATATTATAACGTTTAAAAATGTGTAAGTTTTACAAAAGTTTAAGAACGGTCAATTTAACCGGCACTAGTAGGTTTAGTGTTAATAGTGTCACTTCTTAGACATAACCATACAAATTACATAGAGAGAGGAGATTGAGGTTATCCCAATCTATGTTTTTACGTGTATAATAACTCTTCCTGGGGGGTTGTATTCCCCCATATGGGGTTTGACCCTCCCCCCCAAGTGATCTAAATTTCTCATCTACGTATTATATTTTGGTGTTCATGTACTGAAAATAAATAATTATTAATATATGTAGCATTAGAGATAAAAGTTTAGTTTAACTTGATTCACTACCACACACTTCCTATGATATTTGTACAAAAATAACACAATAACACATAACATATATATATATATATATATATATATATATATATATATATATATATATATTTCATTCTTAATGCAAGGGTTCAACGAACTCAAAGAAAAACTAAATAAAATAATAAAACTTTTTATACATAACTTAATATTAATGAGATTAATGAGACAAAGAAAAATAATTAAAAATGTAAATTCGAAACAATATATCGTTATCGATTCAAGTAACAATGTTTTTAATTAATTAGGCGATAAAATATAATCTACACCTCGTTAACTACTAATGAGAAAGTTAATATTAGGTATAATTACAGTTATAATTAATATATTGACACACAAAAATTTATACATATATATAATTATTTAAACAACTAAGATATAGATAAATATGTAAGCGGGAGTATCGT
The DNA here is from genome assembly GCA_918358695.1 of Melinaea menophilus ssp. n. AW-2005. Lineage (NCBI taxonomy): Eukaryota > Metazoa > Arthropoda > Insecta > Lepidoptera > Nymphalidae > Melinaea > Melinaea menophilus. Next base: position 5,213,316 of record OU911043.1, read on the forward strand.
TTCTTTGTCTTAATATATTCTCTACCACAAAATCTATTGGTTAACCACAAAAATCTTTTCAAGTAGTTTTCCATTTTATTTAACGCAGTTTAAGTTTAAAATGGTTTTAGAAACTTTTTAAAGAATAAATTTACCATTTTTGAGTAAAAAAAAATTTACTGATGACATACCTAAAATCGATCTAATAGATAGTTTTTTATGGACTCATGGATTTGAAACAACAAAGTGGAAGCGCGAAAAGACGGGGGGTGAGGAGGGGGGCAAATAATGTACTGTGTGAGTAGTATTTATATACGTTGCTATCACCAACAAAGACTAGTGGACCACCATCCCAGTGGAAGTATGATGGAGAGAAGACCGCAGGCTGGTAACTTTCATAACTATATACTATTTGGTATACTTATTTCTTTTCCCATAGTAATAATGGTAAGGAGGGAGGGGTGCGGGGAATAGGGTGGGGTGTATGCGTTGTTATTATAATACAAACCTCATCAAGTACGATGCAGGAGTACTGCATTAGGAGCGGGGAAGCAAACATCTCTCTGAGTAGAACACCTTCGGTCATGAACTGAAAGCAATACAAATACATTTGAATAACTTATCAAATATATGTATTATATTAGGTCTACAACTTTGCTCCCGCCGTTTTCCAAATGATGGCGCTAGTAGCCAGTAATAGTTCAAATAAATAAATCACAGTTGTTTTCCATCAGTTCTGACATCTATAAATATAACCCTACATCGATATTAGTTAATTTTTGTTTGCGTCATATAGATACACTTAATTAAATATGTCAACTTATAAACCGAATTCACGTCATTTGCGGGAGATTTTACTTTTTCATTTCAACATGAAAAAATCGGCGGCTGAGGCTCATCGGGTTATTTCAAGTACTTATGGTGATGATACTATTAGTGAAAGAACGTGTCGCGAGTGGTTCCAGCACTTTAAAAGCGATGATTTTGTTGTTGAAGATCGGCATAGCGGTGGCAGAGAAAAAACTTTTGAAAATGATGAACTGGAGGCTTTACTTAATGAAGACTCGTGCCAAACTCAAGAACAGCTAGCAAAATCATTGGGAGTAACTCAGCAAGCAGTATCAAAACGCCTGGAACAGCTGGGGATGATCCAAAAACAAGGATACTGGGTACCGTATCAGTTGAAACCTAGAGATGTTGAGCGACGTTTATTTGCTTGTGAACAGCTGCTTGAAAGACAATAACGAAAAGGATTTCTTCATTGTATTGTTACTGGGGACGAAAAATGGGTGCACTACGACAACCCTAAGCGACGCACATCATGGGGATTGCCCGGCCACACTCCTACGGCGACACCTCGACAGAATATTCACGGATCCATGTTGTGTATTTGGTGGGATCAACTTGGCGTAATTTATTATGAGCTGCTAAAACCTTCTGAAAAAATTACTGGTGCACTTTATCGAACGCAATTAATGCGTTTGAGTCGGGCATTAAAAGCAAAACGGCCGCAATACGCTGATAGACACGAAAAAGTAATTTTGCAACACGACAATGCTCGACCCGTGAGGTCTACCTCACCCGCCATACTCTCCAGATGTTGCTCCATCTGATTACCATTTATTTAGGTCGATGGCACACGGCCTGGCGGGCCAGTGCTTCGATCTTTTGAAAAAGTGAAAGAATGGATCGATTCTTGGATCTTATCAACGGATGAAAAATTTTTCCGACGCGGGATTCGTTTGTTGCCTGAAAGATGGGCCAAAGTAGTGGAAAGTGACGGACAATACTTTGAAACATAAATAAGATACATACCATTTTTTTAATATAATTTTTAAAATTAAAAATAAAACGGCGGGAGCAAAGTTGTAGACCTAATATATATATATATATATATATAAAAATTTAACATTGGATGTCAACAGTAATGTCGTGACTGAAAAACGTTAACAGAAAAATAAAATAATTTCATTACACGAACTCATTGTTAGAAAACCTGTAGTTTGTATGTCTATTTGATACGAGTATAAATATATATAAGTACAAAAGGTCACTGTATTAATTGTAATTAGTAGCAGATTATTTTTTGTAAATAAATAATTGTTAGATATATAGATTTTGTATCGTTAATTGCAGTTTAAGTTACAAAAACCGTTTTAAAAGAAGGCAAATTGTATATATTATTACCTTTACCTTAACTTTTGTTCCTAAACATTTCGAGTATTACAATAATAATTGATAATATCGAGAATTACCACCAAGATGACCGATAACACGTAACCTGCTTATCCTTTGTTTAATATATTATACACTTGAGATTAAGTTTGATAACTATACAAATAGATGGCCGCCCGTAAGTTAAAATTGAAAATGCTTGCATTTTTATGTTGTAACTAGGTCTGCCCACGACTTAGTTTGGAAATAAAAGTAGTCTAAGTTACTCCTTATAACATCAGCTATCTGTTAGTGAAAGTTTTGTAAATATCGGTCCAGCCGTTTCAGAGATTAACCGTACCAAACAAACAGACAGACAGAAAAAAATATTCTCATATATACTTTCATATGCATTTAGCGAAAGCTATTACTACAGACAGACATTTCAATTTTATCTATATATATAGATGTAATCTTAATAAAATTATGTACCATTTTTTTAATTTAAAAAAATTCTATAGAAACCAAACAGATGTTGCCTTAATCCATATAAAGAGAATTACATACACTATCCTAGATAAGCTGCTAAGCTTAACAAGGCTGTATGTTTATAGACAATTCGTACCTTACATGTACATGTATTATTTCATCAAATGATTGATCGAAATTGATCGAACTGTTTGTATTAAAAGTCTTAAGTGCTTAAATTTTAATTAAAAAATAATTTTAATGGTAAATTCAGTATCACAATATCAATGACGAATATTAGTTCAAGGTTATATCTGGAGCAGAGGAAATTTTTAGCATTCAAAAGTTGAAACGCTGGCTTCCAGCCAATTTCTGCCTTTGTCTTAGGAGCAGTCCTGCTGAAATCCACGGAACATTTTTAGTTGTATTTGGATGATCCAGTCCTAAATAAAAAGACTGAACATGCACTATTAAGGATAAGGATTATTAAGAATACTTTAGGTAGAAGTTAGAGCCCAACCAACTGACCTTCGCACTAAAAGCCTTACAAAGTTTCGACTCTCCCTTGACCTTTCAACCAAATACTATGGAATTAAATCTGTATTATACAATCTAAACTAATAATATATAACTATTTAACATTACAGCGACGTCCATTTTGACCCCGCGACCTCCACAACCCATTAATATTTGACGCATTGCGGTACAATTATTAAAACTATATCAAACCATGATGAAGTAATCTGTATTAAATCTTGAAGGCTTTAGTTAATATCACGAACGTTATGTTTTAAAACTACAGTGACCCACTATAATACGGTAGATTTGATCCGTGTTATACGAAAACGCGTTATAGGAATACTCTTGTATAACGCGCTCATATGATCGTATAACGCGTTATGTAGAAATAATTAACGTTTAACTTTTCTCGTTAAAGGCGATTTAAATGGAATATTATGAAAAAAACTTAATTCAATTTAATTTTTACTTACTTTTATCACAACACAATATGTAAGGGTAAACGAAATTAATTATAAACTACAAAAAATATCATTATAAATTTCAAAGTGTAGATATATAACGTGTGAAATCCCCGCGTTATATGGGGGAAGATACGTGTTATACGAGGGACAGAAATCGCGTTATATGAGTACCGTGCTATAGGGGGGATATACAGTAATCCTTATTTGGAAACTAAAGATGCATAAAGTTTTCCACAGGTTCTATAAGTCCATTTGAAAATTTAACAAGATTTTTCTATACAGCAGTATTAATTTTAGTTAGTAGTAAAAATATTGTAACCAAGGAAACGATTGTAGAAGAAGTAATAGCTGTTAACTGGAGTAAGGTTCGAATGAAGGCTTTAACAAAAACTCTCCTGGTCAAAATGAATATTTTAATGCGAACACTATTTTTAGTGCTATTAATGACGACAAAACAGCACAACGCATCGTATCCAAGGAAAACAAAATATTAAATATTATATATTAAAAAGTCCTATTAATATTCCATCTATAGTCATTTTTTAAATTTTACGTATCATTTTTTGACGATAACAGTTCTCGATGGTAATAATAATAGTACAATAATCGAAACATTATATTGTTGAGTGTCTCACCGTAATTATTTTTACATCAGGTGTTTATTTTCATCTACAAATTTTGTAAATAGTATCGGTATAACTTTCCAAGCGATATGGATATTAAACTATAAAAAATATAACTATGCATTAGAAAAAAAACAGTTGGTTACAGGACATTTATCCCAAATATGTTTTTCTGCTTTTGGGAGAATGAGATAAATGTCTAACATATCCTATACTTGGATCATTTCAATCTATAACAATACAAAATTTTATCAAAATCCATTTAGTAGATTTCCATCTAACTAGACATATCAGAATATATTTGAACAAAATATATCAAGAAAACCTTAGGACAGGCAAATTAATCGAAAATAGGAATTAAAATCAAGATTTAATAACCGTCAGCTAAATCACAAACAAACTGATAAAACTATATATAACTATTTCCGCACCAGTTGTTTCATGTAACAGTTATGTATGGACCGACTACGAGGTCATACTGATAGCAATTCATAATCCGGGAAACCCATTAGATACTCCTGTTATCCCATACGAATTATATATGAATCAATCGTTCTGAAACTAACTAAAGTCGGTATATTATTTATCTATACTAGGATCCTGGGCCGAGCGCTGCGGGAATTCAGCTGAGCCCCCTCAGTTATTTGACCTTCATTTTTAAACGGAATAAGATATTTTAATTCTGTTTTATAAAAAACATGCCCATTCCCAAGCTCTACAGCTCTCCCAATTTTCATTCAAATCGGTTCAGTAGTTTTTATTTGATTTTGCTTCAAAAAGAAATTTCCCAACCGGTTAAGAGCTTCGTTTACGCTCAACTCAATTATACACTTAAAATTAAATAAAAACTAGAAAACAGCACTGAATGAAAACCATAATATATTCGAGCACGATGCCTAGAATAAAGAAAGATATTATTAAAATGATTTATTTCTTGTTGATCTTTAACTTTTGACCTCCAAATTAGAAGCGATAGAACGACCCACATACTCTGTCGGCTTCATACAATATTCTTTAGATATAATGACCATAAATAACTAGCTGTTGCCTGCGACTTTTGCTATTAAAATAATAAAGCACCATTTTAATATAATGTTTATACAAAATATTTTAATTATTTAATTGTAACTGTAGTAACTATAGTGGAAACTAGTTTATTTTAACTTTATGATAATTTCCATAAGCTTTTTGGACTCCTAAATCTAATTTCATCAAAGACCTAAAGTCCAGAAGACGAGCGAACAAACAAACAAATAGATCATAAACGTAGCAATTACTTTTTATATACTTAATGTTTATTTTGTTACCTAAAGTTTTTATTAAAGCCTTTTATATATTATTATGATTGCTGATTTGACTTAACATTTAAACTACGTATTGATTAAAATAAGATACTGATTTGACTAAAATTAGAACTATAAAAAATGATTTTTAGTCAAGAAAGCTCATTGTTAATAGAAAGACGAAATGTAAAAGTATATTAAGTAATAATAATTTAATTTAATTTAATTAACCGAATTTTTCATTACTGATTCTCAATTGACACACTGAGCTCGCAGTCGGTCTCTTTCGATGACGTCACAGTTCTTTTAAAAGAACGCTGGTACTTCGTAAGGCACATTTTAATTATCGTTAAAATAACTCCCGAGACAAGAGGACATTAAAAAATTCATACGATTATTCCGTTTCAAAGTTCATTTCAGTTCAGTTCACTTGAAACAATAGTTCTTTTGTGAACGAACCAACTATAGAATTGTATAGAAATTACAGCATAAATACTGTTATTATTTTTGTTTTGAATTTAATTATATATTTTTCTGTTAAACTTTAAATAAATTCAGGTTTTAAATTGAATTCTATTCTTACTTTTATAATTTTTTTATATGTAATCGATTTTTGTATCACTGAACTAGATGTCACATTTTTAGGGTTCCGTAGCCTACTAGAAACCCTTAGTTTATGTCCGTCTGTTCGTCCTAGCCTGAATACTCTTACTAATAATAATTTAAACTGTAATTCGGCATATACATATTGGCCACGCCAACAAAGTTGTAGAATACATTTTTTCAAGCCAGTTTAAGTTTTTTCTATGATGTGGGGTTCTCGTTTCATGGGTTTATAAATATAATATGGGTTTACGAAACCTATCTTTCGATTAACGGATTAGTTTTTAGTATATTAAGGTTTGAATTACAAATTTTCGTTAAATTCGAGTATCTTAAAATATCATAACTAAATAGGCTTTACAAACGTTGACTAAATCTTAGAACATATATCGAAATAATATAATATAGAATTGTAGATCTTAATATGATCTACAAAAGGTCGCGAACATATGTTTATCCATATATCCATCACGAACAACTACGGAACCCTAAATTCCTTATTTAAATTAGTACAATAAGAACATCTGACTGCTCATATAAATCTGTCATATAATAAACCTTATGCAGTAAAGCGAGAAACGCCGAAGCAAAAGCTAGTATTAAATACATTTATTATCATATTTCTAGAGCTTACTTCAACTCTTTCGAGCACGTACCATGATAATTATGTCACACTCACCACAATAGAACTGTCCGTGGTACGGAGGGATGTCATGGCGGCCGCGTATCCAACTATGTCTCCTAGAGCCGTCCCGCGCTCCTCAGACACGCGACACGCTAGCGACACGGCGGCCGTCACACGTGGCTGTGTCACGCACACCTTATGACCGACTTCGTATAGATACTGTGGATAATAACATTATAAATTTAACAATACATGTAGTTTGGTAATTAGTATTGTTTATTCTATTTAGGTAATAAAAAAAAAACTTATTATAAAGAAAATGAAGAAGTAGGAGATTCTTTCAGCGGGTATTTTAGTGTAACAATAACTTTTTCGGTAGCAGCTTTCTACCTTTCTAGCTTTTATATTTATATATATATATATATACAAAGTTACAATATGTTAGAAATCATTATATTAATAGGGGAAAGGAAAACTTTGTACACCTATTTAAGCACATCAGTATGGAGTTTATATAGAGGAGGAAGTCCAGAAAAATGTATATAAATACAATATATTACTAAAAAATACATTACACACACTACCATATCTTTCACACACACAAACAAATATAATAATTAATTGTTTATACTGTCATTGACGAATATATTACATATTTTTACAAACAACATGGGATGCAGATAAGAAATAAATGAAAAAATTATTTCCTGTAAATCTTTTTATCATATTATTCATATGTACGGATTTATTGAGATGCTTTATATTTAAATATGTATTTAATAAATAAACTTAGTAATTAACATTCGATTATAAATTTTTTATACTCATACAACGCTCCGGTAACACATTGTGGTAGCTCCTATATATAAAAATTCCATGTATGTTCGTTTGCTCTAATCTCCGAAACCACTGAACCTCCATGAAATTTTGTTTTAGGTATCTACTGTTCAATACAACTCAAAAGATAGGGTTTTATTAATAATAATTTTATTTTCATTTATCGCTAATTTGAAGTCATTTATACATTAAAAATTAATTATATTATAAGTTCTATAAATGGCGGTGTTACTAAAATTTTAATTGCAAAATAGTTTATAAAGCAGACGAAGTCGGGTGCAACACCTCGTATTACTATAACAAAAGTATAATTCGTAATTCTCTATTATTTTTGGATTCGCGTTTAATTTGGCATCTCATTATGACCTTCATTTACTTTTAATTATTTAACATTTTATATTTATTTTCCTATTATAATCTTACTTTAATTATTTTTAACCCGACTTCCGTGTCCCATTTTTGTTGGACAGCATGACTCATTCCCCTAATCTCTGAAGCGGGGACGATTATTGAAAATATAAAAACATCTGGTTAGAAACAAAGATGGATGATCTTATCTTAAGTACCTACTAGTAAAATGTTATAGTTTATATAAAATATAATATAGGTACTCGTAAAGATAAAAACGTAAAGGAAATGAACCATTAAATAAATCGTTTCCTGTGTTTGACATACATTACTTAAAAATTATATTTATTTTAATTACTTTTCAAGACTTCAAATTTAAGTTTCTGCACTAAAAAATTTTTATGTATTATTGCCATCTTGGACTATTTTACAAACTTCAGAATAGTCTGTAATATTCAAAGCTCTCGCTCTCTCACTCTCTCTCCCTCGCTCTCAATAATGGGATGCCCGAATTCCCCTTAAACTAAAGGGGTAAATCTATAAAACCATCATAAGACCTGTTGTTATTTATGGATCTGAGTGCTGGGCGATGATGGCGATGGATGAAAATTTAACGGAGATGCAAATGTTAAGATGGATGTGTGGGGTGACAAGAAAGGATAGAATAATAAATTATTATATTAGGGGAAGCTTGGGAGTAGCGAAAGTGACAGAAAATATTAGAGGTAGCCGTCTGTCATGTTTTGGGCATGTTATGAGAGATGAAAGGCATTTAATGAAAAGAGTGGTAGTGAAGGGATGGACAGGTAGAGGACGTCCGAAGAAAAGATGGATGGATTGCGTGAAAGACGATATGGAGAAGGAAGTGTGTACAGAGATGATGAGTAACAGGAGAGTATGGAAGGAAAAACATACAGCACCGACCCCAAAATGGGATAAGGACAAGAAGAAGAAGAAGCTTCAAAGCTCTCAAAAGGGGTCAGAATTCATCAACAATTCACAGCAGATAACTTTCGAATAACATTATTTAGCCTTTAAAGATTTCTTAATAAACTTGCTCCAAATTCAAATTAAATTAAACTTTAAATACGGTAAATATTAATCGCTAAATTATATCTTTAAGAAAGTAAGTCAAAAGAAACCTCCTTTCAAACTTCAATCCGATATTCACCGTTCTAGGACTTCAGATTCGTTTATAAGTTACTAGCAGGTTACCCATGCTTCGCAACGGAAGGGGAAAGTGATCAAACATTTTGTTTCAATTTCCACACCACCTATTAGGTATCAAATAGGCGCGTTTATTTTTTTTAGGTTTTTTTTATGACTTTTCAAATCGCGTATAAGCTACCGAAAAGTGACCATTTTTTTAAATGACTTAACACATTCATGCCATAAAAATAACTGTACCTATAAAAACAATAAAACACTTAACGTACATAAAATACGCAAATTTTATACAAAAAGCGAGTATCTGGTACGTGATGGTACCTCGTGATACTTTAAAATTTAAGTACGCGACGATCATAACACGTGGCTGTGAGGTAGGCCTGCGCATAATCAATTTTTATTACAATATATATATATATATATTTATATATATATATATTTAAAATAAATATTATTCATCAATTAATTAATCGATACACAATTATTAAATAATCGATATTTATTATGAATAATCGATTTTTAAGAAACTAGCGTTAATAAAACAATTTCATAGCATAGCATAGCATAGCATAGCATACAAGTAGCTGTACCTAAAAGCTACTACATACTATGTATTTATTTATTTGACAATATGATTTATACCAACAATAACGTGTCGATAATAAATTATAATTTGCTCGTAACTCACTTAGGGTGTATACGTAATTGGTGGGAGCGATCCGCTAATTAGATGTCGTCATCTTGTTATATCAAATCAACTGCATTCATCATGTAATTAAGACAATTCTATTATGTTTTTTTGTAAGAAAAAAAATATTTTTTTTTTGTAATTCTTATAAGCCGTTTTTTTAAACATATATATATATATATATATATATATATATATATATATATATATATATGTATATATATCTATCTATCTATTAAGATGTTTTTTTTGTTTGATTTTTTTTTGTAATTCTTATTAGCCGTTTTTTACACATATACAGTTTTTAATAATATAATTTTAAAAAAATCATAGTATTTTTTTTTTAATAAATTCATTTATTATTTTTTTTTAGGTTGTTAAGAAACGAATTTATTATCACTTAACAATACTAAATATATTTTTTGTACAAACGGATCTAATAGACAAAAACTAACCTATTGACCCAAATAGTAGGTAACTTAAAACACAATTAGAAAGAGATAAAACAACACGTCTGAAAGAGATGACAGATAACAGCTTACGTAACAATTTTTTTTTTAATTGTTAAAAAAAAATTTGGTATTTTTGTTTAATCTCCATTCAAGGGGTCGTTGACCCTGTTTAAAGATCTTCAGTAAACGTACGTGTTATCAAGGGACTTCCTTCAAGTAATTATTTTATTTATATAAATACAATTGAGTAATAAAACAAACCACTTCGCTTTTCATCAAACATTTTTACATGTGTATTATCTTAAGTATTTTATTTCTTGTTGGCTGCGATTTTTCTTACTTAGTTTACCCATGGTACGGATTCTGTTGCAAAATGTATAAAGGCAGCCAATATTAGTAGTTATTGAGATAACCCAATAAATACAAACATACAATCAAAACTTTTTTAATATATTGTATTGATTCTTTGGCTTTTCAGCATAGCAATAATACAATTATCAAAAAATATAGAACACCTGTTAAAGATATCACAAAATTCTATGAAAAATGTAACACCTGTTTTCGAAGGTTGATTAATAATTATCTTTTTTACTGTCAAATTCAAAGATAATAATGTGAGCGTTCTGATTGGTTGATATCGTTATTGACAACCAATCACAACTCGTGTTCTTTTTTTCGAAAATCCTTCAATCGACCGTTGATATTATTATTGAAATATAATAATAAAATATAAAAAAAAGTTGATAACAATAGTGAATAAAAACAAATAACCTTAACCTAAACAATAAAAGCAGAAACCGTTACGAGATTTAACAATAGTTTGATACACTAGCTCCGGTCGCGGTTTTGTCTGTTTATTACCTACTTCTAAGAAATATTGCATCCCCAATTCAACCCTTTGTAATGTATATTAGTGGGTGAAGTAAAATAAAATATATATTCAAAAATTCAAATATAAACTTGAACTACATAGTGCATGTATTCATAGTCACAAAACGAGAACGATTTTTTTATAAATAAATTAAAAATAATTTAAATAAAAAAATAATAAAACTTACAACTATAAATAGAACACAACAACCTTTTTATAACTATAAAGAAATAATATAAAAAAACATATCAAAAACACTTAAATTTAATATTTTCTTTTGTTTCCATTATTATAAGATACATTTTTGAATTCATAATATAACGAAATATATATAAATATTTTTTTAATTTAAATTAATCAAACACAATAATGTTATAATTTTTTTATTAGACCGAATATTTTATTACTGAAAGGGTAAAAATATTGTAAGCGGCGAAAAACACGTGTTTTTAATTGATTAAAAGTCGGTAATAAAAATATAATAGACATATTATTGATATTTTTTTTAAGTAAAGGTTAAACTTAAATATTATATTTACTAGAGGCGCCAACAGACCCTCAATTTCCACTCGCTGCGCTCGCAAAATCTAAGGTGCCGTTTGCAAATTGAGCGAAGCGAGCCCAGTGTAATGACTCATCGTTTCCCATTGACTTCAATGGGATATCAGTTTTTTCAAAAAAAATTTTCGACCTTTTCAAATTAAAAAAACAACCATCACCTAATGTGTCTTTTTGATTGCAAAATTTCATAAGTTTTCAAACCTATTCGAGACAAAGAATGTGGAAGTCTCCAGTAGAACGCTCCGCTCGCTACGCTCGCTTCGCTCAATAAAGACTACTAATACGTGTTGTTTTGTAACTATACTAAAGCAATATGAAATGCATGCGTAATAGTGAAATATGACTGTTGAGATGGATGTGTGGTATGACAATTGATAAAGGAAATATGAGTATTAGAAGAAGTAATTTGAAACCGCACCGTTGTTATAGAAGATGAGCAGCAATCGTTATGTCAGAAGATTATTGAAAATAAATATGAATCATTTAAGAGAGGGAGACAGAAATATACCAAAGCAATCCTCCATTCACATTGATAGAAAATCGTGGAATTTGTCATATAGCGTTTCCAAATAATTTGGATAAGAGCAGGTGTGTGATAATGCTATCTCTATTATTAAACAGCTAAAAATAACTAAATAAATAATATAAATAAATAAAAAAATAAAATAATTAGTTTTCATAAATATTATAATATTATAAATAAATTATTATTAACAATATGTTTCATTTTAGAGGTTCATCTACAGAAGAGAAAATATCAAAAATCTGTTAGTTGCATCAAAACCTGTCGAGGTTTTCTTTGATACGGATCGACACACAAACTCCTGTATTTATATTAGATACTGGCTGTTCCTGCGACTTCGTCCGCGCGGAATATGTATTTAAATAAAAGCTTAAGTTACTCCTTATAACATCAGCTATCCGCTAGTGAGTTCTTTTATAATCGGTCCAACCGTTTCAGAGATTAGTGGGAACAAACAGACACACAGCCAGATAGATATTTGCTTATTAACATTTTAATTACATCTTATCGCTACGTATGAGTCCGGCTGACTAATTTGAATATCTCAAAAACTACACACTATGGGGGCATCTACTTCTTTGTATCAGATTAAGGGAAGTTTGATGAAATAAAAAAAAAGGAATTAAAAAATCCCGACATTACGCTCGATGGTATCATATAAAAACAAAATTTTTACTGTCTATACATATAAAAAAATATAAATATGGTATTCACTAAAGATATTTCAAAAAGTTTAATTAAATGTTATAGATTTTTTTTTGCTATATTGCATATTGGAGGGGAACAGACGAAGTTGCGTGCATAACTTAGTATATTGACATATGTTACACTATATGGCTTCTCGGTGGTGATTGCAATACCGGGAATTACCGTTCCCGGTTTACCGGTAAATAGCCCAAATGGAAGGTCGATTTTTACCGGTAAACTTTTCTCCAATTACCGATAAATCCGGTATTTTTGTCTTTTGTCTGAGACTCAAAGAACAATGGCAATTTTTTACCTGAACCTTTTATGAAGCGTCTAAAAACAAGACCAAAGCGAAACTTAATTGTATCATTTAGTCGTTTTTTACACGGTCTTAGATTTACGTGGGAAAGCCACGAAAAAAACTTTTATTTAATAAGCTTTTAATTTCGGTTTTTTGTGCATTTCCGGTTTAATACAATTAAAAAAATAAAAAACTATTTAAAATGATAAGTAGCAATATTAATTTTTCTTTGTTGTAATTACTACATAATAAAGAAACTAAATAATTGCGTTTGTTGTATGTATTTAACTATAAGATTAATCAAATGTATTATTACAGGTCAATTTAAATGACTGATAACTGACTAATAGTTTGACTGACTTTGACAGTACTGGAAGCCATTTTAACTAGCTTTGCGTGGTCTATTTACTTTTACGCTGTCATCGCGACTTCTGTGCAACTATTCATTCTCGGACGCCTTAACGGATTTCGATTGTCTTTCTGTTCTGAGTGTTCTTTTATCATGGATAGCAAGCGCAAGCACATATTGTGCGTGAATTGTAATATTTGCGTGAATACTCTTCGCCGATATCGGATTTTAGAACAAAACACAAGTGTGTACGATGTTCTGCAACTCGATTTTTCCACAAATCGTAAGTTCTTAAAAATGCTATTGCCCGTGTTTATCCCTGAATTATATTAAATTAACTCGTTATTTATACTTTCAAACATAATTTGTTATAATGCGTTAACGCTTATTACAAATTACTTTCAGATAACTGATGAGGATTATGTTTGCGAAACATGTTAGAAACTTTTAATAGATGCAGTAAATCGGAATCTTCAACAGAATACTGGTAATGAACCACAAGCTGGACCGACACCAAGTCATCGTGGTCATACCAATGTTTGTATTTTATGCGGATGTTCCCTCATACAAAGGCAAAATGAGAAAATATTAAGAGATAACCCCTCTGAACTACAACGGCAGATGATAGAAATAATTAAATGCAGTAAGGAACCACATCAGGTGTGTACATCTTAGTTTAAGTTCTGTTTTATGCTATTATTTTTATGTATTCTATACACATTAAACTTATAGGTTTTATTCTTTCAAAATGTTTGTTTGATTTTATTTATTTTAATATCTAATCTTCTTACAATTATTTAGATTGTGAAAGTTACATAAATACATTTATATTATAAGTTTAATTTACCCTGAATAACATTAATCCTAGATATATGTTTTATATGCTAAAATCAGAAAGATTTCTTATATTTCTGCCAGGTAACAACTTCAGACAATGTATGCTATTCCTGTTGGTTGCGAACAAAAAGAGAGGTCCTATTCCTATATATGAATCGCCTTAATGAATTAAGAGTTGAAGAAGCCATTCAATATGGGGATGATGATGCCTCGCATACTGAGCCACCTAATGAGCCTACTGTTGTGGAGTATATCTCAATGCCAATGTTGGCATATCTTTGAAGGACAACCAATCTCATGAAGATCCACATGAGCAAGATATTGTCAGGCCATCAGACATTCGGAATACAAAGAATGGAACTATAGCATTACCAGATTACAAGAGAGCCGCCAATACTTGTAACCATTGCCTCTTTCCTGGCTGCAATAATAATGATATGCAGTGATTAATATATTATGTAATTAAAATACCATCTTGTTTTATTTTTACTATAAATACCTATATTAATTTTTTTTTTCTTTGTTTATAGACTTACATATGTCTGTCCTATATTATCCTTATCTAAATAAATGTATAACTACATTTTTCTAAACAAAATATTTTTTTTTTCACCTGTATACTATACTATATGATCGCTATAGAATAGCGGTGGTCTTGTCGATTGGCGCTGCCTATACGATGGTGTTCGCGGGTTCGATAGTAGGCAATTTGCTAGCACGCATTGGACCATCGGCTATTAAGCTACGATTCTTTTCCTATCTGGTGAAAGAGGCCTATGCCCAGTATTGGAATGTTAGAGGTTGAAGCTTAGTAAATAGAAATAGCTATCTGACATATTTGCAAAGAAGAAAGATCGGTTTTCTTATATTTAGACAAATATTATTCATTGCAAATATATATTCGCGTTAATAAACGCGATAAAATCCGTTCAAGACATATTCTAACCCTTTACTAAACTAATAACTAATATTAAAAACATCATTTAGGAAATCTCTTACGTATTTTTTTATGTTTGTATAGACTATAATTACAATCAGTGACAACTAGTATTGACAGGTAACCTCAAATTATTGTTAAACAAAAACTGAAATATCTTTTTTTTGTGGCTTTCTAAAAAAATATTTGTTTCTGATTAAGCTTATGCAATGTTACCCCTATCGTTTAAATATTTTTTTATATTTAGACGCTTCCAAAAAATGTCAGGTAAAATGATGTATGGAAAGCTGCCATTGTTCTTTATGATTCTATTTTTAGGTTTTATTCAAAACGATTTCAATGGGAAGTCGAAATCGTACCTGAAATTTAACTTTCTTTATCTTTTCTTCATGTTGTCAGATAATCCCTTTTTGTTTTCAATTCCAAGAAATAACAAAGGGGCCCCAAAAAGGGTCGGGAGAAACATTTTGACAATGACACGTGTCGGACTCCGGCTGTAATTAGTTTATCTCGAAATTAACAATAGAGTATTGTTTAAGGATAAGCGGCGGGAGAAAACTTGGTGCAAAATGATTGGTAAACTTATGTTAGAAAGGGTAATTGTGGGCGTTTTTACATTGTCGGTAATTTACCGGTTTTTTACCGAAGAAAATATTTTTACCGAATAACCGGTAATTGAAATTCCCGGTAAAAGTGCAATCACTACTTCTCGGCCTAAATAACTGGCGGGTACTACTAATATTTCAAATACATTTAGAAAGAGAGAGATAGAGATAGATAAAGAGAGAATGAGAAATAACACCTCTTAAGCAATGCGAACATACACAGACCTGATCTTTACTTAGCAATAGACAAACCAAAGTATCAAATTCATTCAAATATTCCTGAACTTATTATGACTTCAATTGCTATTATGATATTATGACTCTTGAAGCCGGAATCGACATTTCTGAACATTCTGAACATTGGGATACATGAAGTCATTTCCATAGAAATAGCAGACCTTAGTAGGTAGGCTTTTGCACATTTCAAAAGACAAGAAAGCCAATAAAATTATTGATAACGGAAAGATTAAGATATATTTTCCTATCATTGGTACTGGCCAAGGGTGGATTTACTGAATATTAGGTAGTCGTTTTTGTTCCAAAAATAATACTTACCGAATTTTAATACAAAATCTACAGATACATTTCAGATGAAATTGAATTTGGAATCAAAATTGCTATCACGAAGATATAGTTATATAAAATACAACTTGTTCCAACGGCTTCGTGCGCGCGGAATGTTTAATATAAGTAGCCAAGTTACTCATCATAACATTAACTATCCGTTAGTAAAACTTGTTAAAATCGGTGCAAATATTTCAGAGACAAACAGAGAGACGGACAAAAAAATACTGTATAGTGTATATACTTTCGTATGCATTAAGTGAAAAGCTATTAATTTGAAATTACAAACATACACACACATTACAAATTTTATTTATACGTATCACTAATAATAAAAAAACCTATCAGTGTCATTAAAAATATTTCAAATCATGCAATAAAATACGTGTATTTATCACTAAACAGACGCCCTCAATGATAACAAAAATATATTTTATATATGATTTAAATCAATCGTTTTAGAATCCCGAAATAAATGATTGAATCATACCCTCAGTTAAATCACCTTGCATCAAACAGTTTTTTGGAGGTACCTACCAACAGTCGTGCGTCGTCTTGACAAGGTCTACGTTCAATGCCAACAACTTTTGAAATATTAATATAACCCTTTGGTAGTTCAATAAAATATTTTGGTTAAAATTTAAAATAGTTACTCAATCTTTTATATAAATATTAAATTAAAAAGACAATTCTAAAATGAATCAATTAATTTTCAATGTGCGCAAAAAAATAATTATATTAATAAAATCTTATTTTCATGTAAATATAAAAAAGAGTTAGAGATTTTCTCCGTAATTTTATTCATACTACTAATATAATTGCATCAAAATCGATCCAGTCATCTTCGTTTTAACTGCAACTCTTACAATCCTCTCAGATAGGGTAAGAAAACCAGTTCAGTAACATGTATACTTTAATCGAATATTATTGCTATATAAAAATATTAATCATTTTTATCTATACATAATTAAATAAACATCTAGATATTGATTTATAAATAAAATATTCAATTTTTTTTTATTATAATAAATAGAAAGGACGATTTAACAATAATTATTTAGACATTTATGGTATATCCTTATATTTCATATTTAATATTAAACTCATTGTCATAATGTTTGGTACAAAAAAACCCGCTACAGAATAAAAAGTATCATGACTTATATAAAATATGGAAATAAATTTGCAACCAAAATAATAATAATATAAAACTTAAATTTAACATTTTGGTAACCCTAACCATTCCTTACGCGAGTCAGTCAAAAATCTAGTTGTATTGAAAAATATATTCATTCTTATGTTAGTTTATTGGCACTTACATTGTTTTTTAATCGCAATTGAATCGATTTTCAACATTTATAGACAAATATATCGATTTATTCGATTAATCGATTACGATTATTAACAAACGGTAATTAATATGATATCACATCGACATTAAGACTTAAAATACATTAAAAACTAACAATCAATATAAATAAAACAATAAAACTAACACATTTTCAATGTCTTACAAAAAAATTATATTATATTAGGGTAACAGTATATAGACACATTTTTATAACCGATTACAAAAGACAAATAGACTATGAAGGATAGATTCTGGTTCTTAGAAAGCTTGTGAACATAAAAATATACTAATGCTATGAAATATCAAATTAAGCTTTCTGATTGGTTGATTGCGTGGACCAATCACAATACATTTATTTATTTCTTTTGCATCCCTCTAAAAATCTGCCAGTAACGTTTGTGAAATAAATTGCATATTACAAAAATTAAGATATATCTTTAGTGGGTATTTAAAATTTAAATAACAATAAATAAAAACATTTCATGAATACAAACATTAATATAGATCCATATGTACAAATGAAATACAACAAACACACTTAGAAAGTAACACTTAATTATATAATCAGATCATACATCCTTCCCGTTCACTACAAAAGTTCGTATATTCTGCACCAAATATTCTGAGGTGCCGACAGTTATCACTAAACAGCCGTACCCCGTATAGTGTACAGTTTTCAGGAAACCCCACGTCTTATCACAGAATATTGCTAGCGACAAGAGATGCAAGTAGCTGTGCGGATTAACAATTCTCCACAGCGATGTCGCGAAGAAGAAAATCCCAGACCTAAATGTACTATCTCGTCTCCACACATCGTATTCGGGATTATTTTCTAACATATCCTGATACAGGTCTATGTATCTATTCCAAGCTAATGAAGATAGCACCATCTGTCCGGAAAACAACCCAAGAACTTGAACGATTCTTTGGAAGGATACCTTAGTTTTGTAGGATATACCTATTTCACTAGTATTGTCTTTCTCTATATCTTCGTTAGAATTTATTTCTTTCAATTGGTGGTAGGGTAGCGTGCTGACTGGAGTGCCCTTGTATCCACGGCGGGGAGGATTATTCTTCAAGTAATATAATATACCTATCATCATAGCTACGACGCCTATTAAATCACAGATACCATCAACCCAGTAACCAAGTGTACCCACTTCCGACCTCTCCCCTTTAATGTGCTTCCTCTCTCTCGCCACATGACCGTCTAGGTCGTCCAAAAACATACGTATTTGAAATATAACAACGGCAACTCTCCTCGCAGCTAGGCTCTGACAGGTTATAAGCTTCGCTCCAATAAAAGCAATGAATACGTGAAAGAAAGATATCATATTGGGTGTTAAAAATAGCATTTTTTCAGATATACCCAGACCTATATCGACAAGCGCGCAAAGTGGACCGTATATGTAATGATTAATGTGATCCACCATCAGAGACTTCACAGTGGGGTGGCAAAGTGGATTTATACTGCAGGGAATCCAAATAACATCCTCGTAACTGCCCTGTATCCTCGAAATACGAGTCGAGGATTCCTGCGTCTCATTCTCTATACTATCAAATATATCCAATTTATAATTTTGTATCCTTAAAAATAAAAATGTATCCATGTAAATGCAATATATAACTACTATAAAAAGGAGTAAAGTCAATATTTTACTGGCTTGGGATGAAGGCCACATCATTTTGATTATTTTTACGTGTATAAACTGTCTCTTGTAATATTTTGTTTAGTGAAGGGCGTTTTGACGTTTCGTTTAGGGCTTCCGAACTCAACACACACACAATGCGGTTTTAAATATTTCGAAATACAGTTGTTTTTAGTTACGCGTGGGTTACGAAACCCCACACGTTTATCTATTTATAACACCATGGATCAACGCGTTATACACAAATCTTCATATAATATCAATTTATTCTTAAAATTAATACAAGGCAAATATTTGTACATGTAATTCCAACTCGATATTCAATAAACCGTTTCACACAACACAATATTCAATAACTGTATAAAACAAAAGCATTTTTCATCACTGCACGCACTGCAATTCAATATTCTTGAAGCTCAGTAACATTACTGCGTTTAAACGTTGTAAAATCGATGTAATCACATAAAACAGATATAAAATCCAAACACTCGAATCGTATGTAACACTTGTTATATACTTCAGACGGATCAATTACAAATAACAATGTTATATTTCACGTACAAAATACATAACGTTTAATGTTTACATTATTTACATTGTTTTAGAAGGCGTACCGCAACGTGCGTGCGCATTCTGTCAGCGCCGCAGACAGAATGGACGATTTCGTAACCGACTAAGGCAGTGGCGTGATTCTCTCCAAAATAAGTGTCAAATTATGACCTTGATACATTCAAAGGGCTTATAGGCCGTTATTAAAAAAAAATTAAGGCGCCAGGTCAAAGTTCAATGCCATTATCGTAATGTAATGAATGTTAAATAATCTGTGGTTCTCGTAAAGCGTGTATTGTATAAATATCGATTTTGTTATTTAAAAAAAATTGCTTTATTTTGTTCAGACTTTTGTATAGTGCCATGTAACAACCATGTTATATAAAAATAACATTATAAATGATTCATGTAACTACTTATAAGTGTAGCCCTTTTAAACCAACAACAGTTTTTATTTCACACTGAGTGTTTAATATACAAAATTATACAAAAACTATGAGGTTATACAATTATACAAAATTAAGAGGGTAGTTTTTGAATTAATAAACAATATAGAAATGTTTATAAAACAGCTGTCCTCGCCCAATGTTATATATAACAAGTAATGAATATGTCACGTTACAAAACATTTCTTAGTATTATTATTTTAACAATGGCCTCTTGAGTTTAGATGTTTTGAAATAAAAAGTATTCTGTAACATCCTGTCGCATTTCATGTTACAAAGTTTATAAAGGGATAGACAGACATCTTTGCTACACTTATTATATGAGTATTAGTTGTAATTAACAGTAATCAATCACTAATTTGAACTACTTTTGTGCACAAAAATGAAAAATAAGTACATACTTGCGAATAAAATATATGAAAATATTTTAATTTCGTAATTACCTACTTCATTATTTTATCAATTTCCGTTAGTTCGAATCTTAGTCGAAATTACATGGAGTTTTATAAATTAAAAATTAAAAATGAGAACGGTTTAATTTGGTCCTATTCTTATAAATGTTATTCATTAAGTATATTTATTTTGTAAAATCTATAAGGGATCAAATCTATTGTTTTTCGTTAATTACATAATTTAGTTTGTTAATTTGATTGTTTGTAATAAAACGTTTAGTTAATAGTATTTTATTTGATCCTAATAACTAAGGTACAACGACATATATATATATATATATATATTTGTGGCATTATATTAATTAATAATATACATATTTCGTATATCGCCTCTTTTTTATAAAAATCAAAACCGTCGGTTAGGAACTGGGTAAAAAAATTCAATTAAAAAATACAAGAAATACGATTCTCGATTCCCAGAATTGATGAGAGGCAGGTAGATTTTTTTGTCCTTTAAACAGTTTCGGGAATCGATCGGTATTTTAGCATTCCAGCTTTGAATCATGTTTAAATAAAAAATTTGGGATGAGTGACACTCATTTGAGGGGTTCCGTAACATATAATATTTGGTACTAAATATTTTTTATAAACTGTTGAAATTTTATAACTTCCGTATTCAGATGAGAAACGCAGATTAGGTCAGAGATAATTGGGGCGTATCAGATTTATATTTGATAAAAAAAATATATATATAATTATATAATATTAATTAATAATTTAAAAAATCGGGTTATCGAGCTTTTTCAGTCAAACACCTGTGATAGAAAGACGGACAGACAGACAGCAGCCCTAATAGGATATTCCATTTGATAAATATAATAAAGAAAAATCTGACATGCTTAATGTAATGAATATTTAGTA
The DNA here is from genome assembly GCA_918358695.1 of Melinaea menophilus ssp. n. AW-2005. Taxonomy (NCBI): domain Eukaryota; kingdom Metazoa; phylum Arthropoda; class Insecta; order Lepidoptera; family Nymphalidae; genus Melinaea; species Melinaea menophilus. The sequence continues at coordinate 5,235,069 of OU911043.1, forward strand.
TTTAGTAATGTTTTAAAAAATTATAAAGGGCATTGACCTCTTAATAACAAAAAAATGGACTTAAAAATTAATACTCCATTACATAATCACAGACAGATAGAAAAATAATGTATACTGTAATTAAAAATGCATAAATAGTTAATAGTTAGAAATTTACCATTTTTATATATTTTTTTATGTAAGAGGAGGGCAAACGAGCTGGCGGGTCACAGATGATATGTGATCACCGCGACGGCGTAGGATTAATAATTATTAATAGTTAATAATAAAAAATCATTTCTAAAATGCTAGACATAATGATATCAAAATTGCTGTTAAAACTACATTTAAGTAACAAACGATTGACCCAATCAATACAACAACATTGCCTAAGATCCCACCACTGTATCCAATAAACAATGACAAGTAAACAATAGACTACTGGAACTATACTTCCACCAACCAACTGATAACAATGCCACCAACGTAAAAAGCAACTGTACAAACTGTTTCACCCATTTAGAGTTATTACGCCATAAACAGACACAAATACATACACACATCCCAAACTTAATGCCTCTCATTTTTATGTTGGAAGGATAAAAACTAAACTTGAGGGTTTCAGAGCTTTTAAAAACTATTTTAAGAACTTTCAAAACAATAAAATTCCTCTCATAAGATATTTCATACTTATTATATAAACGTAAATAATAATTAATACGTGAAATAAATGAGAAAAGTAATTAAAAATTAATTCAATATAATGAGTTGTCAGTATCTATATATTTAATTGTGTTTCATTCTTTATCTCTGGTTTTGTTTAATTTTTAGATAACATAATAATTCAAAATATTCGGAATAAAAATGTATTTTAATATTCCTTACAAAATTTATAAACTAATGCTAAATGAGTCAGCAACACCTACATATATTATGGGCTAATATATAATAAATTTTAAGTAAATAAACCTTGTAAAAAAATTCACAATAAAAATTTTGTGAAATATAATTTTAACTATTGGTTTAATTAACAAGTTGTTTTGCTCAATATATAAATATATATTCAATATAAAAAAGGGGAACTGAATTTGGTTTATCATGTGTTGGGATACACAAATAAAACTTGTTTCACTCAATTATCTATCAAGGATTAATTAAGTGATGTATAAAAATATATATAGACAATAAAGTATTTGAAAGAACTATCAAAAACTTACCTGTGGTACTTGTGTAGACTTTCCGCACCCAGTTTCGCCAATTAAGATCAAAGTTTGATATCTTTCTAATAAGTAAAGTATTTGGTTCCTATATTGAAACACAGGTAACTTCTGTCTTTGAGCCTCCAATGGTAAGTGGTGGTATCTGTTATAGACAAAATTTGTCTTGGAATCATTGTCTATTGATAAAGCTGAATCAATGTTTGGATTTATCAATGTTTCTACCACCCCATCCCTGTTTTTTATTGGGTATAGATTATCGTCACCTGAAAAAGTATATTAAAGGATTACCAAAGAGCTATGTGATGAATGGTATGGTTATGACACTTTTAACTTAAATAAATAAAGACCTAATATAATAAGTTATAAATGGTTTTAAGCTTACCCGGTCTTACGAACACAGGTTTTCTTGAGAGCATCTTGTAAATATTTTAAACTGGACAAGACCCAACTAATTAATAGAATTTGATGTTATGTTTAATTCAGTTTAACTAATGTAAACAAAATACCGCGTCTAAGGCGGAAAGATAAAATATAAAATATTTGTTGAGTATATATAGTATAAGTCTTTTGCAGGTCTTTTTTCTATATAATAACTTTAGACTAAAGTATTTACTATAATATTACAAATAGTTAATAGGGTTTTCTTAAAAATTAGAACTATTTATTTAACAACATTTGACAACTGACAATAACTGCTGAAAATGTCAAATGTCATTTGTTTTTTTTGTTATGGCAATACTATTGTTTTAAATAACAAATATTTCGCAATTGTTAAAAACAACCTCTAGTTGTTTATACTTGTGTTAAATTAAATATAATTTAATTCCAATATTAGGATATAAGAAATAAAATATTAGGTATCATGAACATTTTATTTTCTATTACAAAGAAACACAACACAATACTTTGACAACAATAAAAATTATCTAAAAGGATGGTATACAATTTTTAAATAATTCTGACATATTTATGTATTTTTATAGTTTAATAACTATGTCCCTTTTTAGGGTTCCGTAGGTCATTAGAAAACCTTATAGTTTCGTGATGTCCTTCCGTCCTTCTGCTACTTCCGCTACTTATCTCAGGGCCTCTTAGTCCTAGAAAGCTCTAATTCGGCAAGAACATAGATATTAGAAAAGTTTTACTGATTCTGTAAAAGAAAAAGGGTAATTCCTCTATACTTACATTGGCGTTGTGTTTTTCTTCTCGAGTACCCCATGATGTGAAGAATTGTTAAATAGATTTTTTAAATAAACAAAAAAAAAATGTGTGTGTGCATTTCACACACGGTAGAAATGAAACTTCTGAAAAGTAGCCTACGAGAGATTGAGATAGTTATAGAGTATCAGGAGTAATAGGATAAATGTCAGGTTTATTATTTTTACCAAGCTAAAAAATACACAAATCATTATTTGTTTTTTTTTATATAAAGCTGTATATTTTGTTAAATTAACTGTATAATTTTACAAAAGTGTTATCGTCATCTATCGTAAGTTTAAAAAAATAACTACTTCAATATACGTACCCTCTAACAACACTTTAGTTGAAAGATTGAGCAATAGATGGCACCATAAAAGCGGTTTTCAATATATCTTCTATCTCATTCTCTCTTTTTTCGTAACATGGACTTTGAAATTACAGTATTCTATAGAAGTTTCATTTTAAAATATGGTGGGTTTGCATTTTTCGATTAATAAATTCCTTTCTGAAATATTAAGCTTTAAGATGAAATTATCTGATTTAAATATAGTCGTCCACCTTGCCAGCTAAAGATTAATTTTGGAGGTCCAAATAGTTCATGACAATGGTTCAAAGTGACGAGGTATATTTTAGTGCGCTTATATTACAAACGCTGGCAAAATCTTAGAAGATAGATAAAAATAGTGTACTAAAGAAATATATTTCTTAAAAGCATCTAGAAGAGAAGACTCGTGTTTATCTATGTATCTATTCGTCGGCAACTACGGAACCCTACACTGCGCGTGGCCCGACACGCACTTGGTCGGTCTTTTTAATCTTCAAAGCTTATCTAATATCATGCAATTATGATAAGAGCTAATGAATAATTAATTATTCTATGGGGACATTCCAATATATGAGTGCAATAACTAACAAAGAAACAATATTTCACACCGTTATCTTTGTTATATAAATAATGCCATGATAAGATTCTTATATTATAGAAATATTGTTTATTATAGAGATATTCTTTATTATAGAAATACAATTTAATTATTTATCACACATAGTCCAAGAAAGTAAAACGGAAAAAAGTATACGGTCTATTATAGTAATACCTATTTTTTAACGCAATCTTCAGACAGACTTAAATTATGAGTCAAAGTGTATATTACACACTGGAAAATTGTAAAATATCTGTTTCTAGTTATACGCTACTTATAGATTTAAAAGATATAACAATGAAAGGAATAAAAAAATGGATTTCTCTATAACTAAGATTATTATCAATCATAAGTGAATACAAAATTAAATAATTCTTACAAAAATACATTTATTTTAAACCAAATAATCATCCTTGATATCCATAATACCTTAAAAGGGGGTTTAATGCGTTTGTCGGATACGGATAATTTTGCTTATTTTGTAAATAATTTTTTCCCACTGTTGGTAATCTGTTTGCCAAATAGTTTGGATATCGGACGTATCGATTGTTATTTTGATTTGCTTGAGTGTTGTATGTATTTAAATAATTTCTATTCATTGCTATCCTTTTCTGTAATTCATTTACATAATTGGGACGATATCTTAAATAATTCATTAAAGAAACATTTGATGTGTCTGAAACTTTTGTAATGTTGGCATCAGTTTTCACGATTTCTTCAAGTGGCATATTTGCATTTAACTTTTGAACTATTTTTATCTGTTCACTAGCAGCAGTATCGTTCGCATCAAGAACTCTAGCTGTAACCAGCGTGCCATTGGCAGATACGAGTTTTAATAGCTCATCTTTATCTAAACTTTTCAAATCACTCGAAGATGCTGTAATATTAGACACGGAAAGCAAATCTTTATATAACAGATGTGGATTATTTCTCAGATTCGGTTTCTGTATTAGCAGCTTATTATAATTTAATAGAAATTCGTTGTAAGGTAGTTTATATTTCACGTAATAGAAAGGTTCAACAGCAGGCTTAGTATGACTAAGCTTGTACGTCAATTCAATAATTCCATTTTTGTTTGATACAGAATTCAATTTGTCTAGATTCGACACAGCGAGCAAGCGTTGCAAATTTTGAAATTGAACACCATAGTTTTGTTGTGTGCCTTTAACACTATTTGTTAAGCCTAAATTAGGATTAGAGTAATAATATAAATTCGGATACAAAGCCAGCCTGTTATGTGTATTATAATGAGTTGCTACTTGATTATAATTTTTCATATATGGATTGTATTGCGAATATTTTTGTCCATTAGAAAAAGGATTTAAATTTTGTGACGAGTATGGAATCTTCTGGTTTAAGAGATAATGCCCAGTTCCAGAATTTGTTTGCGGATAAATTAGGTTATTTACTGATTGTAAATATTGATTGTACTGGTCTAAATGTGTTTGAACTGACGACGAATCCATATTTAATTTTTTATTTTCGTATCGCTTAATGCTGGGCAAAGCATTTGCATTCAATTGATATAAATATTCTGGGCCGGGCGTAGTGGTCTCCGGTACAAAATTTGCCATTAGTTGTTTTTGCTGGTTATAAAATTGAATAAGCTTTTCTTGAAGTAACTTTTCATTGTTACTATACTTATTGTTTGTAAATATATAATTTGGTTGACTCCAACTATTAGGAAATATATATGATTTTGGATTTTCATATTTTGTTGGAGTTACAATATTATTTTTATTCATATGTTGCACTGCATTTTTGTTGTGTTGTACCTGTTTTTGAGATTCGTGATGATATTGAGAGTTTTCATTATTAAGAAAATTTTCCTTTAGTTTTTTTGCAAATTCTTCCATTTCCATTTCTTTTACATTTTCTGTAAGTTTTTGTAGTTGTTGAGGTAAATTTTGAATGGGATAAGAGACTTGTGGTTTTGCAGGATTTTGTGGAAGGGGTACTACATTTAATAAAGAATTTTTCAAGGGAGTAAAGTTTTGGAAGGGGTAAGAATTTAAAGGACCTGTGAAACTTTGCTGCACAGGAATTAAATGTTGAAAAGGAAATTTATTTGAGGTATCTTTTGACTGTAGCAACAGAGGTGACAGTTTTTGTGAGGTGGCAGGGTCTGTATTTCCTTTAAGACTCGGAAAGAGAAAGGATAGATTTTGTAAAGAATGTGAATTAGGGTTTTCTATAGGATTTAGTAATGGTGTAAGTAAATATTTCGAACGATCTGGATCTGAAATTCCTTTAGCTTTTTGAGTGAGGACGGGAAAATTTTGTAAAGAAATACCATTTAGGTTAGTTTTTGTAGGATCTTGAAGAACAGGTGGTAGCACTTGTAAAAGGTTTAACATTGTCATATTCGGAACAACTGGATTTGAAGGAAGGCTGTCCGAATTTGAAGGATATAAATAATCTGGCTTATTCATTTCTGGAAGAATATTATCTGGTCTGTAATTTTGCAAAAAAGTCATGATTTTATTTTTCTCTTTTCCTGGTTCACTGACATAATTAACATCATTGATTGCTGCCGAGTTACCGCCTTTTTTAAAATTAATAAGATCATTACAAAGTTTGTCACATATTGTTTTGTGCATTTTTGGTAATTCATATTCAATAGATATTTTTATCTTTGCATTTTTGTCATCCATAATTTTTAATTTTTGGGCTATAGAATCAATAAAATTTAACTTATTCTTTGACCTTGTCACATCGAAAGACTCTACACTATTTCGGCTATTTAGTGCGTTTTCTAGAATAATATAATAATTCTTTAATACCTCCTTAATTTTTTCACTACCTTGCGGTAAATTTTTAAGTTCATTAATAATGTTTGCAAGAATTTCAGTATGCGGGCAGTAAGTGGAATCATCGCTTTCGAAATTTCTTAGAGGTTGTGAATATTCCAATCGATTTGTATCCTGAAATATGCAATACAAAATCACTAAATGCGGTCGTTTATTTTATTAGGTGTCCTTCGAATATTGAAAAAACACATACCGGCGTTAATGCATTATAATCTATGTTCAACTGTGGTAAAGATTGAACGTAGCTTCCAAATGTGGGTGATGATTCCAATGGCAACGTATTAACCTAAAAGAAAAACTAAATCTTAAATAACTTAAATTTATTTCAAAACTAGTTTCGCTGTTTACTATTAATTGTAAATATAATATAAAGGAAAGGACTATTAAATAATATATTTACCTCATCTGCAGCTAACAAAGAAGTTAAATTAATAAAAATTAAAAGCAGTAAAAGGTTAATCATATTTTTGTTATTTGCCAGAGTCGATAACTGCCTTCGCGTCTAAATACCACCTTGTATTTATAAAGTGTGAAATCATTAAAATTCTTATTATGGTTATCAATAAGTAATTGCACGATTTGTTAGGATTTGATTATTTAAATTATTTTGATAAAGAAACCTTTTTTTATAGTCAAGTAAGTCAAAAACTTGGATAATCTTTTAATTAAGAAGGTTTATAAGATTTAGCTATTATATTTATATTTATTCAATGAGTTTTTTATTTAACACCAAGAAAATATTAAGATGCAACTGTTGTTATAGCTATATTACATTTGAGTATATGTGTAATAAATGTATAAGTGAATAGTTTTAAACGAAAATAATGCTGCGATTAAAAATTTTAATAATGAACTAGTCTTTCATAAATCTTTGTTGAATAAAATGTTTGACACTACAATACACTTCAAACGAATTAACAAATATTTTAAAACATCTAATGAAGATTCCATATAACAACGAACATAAAATAAGTATACCTACACTATATTTTACATAATATCATTATATATATATAATGAAATTTTAAACATCGATATTGTTATACAGCGCTTCCTGGAGCTGTTTTTTAAATTGTACAAAAATAGTTTCTTCATATTTCTTAATGTAGGCATTACCCAAGTTCTTAACTATATCTAAAACAGATTCTTCTATAATAAATCGTTGTGTTGTTTCGGGAATACCGAGATCCTTCAGGACTTTGTATAATGTTATCAATATTTTAACTAATTTATCCATCGTTTCAACATTTTTATTAATATCATCGTGATCATCGTCTTTTATTGCGAGGGCGTTAGTAATTATTATTTTAATGTTTGGTAAGATGTTTTCTAAAACTTTAAAGTAAACAAATTGTGAATACAATTCCTGTTGTTTTAGATAATCGCGAACGGCATTTATCGTCGGTTCTGGTACTAAGAAGTGCCTTATAACACCATAAATGCTTCTTCTACTAACGGAATCTAAAATTACTTTGACTTCTTCGTCGAAATCCTCTTCACTATTTTTATTAAACCGTAACAAAGAAACTAGTAAATCATGTAAGACCTCATCATCTTGTTTATTGTATACTTCTCTAACGCTTTCAAATATGTTTAAAACTGAATTTATTTTTCTGATTTCATGAATGTCCAGATTTTTCGTTTTGTTCTCTTTTTGTTTATGTTCATAAGTTAAAAGTTTTTGACTTAGTCTGTATAAAATCTTTGTGATAAAGTTTTTCAAATAGACATCGTACAAAGAAGGAATTAATTTATTATTAATGTTTGTAGGTTTTCCAATTCCGACTGTGTTAATTTTTAAGTTAATTATTTCTTCTAGATTCTCATTACCGAATTCTTTTTTAATTTGAACAAGTTTATCTATTTCCTCTTTTAATTGAGCTTCCAAATCCAGATTCTCGTTTACAGCTCCTTCTTTTGACGGTTGTTGCAATATTTCATAAACATCTTGGGCGTCAGACGGTAGCCAATATGGCAACAATTTTTTATCATTCTTAACATCTTCTGGAGCCAAAATATTAGCAATTACTTTGTCTTTATTCGTCATTGCTCTTGATGATTCATCTGTATTACCTTGTTTTCCTTCTTCATTTCTTTTTTTCATTACATGTGTTGCTTCCGTTTTCATATCCTTATAATCTAAAAGAAAATGTTTAGTTTTTTTTAAATAATTACAAATACAGTTTTTGTTTCATTCAAATTTCAATTTATAACTTGAATAATATCAATATAGATTTATCATTCATATCAAATACAAAATATCTTTTATATTTTTTACGCTGTCTACTAAATTATAAAAATCTTTGTAATTTTATTTAAATTTCACTTTGTTACAATATGTAAAATGCTATGTTTTTGACAAAAAATATTTAAGTCAATTTTTTTTATTAAAATTAAATGTTTATAAGATAATTAAGGGGGCTCATGTGAAGGGCGATCGAACAATAAATGCTTCCATGTCCGGCTACATTTCTCTACGGGGCATATTTGTTAACTCATTCTTATGAATGTGTGCAAGTTCAAATTTTTTTTATAAATTTTTGTAAATTTTTAATAAAAGTGGAGCAAATTCTGTTTTAAACTATACATAGATACACTCACGAAGTCTACAGTTGAAGGAGAAACTATCTCTATTAATTATAATATTTATTGTTTAAAATAAGGTAAATAATTTGTTTAATGTGATTTTTACATGTTACCTGTGAAAGCCCCATCGTTTCTGTAATTTTTGTTTCGATAAGATGTCTTCCTTACAATTTGTTTCCGACTTTGGCTTTTATTTTGAATGGTTTTACCATCTATTTTTACATTTTCATTCAAGATTGTGCCGTTACTTAAGAGGCCAACGTTAAGGTTTTTCATTTTTTGAGTATTATCCTCCTCCTGCTTCTCCTCCTCCTGTTTACAATCACTGCAGACATTATTTTCAATTTTATATCGATTATAAACCTTTTTAAAAGCCAAGCTTGGCCCCTCCCCATGCGGTAGATCTAATTGGTCCTTAACTGGTTTTACAAAAGCCATATTCTTCTTAATACATCTTTTGTCATTTTTGCAATTTTTATTATTTGATAAAAATATATTATTTAAAGTAATATAATGTATATTATTCTTATCATTATTATTATTAATTTTAATTTGATCTGATGTTTCATAATCTGTTTCGATAATTTTATTTACGTGTGGTTGATTATAATTGTCCTTTAATAAAAATAATCCATACAAGTTTTCTGGAGACAAGTTTGTTTTCTGGTTTTTATTAAGCTCTGATTGATCGTCGAATGTAATTGTTTTAGTTTCTTTCACTGTTACTTTATGTGATTTTGTAATTTCTATTGGCTTCAATGAGTTTAGAAAATTGCTTTCTATGCCTTGTAAATTTGCTATTTTGTGAATATTATTCTCATTTATATTTTCTACTTTTAGGATCTTTTCGTCTTCTTTGTTTTTATGTATATGAACTTTTTTTTGAGTATTTCCCATACCGGAATGTAACTTGGATTTATTCATGTTATTGGAAGAATTATCTGTATCTTTCTTGTTAGATTTGCCAGCTCCAAATATTTCTTGTGAGTAATAGGGCATGCCGCTAGTACTTAAATCTTCAATTTCAAATTCAAGAGGTTTGACATATAGTAGTTTTTTATTTTGATCTGTAGTACTGGTGTGTTTGGTTAAAAGATTTTGTGTGACAGTATCTCTGGTACGTTGTTTATCCGTTTTTTGACTATTTTGTACAAGGCTTGTATGTTGGCTAGGCTGATTGTCAGTTCCTATAAATTGATATTCTTTGTTTTGTATTTTTTCACTTATATTCTCAGGTGCTTGATTTTTGTTTATATGACCATTATAATATTCTGTGGTGTCTAAGCTTTTACCTTGACTAATCTGATGTAAATTGTGATAGCCTAAATTTTTTCTGATGTTATATTTAAAAATACTTTCTTGATCCGCGCCTTTCTTTATGAATTCAGGATACTTTGTCGTATGTATATCTTTTTTATTATCAACATAATTTAAATCGTTTGGCAATATATAATCTAATGCTTCTTCAATATCGTGTTTTATGTTATATTTATCTTTAACATTCAGGCTTGTATTATCTTTAGCACTAAATGTTGAATTATCGACTTGGTTTGATAATGATTTAATTTTCTTATTGTTTTCTGTTTTATTTAAATGTCGACTTTCTTCTATTAATACGTGTCCTTTTTTACGAAATGTATTGGTATTGGTTGAATTATTTATTTCACTGGATGGTTTCATTAAAGCTACATTTTTAACACCTTTATTTTCTTTGTTTTTTATTGTACTCTTGTTTGCAATATTAGAAACATTATCATCGATATTCACATGCACATCCTTTATGACAATTTTACTATTGTCTTCATTATTTTTCCCAATATTATTTACAGATTTCGATCTCGCTATATTTGTGGTTTGCTCATTTTTATTTTCGTTTTCAAGCACATGAAATTTGTCATTGAATAATAAATTTGGAGAATTTGATTTTTCTTTGTAGGATTCCTGTAAAGAAAATAATACACTTATTACACTTAAGACCTTAAAGGATTGTATCTACTAATAGTTACAAAAGGAAAAATTACCGCTTCTTTTGTTTTATGTGTAGTAAATTTAATTAAATCTGTTTCGTATTTTTTATTCGTTTTTATAAACATACTATTTCCTTTACTGTGCAACAATTTTAGTATTAATTTTTTTATTTCATTTATATACTTGACATTAATGTTTTGGAGCCTGTAAATTAATTCTTTGGAGAAAAGTTGACGGAGTATTCTTTTAGGATTAAAATATTTAATAAGCATCTGAGGTATTTTTGTTAAAACCAATCTTTTTATACTTTTCTCTAATATGAAAAGCAGTATTTCAAGTTCCTTGTCTTTATAGACGTTACTGACACCGTTCATTGAATAAGGAACTATAAGTTTTGAAATATATATAAAGGCATTTGATTGTTGTGGATATAACATTCTGATACTCGAACCTTCGTAAGGCCTACTTTGGTCGTTTTGGTTAGTTTTTGAAATCAAAGGAAGGTAATGACTGAATTTACATCTTATTTGTTTTTCATCGTTTGTATATTGATTTTGATCCTACAAAAGTATAATACATCATTTAATAAATTTAACATAATGACATCCAAATAATACTGTAATCGATTTGAATTTGGCTTTCGAAAAATTTATGGATAATAATCAACAAGTCAATTGGAAGAAAAGCAAATTTTAGAAAATTACGACCATGTTAACGACCATAAAATTACAAGTTGCTTTGACCCAAAATATATTATTTCTTTATATATTACAACCTTAATCATTTATAGGGAGCTTAAGGATATGTAATCAGAATAAAACTTACGATATTCGAAGAAGCGGTGACTATTGCTATAACCACACATAAAACTAATTCTCTCATCATTACTGATGTTGAAATGGAGCATTAAATAAATAAATAAATTGATTTATAGTATAAGTGGGCAGTAAAACTAATTTATAAATAACTGTAAGGAATATTGGCGTGTAATGATAAAAATATATTGTAAAGCTACGCAATTTATATATTACATATGGTAGTAAGGCGTATTAAATTTCTAATATGTTTTTGAGGATTTTAAAATAATTTAATTTATAAAACATATATTTTTGGCTATTTTTATATTTAACTAATTTACTAATGTTATCTTGATAGAATATTCGTTACTTATTTAAGAATAGTTAAATATTACCGTTACAACATATAACGTATATTTAATTAATCCTTAAATATTTAATAGCCAGACCTGCAGATATGCAATCATTTATTGTTAATTTAAATTGAATTTTCAAAAGCTATCGACCAACCTGATCACATGCATTTATAAAATATAAATTACCACAGAATGAATAAACAAATAACAATGAGTAATTTGATGAATTATACTATAATCAGATTATTAATATATTTATATTATAAGGTTTCATGCACTACTAAGTAAAAGGTTTAGTTATTGGAGTTCCACTAGGCTGTAAGATAGGGCCAATTTTATTTATTGTTTTGTAACGTAGCAGCGTACAAATTTTCACTGTAGCTTATGTAGTATAAAATAATATATCTTTAAATTGTTTTGAGTGAGGATAGTGATTGGGTAAAAATAAAAAATATTTGTAACGAAAGGTAACATTTTATTCATATATAACATATACATCTGATAAAATATCATGATTCACTGAAGAACTTACAACTCAATTCCTTTAAGAGTATCTTAATTATTCCTGGTTGCCGCTGACATGAATTCACGTCATTTCAAATTCTATAATTGCTTGCCGCTGACGTGAATTCATGTCATTTCAAATTCTATACCTGGTTGCCGCAAAGAAATTTTATACTTTTTATCCTTCCCTTAATGATACAAGTTTGGTTCAACTAGCTTCGGAATTTCATTATTAGCCAGTACTCAGAATTAGAAACGTAGAAAATTAGCCGGGCTCGAATGTTTAATTAATATTTATATTGACTTCATCAAAGTAATATATGTATACATAGTATTAAATGATGGAATTGCTATAGAAGAACTGAACTGTTATTTGATTATAGGAATAATCAAATAACAGTTCAAGTCAGAGTATGTTCAATTCTTCAGAAAATTTCAACATTTCAATTATTTAAATTCTTTACACAAAAGTTAGTTAACACATTTCTTACATTATATACACTATATATAAAAATATAAACTGTCTGTTTGTTCGTAATATATGTAGATTAAGGCACAGATTTAGTGTTGAATATCTCAATCCAGTAGCCGTCGGGGTCTTGGATGAAGGCGAGGCCTTTCATTTTACCGTCTTGAGGTTTCTTAATGAACTTTACACCTTGTTGATCGAATCTGAAATATTTCAACATTATTATTATTTTTACACTTACATATTTTACTTTGTATGAAAAAAAAACTCCAGTTACTAATCAGATTAATTAGTCGAAATATTATTAAATACTTAATTTATATAAATACTATTTTAAAACACAATTTGTAAAGACCTTCATTATATAAAGAATACTTTACTTACTATGTTTTTATATCATTATTATTCTGTTTATTAATACAACAATATTATATTAAAAACATAATTACACCCACATGTTTGGTACTAAGTTAATTATTATTATAAGTATATTAACTTCTTTGTACTTTGAACCTCAAAGTTTTTAAACTCCATTATATATTATAAAACATACTATACAATGAATACCGTAAGAAAAGCAAAAGATATTATCTTGTAATGACACAAATATTTTCACAACTCTCAATAAAAGAAGTATCTTGATTAGTTTTTTTACAAATAAACAAATATGAAAAAAAACCGTCCAATGGGAGAGGTTTTCATAAACCTTAATCATTGGATCAGATTGGATTGGATTGTAATCTTTTAATTTAACTCCAATCCATAAGTTAATGTTAATCCATTGTATAATAAGTACTCACTTTTCACAGGCTTCGTCCACATCAGGTACCAGTATTCCAATATGACCGAAGCCCCTCGGCTCAGAGTTACCATTGTGATAGTTGGTGTTATCACTCTCCGTGCCCCAGTTACTGTAATCAAAGGTTAATATAATAAGAAAATAGTTTTATAATATTAAAATTAATATATACTGTAAAATTTTTAAAATGTACTGCAATATGGAGAAAGACGAGTGGATCTTGGTAATTTCTTTATGTATCTTATTGCATGTTAATTGTATATCAAGATAATAACTCTTTTAATTAATTTATTTATAGATAAATACAGCAAACCGTCAGTAAGTTAATTTGTCAACAATGCTTCATAGTGTCAGTTTAGGATATTGTATTAAAATATTTATCGTATACTAATAAATTCACACTACTTAAATAAAATAAACAAAAATGAACATAACATATATCTTTATGCAACTGTAAATAAAATAACAAAGATTATTGAAAAAAAAAACAAACTGCAACTCATTGTAGTTTATTGTTAAATGAGTTTAAGATATACTTACTAAGTGAGTTCCAAAGTAGCCTTTCTAGTCATAGCCCATTGAGTTCTCTCAGCCTCATTGGTCGGCACCTCACTGGGGTTTTCATAGCCCATAAAGAACAATGAGAATTTCATATCGGGGAAATGTAATTGTTTCAACAAAGTCATGCCGAGGACTCCGGTGTAAAATGGAATTGATCTCCGAGGATCCTTTATCCTATACATGGTTTGTTGGAACATGAAATCCTGAAAAAATATTTAATTTTATTATAAATAGAGATAAAGATGTTGATATTAAAAATAATCTCATATACATCCATGAGATAAGTAATAGCAGGAAAATAATTACAATAGTATATTTAAAAGGAAGTTAATAAAATTATATATTGAGTAGGAACTTTGTTTTTGTATGAATTTTATTTGTCAATTCAAGACTTAATAAGTAAGGTGAGTAAAACTAAGTTAATGAAAGTGATACTTGAGAAATTAATTATCATTTGTTTACTTAAAATAATATAATAAAATAAAAAAATATATATATATTTATTAAAAAATTGTGGCATAAAAATTTTCTTTTTCTTTATATTTATCTTAAGTTTGATTGGTCTTGAAGTATGTTTGTCAAAATAACTTGTAATTTTAAGATAAGGATATAAAGTATTTTATTATGTAATCATATTGTCATATTAAAAAAAGAATTGATATTAAATATCTCTATTATTTGGATTGAATTAAGAAAGAGATTAATGTATTTTCCGAGGACCTTGTTAAGGAAAATGCTAAATAATAACAACAATAATGGATAAATCGAATGATTCTAATAAGACAACTTATACTTGCCTTGGTAGATGGATTTGGTGTTTGGCATAGTGACTCAACTTCTTGAGGAGTAATACCTTCACTAGCCATGATACTGCAATAGAATAGACCAATTTTATTTTTAACAAAAAATTTAGTTTTACTTAACAACGAAAGATAACTCATGGTAAGGTTTTGTGTGTTAATCTGATATGGAATTATACAACTTACGCGTTGATAAAATTACAATGACTAACCTAAATTATAAGTTGTCTTCAAATTAATTAACTGGAAATAAGTTCTCCACCGGTTGCCGGATGGATATAAAATTTATGACAATTCTCAATTGACAGATGTTATTTATAATATACACCAAAAACGAAGCAAAGGTTTAGAGTCATAAAAACTTCTTGTTTAAAAGTGTTTTAACACATTTTGTAATGTAGGTATTTCGCGCTTATTTTGTTTATTTATATTTTTTCCACTTTCAATCCATACCAGTGATCACTTGTGTGTACGTCAAATGGAAGTGACAGAAGGGCCTATTGTGATGTCCGTAAGTATCAAAATAAGACCTTCTGTAAAGACACTCTACAACTTAAAATAAGGCTAATAAGGGATCCAAACTCGCCCTCGTCTGAGAAGAACCACACAACAAACTTAGCCGGGTTTTTTTTCTTTATTATCATTGTTTCACAAACGTCAATAATAATAATAATAATAATTTGAATTTATTTAGTGATAAATATAAGGCTTTGATAAGGAAGTTTATTGTAAAAACGTATACAATTAACCATAAAGGAATTGCCCATTTTATGGAGTCTAGTGATGGGCATAACAAATTTATTTATAATTCTAGTTTATTTTATGTACATCACAATTTTTATAGAATTTTGAAATATTTTTGTGTACATTAACTAGATATATATATATATATATACTAACGTATTTTTAACTGCGTTTGTGGCAGAACTAAGTCCTTTCGACAAATCACAGATATGAGGGCCTCATTGCAATTTAGGTTTTAAGGAAATGCCCAAAAAACAGTAGAATTCACTAAATCAAGTTCCTCATTATTTAATTGTATATCGGTTTTCGTATTAGGTAAGTAAATCTATAACATTTTGTTTTATTTAGTTGAGTAAGATTATTGACGTTAAATTTTTGTACAACATCAAAAAGAGCATTGTTTACATCGTCCATTACTGATTGTTGTCTTTTAATTTCAAAGATAAGAGTAGTATCATCAGCAAACAACACTATCCCATGTTTGTCCCTCACAACCTTGTGTCAACCAAGGCAAGTCATTTGTAAATGAGTAACAAGAAAGGTTCTAATATAGAGCCTTGTGGCACGCCCATTTTGACAAGTGAACTAGAGGAAGGAATAGGAGGATCCCTCCCAGGCCAAAGCCTGGGAGGGATCACAAAAACAAGATTTTCAAAAAAATATTCAGCAATAACTCAACACCTGCATCTGTCGTTGAACGACCAGAAGTGAAACCAAATTGTTTGTTATGAAAAAGGTTATTTTTGTTAAAATGTGTAACTAGTTGAGTGAGAATATTTCTTTTATTTTATTTTATTTTTTCAAAGATGTACTGTCCGATTTAAATAATGATGTTTTTTACTATATTTCGTTAGATCAGAAAATATACCACAATCAATAGTCATTGAAAATTAATGCTAATAGTGGTACAGCAAAGTGCATTAGTAGCCTAAGTATGTTACACGATATTCCCCATAGATCACTTGTCTTCTTAACACTTTGGACATAAACTTTTCTGAAATTAAAACTAATATCACATTGAGTTACATTGTCTGCAAAACAAGACAGTGCTGTAACGGTAAAAGAGTTTAAATATTTTGTAGTATTAACTGGAATATCTAAAAAGAAAGTTTAAAAAGCTATTGCAACCTCAAGGTCAGAACTGACATATTTATTGTTTATAATTAATTTGCAGTCGCTTTTCTGAGATTGAGCTCTTCCAGTTTCCTAATTAAGTATTTATTTTATTATTGCTATCTTGAATTTTTCTACTTATATATAATGATTTAGCAACAATACATTATTCTTTAAAAGATTTGGAAAATATTTTTTCTCTATTTTTATTTAACTCCGCTATTGCCCATTTACTAAATACTAATGCATCAGTAACAAAGACAGATTTCGCGGCAAATACTGATTTAAATAATTAAATTAAAGTATTAAAAGAATCTTACATAATATTGGGGTTTGAATTTTTTAATAATGGTAAATAACAAGCTTAGTCACTTTTAATTTTACTTATTCGGTCAGCAGTTAATAGTACAAGTTGATTTTTCTTTTTAGATCTGTTGTCACTTTTGATTTAATAAATTGGCCATCTGAATCTGGTGATTAAATGAAACATTTGGAAGTTGGAATAATATTAGTTAATATATGATCAATACAGGTGGCGCTACTGAAGATGATTCTAGTAGGCTCCATAAACATGAATAGATTATGTGAAGAAAGTAAATCTAAAAACTCGACACTTATTGAATTTAAACTAATAAAATATCCAAGTTATTAATATTGAAATCTCCACAAATAATTGGCTGTTTATATATACTTCATATTTTAAGTAAAACCTCATACATAATTTAATAACGCAGATAATAATGGAAATAACTAAAAGTAAAGAATGTAGAAAATATTATATGCATATTCTAAGCATTGTCATGTAGTTTGATAACGATATTATAACGCTTAAAAATGTGTAAGTTTTACAAAAGTTTAAGAACGGTCAATTTGACAGGTACTTGATAGGTTTAGTGTTAATTATATGAAACTTTTTATTATATTAATATAAGTTATAGTAACAAATTTATCTTATATGTAATTTCATATCCAGTCCATGACAAATTTTTGGTATGTGGTTATGTAAACCAAACTATTTTATTTGAATTTAATTTATTTAAAATTTCAAAACAATGTTTAAATTCTAAATGGTTCACATTACCTGTTTCCCACAACAAAATATTAAATTTATCGAATTATTAAAAATAATGCTTACAATAATAAACATAAAATAATAATTATTATTAGTAATATTTTAATTGTAGTTGTTGCAATAGTAGTATTTATATTTTAGACAACAATCTTCATATATACATTTTAATAAAAATTATTTAGTTATGCAAAATTTTAAGTAATGTAAATGTGAAAATAAGAAAATTGATTCTTTGAATATATGTTATATTCCTAGTAGTATTTTGCAAAATATTTAATTTTGCATGTCTTACATGTTTCAATATTGTTACTGTTATTTATATTTCAAAATGACACAATAATCCTACTCCCAAATATTACTATATATTTAATAATATTATATATAGTATCATTAATTGGGAAATGAAGACAATATTAAATATAGAATAATTAGTTTTACACTTGCCTTTTACATAACTATATTCGGAGACTAAGACAAATATTAGTAAATAAAAGGAGACTGTAATGTAAGTTACACCAGAAAATTACAATATTAATAAATATTTCAAATGAAACAATATAAAGGTAATGAAATAGTAAAATAAAATATTTTAACCACTTAATAGTCTTTGTAAGATAATTTATAAAATAAATAAAGTTAAAGTCTATCTACATATTCTTGGATTTTATCTTGATACTTCTCCATGGATTTTTTACCCTTGAAGTCTTGGAACTAGTCTATAATCTTTTATAGACAAAGAGTAGTACTATTAGAAATGGAAGCTGTCTTTGCCAAAACGTTATTAAAAGTGATATATTTTTAATTCAAGCTTCATGTACTATTGACAAACATTAAATAATTAGTATAAGATTTGATAATATACATTACTTTAAAAATTCAAGTTATATGACATAAACTTTTCTGAGTTATTCATCAGCTTACCGTTTATGTTTTGTGAAAGCTTTATTGGCTTATAATTATAAATGCTGTTTGTTTTTCTTAATAAATAAAAACAAAACAGGAAAATACATTAGTTAAAACATAATTGTTAAGTTAAATAACTTATGATATTTGACTACTTCAAAACAACTTTGCACTATATAAAATGTATTGATATCAACTTTTCTTCTTTAGGTAATACTTTTCATACAAATATCTCAACTCCTCCAACCATATAATATCTCGTTCCACTGAAGTACACCTTATTTGATATGCAGATATCATTCTTGTGTTTTTAAAATCATCAAAAAATATATCACCAACGACCGATATATGAGAACCTTCTAGAAATTCTATTGGACTTTTATGTTTCTCCTCTAATGAGTTCAGTAAAGCTGACATGGAAAGTGCTTTATCGTCACCAGATCTTGCAACACTCGCAAAACTTTTAATTAGGTCTTTTATTGTATCATTTGATATATTTGTGTTATTTTTTCGTGCATCATAATAAACTTGTACACAACCTGTGGGATCACTCAACTCTAAATTTGTTGTCAATGGTGTAGTATTATAAATAGATGTAACTACACCATGTATCATAATATTCTTGAAAGTTAAATCAAACATATTGTAAATATATTTGTTGTCGCTAGTTTGCTTTGCGCGGAAAATATCTTGGATGTAAACTTTAAGAGGAAGTTTTTGATAATTTTCCATTGCACTTTCACTGTACTATATAACTTTTTCTCTTTATATTTAGTAATAAATTGCAAATTATAACAAGCGCGGTATTTTTGAAATAAAGATGAAATTCTCAATATATATATATTGAGTTAGTTGTCATTGTCAATGTCAACATCAATTCGGAACAGGTTAAGATCAGACCTACACAGCACATTCGTTTTTATTCATTTTATTTTCGTACTTTCAGCAGTCTATTATTATTTTTATTGTAAATATTTAAATATTATTTTATTTTTGTATTTATAATTTTACTGCGAAGAAAGATAACTGGTGAATGACAATTAATTTAACAGTTGTCAAATGGATCATTTATTTTTGACAAGCAACTGGCAATAATAGTGATTGCTGCGAAAGCTTCTTAAACCATCAGTTAAGTTATGCACATGCAAATGCACAGAAATTGTTATTTATTAAAATAATTAAAAAAAGTATCTGATTATATCAAGGGTAAAGTGACAAAACGATGGTTGACCCTTTTTTTAAAAATACCCACATTGCCGTTATATATAGCTGTGATTAATAGTAGTTTACTCGCCCTTTCAAATCTAGTATAACCATGAATACTTCACGGTAAGCTTCTGTCACGAGACGGTATTATTTAGAAAACATAGGCGTTACTAACCCAATCCTTACTATTATTTATTAATATTTATTAATAAATCTAAAAGAGCATGACCTTCACCTTGTGGTGATTGAGCACCGCCCCTTAAGGCCTCTTGTAGGCTTGTCTACAACTACAAATCTAGTTCTTAGCCATTGTATTACGTATCGTAAGGATAAGGGTGGTATTTCATTTAAGTACAGGACTTAACTGCGGAGCACATGTGCAGAGCACGCTTGGTAAGGATTGAAAAAAGGAGATTTTAGCCTGAATACAAAATTTGGAATTGAACTCTGATACCATGGGATGGCAGGCTGTATCTTTCCATGGTCGTGAATAGTCGATTTTGAGGTAAAATTTAAACTGAAATCAAAACTGAATGTCTGGGAAGAGCTGCTAACCTAAGTATTCCTATCCAAGAGACAATTTTTAATCAATACAATTTACCTGAGGATTATTGTTATTTTATTAATTAATTATCTGTTTTAATTTTACGAATTATTTTAATTATCTTATGTTTTACGTTCGACCAAACGTTTTCTAATCTGAATAGAACCACACAAGAAACCCAGCCATATTACTGTTTCACAAACGCCAATATTTAGTGAGCATATTCAGTAATAATGAAACAAAGGCTTCAAACAAAAGGAGTAAATTCGAAAGAATTTCCAGGTCCTATCAACAGAACAATACAGCTTTAAATAGTATCAAACTTTAGTGTACGATCTAATTTCACTGTTTAAATCTAATCAGTGAACAAAGGGAGCTAACAAAGCGATAGATTAGTCGACTAGTCAATCAATCTACAGCTGCTTTTAGTGACTACAAAGCGTTCTGATTTTCTTGTAGCTAAAGCATAATTAATCGTTCCCTGGATTCGTATAACACAACACTAGATTGATTAATTTAAAGAATTAGCATCAAAATAGCTTGTTTATTACAATATATTATCTGTGGTTTGCGATTTTGTCTGTGAACATAAATTATCTTATAAAATGGTAAAAGAGTCTGTAGTATTTTCTATTGTATTATTATTGCTAGCTGTTGTCTGTGACTCTGTTTTCAAGGAATCCATATTATTACCTATTTTCGGTGCTTTATATTATAATTATGTAATTATAATAAATATTAAATGAAATTCCTACATTTGTCTAAGATTCTTTTATATATAGGGGTTTTCGCAATCCAACAAAGCCAAAGTTTTTTTTCTTGTCTTGTCTTGACCCTTGTTTTTATCGTATATAGGATATTAATCAGAAGGCTAAGTGAAGTATCTACAAAGTGTCATAATTATATCTACGCCGAAAATATTCAAGATAAAATACGATATAATTTCAGGATCATAAAAAGAAAGCGACGCCTGGTACTTATTGATATAAAAATCCTGACTTTTAATTTCCAAAGCAAATACATTCAGGCATAATGGCGGCCGTTTTCTGTGTTTTCAAAATGGCCGCCATAACCGTATTTTCTTGTAGCTTTAGTCATTAGACGCATTTACTTTGGGGAAATTTAGGTTTATTTATAGATTTAAGTACATAATTTTTTGCATTAAGTGTACAAAATTTGAGAGTTATCCTTTAATTATTTAGATGGAGATAGGAAAGTATTATTATTAAATGCAATTTGAATGTTATTTGTTTTTTGTTATCTTTTTATAATTTTATACATTTATAATATTATAATCGTTTCTGCAAATAAATGCTAGTTTCAGATTAGTTTTAGGACGCTTGTCAAGTCCAACTAAAGAGCCTTTTACTATTTTTTCACTTCGACTTAAAAGATTTAACCAGAAAACCTATTTCATACATACTTTTACACACATATATACAGACGCACACACACACACACATACACATCTGCATCATAATGTATGATCTACATTCACAAAATTATTTCATATTCACAATCATATTGGTTAAGTGCAAACAGTTAAAGTAGCGTTGGGTTCTAGTTATGAAAATAGTTGAGCAAACTCTTATAAAAACTTGAAACAGCAATTCAAGTAACAAATTATATCTAAGAGGAAGGATAGTTCAGGAGGTGGTTTAAGATGTTGATTGGGATTGAACATTGTAAAATCCTCTTATTGGAACTTGAGAAAGTTCAAGTGTAATTATGGTTTTATGTCGAGATACAGGATTAAAGTATTACGCATATTTTAACATTTAAATTCAAGCACTTCCCTTACTATTTTTCTTTCCAAAGGCGCTTATGTCTAGTGCACACATAGTCTTATGCAGACGGGTTGGAAGCCTTGCCTTGGGATAGTGTCCGCTAAGTGGTGTTAGCGTCAGGAGTACTTTTGACTAAGTATCTAGATTTTTATGAATCTATATCTAAAAAGATTTATGACTGCGTGCGAAATATATATATATATGGGAAGAAAATACTATTTATGTTTATGTATTATTGTAGATTTTTATGAATTTATGTCATTTATATCTCCGAAGACTTATGACTGAGTGCGGAAAATATATATGCGTAGAATATTTGTTAATAATAATTGAATCATATATGTTGATTTAAAACGTTTTTATATGTTATTTTAAGACAATAAAAACACGAAAATGTAAAGAGACAATGAACGTTAAAGAACTTAATTAAAATTAATTTTAAGACCGAAAAGGAACCGAATAGATAAAAGATAAGATAAAAGGTATATTTATTGCTTAAGTATTAAAGACAATAAGTAAAAACAAAGCCCAAACATGATTGCAACAGTTTTTGAATTCATTAGCAATTTCGGCTTATTCGCTACCGCCGACACTTGTGGAATATATTAACACAAGTTATAGGAGCTACGAAATTATGGATACGGCATTCCATTCCGTCTACGATTTCACTTATAATAAAAAAGAATTCTATTTATTTAGAAATAAAAATTAATAGGCTTTAACTTTCACTAAGTACCAAACAGCTTTTTATTAGGAAATAATGCTTGTTCATTTTTGTAGATACTGTGAGAGCAAGATGAAGTGTCAATATGTTTTTTTTTAATTTCAATGAGTACCACTTTAAGGACGATCTTAGCTGCTTACAGGACGATAAATCAAAAAGTTTACATTTGAAATTATATTATATATATTAAATATATAAATACCATAGCATATTTATTTAATGCGTTTAATAATCAGAATATTTTAATAATTGATTTCTTCAAAGATCGAAAGAAAACATTTTTTTAATAAGGCAATATTACAAAAATAGTTTTGCGTAATTCCTTACTTACATAAAAATATATCTATCAAGCGAGTGCTAACGGAAATTAAAATAAGCAGCCTTTATGCTTAGCGCACCATTATATTATATGAAATTTTAAATGCCTAAACTAAATTTTAATATTATTATTTAATAAGAATCCTAGAGAATAAGCCCCGTAAGATCTTCATAACCATATAACCATATAAATAGCAGACAGCTTAATAAATAATAACTAACGGACCTTAATCCATAAGAACTTCGACGTAAACAAATATATCACCAGGAAGTATACTAACTGAGTTATAGCATAATATATACTTTATTATAAACAGGTGATGTTTGTAAGTAAGTTTGTATGTGGGAGGTACTTTCCTTAAATGATCATGAGATAAATATCCGATATTTTATACAATATAGTCCGTAGGAGGAGACCAATTACGAAAATTATGTCTCTTAAGAACGCAGCCGTATAACACAACCAGAGTCGCGGGAAACACCTTGTTATAAATATACACTCTAATACATTATACAAAAATCAAGTTCATAGAATATTTTAATTGTCATATCCATTATTATGACATCCGTGGCATGATGTCTACTCTATAATGAGAATAAGTTTGTAAGTAAAACAGCTTAAGCGTACCCGTGGCATTGCGAAGTTTCGAATAAATTGTTACTGAATAATTACATCCGCTTAAATATGCGAGAGGGTTTTTAATAGCTCTAAGAATAAAGAATATACTCGGAATTCAGCATTCATTTGAATGTCTACTGTATAATGGACAATTTCATATAAATTATTTATTTAATATTTTATTTATTGTATTTAATCTTTATTGTCCAAAATGTACAAATGTATTTAATGAAATAAAGTATAGTACATTTTAAAATAGTTAACCCGAAGATAGTAATTAAAAGAGAAATAGAACATTGAGGCGGTAAAAATCGATGCCTGAAGTATATTATAAGTTTACAATTTAAATTAAATTACCTATTTATACTATCAACAAATACAATATCTACACTTAAATATATTTTGTATATTACATCCGTGACACCCCCATAGAGATAATAATGGTAGGATTTCTTGAAGACCATCTTGCTTGGAGAATGTCTAATAGTCTAATATGGTCTGGTACAGCCATTCCAGAGTTAATTGCCTAGACTGTGAAAGAATTTGCACTGAATGTAGAACGATCCTATTTAACCTATGAGATACCTCAAAACACATATCGAATAAATTATTAAAAAAGTATTTTAAATGTCAAATTTAACATAACCGGTAAAATAAACTGAATACTATCTATACATAAGAGATATAGTACCCATCCTAAAAGAGTTTAAACTGTTTCTCTTTTGTTTGTCCAACAATTTTTACTTCCGATTTTTTCTCTTTTAGATATTGTTGAGGACGCAGACGGAGTCGTAAGAACCAAATAGTTAATTTATAAAATAAATGATGAAATAACAATCATCTTGTCAAGACGTTTATGGTCAAAATCTAATGTATTATTGTTTAAAAAACTTTCCTCTTTCTTAATATATTGTGGTAAAAAGTGGGTATACTCATTTATTTTCTAATTATTCATACGTAGATAATTCAGTCAGTACGTAAGTCGTGTTAAAATAACTCTAAACATTATTATATAGTCTACACTGGTATAAGGCGAAAGGAAATCGTTAAAAATATTGATTGAGTGTCAAGGTATATTCTTAATAAGACAATAGTTTAAAGCCAATATAACAAATGGTATTTTAAGTTAGCATCAAACAAGAAGCCAATGAAGCTAATAAATTGCTCAAGGCTCTGTCCCAGTACATATTGTACGCTGCTGGCGTCGCGCCAGCGGACTCAGCGGAACACGTGCTGGTAGTGATGTGCTGTCGATATCGATGATTTTGAATCCAGGATTAGTTGATGGGTAAGTATTGCAGAGTAAGATTTGAGGGAAGACAAAATTTGTAAATGATTAATCTTTTTGTTTATAAACATAAAGTAAAGTTCATCTATTGAAATTAAATATATATATTTGTAGATACCAAGCCTTTTAACTTCTAACTGATCGGACTAGTACCACCCTATGACAAAGTAAAAAAACTATAAATAAACCAACACATTTAACATCCAATGAAATATATTTAAACTGAATATTTTATCGATATCCCGCTGATTCGCAATATCGATAAATGTCTCACCCCTACAAGAATCGTTGGCAATAATCGACAGCCCATAGACCGCACTGCCTTATCTCCGATAGACTTGCAATTCTGTTGGGTTCTCCATTCACTGTAGAAAAACGGTAATATGACATCCGCCTTAATAAGTTCCGTCGGAATTTTCTTATAACTTACATTTTTAACTGGGTTACTCTTATTTATTCCATATTCAGAAGACGGCTATTCAAATATTTTTAAAATATTTTAATATACCAGAAGTTTTTATAAAGGTTATTTATTTCTTAAAAAATTTCATATATCTTTTGAAGTTAAATTAATATTATTATTTAATATATAGAATTAAAGCAAAAGCTAGGTACAGTAAGAGTAATCAGGCAATAATTATAATGCATTACTATGGTATTATATGAATATTTGAACTTAATTTTAACTTTAACTTGAATTAAATTAAGTCTTAAACTATGTGACCTTATTTACTCCTATTTGTTAAGTATTCCCGAGGGCACTCCGTCGAGGGTTTAATGATCCTACATTACACTATACTTAATTTAGAATACCAAAATGTTATTGAATTAGCTATTTCTATTGCAAGAGACAAATGATTTCAATAGATATAAAATAACGCATAATTTGAATAATTTCACCACACTACACGTGCAGAAAACATTAATGTTACAAAATTAACTAATTAGTATTATGATAATCCAATAAACCTTTTGTAATCTAATTATAATTCACAACTTACCACAATGTGGTCGCTATTGCATATATGATAAGGAAAAGGGAAAATAAACGCTAATTTTATATTTAGGTCAGTTTAATTGATATTAAAATTTATAAAGAATAACGGATAAGACTAATTGTACACAATTTATTGTATGCGTTACGTTTATCACGTTATAACGTTACGATATCACGTTAGACTTTTAGCTTAATAATTATTGATCTCAAAGTTTCAATACAACAAAAATTAATAATATTTTTATTTGGATTTAATTCGCGTAATTTTTTACATTGTTACATTGGTTTTATTGCAATGTATATTCGTGAAAATTATTATGAAACTGTTACGTCAACATTTCTCGAAGAATTTAGAAAAGAGAATAATTCAAACCCGTAACCTAATTCTTTTGTTACAGCTAAATATAACTTCTGGATCTTTTAGTAAAAGTCAACACTTTTGAGACCTACATTAGCTTGGTTGAGTGCTCTCGAGCTGCGCTGACCGTTTAGTTTTCTTTGATGATAGAAACTAGAAAAGTTAGTTGTTGTTAGGGGATATTTCTAAGAAATATATTACTAATAAAATAGTATATAATAATAAAAGTTAAATATTATCAATTAATTTCGTCGTATGTAAACATCGTCACTTGAGAACGGTTCAATTTGGTAGTTTTTTTTGAGATTGTCGGGATACGGTTTCTAAAAATGTTTTTTATAAAAATGATTTTTCGGAAAACTAGCCGGAAAAGATGTAAATTTGAATGCAACTTGTGTATGAATGTGTTCTACGTGCAGAATATGATATTCAGTAAGAAAATTCTGCAGTCGTTCGAATCAAGGTCGTTAATCCGATACGATCCATTCGCATTAATATCCACAACTTGCGTAGTCACGTGATTTTTATCTCTTTAAGATAATCTTTTCTAATACAGACAAGGCAAGGATCAAACCTTTTCCTTATATATTCTTGTCTTATTTTATCTTTTCGTGTCTTATTTTATCTTTTTTTTTTTACACCCACCTTAACAATCGTCTTTTATCCTTTATTTTTATTCAACATTCATAAAATACGCCAGACCAAATAACACTTCTGTGAATAACACACTAAGTTTTAATGGCATTCCAGTTCATCTATTTGTCTTATTTTGTTTGAAGTATCAAAAACTCCATACTTGGCTACTTGTAATTGTATGTATGTATGTAATTATAATATTGATGAAAAGTGCAACTATATATAATATTATGCTAAAGGGTGTTGTATCTAAATAGATTGCATCAAACATATATTGCAATTCCATTGCACCATGTAGCATATAAATAGTTAACTTGAACAATCGGTGAGCTCCTACGCTTCGTAAGTCTACTAACAAGCCTAGAAGTCTTGCTCTTGAATACACACGGTACGGCAAAGACACAAACTTACCGATAATATTATTTATAAATATTTAACAAATATAAAATAAAAAAATCAACACAGCACCGACTTCTGAGATATTTGGAAAGAGACGACTCAAAGGTTCAAATATTTCTTTAAAAAAATCTGTATGATTTAATTAAGATTAATGTCTGTTTTATTAATAAATTATTTAAATTGAATTATTTTTATTTAATTTATTTATAATAGGTAATCCATATTTATTATTATTTATCATTAACAATGATTTCACATTTTAAAGATGTTATTTAACACAATGCTAGTATAAATTCCCGATGTGAAATATATTTCTCTGGAGAATGTTATTGACAGTTAATAATAAGCAAGTCACTTGCTAAGTTTAAGTTGTACTAAGTTTTGCATAGATAAACTTTTATTTATACTAATTAATATTAAAACAAAAGTTGTGTAGACTATCCGTCTGTATGTAAACGTGAAGTAACCGCAGATATTCATCGTTTAGGTCTGCGCTATGCAAGACGTATGCCAACTTCCGTGATGGATCGCAACTATGTGTGCTTAACTGTGAATTCTCCGTTTGTGAGATGTGCTGTTTAAAAATAATGATTTAAGATAAAATGTAATTGATTTTACGAAAATATTGCATGAAATTAGACTTGTTTTTTTTATTAGTTATTGATTTTTTTTTAATAAAAGTAGCCTCAGCTACTCCTTATAACATCATCTATCCGCCAGTGAAAGTCGTCTCAAAATTGGTGTACCCGTTTCAGAGGTTACGTAGACAGAAAAATATGAGTTTTCATATACGTACCGTATGTCCTTTCATATGAATTTAGTAAAAAACTTTTAATTTGGAATTATAAACAGACACTTTAATTTAATTTATATGTATAGATAACTCTTAGAAGTTACTTTTACATAATCAAGAATGGAATGCCATTTATAATGTACGATTAAAACTATTAAAACGAAATGATTTATAATATAGATAATAAACATCAAAATAATATTTCATATTTATTAAAAAAAATATAAAAATAAATTACTAACATTAAGTGAAAAACAAACTTAACCTATTTAAATGTTAAATATTTATTAATTTTATCTATAAAGCTTTTAGTTAATACCGGCTTCGCTGTGATCCTCTCTCTCAAACTCGCTATAGTTGCTGCGAGATATGATGAAGGTGTGACGAACGATACAGATGGTCTAACAATAGATGGCTTTAGATTTTTAACATTTGTATAAAGATTTCTATTCCCAATTAACACAACACTTTCCGTACTAGATTCGTGTTTCACCGAATCGCTTATATCATTTTCAATTACAGGTTTTATCGTGGATGAATAAATGGGATTGTATACGGAAAATTTGCTCCTATACGGATCGTAATTTTGACTGTATTCGTTTGAGAGATCGCTGTAATCGTTGATGTTGTAATCTTTAGCCGGTTCGTTTATATCTGTATTGTAATCTGTTATTGGTTCGTTTATATTCGTATTGTAATCTTTAATTGGTTCGTTTATATCTGTGTTGTAATCGTGTTGATTGTAATTGTAATAATCATTATTTACATATTCATTTTGTATATCATTTTTACGATTATAATTATTATTTACATTTGTTACATAATTGAGTCCTTTTTGCTTATTTTGTTTATTATTGATGCTATAATTTTCTTTAACACTATCCTCGTAGCGCACATTAGCTTTATATCCGTTTTCATCAGCTGTGTATGAGACGATTTGTATTCTACCGTCCGGGAGTCGAACCCGGTACTCTCCGTTGGTCGCTGAACCACTCGATTGTTGTGAGTGAGAAAAATCATCTCCTGTCTTGTGATCATTCACTCTATATGAAAATGCGTAATTGTTGTTCTGAAAAAAAAAATATAAATCTTTACTAGATTATTTGTGTGTGTGAATTTTGGGTGTGATTATTTAGAACCAATTGTAATTCTAGCAATTAAAAAGAAAAGTAATTAAAATGATTAAAACTCATATAAGGATATCAGGTTGCTTTGATCAGTAGTATCAAACGTCAACTTAGTTGCTCATATAGAAAACCAGATGGCTGTCTGCTTTCTGTAGCATTTTATCTTACATCCTTCTCTATTCCAGAAAGATTACTGTACTAACTTCTGTCTTTCATATTAATTTGATTCCATTCTAAAACCTTGCCTTTAGTGCTCCCAAAAGAGGACACGAGAAGTTCCTTTCGGAATTCATTAATATTTTCTACATAAACTATTTATATTCTATCTAATATCTATTGCTCTCCTCCCATAGGTTATGTAATAATAATAATTAAATAATATACTTATAAATATATTTTATACCTCATCATATTCCGTGTTGCGGTTTTCATCGGATACATTGTTATCGTATTGGTAATCTTCATCCTGAAATATATTTTATCATTATTTATTAACTTTGTTTGTTATTATTAATTAAATACAAACATTGGGTAATTAATTATAGGATTAAAATTATATAATGTGGTTCTATAAATTGTGCATTTAAATTATAATGCTAATATATTTTTTCCAATTAAACTATTAAAATAAAGAAGTAAAATCAAAAGTCATTCTTGTAATTCTTATTAGATAAATAGAATTTTAGTCCAAGTAACCTAGAACTTTAGAGATAATGTAGGTTTCATGTTAATTTATTCCCCATGGACTAATTACATTGTCACAAATATGGGAATATAAATTTAAGGTTGTGGAATGACGTTTATTAAATCGTGCTCCCAAAACGTTCGTCGAGTCCACTATCAAATTATTTTGATTTTCTAAACCATGTAGAGTTTGTTGACCACCATCCCTGACCTGCTTTAAGGATTACCAGATTATCATTACTGAGCACTCGCCATAATTATCTTTTGGTATATTTAACAGACTGATAATTGAAAAAGTCTGAATATATCACATTAATTTTCACAAGAGCATGGTCAAATCTTATATATAGATATATGTTCTTACCTGTATGTTGTACCGCACGGGTTTTTTCTTTAGTTTTATAACGTTACGCCTCGCGTGGCCGGATATCGCTTTATATATCGGAGGTAATGTATGCTCCTGCAATTATCGTATATTTTGGCATATTTAATATAAACATAAATTAAAATTTTCGCATCCGTTGTGTTTACTTTGTTTGCTTGCTTTTATGTTTAAATAACTTCGATACGCTCAAATGAAATAAAATAAACAGATTTAGGAATGATTAACTTTATTTTGAAGTCATCAATCATTAGTTAGGTAAGAAATTAATCAGTTATGACTATATTATATGGGTTTATAATTATTTATTATTTTACCAAAGATATTTGAGCATATTGAACAATCCATGAAGATGAACAAAACCATTAATAATATATGTCACTTAAAGTCACTTAAAACTATCTTTTTGACACTTAAAGATACGATAGATACGAAGTGACTGAATTTAGAATGTTATTCACATAAAAAAGATAACAAAACATATGCTTTTTGTTTTATAAGAATAAATGTATATAAGTAGACCAGTAACGATATCTCCCCTCGCCCTATACAGAGTGGTTGTAAGTACGTCCCTGTCCTACATCCCGCTAGCGTTTGACCAAGCAACACAAGACTCCTTGAAGTTATCAAGAACTTTGCATAAGTTGCTTTGAAGACCCTGTGCTAGGAAACAAGTAGCTACTGGAAATATATTGTATACGGACGACATTTAAGAGAGAATATATGAGAAAAGTTTGTTAAAGGATTTAAAGTCATGTCATAAATAAAAGTATCTTGAACTGAAATGACTTGAAATAAAAGTATACTGAACCAAAATAAAGAGTAAATTGATAAATATAAAAACAGTAGATTAGATAATAAATAGTAATAAAGTAAAAAGTAAATGCAATAATTTAAGGCTATATTTTGTTTTCACTCAATATGTAATAAGTAATGGAATATTTGAATAAAATTAGCTTTATCTCCGATATTGCGATTATAAGTATATAAAATGTAGACATTTTTATTGTGTTGTGTGATCATGACTTTATATCGTATTAAATTAAAATAGAACGGTCAATAATATAGTTGTTTATAAAACCAAATATCACAGCTGTCTTTTGAATTAAGAAAAAAGTAAATAAACTTGTGAAATTTAAACCTTTTCGATTCTACGAGTATATTTCGGGTTCGAAGGTAGACGTTTTATAGAAAAACATCGCGAGAAATAATGATAATGTTATCATTATTTTTCACGTAAACTAAATAAAAGACTATATTAGACACGTACCTGTTGATAATCATATCTATTATTCTGTAAATACTCGTTCAGTCGGGACCTTCTTAAAAAATCTGCGTATGGAACGACATTATACGAACTAGCCTGTGATTCTGGATTCGATCCAGTGAAATCTACATCCACAAAATTCTGACCGGGATTTCTGGAAACTCCAAGATTCGTATCGTAATCTGTATTTCCAGAGTCCAGATTTTGAGTGTTTTGCGAAGTATGTTGGGATTCAGATATGGAATTATTAGGAGGGAGAGGGTTGAGTTCACTCCTGGCTATGGATTCGAGAATAGGACGGGAAGTTACCACAAGTGGAGGTCTGGGAGGAGGGGGAGCATCATTTGGAAATAGTACTGGTCCCTTTCTGTAAAGAGA
Source organism: Melinaea menophilus ssp. n. AW-2005 (assembly GCA_918358695.1). Taxonomy (NCBI): domain Eukaryota; kingdom Metazoa; phylum Arthropoda; class Insecta; order Lepidoptera; family Nymphalidae; genus Melinaea; species Melinaea menophilus. The sequence continues at coordinate 5,267,380 of OU911043.1, forward strand.
AAAAGGTTTAAACTTAAGATAAAATAATGAACAGCTGAGTTTCAGCTATTTTCAATACGAGTATAACGTTTTTATCGTTTGAAAGATATAAGTTTTCTTTATATATTCATATTATTTAACATTAATTCAAAATCTAATGATGTAAGCTATTTGGAAATTGTTATCTTACTAGATAAAGTTAAATAATTTGAAATCCTTGTATCACGTCAGTTAAAACGCTTCAAGTTTAACCCCTATAATCGAGAATTTACACTAAAATCTATCAATAAAGCGGGAGGTGTAACTTTTAACTATTCTACCTAACGACTGTTGTTTAAATTTCGTATTTAACTTGTTGGACGGACCGTTAAAGGTATTTATTTTAATGGATAACTATTCATTATCGTTGTTCTAGAGAGAGGAAAGTTGTAATATAAATTGAAGCACTAAAATTCTTGTATCATTAAGACATTACGAACGTTTAAGAAATGTTTTTATTTATTTAAACATCTTAAAATACAACGGGGGAAAGTGCATTTTACTAAATTATCGTCAGCTATTTGGCAGCTACAAAATACAGCTTCTTGCAAAAAGCGTATTCGACAAGTAAACCTAGGTTAAATAAAAAAATCTAGGTTAAGTTAGAGAATTATAGTTGAAAGTCTTCAAAGGTTTTTATAATTATACTTCAGTTGTAATGGCGTTTTTTTCTTTATTACTTAATCTTTGGTGTAGTAATATATGAAAGAACAATTATCTCAAGACCCATTTAAAAATAATTCCTTACTTGGTTGGTTCCACGTTTACAATAAACTGATTTAATTTAAATGGGTGGTAGTTAAAGTGTTGGGGTTCAAGTAAACTGGACGGTGTTGTGACTTCTTGTGAGGTCACCTCTGACAAATATAGGAGTATTACTGCTATCATATTTCTGGAACAAAAGAGACATTACATATATTTACCAAATCTTCAAAAGATATCATGAAATTTGTTAGAGTCTTTAAAGAAAATTGGTACACTTATCATACGAATATTTATTGATCAAACGTGATACTCGTGAAGATGCTTAAGAGCATTACTGAGATGAGGAGAGATGAGGAACATGAGACAAAAAAATCTGAATATAAATGTGTACTAGCTGTGCCTAAGACTTGTTCGGAATACGTTGCGTAAAAAAAAGTTACTCCTTATAATATTAGCGGTCCGCCAGTGAAAGTTCCCTTATAATCGGTCCAGCAATTTTACAGATTAGCCGGAACAAACGAACAAAGACAAAAAGTAAAGTACCGTATATACTTTCAATGAATACATTTAGTGAAAAGCTGTTAATTTGTTAACAAACAGACACTTCAAATTTATTTATATATAGATATGAAAGATGGCTAAAGTAAGCACAAAAGTTAATTCAGAGATAATTTATAGTTCATAATTTTACAAACAGGTTAAATCCAGGAAGCCGGGAACAAAGCTTTTTAATCAACACAACTTCAACTCAATTTCACATTAATACATCAACAGAACCGAGTGCAGTAGGTAATTTATTTGTCCGTCTGTCAGACTGGAATGAAATATCCTTATATCTTATAAATTATGATACAAGTAACGGAAAATTTACATAAAGTTAATATTTTGCTGTTTATTATTGTTATATACACACATACAAAGGAGGCTTGTTGGTTTAGTGGTGGTAGTCCTTATTGTTGATAGAAAGGTCGTAGGTTCGGTTCTCATAACAGAATATTCGTGTCAAATTACGTGCTTTGTTACTTATATGATATAACCCCAGTTATATATATTTTATTTGCTATTTTAGATAGATTTATAATACACGATAAGCATGAATAATATTTTAAAGATGTACATTTAAATACAGTGTATCTATAAAAATAATAATAACTACAGACATGTGATTATAGAATGAAATAAAAAAAATACTGATTGCATTGTGTGAATTGTCACAAATACCCATATTGTGCCATTGTGTCTGTGGGAAATTTCGAGATTGCGTGTATCCATTATTTCCAAAGTGATGTTTTAATTGAATTCAATTTATTTAAGATTTGTTTAATTAATTAATTGATTGATTAAATAATTAATGGTCAGATAATCTGTGGTGAGTGGGGTCACTGATGGTTAATAATATTATCCTATTATTTATATATAAACATTTGCTTGTGTTATAAACATGTTTTGTTATGCAGAAATTTTAATATTTCTCAGTCTGTAATCCCGTTAAAAATGTATGCTTAACACCACAACTTTCAACAAACGAAAATTCAAAAGTTTACAAGTAAAGCGGAAAATTAAACCGAGTTAAAGTTTCTCGAAAACTTAGGAAGAAAGGTCGCAACAATAACGCGTAATCTAATCTAATCCATTCCATAAAATATATTTTAGATATTAATGTCTAAAATAGAACACAATGTTAATGTGAGCGATTGCTTTATTGAGCTTTCAATTCAAGGAATGTCTGAGTGTCCCTTGTGATTTCAATTAAGTGAATTTGCCTCAATGGAAATTTTCCATTAATTGGTCAACAACAGTGGTACTGTTGGTACATACATACATAAATATATGTAATCATGCCGACAGACAGACAAACAATATAAAATTTTAATAAAGTAATAAGAAAACAACAAAATAATTTTATAAATAAAAAAAATATTGGGTTCCGTATTCCGAAATTATAATAATTATTCCGAAAACATCTAACATTAGTTTTACTAGCATACGCAAGCAAAACGTCGCCTAAAACTTAGTGCAAATTGTGAAAATATATACCTAATTATTAACTATTTTGTCTTATATACTTACATTCCAAATAATACCTACAGTTTAATTTAACACAACTTTTAATTAATTAACATAAAATTAAAAACACATTACATATAAAAAGCACAATAACACAACATAAAAAAATAAACAGCTGCGGCATTCGGCTGTGTGTTTTCAAATGATAATATCAGAAACGGCAGCCACTTTTATTGTACTCATACAATACATTTTGTAATCTCAGTAACGTCGTGATGTCAAAAGGGAAGTATTTTTAAATGAAATTCATTTATTGTAAAAATGCTATTGTACTTTTTAAAAAAATATGTGCTTTTGTAAATAAAAAGTTAAGTAAATTAAGTTATAACATCGTGTTACCTTATCCTGTTAAATAATAATTTCATCTCTGTCTATCATAAACACATGAAAGAGAACACAAATGCAATGAACGCTTACATGTTGCCGCCAGGCGTGAGAACTCGATTCTTTACCGTCATTAACCTCGTAATTAATATATTATGGTGGTTTCTTCGCTGGTGATTATAATGAAATATACTTGTATATATGTACAATCAAATACTAGGTATATTTAAGTATAAGTAGGTTTCACGTTTATAGAATTTTATTGAGCGAAGCGAACGAAGTGAGCGGAGCGTTTTACTGGAGACTTTTTGCATTCTTTGTCACGAATTGGCTCAAAAACTACTTGACGTAAAATTATGAAACTTTGCAAACAAAATCATCATCATTATCATGTCAAAAAATTGATATCCCATTGAAATCAATGGGAAACGATGAGTCAATACTCTGGGCTCGCTTCGCTCAATATGCAAACGGCACCCAAGATTACACGAGCGCAGCGAGTCGAAATTGAGGGTTTGTTGGCGTCCCTAGTTATATAATTGAGGAGGGATAAAATAAATGTAATATGTAAATTATCCTTCATTAAATATATGTATTATTTTTCAGTAACCAAATTTTTGGATAACTCATTATGGCGAGTTTAACCACAAAATTTGAAGCGGCATTAATATTATATAAAATATTAGATCAAACAGATCACGACACGATTCAGTCACGACCCGGTCGCGTAACGGATTATCCCTATTGAGGTAAACTTCCAAATTCTTTTGGAGTTCCGCAAGATAAAGTACCTACATATTACAAATCTTTACAGAAATCGTGACGATTTGTTTCATAATTTTATTGGTACTGTAAGATATTTTTTAATTTAAAATTAATTATAAATATTTATTTTTAAATAACAGGATTCGAATCTGTGTCCATTCAATTCTATGGAAGTGTGACAACCGAACTATCGCATCAGTACTTGTCTTGATTTTTACCATATTTCTATAGTCATGCATTTTTATTCTATTTTTAATTTAAAATATTGAAAACTTTCTTTCTTCCTTCTAAAGTGAATTATTAAACTGAAGCCGTGTCAGACTGTAGTTATATTATTCATCTTCCAGATAAGACAAGAAGTTAAACTTGAAACTTCTACAAGATAAATTTTTCATAAAATTGCTAGGTCATGGCATAAAACTGGATATTGAGTATAACTTTATTATACGATGATAAAGCGAAAAGGGTTATGATTTTAGAATCAAAACATTTTCTGAAGATTTTAACGAATTTATTTTTAGTATTAAAGTATTGAAACTATGTTAGCTTATATATATTATATGTATTTAAACTATCCTACTTTATATATATTATATATGTTTCATTATTACTTTATTATATATAAAATTTGTATAGACAGCAATAGCATAGCGTCCATTAATTCCTTAAAATTAAATATAATAAACAAATGTATATATATAAACATGTATATATCTATACATTTACATATAAATAAATTTGAGGTGTCTGTAATTTGAAATTAAATTTTCATTAAATGCATCTAAAAGTATATACGATACTTACATAAAATAAATCTCTGTCTGTCCATCTCTCTGTTACGGCTAATCTCTGAAACGACTGGACCGATTTTAACAGTACTTTCACTGTTATAAGGAGTAACTTAGGATAATTTTATTTTAAAATACATATTCGAAACGGAACCTATTATTTTAAATACAGTTCTCTGTAGTAACCAACAACTAACAAAATAGGAAGTAGCTTAAAAATCCATTAGCGAATAAGTTTAATTAAAATTTTTATATAAAGTGTTTTTATTCTGCAATAAAATGCTGATTTATATAATAAATATTTTATTATATCATATATTCTGTTTTTTATATATACTATTAAAGATTAATTATTAAAACCATTTTCATTGAGGCTTGACTTGAGGTAAAGATTTATTTCGTCGTAAAATATCAAATTTAGAGTAAATAGTCTCTATAGAAAAAAAAATATATAATAATAACCCCATTATTTAGATAATATTCTGTATATATATCACTATTGATAGGTATATGGACTATTTCGGTTCGATATTTAACTTTGAAGACAGGAATCCTAATAATTGCTATTGACAAGTTACAACTACTTATAAGTATTTTTTTATACACTATTACATCTTAGTCTCTTATAATCCGTTATAATTTGATAATTTGTAGTATTGCTCCTTTTGATATAAATACATACGTCGGATATATAAAAGAATCGGAAGATTTAGAAATATATGTGAATTTCAAATACATACAATATTTATTGCTTCGATTGTTTCTATTTTTAACCTGTTTTATGATATAAAAAATCCTTATCAAATCATCCTATACTATATTTACAAGGTTTATGCTTCAAATATTTTCCTTTTATTAAGGATTCTTGGTGATCGGATATGCCTTTGTTTCCGATATTGGCAACTCTCCATACTATATGTATAATAGAAGAGGTTTATGTTTATTAAGTCTAGAATTTATTAAGTTTCCTATATTTAAAGTACTATCCTATACTTTCTCGCTCTATATGGGTAGAGCGAGAAAGAGACACACACACACAGAGAGAGAGAGAGAGAGAGAGAGAGAGGGAAAGAGAGAGAGAGAGAGAGGGAGAAAGGTAAAACTTTATTCAAACGTGTATTGTGTATTGAAATTCTACAATATTAATTGGATATTAAAATAAACATTTGATCTTTGATCTGAAGTTTGTTTTCTTATAAGTTATTTTATTTCACAAAAATAAATGTTATTTTCTATTTTAGTATAAAAACCAATTTCTGTCGTATCCAGTAATAATATGGTCATCGGGACGTGAGATGCTGCATCTCTATAACTCTATTATGATATTGGCAACCTTCCAACACTAAGTCGCTTCGCCGTTGTAAAAATTGCATTGCTGAGCTTTTTGTCAAATTATTTGGTGATTGAGCACAATATTGTACAACTATTATATATAAAGCCCTAAAAAAATATAATTCCGTCGAAATTCGAATTCATCAAATATTGAAGCTTCTACTGCACTAAAATTGGTTTAGTAGTAATAAACTGTATTATATAAATATATATTTATATTGTCATGTTTATTTCAATACTGGCTGTGTCCATGACTTGTTTGAGCAGAATATGTTGCTTATAACATCACCTCTCCGCCAGTGAAAGTTCTTTTAAAATCGGTGCAGCGGTTTATTTATGTATATATATATAGATAATACTCCTAACGTGTCGTTAGTTCTTTGTCTAACAATTTTCTAAAACCCTTATCATTATTTTGTGACATCATTCTTGAAATAATGGATCTTGAAATTGATATAATATTAACAGAGTATATTATAATTTCATAATTAATTATAATTAGCTTGTGTTATGATCACGCGGGATTAGAGATGTTCTCGTGTTGACAATGATATATCGTTTAAAAAGAGATTACACATTTGTTCGGTTTGACTAAACTTTAATTATATATATATATATATTATTTGTTTCTTTCCATTGGAGTCTGTGTGTGTATGCGTGTGTTTAAAAGTATGTCATGGTTTTATATGATTTATCGATCGTGTGAATAATATTTCTTTTAGATATATTCAAAGTTACCGCATAGAAATCTTCAAACAAGTAAAAAGAGTTTTTATTACATGCGGTAAGCTGATGGTAAAAGATATGGAATATAAAACTAATAAACCATCTTCAGATTGTATACTTTGATCTCATAAAATATTTTTCATATAAATATTATTATTTAAAGATGTATGTTCCATTTATGAGTTATATCGTTTTTATTACAGTATCAGAAACCTCATTAAATATGATAAACAAAATAATATTTGTAAATACGTTCAAGTCTGTATTCTCCCCAAGAAAGACACGTGGTGGTACACATAATTCACATAAAAATAGCAGGGGTAAAGCTCGTAAGAGTAACTAAGCAGTTTAGAGGTAATACGTGACCTTGCATAACAACGTGCCGTTCGCTTAAAGTATCTGGATACGACAATTTTTGTATTTTTTTTACATAGCTTGTATTGTAGTGCAAGATATTTTAAATTTAAGAGCTAATTGGTTTCTCTCTCAAATTCGTCTTTATTTATTGTCTCCAAGTTAAACGACGCATCTGTTACTCGTACCAATAAAACGAAGAATGCAAAATTTGTTAATTATTCGTAAACCAAGGATGTTAGATCTCAAAGAAAACCATATTTATACTATATTATACACATACAAGTAAGATAATTATGTAATCAAATATGGGTATGGAAGTGGAGGGATACACAGGTAGAGGACGACCGATAAAAAGATTGATGGATTGGCGTGAAAGAGGATATGGAGAAGAAGGGAGTTTGCACAGAGATAACAAATAACACCCCAAAATTGGGATAAGGGCAAGAAGATAATAATGATATCAAATAATACAACACACTATATATCGAAAATACATTTAAGATGGGGACGGTACTCCCAGAGACGACAGGTTGAGTTATGATCATGTGTAAATTAACAAACTATATAAGAATATTAATAATTGAATACATAAATTACCGTTTTAATTTAGAATGAATATAGAAATGTAACTTTTAGAAATTGTTTAGTAATCATGATACGGTCCAGCAATTTGAAATTAAAATTACTGAATAACTAAGAAAACTTTGTTTAAATGAGCAAATGTCATGTTTCTTGTCGGATTCAGTTGAACTCGGAATGCGAAGCCGCATTAAGGCTGTATTAAAAGTGGTTGGCTATTTCATACTGAATGTTATCCATTTAGAATACCAACCCCACGTTAATTGTTAAACGATTAATTAATCATATTAAAAATCAGTTAAACAATTTTACTGATTATCATAAATAAGATTTTTTTTATATCTTGGTATATCTTTGTTTTTGTATAGGTTAATTAAAAAATAATCAATCAAGCCAAGAATCGTACTTATATAAGATAATTCCTAATAAAATATCTTCAATAAATATCGCATCCAGTATTTTATATCAGAGCAAGCAAAATCGAATAAGCAAAGATTTAAATATTTGTGTTGACACAAAGGGAGCTGATATTGTACGTGAGATTTTGTATCATTTCACATACTTAAAGCTAAGCATATTATATTAATAAGAGTTTATAAGTCATTTTAAACATAATTTTAATCATTTTAAGTAGCCTTAAGTATGGTAGAAACGTTTATTATATCAATAAAATTTAATTCTGTCTGTGATTCCAAATTAACAGCTTTTCACTAAACGCCTATGACAGTTTGTGCGGTACTAAATAAAGAAATCAATTTTTTAAAGTTTTCAGTCTATCTGTCTGTTTGATTCCGTTAATTTTTGAAACGGCTGAACCAATTCTAAAATGATTTTCACTAGCGAATAGCTGATGTAAGGAGTAACTTATTCTACTTTTATTTTAAAAAACAAATACCACTCGGACAAAGTCGTGGGCACAGGTAGAGTTAGATAATTTTTCATAAAATAGGAAGCGTTTAATAATCTTAATATGATAAGCTTAAATCGACTACTTTATTCCACTTATTTGCGAGTATTTTTGTCCTTACAGATAATCGTAAAAACTCTGCAAGGTATAAGCCTAATACAACTTTGAGAATATTATAGTATACTTACCTCAAAAGTATTAAAAATTACACCGGTACTTTAGTAAATCCTTTAAAAGCGTATAAAAACTTAAATTAATACACAAAATCCAAACACTGAAGTTTCAAAATTTTGAACACGACTCGCAACTTAAATTGTAGGTACATCGGGAATATTTTACGGGAATTACACATTTATGGTAGTATAAATAGAGTCGTGAATAACCTGTCTTTAAATCTGTAATAAGTTTAAACCTGCCCAAATCTTTTAGAACTTCGTTATTCTTATAATATAATACTGTAACTAAATAATGTTATACTTTTTTTGTAGTTGGTAAATAGATTATTATTATTACATTTTACATATTATAATAGTAATAAGAAATATATACAAAACATTTAAAATTATTATAACAATATACTGTTATTAGATTATGTGAAATATAACGAAAAATCTGAACAAGAACAAAGTTTTAAATTTCAAACTCCAGAATAAGCCCGTGAATGCCAACCTGTTAAAATATGCACTTTATGTACATATATAATATAATGTATGCAGGATGCGCCAAATATGACAATGTTTCTTGGTGAGTTTAAAACAAGCTAGATAAAAATCAGCCTTTTAGTGGATTAATAGTTAAAATGTTACACTGATGTATTTTTAGTATGTTAAAATATATAAAAGTTATTATGTATATGGTATACTAATGTATAATAACTGAGAATGAGTTTTCTTGGAAATTATGTCAACAGAAGTAGTTTTTAATCGGACACATACATTTCAGAAATTGGTTCTGTTAAATGTATAATTTTGATTTCAATAATACGGGTTTGTTATGAAATAATAAATAACAATAAATAATACTGAAAGTTCAAATTAACTTATTTATTGAGAAGCTTATATTATATAGTATACCGTTTTATACTCATAAAGCATTGAAAGCGCTTTCTATAATAATATGACGAATACGTTAAAGCTGTTTCTTTTCTAAGTTCAACTAATTTATATGTTACACTCTCCCTGTATTCCATGAAGACGGAATCGTGGCAATATCGACTGTATGTATATATTAATATAACCTGTATTTATACTTCAGTGCTTTTAGCTTGTCTTCTCACTTAACTTCTCCTAAAGAGTTATGTTTTTATGTATATTAGTAGATACATGCATAGATTATAATAGAACCCGATATTTCAGGACAGTATATCCTCTCACAGCTAAGTAGTATTACATAAGAATTAATGACTTACTCATAATACTGTAATTAATTACTGAATATTTAACGTGTTTTAATCAATACAGTGCTTGTATTTGCTTGTTTCAGCGGAATAATACCATTGGAGTGAAATAATTATAGTTGTCTTTATTGCGGTGAATAAGAGCAATAGAAATCTAAACCCTATAAATTTACTAACCGGTGTTTTACTCCGATTTATACCTCCTACTTCCTGAGGATTGTAACATATGTTCAACTCTCCCTATACAGCTGATGAAAGGCGATGGCATCTTATCATTGAATGGACTACTCGTTCATGTGCAAATTTTAAAAATATTTTGATATTTAATTAATACACTTTTCCTTCATAGTACATTAATAACTATTGTACATCTAATATATTGAACAAAATATTATAAAAAATTGCAAGGGGTAAAGATAATTTGTACAACAAATTTCTAACCGCCCCAAGTTTCAAAAGTTTCCTTGTTTTAATTAAGTTTCTCTAAGATAAAACTTGACAACGTCGTAGGTACCTACCTTGTAATCTGGGAAACAGTTTAATCGGCTTACAAGCTTCTTTAATATTATTAAAATTATGTTTACTGCTATTAGGAGGGTAAATATTAAAATATATATTACTTTTATTTACTCATATATCCAAATATTACATTTTGATTTAATGGACAGGTTTCGAACCATGGTTATGTAGTATTTATAATAAAGGTATATTTATCGGGTATTGGATGGTAAAGAAAAAAAGAAGCAAAAAAATTACGTGATTTATAAAAATAAATATCTCGTCATACATAAAAAAATATCTATCTAATACATAATCTCAAATTACATCAAATTTTAGTAGCAACTAAAAAAAGAGACCCCGTATAGGGAGGTAATATATTATTTTAAAATCAATATGGTAGCAACGTAAATTAAAATAAAACCCCGTAATACTTAAGGCCTAATATTTCTTAAATACATATTCGTGCTTTACTTTACAATAAAGGCCCAAAGTAGGACCTACCTTTCAAAGAAACTACGAAGCTAAGCCATGAGCTTTTTCGTCTAAAATAATAATAACAATTTATTTTGCCCAGACAAATTACTTTCATAAAGCTTTAATTAATACTAAACAGTAAACATTCTTAAATATAAGACGTAAACAAATTAAGCGACACCTGACATTTATTACGGAAATCTATTAAAATTTTTCCTCTGTAATAAAAGATCGAGTATTTCTCTTGAGATCACAAAGAGCTGGGATTTAATATGATAAAGGTATTATATTGTCTTCATCTCGTACAACATTGTCTTGTGACGTCGTATTTTAACGGAACAATGGAAAATTAGACTCCGGACGTACTGCTGGCGATAAATAAACATGTCTAGTTTTGTTCATATTTTTAATTTAGTAAACCGTTTACTACTAAAACATATAAATAATACTGTTTTTTTCCCGTTACTTCGCTTGTAGTGTCTGTAAAATAAAAATAGTTTTTTTTATGTCGAACGTTTGAAAGTAATTTTTCTGTCTGAGAGCCTTTGTGTGTCTTTTTTCGGGATGAAATAGATTTTCTACCTTTTTCTTTACCTTACAAGGCTTGTCCGAAATTGTATAATTATCCGATAATTAGTGAAGGCGTAAAAACAAAGTCACATACACATATTTGGCTGACTGTTTAGATGAAAAAAGCAATATCTTGTTTGTTATATTATCCATTTTTAAATGCTTTGAAATTGATGGTTTACTGTCTGACTTTACGTAACAACGAGTTTTTTTAATGTACTTATAACGATTTCAGCTCATTTACACCCTAATACATTTTTAACCTTATAAGTAACTTACGTTAGTTCGCTTAACTTATGTGTAAAATGAAATTGAAGTGAAGAACTCCAGGGGGTTTATTCTTATTAATATTATTTTTTATAAAATTTTGGTAGTCGTTTTTGTGAGTTTTATATATTATTTTGTTTACTTAATAAGTCCTGTTTGGGTTTTAATTATCATTTTTTTATAATACCAAAAGCTTAAAAGCTAATTTTAAAATATAAAAAAAAATAAAGTCTTTAAGAATCTCAATTTTATATACTTATAAAATCTTAAAATTAGCTTTCGCTATCTTTTGTGTTCGAACAGCTTCCCATAACAAAGAATAAAGGGTGGCATCAATCTCGGTAGAAAAAAACACCATTACCAAGTAAACTGCCTCCATTAGGGCGAGTTACGGCGAATGTCCTGCTATTTGTCACCGGGTAATTCTGTTACCTCTGCAATATTACTCATGTATTTATCTAACTGGATTAGGGCAATTTGTGATGGTTTATTGAAATTCTAATCATAGTCTCGAATTTACTAACATTGTTAAGTGTCATAGAACGCTTTAGTTTAAAATGAAAAATGAATGAAATGTTTCTATTATGACTGCTTTTTCAACTTCGCCTTCTTATTTTAAAGAAAAATTCTGGTATATTCATGTCACACATCCAATTCTTTATCCATCAACATGTCAACCCCCGTTTATTCGCATAGCAGCTTTTATAGATTTTTTTTATAGATTTTTCCACAACTTGCTGTTCAAAAAATAAATGGATATATTTTTTATTTAAAAAGCTATAGACAAAAAATTATAGTGAAAAACAATTGAACCTAAAATCTTCATCTTCGCGTTAAAAATCGAAGATTTTTATTTAAATGAGGCATACATTGCACTTGAAATGTCACTCTTATTACTTAGTTAACAGTATTAGGTTTATGGTGAATAACCGGCAAGAAGTTCGATACTTGGATGGATACTCTATTAACTACCGTAAACATTACTCATAGGTACCCTAATCATTTAACTAGACCAACAAGTCGTCAAAATTATAGGTGTTCTGAGAAATCGTAAAATAAACACCAGAACTAGACATCCTTTCATCTTAAAAGTCACTACTTTACGAGCTAAGTTATAACTAATCCAATGGACTATCCAGGTTTATCTACATTTATATGTATGACAAGGTAATTTTATTTTATGCGTAATGTTGCTAAACTATAATTCATGTATAGCTAATTCAATATAATAAGGATTTTATTGAATTTTCAGAATTTCACATATCAATATCGAATACATCCATAAATAATGAAAATTCCGTCAAACCTTTTTTTTATATTAGTAAGTAAGTAACATAAAAATGTATTAAATGTATAATAATGTATTAAAAATAATGAATAGTGTTAATATAAATATAAATTTAGTCAAGTTACTCTACATTACTTCATCGTCCCACCATTCATCGCGCTTTTTACTAAAACCTCTTTTCCTTTTACCACATAACTCTGTCGCTACTTTCACCATACCATTCCTAAGGTTCTGCCAGCATACTTCAACTCTGTCATTTCCAGAATCACAGCTTTCAAGCTTCTTGGAAACCCTTTCTTGATATTCCTCTCTGATCGGTGGATCTTGAAGCTTCCAGCTTCTTATGCGATAATTAGACGCCAAGCTTGGACACGTCGTGCGGCTGCGCCAACCTGCAAACAGACCTCTTATTCTAGCAACGACTAGATAGTGGTCCGTTCCCAGATCAGCACCCCTAAACACTCGCGTGTCCATAACTTGGCTTCGAATACGCTGATCCACTAGGAATAAATCAATCATACTTCTTTCTTCCGCTCGCTCCCATGTGTACACGTGAATTTGTTTGTGATGAAACATCGTATTTGCCACAAACAAGGTGGTAGAGCCTAGCTGTAGTTTTCTGACTGCAGCTCGTATTGGGCTGGTTCGACCGGGGAAGGACCACCCTCTCACAGAAGACCGACATGTAGTAACCAAATTCATTTGGTTATGTTCCGTCGGTGAGTGAGAGAATCCGGAAGCCCAACCCCCCCCCCCCCCCCCCCCTGCCAAACATGATAGCGATGCCTCCAAAAAGTATACCCCAGGAGGGTACCGGCTTTGATGAAGCCGGGGACCCCCTCCCCGAGCAAAATCAGGGGAATGATCCTCGGATTTTGCTCGGGCTGCCCGTCGTATCTGGGGCGGGTAAAGTATCGCCTTTTATGTTTTCTGAGGTCAAAAGACGGCAAACAGCAGCACCCCGCTCCACTCTAGAGACGACGCAGCCGGCCTTGTTATTTTTGACGGAGACGCAGATATCTCAACCTAGCGACACAGCGTACCTATCATACCCCGGGTATAAACTAGAACATCATTTTATACCGCACGCCGGGGTATCTGTGTTTGTAATGGAGGATATCTGCTACCGTCGCCTTCACATTTTTGAAGGGACCTGTCCGTGCTCTGGCTGCGCATGGACATGGACGATCACGATCACGTCAGATTCTACGCGTGCCCCTACAGGTGCCATAGTGGGAATGCATAAACAGATCAACTGTTGGGCCACGTTCAAGCGAAGATTGACGACCTGATTTCTCAGACTCCCTCCGCCGAAGTCGTAGTCCTAGGGGACTTCAACGCGCACAATACCGAATGGTTAGGGTCACGTGCAACCGACTACGCGGAGAGATCTGTGTTTAACTTTGCTCTGGCAAATGGTCTGTCCCAGCTGGTAAAGACGCACACTCATCTACCGGATGTGGACAGCCACACGCCCTCTTTGTTGGATCTTCTGCTGACTACACATCCAGAAAAGTACCAGGTCGCTGTCAAGGCTCCCTTAGGGTCCTCTGATCACTGTCTGGTACGGAGTGTAGTGCCCATTCAACGTCCGGCCCGCACAAGACCTGCGACTCTACGCGTTTGGCACTACAAGTCAGCGGATTGGAATGGAATGCGGTATTTTTTTGTATCCTACCCCTGGGGGCCGATTTGTTTCCCTTCCAACGATCCTAGTGACTGCGCTGCGGCTGTAGCTGATGTGATACTTCAGGGCATGGAACTTTTTGTACCAAGCTCTGTGGTACCACTTGGTGGCAGATCGCGGCCTTGGTTTGATGCGTCTGTCAGGGCTGCAGCAGCTGGCAAACGGCAGGCTTATTTAAGCTTGGGCCAATGTGTTAGTCACTAAGGATCCGAACTCTAGAGTTCTGAAGAGGAAATACAACCGTGCCTCCAGATTCTTCAAACGGCAAATCACTAGAGCAAAGTTCAAGCATGACGTCAAAATTGGGGATCAGCTGGCAAAGTACCCGCCTGGTACGCGCAAATTCTGGGCGCTTTCAAAGGCCACTCTGGGCAACTTTAGCCAGCCGTCCCTACCGCCGTTGCACATGGGGAATGATTATCTGGCCCACACGGCAAAAGAGAAAGCCGATCTCTTGGGCACTCTTTTCGCCTCGAACTCGACGACGACCAGGAAAGACACTGCCTATCATCCCGCGGTGTCAGAGCTCAATGCCGGAAATAGTTTTTCGGCAAGAAACTATCAGGCAGACTCTATTTTCCTTGGACGTTCATAAGTCGAGTGGGCCGGATGGCATTTCTCCACTGGTGCTACGAACGTATGCCCCTAATATATATATAATAAAATGAATATTTCTAAGTAACTATATTGCTCTATATAAAAAGAAATTACAGAAAAATTTATTGATCACGTATCTTATGAAAACTGTTTTCCATCTGTTAAGTGAATATGATCGGCCCTAAAAGAAAAAAAATAAATTTTTCTTTTCTGTTTTTATGTTTAATTATTGATCTGTTGGTCTATTTCTTTGCTTTACATAACTCACAAACTATTTTAATAATTTTTTCGATGGCTGCCGATCATTTAGATTTATTTTTAATTTTCAAAGGAGTTTTTGGAGGAGTTTGAGGAGGAGGAGAAATTTGTAATAATTATTATGAAACTAAAAGTATACGTATTTAAGATACTTATTTTGAACCCTAGTTTTCTTTTATATTTACACTTAAATAAAACTAGGTTTAATATTCTTTAATTGAATCGCCTAGTATAAATATAACATCATACCTCATCCGTGTCTGTCCTGTAGTTATATATACTATATAGTGTTTTCATTCGCTTCAAATCGTGTTTTATATATATATTTATTTTACGAATACTATTTTTTTCTAATTATTCGTTGCGGTAACAGATGTTTAAATAAAAAACATTTCCACACAACCTTTAGTAATTATACAATAGTAATGACTTCTGTCAGTAGGGGGTCCGTTACTTAAAATGTTGTAAAACAAATAAAGGCACTATCCGTTAATACATTGAAAATGTACCAAATAATCCTTAATAAAAACAGTCTTACAAAGTTGTTCACAACTTTTATATTCCTCACAAAGTAACACTAAGAAAGTTGTTCATAAAGGACACGCCAGAGTCCGCAATGTATTACAAGTATTAGAACTTTGTTCACACTTGCAGGTGTTGTGAGAATTATATTATAATAATGTATTTTATTATATGTTACGTTATTTTCACTAGCCGTTGCCAGCAGCTTTGTCCGTACGGTACATTATTTATAAAATAATGAAAACTACTTAAATAAATTTATACTGAAAAAATTCATCGAAATGACTCGTACCTGTAATCGGACCGAAAGGTTCCTCAACCATTTTGAATGGGAATTTTTAATAAATGTAATATTTATTTACAATATAACTTACATTTTACAGTAATATTATTGTTTTGCCCCAATTAATAGTATTTTGTTAATAAAACATAATCTTATTCCGACAAGTAAAAAGATATACGAGTATTCATAAAAACTACACTATAAAATTTTATAAAATAAATTCAACTTAATTTTCTTTATCTATGTAATAATAACAATATTTTCATCGTATAAAGTCTTTTTGTATGTTAATCATAATCCATACAACATGTTTGGTAAACGAGAAAAAGTGACATTTTCATAAAAAAAAACAAAAATATGATAAGCAGGTTGTTTGTATTCGCTACAGGATCTTCTGAACTTTATGAGTTCTGAGAGAAAAATACATAAAATTAGTGTTGTTGCTTATAAAACTGGAGGTAAAATAACGTTATTTTAGTAAAAGAAATACAAGTTTTAATTGTAAAATATTATATTATTATTATTTATATTTAGCTTCACGCCATATCCCTTATGGGGTAGCCAGAGACGACGGAGCGCCAAACGATACGATCCCTGCATACCTCTTTCGCCTCGGCCACCGACATCAACCTCTTCATACATGCCCTCCGAGGGGTCCTCATGCTTTTTACGTGATCTTCCTCCAGTATCATAGATCAAAACAAAAACTTCTCAACGAAGTAAATACCGAGTGACGAAAGCGAATTCACTGACAAAACTCCTGATCCAACTTGCCTTGATCAATCTAATAAAATAAAATCAAAAATGCAATTTGTGCAACGTTTCGAGCACATTCACATTTTTTGTTTGTATTTTTTTTTGTTTGTTTGTTTGTTTGGCAACGTTCCGAACACATTCACATTTTTTGTGTTTGTTTACGTTTGTGAATAAAAATGTTCGTGGTTTTTTTCGTCGCAAAATTCATATCAGGAGTTTTGTCAGTGGATTCGCTTTCGTCACTCGGTATTTACTTCGTTAAGAAGTTTTTGTTTTGATATCAATAGTTTTGTAAAAGGATTGGAAACAAAATTCTGTGCGATTATTTTTCATGCAAATATATACTCATTTATTTGGAATAGGTGCCTCTGACAAAATGAGAGTGTTTTGGCTCAGAGGATGAGCGTTGTAATGACAAAAACGAGACCTTGAGTTCAATTCCCACAGGTGCCCGATTTTTTTTCATTTGATTTTTTCAGTTTCCATTTATTTTTATAATTCATTGCTTCAAAACAGAATTTCTTCAGTATTTGGATTTTTTTCTGTAAATTTTGTTTTATTGTTACAGACGGCAATGCGTTAGCGAGTTTATTCACTGTGCAACTAGCATTGAATTTTAACCGTGTTGTGAGTACGATTCTGGCTTTAAAAGTCATTTTTTGGCCATTTTTGGTCATTTTTCATGATTTTTTGAACTTCTCACGGCCATATCTCGAAATAACGAGTTTTCCCAGATATATGCTACATACCAAATTTTAGCTCTAATTTGGGGCTACGAATGAGGAAATTTTCGAAAAAATCGTTGGCGCCGTTTTCGAGAAAATGGCCGATCTGTCCCCGGCCAGTTGGCCATTTTTTGCCTTTTGACCAAAAATGTCACGCCAACAAATGTTTTTGCCATTAAAATGTTAATCATAATCCATACAACATGTTTGGTAAACGAGAAAAAGTGACATTTTCATAAAAAAAAACAAAAATATGATAAGCAGGTTGTTTGTATTCGCTACAGGATCTTCTGAACTTTATGAGTTCTGAGAGAAAAATACATAAAATTAGTGTTGTTGCTTATAAAACTGGAGGTAAAATAACGTTATTTTAGTAAAAGAAATACAAGTTTTAATTGTAAAATATTATATTATTATTATTTATATTTAGCTTCACGCCATATCCCTTATGGGGTAGCCAGAGACGACGGAGCGCCAAACGATACGATCCCTGCATACCTCTTTCGCCTCGGCCACCGACATCAACCTCTTCATACATGCCCTCCGAGGGGTCCTCATGCTTTTTACGTGATCTTCCTCCAGTATCATAGATCAAAACAAAAACTTCTCAACGAAGTAAATACCGAGTGACGAAAGCGAATTCACTGACAAAACTCCTGATCCAACTTGCCTTGATCAATCTAATAAAATAAAATCAAAAATGCAATTTGTGCAACGTTTCGAGCACATTCACATTTTTTGTTTGTATTTTTTTTTGTTTGTTTGTTTGTTTGGCAACGTTCCGAACACATTCACATTTTTTGTGTTTGTTTACGTTTGTGAATAAAAATGTTCGTGGTTTTTTTCGTCGCAAAATTCATATCAGGAGTTTTGTCAGTGGATTCGCTTTCGTCACTCGGTATTTACTTCGTTAAGAAGTTTTTGTTTTGATATCAATAGTTTTGTAAAAGGATTGGAAACAAAATTCTGTGCGATTATTTTTCATGCAAATATATACTCATTTATTTGGAATAGGTGCCTCTGACAAAATGAGAGTGTTTTGGCTCAGAGGATGAGCGTTGTAATGACAAAAACGAGACCTTGAGTTCAATTCCCACAGGTGCCCGATTTTTTTTCATTTGATTTTTTCAGTTTCCATTTATTTTTATAATTCATTGCTTCAAAACAGAATTTCTTCAGTATTTGGATTTTTTTCTGTAAATTTTGTTTTATTGTTACAGACGGCAATGCGTTAGCGAGTTTATTCACTGTGCAACTAGCATTGAATTTTAACCGTGTTGTGAGTACGATTCTGGCTTTAAAAGTCATTTTTTGGCCATTTTTGGTCATTTTTCATGATTTTTTGAACTTCTCACGGCCATATCTCGAAATAACGAGTTTTCCCAGATATATGCTACATACCAAATTTTAGCTCTAATTTGGGGCTACGAATGAGGAAATTTTCGAAAAAATCGTTGGCGCCGTTTTCGAGAAAATGGCCGATCTGTCCCCGGCCAGTTGGCCATTTTTTGCCTTTTGACCAAAAATGTCACGCCAACAAATGTTTTTGCCATTAAAATGGACATTATTCAAAAGATGAGCTTGAGACCTTTCCAATGATGCCCAATTTGTCAATATACGTCAACTAGTTTGGCCACAGTCCCTGTACGAAAAATGGCCATTTTTGGCCTTTCAAGGGCTGGCCACGGCCAACATGGCGGCCAAATCGAAATGTCGTAGAACAAAAAAGTCTTAGTTTTTGATGTACTTCAATCCCTGAAAGTTTGAACAAAATCAGTTGAAACTACGAATATACCCACAAACAGACAAAGTAATCATCGATGGAGGCGCCAGTCAAAATTTTCAAAATGTCATATCTCATCAACCGGTGGTCGGATTTTGGCGTTTTTGAGCTTGTTGAAAAGGTCTAGACGAGGACCTTTAGGAAAATCTTTTTCAAGGTGGAAATAAGTGATTTTATACTGGTACGGAGCCAAAAACTAAATTTTAGTCTCATTTTTCAAACGGCCGTAAAGGTGAGGCGGTAGGTATATTGCTAAGTGTAAATGCATTTTCTGGGTCTATGGGCCAAGGGCTTTCTAAAAATACCACACTCATACCAGAAGGTCTCCTGTATAAAAAAATCGATATTGCGCGTATATATACAGAGTTAAACTTTCAGCACTATGGGTGCTTTCGTCACTCTGAGCTAGCTAACGCCCGCTTTGATATAGTACTATATCCCTTTCCTTTTAAATTATAAATTATGAAATTCCCCTAATTATATATATAGCGAAAGTAGCAATTGTCGTTCCGCCTAACAATCAATGATTGAGAAATTATTATGATTTTAAAATTAATACTAAATAATTAAATTTTTCTTTTGATCATATTAGTAATCAAATATGTGGGAATTCGTGCGTTGCAATCTTCATTGAACTTTTTGACTCATGAAGAAATGGCAAGAATATATTGGCCATGAAAAGAACGTACATTTTCTAGATTTAAACTAAAATCTTTCAAGGATTGGCCTTGTGATTTATAAATGCCAAATGCAAGACGAATCGGAAATTAAAGTCTTGTTAATTTGAATGTCTTATCAATTACGATCATTGGGATCTTCGGGATGAGAACTTCCTCATTGCTAATAAAGTTATATCACAAAATAATTACTTTTAATTGTTGCACAAAACAAACGCATTAGCTGTGAACTTTGCTATATTTTTAAAATAAACCACAGATAAGATTACATAAACTGTTCGTTGCGTTTTGTTATAACAAATGAACGTACTGCGCTGCGGCTGTAGCTGATGTGATACTACAGGGCATGGAACTATTTGTACCAAGCTCTGTGGTACCACTTGGTGGCAGATCGCGGCCTTGGTTTGATGCGTCTGTCAGGGCTGCAGCAGCTGGCAAACGGCAGGCTTATCAAGCTTGGGTCAATGCGTTAGTCACTAAGGATCCGAACTCTAGAGTTCTGAAGAGGAAATATAATCGTGCCTCCAGATTCTTCAAACGGCAAATCGCTAGAGCAAAGTTCAAGCATGTCGTCAAAATTGGGGATCAGCTGGCAAAGTACCCGCCTGGCACGCGCAAATTCTGGGCGCTTTCAAAGGCCACTCTGGGAAACTTTAGCCAGCCGTCCCTACCGCCGTTGCACATGGGGAATGACTCTCTGGCCCACACGGCAAAAGAGAAAGCCGATCTCTTGGGCACTCTTTTCGCCTCCAACTCGACTTTGGACGACCAGGGGAAGACACCGCCTATCATCCCGCGGTGTCAGAGCTCAATGCCGGAAATAGTTTTTCGACAGAAAACTATTAGGCAGTCTCTATTTTCCTTGGACGTTCATAAGTCGAGTGGGCCGGATGGCATTTCTCCATTGGTGCTACGAACGTGTGCCCCTGAGTTGACTCCAGTGCTAACGCGTCTATTTCGGTACTCCTACCTTAAAGGCGTAGTCCCGGTCACATGGAAGCGTGCCCTTGTCCATCCGATCCCTAAAAAAGGTGATAGCTCGGAACCAGCTAACTACAGACCTATCGCCATTGCCTCTCTGCTCTCCAAAGTAATGGAGAGCATTATTAATAAACAGCTCCTAACCTACCTTGAGGATCACTAGTTGGTCAATGACCGGCAATATGGCTTTCGCCATGGTCGATCGGCTGGTGATCTTCTGTTGTATCTTACACACCGTTGGGCAGCTGTTATTGAAAGCAAGGGAGAGGGTCTGGCAGTTAGTCTGGATATGGCGAAAGCCTTCGATCGTGTATGGCACAAGGGGCTTCTTTCGAAGCTACCTTCCTATGGGCTTCCCGAGAGTTTATGCAAGTGGATCACCAGCTTCCTCACTGGGCGGAGCATACAGGTCGTTCTCGACGGTTTTTGCTCGGACCCCAAGCCCGTGAACGCTGGTGTACCCCAAGGCTGCGTGCTATCCCCAACTCTGTTCCTCCTGCACATCAATGATATATTGGATATCTCCAACATACATTGTTATGCGGATGACAGTACTGGGGATGCGGTATATTCCGGCCGTGCAGGTCTCACTCGGGAAAACGTCGACGAGTGCCGAAAGAAACTTGTGTCTTCAATAGAGACCTCCCTGGGGATGGTCTCTGAGTGGGGTGAACTGAACCACGTTCAGTTCAATCCCCTAAAGACACAGGTTTGCGCGTTTACCACTAAGAAAACCCCATTTGTCGTATTACCGCTCTTCGAGAGCACTCCCCTCATTGCCTCGCCAAGTAGCAGAATACTGGGTCTCGACATTTCGAGCGACTGTCAGTTTCGTGGTCATCTGGAGAGCAAGGCCAAGTTGGCCTCGATGAAATTGGGAGTGATCAATAGAGCGAGGCAGTACTTCAAACCTGGCCAAAGACTTGCGCTCTATAAGGCGCAGGTCCGGCCACACATGGAGTACTGTTCTCATCTCTGGTCCGGATCACCCCAATATCAGCTTCTACCATTTGACCGCGTACAACGGAGAGCCGTTCGAATTGTTGGGGACCCGGTGTTCTGTGAACGGCTGGACTCTTTGGCATTGCGTAGAGACGTGGCTTCTTTGTGCGTCTTCTACCGCATTTACAACGGGGTGTGTTCCGAAGAACTATTCGATCTGATGCCTGCCGCCGAATTTCATCACCGCACAGCGCGCCATCGCCTCCAATACCATCTTTACCACCTGGATGCATGGCGATCCTCCACTGTGCGGTTCTCAAGGACATTTTTTCCACGTACCACTCGAATGTGGAACGAACTCCCTTCGGCGGTATTTCCAGATCGGTACGACATGGGTACCTTCAAAAAAGGCGTTTATTCCTACCTACAAGGCCGGCAACACTCTTGTAAATCCTCGGATGTTGCAAGAGTTCATGGGCGGCGGTGATCACGTCCATCCGTGACCCGCCAGCTCGTTTGCCCTCCTCTTACATAAAAAAAAAAAAAAAAAAAAAGAACGATGAACATGAACTGTCAGAATGAATGAGAGTTGTCGGTTGCGTTTTGTTTTAAAATATCACAATTATTTATTTATTAAAACTACATGGTACAAAAAATGGTACAATTGGTGGACTTAATGCTGAGGCATTATCAGTCAACCAACATTATTAACAAATAAAAGAAAAACAATAAGGGAAACAAATAAACAACAAAATGAATAAAAGAAAATCACTAATAAATGAAAGGCTATGCTAAAATAATCTAAGAATAATACGTAATTATCTTATCGCTATAAAATGAACTAAATACGCAACTGAAAATAAATACAAATACTCAAATTGTAAAGTCAGTTGGTTAAGGAACAAAAAATATTAACTGCGTTCTCTCATCAAGATATTTACAAATGAGCTTCTTAAATATTTGACGCTGGTGAGCACGGCGAAGTGTATCAGGAGGGCTATTCTACTGATATCTTTATTGTTATTTTTTATTGATAAATATCATATTTTTAATACCTATTACATTATTGCCGACGAAGATGACTCCAAAAACCCAAAAATCTGTCCAGCCATTCTCGTTTGTTTGTTTGTTTGTTTTATATACCTCTTACTTTAACTTATTTTTTTACTTGTAGGAGCTATACTAAACTTCATGTTATAATAAATATTTAGATTCTATCAAACTTAATAGAGCCTCAAAATACAATTCCATATTTGAGATCTAAATATATACAATTGCCATTATTTCGTTATATTCTCTATTGTTTTTGCAAATATAAACTTTAAGCTTCACTCGTCCATTTAAATCACTAAAATAATTGTAATTTGTATGCCGTCTCAATTAATTGTTTCCAACCAATTTTCCAGTAGAGTGCTTTGTTATAATGCTGCCTGCTGGTAACTGATAGCTCATTTATTTAATCATATTTATTTAAAACGCTCTGTGTGTTGTGTACTTTTGGGTTTGTTTGAACTCACGAGATACTTGTAAATATGAGATTTAAAGCATATTTACATTATTAAAAATAAATTTAATAGGTAGTGAAGCTAGTTAAGATAATCCATAAATGTTTAAATTAATTTATGTAAAGTAAGCTGTTGTTGTAATGTAGAGTAACTTGACTAAATTTATATTTATATTAACACTATTCATTATTTTTAATACATTCTTATACATTTAATACATTTTAAAATCCTTATTATATTGAATTTTCAGAATGTCACATATCAATATCGAATACATCCATAAATAATGAAAATTCCGTCAAACCTTTTTTTTATATTAGTAAGTAAGTAACATAAAAATGATTTTCTTTTATTCATTTTGTTGTTTATTTGTTTCCCTCATTGTATTTCTTTTATTTGTTAACAATGTTGGTTGACTGATAATGCCTCAGCATTAAGTCCACCAATTGTACCATTATTTGTACCATGTAGTTTTAATAAATAAATAATTGTGATATTTTAAAACAAAAAGCAACCGACAACTCTCATTCATTCTGACAGTTCACGTTCATCGTTCATTCGTTCGTTGTTATAACAAAACGCAACGAACAGTTTATGTAATGTTATCTGTGGTGTATTTTAAAAATATAGCAAAGTTCACAGCTAATGCGTTTGTTTTGTGCAAGAATTAAAAATAATTATTTTATGGTATAAGTTTATTAGCAATGAGGAAGTTCTCACCCCGAAGATCCCAATAATCGTAATTGATAATCTATTCAAGTTAACACGACTTCAAGTTCCGATTCGTCTTGCGTTTGGCATTTATAAATCACAAGGATAATCCTTGAAAGATTTTAGTTCAAATCTAGAAATGTATGTTCTTTTCATGGTCAATATATACTTGCCATTTCTTCATAAGTCAAAAAGTTCAATGAAGATTGCAACTCACGAATGCCCATATATTTGATTACTAATATAATAAAAAAAATAATCATTATTATTTAGTATTAATTTTAAAATCGTAATAATTCCGCAATCATTGATAGTTAGGCGGAACGAAAGTCGCAACTTTCGCTGTTTATATAATTAGGGGTATTTCATAATTAATAATTTAAAAGGAAAAGTATATAATACTAAATATTAAATAAGACTGAAATATATATATATATAATTATAAAATATTTCTCACTATTGTTAGTTAAGTGTTTTTGTTTAAATAAATAAAGATTAATCAAAATTGTATTTAAAACTAGCTTTTAGTACAATATCGTATAAAATGGAACGTTTCAATTTTAGAAATTTATGGATTTCTATAAAAAACTTGTTCGCATTATTCAAACATATTTAGGAATATGAAAAAATGATATCTTATCTTAAAACCAAGCTACAACCTACATATTGTGAAGAACCTCTTTGTTAGTCTGTAGTTAATTTAAAATATTACCTAAACTCAGTCGGTTAGGGCGTCTGTTTATATATACATAGATAAACTAATTATTACTGAACAAAATTAATTAATTAACGAATATCATATTTGTGCTTTATTATAAGAATATATTTTACATATAAAACTTATATTTTTTTTACTAAAGTAACGTTATTTTACCTCCAGTTTTATAAGCAACAACAACTAATTTTATGTATTTTTTTCTCAGAACTCATAAAGTTCAGAAGATTCTGTAGCGAATACAAACAACCTGCTTATCATATTTTTGTTTCTTTATGAAAATGTCATTTTTTCCCGTTTTCCAAACATGTTGTATGGATTATGATTAACATACAAAAAGACTTTTGGGGTGAAAATATTGTTAAAGTTACATAGATAAAGTAAATTAAGTTGAATTTATTTTATTAAATTTTATAGTGTAGTTTTTATGAATACTCGTATATCTTTTTACTTGTCGGAATAAGATTATGTTTTATTAACAAAATACTATTAATTGGGGCCAAACATACTTATATTACTGTAAGATGTAAGTTTTATTGTAAATCAATATTAGATTTATTAAAAATTCCCATTCAAAATGGTTGAGGAACCTTTTGGTCCGATCACAGGTACGAGTCATTTCGATGAATTTTTCAGTATAAATTTATTCAATTATTTTTCATCTTTAAAAAAATCATATATCATACAGACAGAGTCGCTGGCGATGACTAGTGAATATAAAATAATAATGTACCACATAATATCATAATATAATTCTCACAACACCTGCAAGTGTAACAAAGTTCTAATACTTGTAATACATTGCGGACTCTGGCGTGTCCTTTATGAACAACTTTCTTAATGTTACTTTGTGAGGAATATAGAAGTTGTGAGCAACTTTTTAAGACTGTTTTTATTAAGGATTATTTGGTACATTATCAATGTATTACCGGATAGTGCCTTTATTTATTTTACAACATTTTAAGTAACGGACCCCCTACTGATAGAAGTCATTGTTATTGTATAATTACTAAAGATTGTATGTAAATGTTTTTTATTTCATCTTCTATTACCGCAACGAATAATTTAAAAAAAAAGTATTCGTAAAATAAATATATATATAAAACACGATTTGAAGCACGATGAAAACACTATACAATGTATATGACTACAGGACAGACACGGATGAGGTATGATGTTATATTTATACTAGGTGATTCCATTCGAAACGATTAAAGAATATTAACCCTGGTTTTCTTTTTAAATAAAAAAGAAAACTAGGGTTCGAAATAAGTATCTCAAATTCGTATACTTTTAGTTTCATAATAATTATTACAAATTTCAAAGCTTCTTAGAAAATTAAAAATAAATCTAAATGATCGGCAGCCATCGAAAAAATCATTAAAATAGTTTTTGAGTTATGTAAAGTAAAGAAATATACCAACAGATCAATAATAAAACATAAAAACAGAAAAGAATAATTAAATTTGTTCTTTTAGGGCCGATCGTATACTTAACAGGTGGTAAATAGTTTTCATAAGATACGTGATCAATAAATTTTGCGTAATTTCTTTTTATATAGACCAATATAGTTACTTAGAAGTATTCATTTTATTAAAAAAAAACCATAATGTACAATGATATCCGTCATGATGGGGAAGGTATATAAAATTATATTTCTGAGGTAATTATAGAGAATTCGAACAGATATATATATCGGATTTGAACCGCTGATTATATTTCTAAAAAGGCCAGTTCTAATGACCTCATCAGGACCATTAGTACTGGCATTGGATTTTTCCATGATAATAAATAATCAATAAATTAAATAAAAATAGAAAATAATTCTTTATAATTTAATTAGTATTTATTAATACTAGGTTACACCAGAAATACAATCTAAACAAAAATAAGAACTAAAATGTGGTACCAACGTTATTTCATGCAATAATAATGGCAGACTTACCGAGTCACCGCTGAAGTCCGAGTGTGCCTAAGTCTCAGCTCCACCCGTTTATATACACGCCTCAGCCGGGTGGGGCGTTGTAAGAAAGTAACGTCTACCCACATTTTAGTTTTAACAATTAGAAATCATAATATCATCTATTTACAACGATAACAAATGTTTAGTTTAGGCGACAATTCTAAACTTATTTTTAACAATTAAATACTTAAAATTAACAATAACTTCTTAGATCGATACAACATAACACAACAAAATAATACATCAGATGATTCATTTCTTATAACGTCAATAACATAATTTCTAAAAGTAATCAAAATTACTTTTAGTCGTTTTACTACAGTGATATAAGATAATAAACCGTAACATTATTTTATTTATTTCTAAAAATAATAATAAATAAGCTTGCGGCGACACGGCCATACTGATACGAGATGCGTGCTCTGCATCGTTTGTTTTCTGTAATTAGAAAGAACCACTTACGTAGTCTAGGTACTTCCACAGTAAGCCTAGACAAACAATTTTATAATTATTTTTAGTCATCTAGTTAGTTGCAGTTATTCTATTGACGTTGTTTATTATAACTCATCATAAAATCAACAAGTCATAATATCACGTCCATTTTTTTTTTTTTGGCTTTGGGGCATCACACGAACTCTCATAACAATTGTCATAGGACGTCTCCACCCGCCTACAACACTTATTAATTGTATTTATTGTTGAAGAACGTCTCCACCCGTCTTCAACATAAGTTATTTTTTTTTTTTTTTTCTTTTCTTTTCTTTTCTTTTTTTTTTTTTTTTTTTTTTTTTTGTTATGGTTCGGATTCGCACACCAAATGCATCTTTTCGTATTTCTAATCATATTAGCATTTGAAAACTCCACGTCAAATAGCTAAGAAATATGTCTCTTAATACCTTTTTTTTTTTTTTTTTTTAGCTTAATTAAATTTTAATACGTAAATAAACAGTTTGAAAAATTCTCACCGAATTATTAGGTACTTGAAGAGTCGTCATCAGTTTCCAACTGATGTTCTCGATTTTGGTTGATTCCTGACGGTCCAGCCTGCTCGTCTGATAATTCCATAACTCGTGCGTCCCTTGGAGGCTCTTGTGCTGTTACCGAAAGCCCATCTTCTTGAGCATTTGTTGGCGACACGAGTGGTTGATTGCTGTCACTTAATCCTGTTTGTGGGGCTTTTCGTAGCTGGTCATGTGCCACTTTTCGAAGGCGCCCACGATGTCCAATCACTTTTTTCACAAGGTATCGATCATTTTCAAGTACTTTCTGGATTTCGTAGGGTTCACTAAATTTTAGATCTAGGGATGTCTGATTTCTGGGATTATTTTTTATTAATACGAAATCGCCTTTTGCAAATCTTTTCATCTTGGCTCGTCCTCTCTCAAATCTAATTTTATCCCTTTTCGCTGCCTCGAGCATCCTGTTCTGAATGTGTTGGTTAATGCCTTCAATATCCACAGACTGGTTATCGAAATCTACAAGATTTAGCAGTTCAGGAGGTACACAACTTCGTCGACGGGTCAGTAGTGTTAATGGTGCCACACCAGTTGTTTTATGAACAGTACAATTGAAGGCCAACTGTAAACTATCCAAAGCTTTATGCCATTCTAAAATTTCGTAATTTTTTATCATAATCAATCCATTTTTTAATGTAGCAATCACCCGCTCCACTTGTCCGTTAGCTCGGCTGATACCCGGGGCGATTGTGTGTATTTCGATACCAAACTTGTCACAATAATTTTTAAATTCCCCCAGGAATTCTCGACCACCGTCTACCACTATTTGCCTTGGGGTGCCAAACAGGTGAATGACTTGTTTTAAAGCTCCTAGAGTGCTTTGCTGATTCTTGTTATTAGTGTAACGAAGCAAAACATACTTGCTATAGGCGTCAACCGTTACGACGACATATTCTTGTTCCTGTGGAGTTCCAAGCTTACCGGTTATGTCCATATGAATAACCTCAAATGGAGCGGCTGGTTTTGGTATAGGGTGTAACTGTACTTGTGTTGCTCCCGAAGACTGTTTGGATGTTCTACATACCACACAATTGTCAACAAATTGACGTGTAATCATGTTCATCCTCTCGAAGTAATAAGTCTCCTTTATTTTACTTAAAGTTTTCTCCCAGCCTGGATGCTTCAGAGACGTATGAAAATGGTTAATCAGACTCCACTGAAAAGATTTGGGAACCACAAAAAGCTTCAGGCGACCTAGCATAGGCTCTACCCTTTCATGTTTCAGAATATAGTCTTCAAGTACGTACCCCATCATTGTTTCACCATTGCGAAGGGCGTTTATAATTGGTCTGAGTTGCTGGTCACGATGTTGTTCCACCTTGATCCATTCCAAGTTTTTTGTCAAGATGTTTACTACAAGACAGCTTGGGTTTCGGCTAAAAAAGTCTGCGTGCTGCATTCGCTCACCTTTTCTGTATTCGATGTTAAATTCGAAGTTTTGTAGATACGCCCACCAACGATGTATTCGGGGTAACAGATCTCGTTTGTGTTCCGAGGCCTTCAGAGCATTGCAATCAGTAACAACTGTGAACTTTCGTCCATAGAGATAATGTCTGAAGTGTTTGATTGCCCTGACAACAGCTAAAGTTTCAAGTTCGTATGAGTGGTATCTGCTTTCAGTATCCGTAGTCCGCATGCTAAAATATGCGACTACGTGTTGTCGCCCGTTAATCTTCTGTACAAGTACAGCTCCAAATCCTAGACTACTGGCGTCGGTGTGTAGTTCTACTGGATCGGCTTCTCTATAAATAGTTAGTACAGGACTAGATGTTAAATAATAGATGACCTTTTGACGTACTTCTTCATGTTCATTGGTCCAAGACCACTTAATCCCTTTTTTTGTCAAATTGTATAACGGAACCATTAATCGAGCAAAATTTGGAATGAACCTTCTAAAATAACCTGCAAGTCCGTTAAATTGTCGAACTTGCTTGACTGAGGTCGGAATAGGAGATTTGGATAGGGCTTCAACCTTTTTAGGACTTGGACGAACTTGGCCTTCTTCGATAACGTTACCAAGGTATTCTATGGATCGCTTAAAGAATGAACATTTGTCTATATTAATAGAGAAACCGGAATCACGTAAAGCGATCAAAATCCTTTCTAAGTGTGAAAGACCAGACAAAAAGTTGTGACTTTTACTGATAACGTCATCGATGTATACCTGAGCGACGCTGTCATTGCTATCATTGCCAGCGCTACCCGGGTGAAGAAGGGTCCCTAAAGCGCGGTTAATACACCTCTGATATACCGCCGGTGCATTGCATAGCCCAAACGGCATGGTAATGTATTCGTACAGACCATCCGGGCTAATGAATGCAGTTTTTTCTATTGATTCAGGACAAATCGGTATTTGATGAAAACCAGAAGCCATATCGAGGGTACAGAAATATTTTCCTCCGGCTAGTTGGTCTATCTGGTCTCCAATCAATGGCAACGGATAGTGGTCGCGAACAGTATTGGAATTTAGTTCTCTATAATCCACGCACATCCTATCATCACCGTTTTTCTTTTTCACCAAAATTATTGGACTAGAATATGGAGATTTACTCTCCCTAACGATGTTATTTTCGATTAGTTCTGAAATAATACTTTTAATTTTTTGCCGTTCGACTGGAGTTAATCGGTAAGGCCTGCGTTCAACATATTTCTCTGGGTTTTTTAAACGAATTTCAAGTTTACCAGTATTTACGCGAGTTTTAGGGAAACCTTGAGTAAAAAGAAATGAAAACCGGTTAAGTAACGCAAGCAATTGATCGATTTCGCACTGGTCAGTCAAATCATGGTCCAAAATATCGAAACCCGAGTGATTTGGTCGTATATGCATGACGCGTGAAAAGGAAACTAAATTAGCGCTATCTTGGGTTACATGGACACTTAAACCAGTTTGATGTAGTAAATCTGCTCCAATTAAGACATTAGTGGTTGTTTCAAAATCCGGAACTATATAGAAAAGTATTTCTACATTGATGTTGTTTATAACGCAAATAGCTGTTAAAGTACTTGTTGAGATAACAGGGACTGGGCCTATACCGCGCAAGTAATTTACAATTGATTTTCTACGCCCAGGAATTCTATTTGCAATTGTTTCCCGTATTACAGAGCACTCTGCGCCACTGTCAAATACTGCATCGAACTTCATTTTTCCGATTCGTACATGCATTTTATTTAAAGTGCACTTACCAGTGGCTATTGAATTGACATTAGACGTAATCTCTTTCTCTCGTCGAAAACATGATTCAAACGTGTGACCGGCCTTAGAACAAAAAGAACAAAACTTTCCTGTACTCGTAGTAGGTGGATTTGAAGGAATATTCGGAGTCCAATTAGCCTTTGGCTGAGTACTAGCGTTGTTTCTGAAGCGGCACTGCTGGGAGCTATGTCCAGACCTGTTGCAAATATTACAATTAAGAGTTTGTCTATAATCAGTTCTAAATTTACCTCTTTTCTGAGAGGGGCCATTTGACATCGACTGTCCTGGGTAAGGCCGTTTGGTCCTGATGGATGAAGCAACTGAAATAAGTTCGGGTACTGTTTTAGCCTTTACATTCATTAATTCGATCCTCAGGCGTTCGTCATCTACCATCCCAATAACTGCTTCGACCGCGTCACAATTATCCAATTTGTCCTTAGTGATACGCCTCCACAGCAACCATCCTTGAGATAAAAAATCTGCAATATCTTTATTAGGACTGTAAACATGTTCTCTAAATTTAAGGATGTCACGAGAATATCGAGTTTCCGGCTCGAATGTAGTAATTATAGTTTCGCGTAGCTCTTCCCAAGTGGATGTTGTAACTAACCAATTGTCTGCCCACATCCGAGCTCGACCTTTTAGAAGACTGCTAACTTTCATGCGGACATCATAGTCGTTGAGTTGGTACGTACTTACCGCTGTGGAGATGTGGTTGCACCATTCGCGAACGCCTACAGTACCATCGGGGTCAAAAGAGGGTAAAAATATGTCGGTTATTTTTGCCTTCTCGCTTGGTTTTTGTAGCAGACGATCACTCATGCTCTGCATCATCGTCATCATTTGCATGAAAAATTCGGGAGGTATAACGTTATCAGAAAGCGAGGGCTGTCCTGCTTGAGCTGTGACTTGAGTGCTATTGGTATGTAGCATCGGCGCTACTGCTGGCTCTTCAATACGTGAAGTGCTCGGAAGAACACTTTCTCGACCTAAATCGGGTCCTGTAAAAATACTATGACCGGCAGAAAGGGATCGCTGGGGCCATCCCACTTCTGATATCGGATTTGAACCGCTGATTATATTTCTAAAAAGGCCAGTTCTAATGACCTCATCAGGACCATTAGTACTGGCATTGGATTTTTCCATGATAATAAATAATCAATAAATTAAATAAAAATAGAAAATAATTCTTTATAATTTAATTAGTATTTATTAATACTAGGTTACACCAGAAATACAATCTAAACAAAAATAAGAACTAAAATGTGGTACCAACGTTATTTCATGCAATAATAATGGCAGACTTACCGAGTCACCGCTGAAGTCCGAGTGTGCCTAAGTCTCAGCTCCACCCGTTTATATACACGCCTCAGCCGGGTGGGGCGTTGTAAGAAAGTAACGTCTACCCACATTTTAGTTTTAACAATTAGAAATCATAATATCATCTATTTACAACGATAACAAATGTTTAGTTTAGGCGACAATTCTAAACTTATTTTTAACAATTAAATACTTAAAATTAACAATAACTTCTTAGATCGATACAACATAACACAACAAAATAATACATCAGATGATTCATTTCTTATAACGTCAATAACATAATTTCTAAAAGTAATCAAAATTACTTTTAGTCGTTTTACTACAGTGATATAAGATAATAAACCGTAACATTATTTTATTTATTTCTAAAAATAATAATAAATAAGCTTGCGGCGACATATATATTTCATTTTTTTTTCGAATACTAAGAATTACGTTAAAATTTAATTAAAAAATAATAATTTATTTGTTGAAAACCCTGAGACTGACCCTGAGATTAACGGACATTATAAAAATATAAATAATATTTGTACTTTCCCATTTGGCTACGGATATTTCATTACATTATTTATTATGAGTAGATAAAGATAGATGAGTTGCAAGATATGAATAAGCTCTTTAACATCGTGGAAATTAAAAAAAATTTTTTGTTCCGATAAGACGCTGACGTTGGCTGTCTTTAAAAAGAGCGAACGTCGATGCAAGGATCGATGTTTAATTTAGTAACGTCAAAGCATTGCATGAATAGTATAATTTAATTTAATTTATTTTGTCGTTGCAGGGTTTTTATAAAAAACAAAGTATATTATTAACTATTAATAAATTCTTACAATACCACAACGGTCGAACCAATGATCATTGGCTCAGTATGTCACTAACAACAGGACCACGTCTTCTTAATCGATATATGGATAAAATCAGGAGTTCATCGTTTTATTCTTGACAGAGTTATAAAGTTATTGATAGGTTTTCGAAATTGAGTGTGCCTGCAGTAAGAACTAAAAAGGGGATCATTTACTTGTCTTAAAACGAGTATGTTTCAATCCAATTTCTGTAAAAAAGACAACCGAATAGTCTTTAAAGCATTTTGAACTCTTAAAAATTATAGCTTACACTTTTGTACACAAAAAAATAAAGTTGGTTAGGTAGTTTTAAACTATTTTCAATTGTTAAAAGAAACACCAGAACAATCATAAAAAAATAAATTGGGACAGCAATAACGTAGTATAATCGGAACCCGAAAAAGACGTTTTACAAAACAAATGACGGTGGTGTTGGACTAGGGTTGAGGTTGTATCGGTCAAACATTATTAATATTACCATTTATTAATTAAAACATAGAGAGATAGTGAAAGTCAATATAATGAAAATAAAAAATTGTAATCTATTATATTGTGTAATTCAGATTAGTTTACGTACTCTTGAGTACGTAAACTAATTGTTTACACTTTTATACCGTAACTTGGTTACTTT
Source organism: Melinaea menophilus ssp. n. AW-2005 (assembly GCA_918358695.1). Taxonomy (NCBI): domain Eukaryota; kingdom Metazoa; phylum Arthropoda; class Insecta; order Lepidoptera; family Nymphalidae; genus Melinaea; species Melinaea menophilus. Next base: position 5,301,554 of record OU911043.1, read on the forward strand.
CTTTACATATTATTTATATTATAATAATACAGACTTTGAATAAAAGTGAACTAATCTGATAAATTAAAATGTACGTTGTCTATGGAGATTGCCTATAGATCAGAATTCAGTCGATAGCTCCAATTTATTAATATAAAATTATTTGTATAAACTACTTTTTATAAATAATTTTAACGATAAAATTTTATGTCTGTTTTTTTATATATTTAAAAACATATTCTGACCATATAGATATAATTTATTAACTAAAGTGAAATAGCTAATTCATTTGTAGTTATTGACAACATTACTGTTGATTCTTCTTCGATATGTTCATTATAAGGGTGAAATTACTTTATTATAAGACATAAAGATGGGTATTCCATGTTCCATCATGTCATATAAATTGTGCAGACATTCATTTAGTTCTGCAAATAGATTCATTTCAATCAGTTCAAATCAACGAGTTATTGAAAATCTATATCTATACTTATAATAAATCTGTAGAGAGGTCAATTCTGTACATGAAATATATTTACAAAATAAGTAGCAGGGGGTGATTAGTGTTCGATACTGATGCCAAAAATGCAGTTAAAAAAATTTTTGTCTGTCTGTCTGTCTGTCTGTCTGTTTGTATGTTATTTATAGAAAAAAAAACTACTCGACGGATTTTAACGAAACTTAGTACAATTATTCTTTATACTCCTGGGCAGGTAATAGTATACTTTTCATCACACTACAATGAATAGGAGCAGAGCAGTGAAAGGAAATGTTGAGAAAATGGGAGAAGTTGCTTGATTTTTTAAGCTTCCGTCGCGTGTGCAGCCTTAATGGTTAGAGCTACATAGAAACTATGTATAACGGAAATATTCTACATAAAAATACACGAAAAATATTCCAAGACAGCATATATCTACCTTTTATAGTTAACTCACAATAACACGCATAACTCTCGATAGCTTAGCAGTTCGGAGATTTCTTATTATATTTGTTTACTTTTACGTTTATAAAACCAATAATGCTCACCATCATTCCTAATTTAAAAAAAAATAAACACTAGCACCAATTCAATAAAAAAAGAATCATTGAAATCGGTATAGAAACACCAAACTTATACTTACTTACATGAAATACGCGAACAAGACATCGCGCGTGAATAGTGAATCAAGCTATAAGGATTATTTTTGCGTAACGGTTGCCGCGCTCGACGGGGCTCGCGGCGGCAGAGTATAAAAGGGGCGGGAGGCGAGCGCAAGCGTCATTCAATATTTGGCTGTTGATGCGTTCAGAGTGTTGAACTTTATTGACAGACGATAATTGTTATTTTATAAACCGTGCTTATCAGCGCGACTTTTTGTCTTTAAATAGTTTATTTTAATTTCTTTTGTTGTTATTTTCTAAATTAGTTTTAGTTTTGTTTAAATTCTTAACTATTAATAGTTCCTATTTTATTTCTTTTTAAGTAGATTTAGATTCGATTTTTAGATTAGATAATAGATAGATAGATTAGATTATTGTTAGATTTTTAGTTACTGATAGGTTAGTTTTGGGCATTTTATGTTTAGTTTTTTTTGTATTGAGTAGATAAAAGCGTAGGTAGGTATTATAGTATTCATAGGTATTTTTTATTTATTTTTAAGTGAAGTAGGTATAGGTAGATATTGCCTACTATCTACCTATACTGCACACGTGTTTTAGCTTTATTTTCATTTCTTTTTTTTTTGTACCTAAGTTGTAGGTAGGTAGGTACATATTTCTTAGTTTAATTCTATTAGAATATTAGGTATTTAAGTTTAAATAGGCACTTAGATTTATATTTTTTTATTATATAGCAGCTGTACTTAGAACATCTAAGGTTTTTTTTGTATTAGCATAGGTACTTTGATTAATTACAGTAGTTGTAGGTATTTCTTATTATTCATTTTTAAGTGAAGTAGGTAAGTGTAGATAGTATTGCACACGCATTAAGTATAGCTTTATTTTCATTTTTTATTCTTTTGTAATTTGTAGGTACCTACGTACATATTTATAATTCGATTAGAATATTATTTTAGTTTTAATAGGCACTTAGATTTATATTCTATTTATTATATACTTAGCTATAGTTAGGACCTCTGACGTAAGTTTTTTGTTGGGTAACTAAATAGAATTTAAGTTACCGTCGATTAAAAATAAAATAAACGATGCCACCTAAAAAACGACCATCTTTATCTCGAACTTCGAGTCAAGCTAGGAGAATGAGAATGACGCGTTCTCAAGAATCGGAAGAGGAAAGAGCACATCGGTTAAACTCTATGAGAGTTAGTGCCTCAACATCTCGAGCTAATGAAAGCTCTCCAGAAAGAGAGATGCGATTAGCAGCTGAAAGAGCGAGACGAGCTACAACACGGGCTTCTCAAAGCTCTTCTCAACGAGAGCTAAGGCGTTCCATTGACCGGGAACAACATGCGTTATCCCGAGAAGCTGAAACTGCTTTACAACGAGAATTGCGACTCACAGCTGACCGCGAACGGCATACATTATCTCGCGAGTCTGAAACCTTCACTGAGAGGGAATTACGGCTTACAGCTGACCGCGAACGTCATATTTTATCTCGCGAGTCCGAAACCTTCACTGAGAGGGAATTACGGCTTACAGCTGACCACGAACGTCATATTTTATCTCGCGAGTCCGAAACCTTCACTGAGAGGGAATTACGGCTTACAGCTGATCGCGAACGTCATATTTTGTCTCGAGAATCTGAAACTTTTACTCAATATCAAGACCGTTTGACAAATGATAGGGCGCACCATAACATGATTCGATCTCTTGAAGATGAACATGAGCATGAACAACGACTAGAGTCGGGACGCGATTATTACAATTCTTTGAGACAAGAACAATTGATTACTTTATCTAATGAAAGATTAAGAATTGAAAATATTCGGTCGCTTGAAACAGAAGAACAGCGAGAGGCCCGTCTTACTGCAGATAGATTTCGACATGGTCTTAATGACTTAGATATACACGTGGTAGATCAGTATATTATAATATTCTGCGATTACTTATATTTTTCAACAGTTTTGTGGATTGGCATATTATTGAGCTGAGCGAAGCGAAGCTCTTTACTGGTCAGATTGCAAAAACTGCGAACTCTCTGTTCTTAAAAACTATTCGAGCTACGTTAACAAAACTCGCCACAACGATTGCGAGCATAAGGCCCTAAGCATATATTTATTTTTAAAAAAATTGTAATTCTAAATTCAGAATAATTTACTAATTTAGTTTAGGACAATTTACGTGCTAGCTATCATTTAACTACGCATACCACAGTTTCGAAGCTCGGCATGGTGTTTGATGCCACATTGCTTTATGACTGTGCAAAATTTCGGATAATTTCGATCGACAGATCTTGAACAATTAACAGAACTAATTTAGTTTGATTAGTGACTCAACAGCGCGCGCCTGCTCGATGCACGAGTTACGACTGGATTGAAATCTAAGAAAGTTTGTAACTACTCTCGTCAGAATGCAGTTCACATTGAGCTCGAAGCACCCTAAAAGAATGGTAAGTTTTCGAATAACAGAAAAAAAGTTGCAATTCACCAGATAATTATCCATAGACTTATCATATGGAACGACTCATACCGGCGCGCGCCCCAAGTTAAAAGAATAGCAAAATAGAAGGAACAATTAAATGAACGCTTCAGCTGCGTATGAGGCTTCGAACAGGCAAGGTTCCGTCCGAATATTTTCTTTCACTCATTTTTTATGCATTTGGCTATCCCAATTTAATATTTTATATCCACTTGCTATACATTTCGTCGAGTTTCATCAAGCTTCCATTTAATTATTGCTCAATCTTATTATATCATACCATTATCATAAAATGGAACGTAGACGAGGCAGAGGAAGAGACAGACGGCTTGCAAGTGGCATATCGCGATACACAGCAACTTCTGTTCGTTCACAACAGTATCGAAATAGTGCAGCCACACATATCACGCTTCCTAATATCGCAGCAAATAAGCGTCGATTCAATAAAGAAATAGAAAAATTGGCATACTTTTCTTGTACTAAATGTTCAAGAATCGATTTAAAAGAAGCAGGAGTTCCCTATACCTGCTCTGCATGCTGTTCCATTCGAACAACAGGAATGTTCACCGCAGAAAATTTTATGGATCCTGGAGCAGTGGGGCAGAAAGGGGTGACACAGATCGAAACTATGCTAAACTAAACAGAATACCTAAGCCGTGCCTGGGAAATATTATGCGTCTAGCTAGCTTATCGTAATGTTAACTTGATTCTTAAATGAAAAAATCACTAAATAAGATTTAGAGCCGTCTGCTAGGAACTCTATGTGAATCTGCCAATATGGAATTGACAAAGTTACTGTTGTTTGAGAACGTGCCACGATATCATCATAATAATTCGTTTTATCCCCAAGGAGGTCGAATGATTTCTACTGTATCAATAGTATATCGCAGTGGACCTGATTGTTTCAGCGTGATGCTATAACGAAAAGAAGGGTGTTATGAGCAATTCTGTAGAAAATTTTCCATTTAAAGACCTAAAACGACTATCAAACTTGACATGTTTGGCAAATGATTTATTGATAATATTCTATATTTCCATTTAACTCTCGTAGCGTTTGTAAGGACTAAGCTAAAGAACATCGTAGTCAATAGCCTGCCGTGCACACAGCAAAAGTTAGCTCAGCTCACGACCCCGCTTGCGTGACCTAGTATTACTATTGCCCTTCTAAAATACGAAAGTGAATCTGCCTGTTACGTCAAAACTATGAGGGAGGACATCTGCTAATTTTTTTTCGAAAAACGACGGAAACGCGGACGAAGTCGCGGGCAAAAGCTAGTAAACAATATATATAATTATTCAGCGTAGGCGATGACACGCCCTTGGAATGTGATAGTAGAATAGTAGATGAATGTTTAAATGAATTTTTAGCTTTAACAAATAATAAAAAGGTTAAAGTACGACCATTGGTAAAAACGAAGAATTGGACATCGTGTCACCATCACTTACTATAAGCACAACGTTTGCTTTATATACATCATCATCATCATCATCATTATCAGCTGTCGTGTGTCCACTGCTGGACGTAAGCCTTCCCCATTGACTTCCACCGCGATCGGTCCAAAGCGGCCCGCATCCATTGGTTTCCAGCTGCTCTTTTTATGTCGTCTGTCCACCTAGTTGGCGGTCGTCCTCTACTTCGCTTGCCAGTAAGTGGCCTCCACTCAAGGACCCTTTTTCCCCATCGGCCGTCACTTGAGCGGGCTATATGCCCAGCCCATTGCCACTTCAGCTTACAAATCCGTTGGGCTATGTCGCTTACTTTTGTTCGTCTGCGAATCTCCTCGTTTCTGACTCTATCTCGCAGCGAAATTCCCAGCATAGCCCTCTCTATCGCACGCTGAGTAACTTAAAGCCTCTCTAAGAGTCCCTTTGTTAGAGGCCACGTCTCGGTTCCATAGGTCATCGCTGGTAACACACACTGGTCGAAGACTTTCGACTTAAGGCACTTATATATATATATATATATATATATATATATGTATATGTACATCTCAAAACGTGTGTGCCATTGTAAACGTTTCAGAAGGTATGGATGGATTAAGGAAATCACACTTACTATTGACTTTTATCTATAACTTAAAGGATCACTCCATTTTAAATCTTTACAAAATATTTTGAATTCATAGTTCTTAGTAAAATTTAGATAATTTTTTAAATAAATATTATTAAATTAATCAGCTATAACTTACAAGCAGACAGAATTATTTCAAAGCACTCAATTGGAAAATTGGTATGAAACAAATAATTGAGGCATATTAATTATATTTATTTTAGTGAATTAAAGGAAAAAGTGAAGCTTATAATTTATATCTGAAACCAACAGAGAATATAATATCAAAATAAATGAAGATTCTGCTACGTTACTTCTTTAGTATATTTAAGTAAGTATTGCGTGCTAATAATGTAATCAAAATAATTATATGTAATGAAATTTATGAATAATGGTTAATTATGTTAACTGAAACTTGAACTTTGATTATCTGCTATCTATATAAAATTTAAAGTCAATAAAAAATATTTCTATTATCAACTAGTGCTATTTGATAGTAAAATGATTTATTCATTAAAATATTTATATTATGAACTACCAAAATATTAATCACCATCTGTGAATTACACAAGCAATAGTCCCGTGTGGGTGTTAAACCTATCCTGGAACAGTAATCAAGGTCACCAACCAATCAAATCTAACCTCTCACAGGTGTACATATTACAAATATATTTCATATCCAACTCTCCTTTGTATCATTGTTTACTAATCTCCGAATTTTACAAAGGCCTTGTCACCGGGTAGCAGGTAGAACAGCATTTGAAAAATTGTTTTTTTTTTTGCAGATCGTGTGAGTGACAGGGACAGAAAATAAATAAATAATTGTCAAAAGCAATGAACAAACTAATAGACGGGTTTTGTATAGGGCGCATAGTTTTTTTGCATAGTTATTGTACATAAAAGACCGAATGGTTAAAAAAGCTGCCAAAATAAGGTTAACACAAACAATATTGGGTCGGAGCTCGATCTAGCCTGGCCTTTCACTGACATTGTTTTCGCATTGTACTGTTCGCAACAACATGACTCGATATATAGGTGAATTTGTCACGAATTTAGTTGATAATTTACAAGATTGCATGATTGTTTCGGAATATCTATGTTATGTTAAAAATAAGGGAAATATCAGAAAATAAGAGTTCGTTTCGAGTACTTTATAATTACTCGTTGAAGAATCATATAAAATAACTATTTATTAAGTTTTTTAAATTTATTTTCGGTGCGCTGGAAATATATAAATTTTTTTTGGCAAATTTGATATTATTTTAAATAGGTTTTTTAGCTTGCGTTAAAAAGTTTTTGTAGTTTTTAGTTGAACTAATAATATATATGTATTGAGCACATACGATATGCAAATTTAAAATAAAATATTCAATTGAATATTTTCGTGTTTTTTTCTTGCAAACAGTACTTTATACTGTCGATAGACCTACGTCACGCAAATATTAGTTCGTTAGCCGCTCCTTTGTGACTAAGAATTAGTTTACTTAGTTTTGTTTAAGCCTTGCCAGACTGAGGCTCTACTGTGAATCTATTTGTATTCAGTACCAATTTTATTCTACATTGAAATATGTAACAAAAACATTTATATTATAACTTTTACAAAAAATTATTACACATAAAATCATCGCTATGTCTTTTTCTGTGCTTAAAAAAAGTATAAGAAAAACACCTATTACCTACCTTGTTGAATTTAACTTATCCGATTAAGAATTTATTCAGGTTTACTTTTTATTGATCTTGATTATGTAATATTTTAGAATTGTAAATTTCTTATTATTAATTATATCGTCGTTATTTAAAACAATAAGTGTTTATTATAATTTAATATTATCAACTTACGTTTTTTATCACTTTTATGTTTATAATTTGAAATATAGTATTTTTTAGAAATGTAGAAAAAACTTACTCTTATTTAACAAAAGTTCTATGGTTAATAAACATACGAATATTATATCTGTTATATTAACTGCTTCATCATTATTAAATTACTCTGTTCATTAGGTTAAAGGCGCTACAAAAATTAGGTAAAGTTGCCAAATTTCAAAGGAGTATTGGAATTAAGACACAAGTCCTATGGGGTATTTTCATATATGTATTTGCTTTCCTTAGTATTTTGCTGTCTTAAAAAAAGGAATGAATAGTCCGATATTATACTAATATTGTTATCAGTCTCAAAGTTATTGAAGTACGTAACTATGAATTTTCTTGACGGTTCTTCTCTATGTACGCTATTTTTAAAACCGTGTCACAATATTTTAAAGTTCCTCTAAATTTGAATCGGGAATATAATGATTTTGTGGCATCTTCTATGCGTCACAATGTATTCAAAATAGAAGAACAAATTAACTGTTCCTTATATTACTTTACTAATTTGTGAGAATGAATAATACTGTGTGCGTGCATATCAAAAGTTACGTGAAAAGTTGTGGTAGTAAAATTCATGGGAGAGGCAAATAGTAACATGTAACTAATTCATAGCTGAAAGTTACTTTATAGTGTATTGTTGTAGAAGTTTTTTACTGTATCTCATTCGAAGCACATTCATGTACAACAAGTAATTTATCACAATGTATCACAGTGTAGGGAACCTTGACGTCCGGTCAGTTTTATTCTCTTTTAGTTGTTCTTTTCTAAGTTTTTCTGCATTTTTCTGAACTGAAATTTGATTACTGATTCTTATCTTGTATGCTTAAGGTTCAACATGTATTCTCTACAATAATAATAATTTAAATATGGTGTATAAAAAGGTGTTTATATTAACTTCTGTTTTATTTTTATATACATTATTGGTAAAATATCATAACACCAACATCAGTAAAATGATAATAACGAGTTAGGGAAAGTAGCTGAGTTGAACTGGCTGCATTATTTGCAACGACGATCCTTTGTTCCGTGATGAAAGAGGTGTGTGTGTGTGGTGTTCCGGGCACAATTGAAAATCATCACAAGGAATGGCTCAATCGGAGATTCAAATTCATTACCTCTATTATTGGTCTATTTTCGTTTATATACCAATAATGTGAATTGAAATTAAATTTTAGATTTTGCATATGAAATTACAATTAGATATAATCACCTACTGAGTGTAAGTAAATTATATAATTACAAAAGTTTGAAAATAAATGATCACACAACAAACTGTTTAATATAAAAAACAACATTGTGAGCCAAAGTTTCTTAATAGTTGTAATCTATATATATATATATATATATATATAAAAGCGATTTACCAATCACTGACTCGTCCCGAAATATCCGAAACTATCTGTTGGATTAGCTTAAAATTTTACATAGTTACTTCTTTTGTGACGTAGACGTCCACTAAGAACGGATTTTGGGGAATTCCTATCCCAACGGCTTTCAACAAATTTCAAGTCCATCGGCCTTATAGCTAGAGGTTTCATGATGAGTGTGTAAATATATGGAAATAAGAGTTACTATAGCAACGGTTAAATTCACAATAGATACTATGGCAACTAGAGTTTAGATGAGGTTCAGGGGGGGGATGCAAAAAGTTGAAATTTATTTTTGTCATAAATAATAAATCACGGACGTAAAAATATAATTGATTACGAAATTGTATTTGATATATTTTAAAAATTAATAAATATTATTAAAAAAAAAAAAACAAAATTTGTTCTTAATTATATGCTGGCAATTTTTTCGTGATGTAGGCCTACTGGGGATCCCGCCATATTACATAACGGGAACGCATCTCAATACTCTACACAGTACCTCATAGGTGATGTGGAAATCTGTATATTCACTTACTGACATTATATTATTCTATCTAAAATTAAAAAAAATGTACTTAATATAAAACAGAAATTAAACAGTTTGTCAATACAAGAAATTCACATCCAAATGAATCAGCCCAGGAATCAGCTAGTAAGGTTATAAGATCTGTTTGTCTCTCATAAAACTATTCTATATATGAGTATACATGAGGAAATATATTAGGATATTTATTATTTAAGGGCTTACAACTTTTATAAAGTCATTTAATAATGACCTTTCGTATATTGATTATATTTATATTTTACTTTGATATTTTTAATGCTTCACTCTAATCTTTTTCAAGAAAAGGCGTAGGTAGCTGTATTTTTTACTATTGTTTAAGAGTCACCGGTCACCGGTAGCGAATATGTAAAAACGTGGACAGCTCACGACGGTCAGGGTGATGTAAAATACAAAAACTTTCTTATGAAAATAACACTTTTGACTATGGATATTACGTAGACACTAAGAAGAAACTTAGTCTTTATCATCAATTGTGGAATGCTTTGTCTTTATATCTTGCGATTCATTTCCTTTTATAAATAGATGAATTTTAAGATCACGGAGATTAAAATTATTTTTTCGTGCTGATAAGATGCTGACGTTCCATGTCTTCAAAAAGAGCGAGGCAGTCTGTTTGTTTTCTTTCTCATAAGCAAAGATCGATGTTTATTTTATGACACTAATGATAAAGTATCGTAGACAGTGAGTGTGAATTGTATAAAGTATAATTTTATTTAATTTGTTTTGTCTAAAACGTATGGTTTTTGTAAAGTATATTGTTTTTATTTATTTAAAAAAAGTAGTACTACATATTTTTTTATTAAAAAAAAAGTCTGGGAATATAATATCTCGGGAATTTTACAAACAAGTATATAATGAGCACCTAGAGCTAAAACTAAAGCGTTTGATCAAAAAACTGTTCTCAGAAGGAATCGAACCAATGACTATTAGCTTCGCAGATAGCATTACTAACTATTGGAACTAAAGGCCATCTGAATCAATTAATAAATTATAAAATCAGGGATTTGTCGTTTTATTCTTGACAGAGAAATACTACTGTTGAGGTTAGCTCTAAAGCTATTGTAAGGATATTGTTCTTGGATTTGAGAGAGTGCCTTAAGCAAGAACTAAAAAGTTGATCACTAACTTATCTCAAAACAAATCAGTAGTAATGTATGTGATTTCATGCCGATTTTAATAAAAGTCAATTTATTCTTTTTAAAAGAATTATGTTACTTTTTTGAAAAACTTAATTAATCTTACACTTTTATATTGAAAAAATGGGTAGTGTTAAAACATTTTCAATACTTAACAAAAGAAACCAGAAAACAGTTATAAAATAAAATGAGGACAGGAATAAGGTAGTATAATCGGGACCCGAAAAAATGTTTTACAAAACAAATCACGGTGTTGTTGGACTAGGGTTGAGATCGTATCGATTAATAATGTCCATTGTATATTAGCATTTTAATAGAAGTGATTTTTTCTATCACTCTTATTTTATATTCCGATTTGTTAACAAAATACATAGAGATGAAACTATTCAATATAAGAAAAATATATTTTTTTCTCTTTTATTATGTTATTAAGTTTAATTTCTATTCAGTTCGTGATTCTTTGACATTGATAATTAATTTGTCACGTAAAGTTAGTATTTTTGTTTATATATTATAACAATTTGAGTATTAAAATAAAACTGATGTGGAGCTTAAATGGTAAATTAAAATGCACACTGTGTTTGGAGGTGGTCTATAAATCAGATTTTAGTAGATTTCTGCAAATTATCGATATCACCCAGCCCTATTCCCAGGTAGGCCATTACAGCAAATTTAGCAAAATTACATCATTTTTTATCATCTAATGCACGTCCTTTCTTCAGGACAAACAATATTGTATACTTACACTTCATTATACAGATTTCCAGCTTGTGTTATGAAATATAATACGTAATGTTTAATTAGCGTAAAAAACTAAACAAATATTTGCATTGATATCATCTAATTATACGGTTTTCTTAACATAAATATGTTTAAAGTGTTTTTCTACTAGTATATAGTTCCAAGCAAGCAAATTATATTACAGGTGAATAAGTAATGCAATTCTCTGGTTTAAGAGAAAAGAAACAAGTCTTCTCTGAAAGGAATAATAGAAGAGAATAGAAATGACTCCAAGTAATTTAGATAAAGACATAGGTATTGGGTGTATGTATTAAATGACGTGGAATATGTTATTATATGTCAATGGTCGGAAATATTTTTATTCACTTAACAATTTTGTTGTATAAATAAAAATACAGGTACATATTGACAAAATAAATAGGGGCATTTATGTAAAGGGCAAAAATATATTACGTCTTTATTTTTCAAAATTACTTAAAAACATATTTTGACCATAAATGGTATCTATACTTTAAGAATAAATTATTACGAAAATTACACACAACACTATCGTTGATTCTTCTTCAATATGTACTTAATAAAATGAGGTTTAATAACTTTGTTATAGGATATGAAGAATTAGAATCCAGTTTATATCATGTCACATATCAATATTGCAGACATACAGTTAGTTGTGCAAATACATTCAGTTCAATAAGGTTGGAACCAGCGAGATATTGAAAGTAAGAAATACTCGTATATCTGATTATTCAGCGCAGGCAGATGTTACGATCTTGGAGTCTGCTGGAGGTAGTAGAATTAGATTATGAATGGTTAAATAAGCTTATAGCTTCCAAAGATTACATTAATATTATATACAATATGCCCAGGAACTTTTAGTTGTCACTATGAGTTTCAATAAACTTAAACCGGTCATACTTAAAGTTAAGTGATCCTCCTCTGACGTTATTTCCTGGACAGTAAGGTTTTACAATGAAAATTGCAAAGTTTAAGTAAGTTTCACAGATGCAAGTAGGCTAAGAAAATAACACTTAGTATTGTTTTTCTATAACATAAAAATATCATTAGATTGATAAACCCTTAGAAGATATTTTAAATTTATATTTCTTAGTTGTAGTTAAATTTAATTAAAAACTAAAATACACAAACAGTGCGTTTTAATCAAATATAATAATATTAAATAATTAGCTACCAATCACCAACAGACATTATAATGAAGTACTCTACTAGAAAATTGGAAACAAATAATAAATAAACAGATAAAATCAAACCATTTTAAAATATATTGAGATTGTTTTTTTAATGTTTGGGTAAATAATGTGTCAATATTAAAATTAACAGAACATCAATACATTAAAAACTAAATTTATGTGTAATGTTTGATAATATTAAACTCTGAAAGTAAGAGTTTGGAGTACAATTTTAATTATTTGTTGTAAAATTATATTAGATTTAAGTTTTTTAGGTTTTAAAATATATTATCAGTGACCTAAGGACATATAACATTTGTTTTAACCGTTTTATGATGTGTTATATATTATTGAACAAGCGAGAGCGAAGCTTCTCTGTTTCAGCTTGCGCAAAAACGCTTTCGTATGTGCGAAGGACGCCCGGCAGTTTTCCTTTACGTATTTCTTAAACTATTTTCGTAATATTTGTGATCAGGTTCTATAATTATTTGGATCTTTCAGGAGAGATAGGGAGGTTAAAAATAAAAAAAAAAAAATTCAGCCATTTCAAAAATATTCAGAAACATCACAAAACTATTTCATTATCCTTATTAGAATGCAACTGTTTTGTGCAAAATTATCAATATAACATGAAATCGTGAGGTCTATAGATTAGATAACAACTAGTAATATATATCTATTGAAAGCACTGTTATTCAATTTCGGTTGTAAAAAATCCAATTTATAATATATATTAAATAAATATTATTTTATTTAAAGTCTTATGTTTTTTTGTTAACAGTACTTTATACCGTCCATAGACCTACATCACGAAAATATTATCTCGTTAGTCACCGCTCTGTGACTAAGAATTAGTTTACTTAGTTTTGTTTAAACCTTGCCTGACTGAAGCCTTACTTTAAATCTATTAGTATACTGTGCAAATTTTATTTTATATAGAAAAGTATTGTATTATATATTTGTATATAAAATAAATTACTAAATAATAAATACCACGGAAGCGAAATCATTAGAATATTCTACAATTATATTAATTAAAATTGAAAATATTCTAAACAGAAATTTGAATTTCAACCTGATAAGTGCGGCCCTGGGTGAGTTAATATAAGTGTGTAAAATTGGGAAGTAGTTCAGTTTAAGATTAGTTTTAACAACGCGAATGATGTAACATCTACGTATTGTCGTTTATTACTACAGAGTAATTGATTTTGTTTAAGATTTAAATTAAAATTAATTTCAAGAGAACTGTTGTATTATTAAGAGGTCTATTGCATTGAGCATAACTTTTTATCTCTAATATTATAGGCGTATATTAAAAATATGTGAGTAAAACGTGTCTCTGTCTAAACGCTGATGATTTTAGAAATAATTAGTTCTTATTTCAAATCTTTTACTTTAAATTTTGATTTTATTTTTCATGGTTAGTTGAAAGTTTTCAACACTACAGTAATCGCTATTGTAAGTAGCAGCCAGTCGTCACTTTAACTAGAAATTAAGGAAAAAAAATGTTTTTTGTGAATATTTATTTACTTGTAATACTTGGTGTGCAACTTATTATAATAATAATAAAAGTTTATATATATAAAAACCAAAAATACTTCAATTATTAGGACATTTGAAAATGAATTCACATAAAATCCATCTGTGTCATGTTGCTTTTATAAAAAGTATAACAGAAAAGCCTATAACCTGTTTATCTAAACTACCGTATATATGTACATTACACTGGCGAATACAAGCTTAGAATTAGTTTAATCTGTTGAAACTATTCCATTTAACTTCTCCAAGTAAGAAATTATTTAAGTTTAGTTTTCACTGATCTTGTTTATAGAATAGTAATTTAATATAACATTACTTAATCTTACCTCATTTATTAAATTTTGTACACAACATTACTGATAATGCATTAATTAATAAAAAATAACCTTAATTGAGTAAGAAAAAGGTTTAGTGGAAAAAATGAAATGTTTGTTTCCTGAAACATGATAGATTTTTAAACAAAGGCGAGTATTTTTATATATATAGATATAAACTTATTTATTGTCCGCTATACTGAAAATATATTAATAAAAATTAATTAATATATTGTATATAATAAATATTTTTACACTAATATTAACTTATAAAAGTATTTATAATCTTCAAAATAATCATGTACCATGCGGAGAGAGTCGCTGGCAATGGCTAGTGAATACAAAGTAATAATATAAAATATAATATAACAATATAATTTTCATAACACCTGTAAGTATAAACAAAGTTTCTAATTATTGTAATACGTTGTGGACACTGGCGTGTCCTTGTCTATTACTACTACAAGTATTGTATGTAAGTATTGTTTATTTAATCAACAAAGGATATATAAAAATATTTAAAATCTATATACCATTCAGATACCATTAAATTGAACAGAAAGACAGGCTAGAATGAGATATCACAAGATATTTATACTAGGCCATAAAATCCGTATGGTGTTGTACCTGATTTTTTTTAATATTTTAATTTATATAGTATTTAAATTCATATATTTTAAGTTTCATTTTAATTATTACCAATACAGATTCAAAATCACAATTGTAAATGGAAAAAATATGTGAATCATCTAAAATAAAATAGATTCTGAGTCATAACAAACAAACAAATCGGTCAATAGATGAACAGTTAAGCAGCCAAATGGAAAAGAAAAATAAAATCTGATCTTTTCAGGTCTATCCTGTAGTTAACACGTGGAAATTATAGTTTTCAGAACATAAATAATGAACAAACTTGCATTCGTTTCCTTCATACATAGATCAATAAATCATTAATTTAATAAAAATATATATACGATATATTGGATGGTTAATAAAATAAAATATCTCTGTGCTACTATCAAAAAGAAACATCTTTTTCCAATGTTTTTTGTATACTAAGAATTATGTTAAAATTTAAGTAAAGGTAAATAATATGCTAAATTATAAATAGATAAATGGGACAAATGAACTAAAAGGTAATCTTTCTCATCAACTAGGAATTTCCTTGTCTTTTTTTCTTCTGATTCATCGACCTTATAAAGATGAATCGCAAAATATAAATAAGCCCTTTAACATCATGGAGATTAAAATTGCTTTGTGCTGATAAGACGCTGACGTTCGCTGTCTTTAAAAAGAGCGAGGCAGTCGGTTTGTTTCTTTTGTCATAAGCATAAGATAGATGCTTATTTTATGAGAGTAACGTTAAAGCATTGCAGACAGTAAATTAATGATATAATTATGAAATAGTAATAAATGAATGGTATAATTTTATTGAATTTATTTTTCCTAAATAGTTATAAAAATTACATAATTAAGTAATACAATTTCTTACTACATTAAAAAATATCAACCTCTGCAGTATGGATATAACAAACACCCAAACCAAAAATAACTGTCTCGAGTGGAAATCAAACCTACGACCTTTGACTCAGCAAAAAAAAATAACTCACCATTGGGCCAATAGGCCGTCTCAATGGTTTGATTGTAATACAATTTTATTCTTCGTTTGCTCTTCACAAAGTTAAGCTACTTAAGCTATTATAAGCATATTGTCTTTGGATTTGTGAGCGTGTGTTACTATTGTGTGATAATTTCACACCGATTCCTATAAAAACAATGTAATAGATTTTAAAATATTACATATAAAAACCTTAATCTTACACTTTTGTACAAAAAAATGGATAGTGTAAAAACATTTCAGTCACTAACAAGGGTAACACGAGAACAGTTATAAAAAATAAATTGGGACAGCAATAACGTAGTATAATCGGGACCCGAAAAAGACGTTTTACAAAACAAATCACGGTGTTGTTTGAACTAGGGCTGCGACCGTAACGATTAAATATGTGTATTGTAAAGTGACATTTTCATAGAAATGCTTTATTATAAGACTTTTTATTTAATATTACGAATTATTAACAAATTACAGATGAGAGAAATATTATTTTGTAATCTGTTCTATTGTTGTAGTCAGTTACTAGGTCACGCAAGCGGGGTCGTGAGCTGAGCTAACTTTTGCTGTGTGCACGGCAGGCTATTGACTACGATGTTCTTTAGCTTAGTCCTTACAAACGCTACGAGAGTTAAATGGAAATATAGAATATTATCAATAAATCATTTGCCAAACATGTCAAGTTTGATAGTCGTTTTAGGTCTTTAAATGGAAAATTTTCTACAGAATTGCTCATAACACCCTTCTTTTCGTTATAGCATCACGCTGAAACAATCAGGTCCACTGCGATATACTATTGATACAGTAGAAATCGTTCGACCTCCTTGGGGATAAAACGAATTATTATGATGATATCGTGGCACGTTCTCAAACAACAGTAACTTTGTCAATTCCATATTGGCAGATTCACATAGAGTTCCTAGCAGACGGCTCTAAATCTTATTTAGTGATTTTTTCATTTAAGAATCAAGTTAACATTACGATAAGCTAGCTAGACGCATAATATTTCCCAGGCACGGCTTAGGTATTCTGTTTAGTTTAGCATAGTTTCGATCTGTGTCACCCCTTTCTGCCCCACTGCTCCAGGATCCATAAAATTTTCTGCGGTGAACATTCCTGTTGTTCGAATGGAACAGCATGCAGAGCAGGTATAGGGAACTCCTGCTTCTTTTAAATCGATTCTTGAACATTTAGTACAAGAAAAGTATGCCAATTTTTCTATTTCTTTATTGAATCGACGCTTATTTGCTGCGATATTAGGAAGCGTGATATGTGTGGCTGCACTATTTCGATACTGTTGTGAACGAACAGAAGTTGCTGTGTATCGCGATATGCCACTTGCAAGCCGTCTGTCTCTTCCTCTGCCTCGTCTACGTTCCATTTTATGATAATGGTATGATATAATAAGATTGAGCAATAATTAAATGGAAGCTTGATGAAACTCGATGAAATGTATAGCAAGTGGATATAAAATATTAAATTGGGATAGCCAAATGCATAAAAAAATGAGTGAAAGAAAATATTCGGACGGAACCTTGCCTGTTCGAAGCCTCATACGCAGCTGAAGCGTTCATTTAATTGTTCCTTCTATTTTGCTATTCTTTTAACTTGGGGCGCGCGCCGGTATGAGTCGTTCCATATGATAAGTCTATGGATAATTATCTGGTGAATTGCAACTTTTTTTCTGTTATTCGAAAACTTACCATTCTTTTAGGGTGCTTCGAGCTCAATGTGAACTGCATTCTGACGAGAGTAGTTACAAACTTTCTTAGATTTCAATCCAGTCGTAACTCGTGCATCGAGCAGGCGCGCGCTGTTGAGTCACTAATCAAACTAAATTAGTTCTGTTAATTGTTCAAGATCTGTCGATCGAAATTATCCGAAATTTTGCACAGTCATAAAGCAATGTGGCATCAAACACCATGCCGAGTTTCGAAACTGTGGTATGCGTAGTTAAATGATAGCTAGCACGTAAATTGTCCTAAACTAAATTAGTAAATTATTCTGAATTTAGAATTACAATTTTTTAAAAAATAAATATATGCTTAGGGCCTTATGCTCGCAATCGTTGTGGCGAGTTTTGTTAACGTAGCTCGAATAGTTTTTAAGAACAGAGAGTTCGCAGTTTTTGCAATCTGACCAGTAAAGAGCTTCGCTTCGCTCAGCTCAATAAGTTTATGTACAGTTTGATTATTGACATTTGTTACTAACTAGCTCCATAAAGTAGTAACCTTGATGTGCAATTAAATTATTATATTAAACCACAAGGAGATTGTATAAATCAGATTTTAGTCCCTCCCTGCAAATTATCGATATCAAACAACCCTATTCCCAGGTAGGCCGTTTCAGCAAATTTAGCAAAATTACATCCATTTATTTCATCTAATTCCTGTCCTTTCTCCAGGACAAAGAATATCGTATAATTACACTTTATACTGCGATGTTTAAGTTTGTACTTTATTTAAATTTAGTGTGAAATTAATCTGCGTATATGTTTATATAATCATGATATGATCACGAAATGCTGAAAGGTGGTATGGAGAAGTCTTTAGTATAAAGGCAAACGGTTTAAGAGAAAAGATGAAAATGTGGACATGATAGAAGATTGTACTTGATATTGATGTATTGTATTGTTGTACCCCATATGACTGTGTATATAATTGATATAAGGACAGATAGATTACATCGAATGATGTGAGATATATAATTGTTGAAACCAATATTCTTTATTAAATAGCGAAAGCTGCTTTGTAGAATCGTTAGGAATGTTTGTCCGTCTGTCTGTAAGTCTCTTCGTCTATACCCTCCATAACTCCTGAACGCTTACGAGTTAAGAATCCACGTAGTCCATAGATTCATGACCAAGTGCTATTTAATTTTGTCTCAATCCAACCTCGGTCGGAGTTATGAATTTGTTGTGCTACCTTTTAATCAGTCGATTCATTCAAGCTAAGTATTCAGCATGTAGACTTTCAATGTTGACTTAAGCATTTCTAATTACGCTAGCTACAGACGTAAAGTCGAAAAATAACAAAAGTACTTCAAAGTAATTTTAATTAAGAACATTTAGTTGTTAGAACAATTATAAGTTTATAATTCTTATATTAACTACTACAAAAATGTATGACCTACTCGATGTAAGTACATACAATTATTAATTAAAATACTATTTAATATTTATATTTTTAGGAATCAGAAGTGGTTTAAGTTAATTTAAAAAAAGAAATACTGCTATTACCTACAGCTATTTATTTTAACAAACATTCACAATCAAATATTTAATCTAATGATTAACACATTGTCTAACAATTAACAAAAATAATTAAAACAATGGACAAAAATGATATTCAGTAATCCCTAACGCAATACGTCTGTTCGACCCAAAGTCTCAAAAAAGCCTGTGCAGTGTGCGTGCGCGCCGTACGCTTCGCTTTGTATATTTGATGGAGGGGGTGTTGCTAACGGCGTCTTGTAGCATCTAACAATATAATAATTAAAATGCAACTATGCATTCCGTTCCGATGACACAATATACATTTAGTTCTCATCAATTATTAACATGTGTACAGGAATTGTTGGATATCGTGTCACCATTAGTTTCAATAATTACAACGTTAGCCACTTATGGATTTAAGAGTTCTTTCTCAAACTTATGGCAGTCAGAGTTAAGCGATGTTACTCTGAAGTTATTTCCTTAACAAAACGGGCATATAAGGATTTACAAAGTGTAATAGGCAAAGTTTAAGAAACTTTTTGCAGACATGGGTAGACTAAGTGTTATCATTGTTTTTTATGTACAACAAAAGGTATATTCGAAAATATTTTTATTTAATATTTCTTAGATGAAGCTAGTTTTAATTATTAGCTCAAATACACTACACAAATTAGCAATAAATTCAATAAACAATATTCTAATGATCAACACATATTATTGGTAATTATTGTCATATATTTATTTTTTAAATATTTTAACTATTAAAATATTAAAGCAATCATACTGAAAACTTTAATATGATGTTGGATTAATCTGAACTAAAACTTACTTAGACTGACGATGTGTATACAATGTGTGTTCATGCAAGTTTAATATGTGACTTATTAGTGTAGTGTTATGAAGTAAATTGTGGATATGATCCTGGTGGTACCAATACATTTTATATTCAACTCCAACTAATGAACGGCTTTTGACCACATTATATTATTTTTACATCTGATAATTATTTTCAATAAAAGAAAAAATATTACAAAATATCAAAGTGGGTTAGAGCTCGATTTAGCCTGGGTTTTCACTGACATTGTAATTATTGGTGGTAACAACATAAATCGATGTACAGGCGAATTTATCTCTAATTTAATTGACATTTATAAAATGACTAACCAGTCAGTTTCGGAATATTTATATTTACGTGAAATATATGATAATATGTTTAAATAAAATCTATTTGTAATTTATAAGAAAATGTCACAAAATAAGAGTTAGTTTGGAGTTAATTTTAAAATACGTCTTGTAGAATTTTGTTAAATATAAATTTATTAAGTTTTTAAAACATATTATCAGTGTAAGGAACATATAACATTCGTTTTGAACATTTGATATTTTGCCAAATAGGTATTCGCAAATAAATATAATATTTGCACTAAGTGTAA
The DNA here is from genome assembly GCA_918358695.1 of Melinaea menophilus ssp. n. AW-2005. NCBI lineage: Eukaryota > Metazoa > Arthropoda > Insecta > Lepidoptera > Nymphalidae > Melinaea > Melinaea menophilus. Next base: position 5,322,139 of record OU911043.1, read on the forward strand.
TTTTTTCCACTAAAATTTTAGGTCTAAATTATAAATGTTTGAGTAAAATATATTTCGGGTCGAAAAAATAATTAATACTAATTATAAATCTTCAGTTACAAATATAACTACAATAATAAAAGCCTACTGCTGTCTTCAGTCATACTCACGACCTACTAAAATTAAGAATATAAATAATAAGTGTTTGAAAACAATTCATTACTGGTAGAACTCAGTATTCAACTTATTATCAAATTGTAGTAGTCTGATTTGAAACCAGAACAGAAACATTTATGAAAGAGGAAAAAACGTCCTTCCAAGTATTACAATACTTAGAAGTTCTTATGAAAGAGTTTCATTGTGATAGATTTTTACAGTATTTCATACCAAATGCATCTAATTTGTGGTAAGTTATTAATTAAAATGTAATCTACTGAAAATCCTGTAAAGTTTATTTATTTCAGTTGTTATTTGCAAGTAACTGGTTTATTTCATCGAACCTGTCCAGTTTACTTTTAAAAAAAGTGCAAAAAGTAATACTTTCAGAATTAGTTTACGGTTGCTTGCTGTTCGTACTCGAGAAGCAGAGGTCGTATTTATTATTATTTATAAACATATTTGTATGTAAACGACTTTCAAGAATTAATTTTATATAAAATGCATTGATGTGACGTATTATGTTAAAAAAGTATAAGATAAAATATAAATACCTATTAGTTGTTTTCTAAACATTCTAAGCTATTGTACACTATGTATGTATATCACACTGACAAGTATGGGCTTAGAGTTAGTTTAATCTGTTGAAACTATTCAATTTAACTTCTCTGAGTTAGAATTTATTAAGCTTTAGTTTTCACTAATCTTCTTTATGTGAGTTCTTTAAATGCTATTTAGTTATTCTTAATATCATCTCATTTGTCGTCATGATAATATTAATTTGTATTAATCGTAATTTAGTGTTATCAACATATGTTTTCTATAGTTTTCATATAAATATTCTAGTGTGTATTGTCTTTATTGTAAATAATTAATATTGCTATTACTCTTAGTATTTTATAACAATAATTAAAAAGATAAACGTAAGAACAAATCATTATATATACAAAAGTTTATTAAATTTTAAGAATATTTTATTTTGCAATGGTAAATCTAATATTTCTAGTAAATTTGTAAAAATATAATAAAATATATCTTATGTAACAAAGTTCTAAAGTTCGTAAAACATATTATCTCTGTTATATTATTTGTTCTATCAACTATATTAAATTCTTGTGTTCCTTAAGGTGTGAAGGCTCTAAAAAATTTGGTAAAGTGGCTAAATTTGAAATAAATATTTTAGCTATGATGGACATAAGTCCTGTGAAGTATTTGTACATATGTATTTGCTTTTCTTAGAATTTTGCTGAGTTAGGAAGAGAAAAATAGTCCGTATTATAACTGATATTGTTATCAGTTCCAAAGATATAAAAGTATGGAATTATGATGTCTTGCCAGTTTCTCGCTTTGTACGTTATTTTTTAAACCGTGTTTTTTAAGCTATAACTAATCGAATGGACTATCCAGGTTCGTCTACATTTATATCTATGATTTTATTGATTTTTCATCATGTCACATATCAGTATTCAATACATCCATAAATAATGCAAAATTCCGTTAAACGTTTTTTTTTTATATCAGTAAGTAAGTAACATAAAAATGTATTTAAGATAATGACCGACGATGACGATGAGTTGCACGGGATAGTGTTAAAATACATATAATTTTAATCTTTAGATCTCGCACATAGCCAGCCTACTTTAAATAAATTTATTCAAACATTTATTGGATTATCTCAACTAAGTAAGCTTTTTCTGTTAAATATACGTTTTGATAATGTAAATATACTTTAAATCTTATATTTACAAGTATCTCGTGAGTTCAAACAAACCCAAAAGTACACAACACACAGAGCATTTTAAATAAATATGATTAAATAAATGAGCCTCAGTTACCAGCAGCCAGCATTATAACAAAGCACTCTACTGGAAAATTGGTTGGAAACAATTAATTGAGACGGCATACAAATTACAATTATTTTAGTGATTTAAATGGACAAGTGAAGCTTAAAGTTTATATTTGCAAAAACAATAGATAATATAACGAAATAATGGCAATTGTATATATTTAGATCTCATATATGGAATTGTATTTTGAGGCTCTATTAAGTTTGAAAGAATCTGAATATTCATTATAACATGAAGTTTAGTATAGCTTCTACAAGTAATAAAATAAGTTAAAGTAAGAGGTATATAAACCAAAAAGTCTTAGTTACACCATTTATAACCCAAGAATGGTTGGACAGATTTTGGGGTTTTTGGAGTTATCTTCGTCGGGAAAAATGTAATAGGTATTAAAAATATGATATTTTCATCAATTAAAATAATAACAATAAATCAATCATACTTCTGTGGAATAACTCTCCTGATACACTTCGCCGTGATGCCAGCCGACAAATATTTAAGAAGCCCATTTGTAAATATCTTCATGAGAGAATAGAGAAAATATTTTTATCACTTTACTAACCGATTTTACAATTTGATTATTTGTATTTATTTTCAGTTATTTAGTTTATTTTATAGCGATAAGATAATTACGTATTATTCTTAGATTATTTTAGCCTTTCATTTATTAGGGATTTTCTTTTATAAATTTTTTGTTTACTTGTTTCCCTCATTGTTTTTCTTTTATTTGTTAACATTTTTGGTTGACTGGTAGATAATGCCTTACAATTAAGTCCGCTAATTATACCATTATTTGTACCATGTAGTTTTAATAAATAAATAATTGTGATATTTTAAAACAAAACGCAACCGACAACTCTCATTCATTCTGACAGTTCACGTTCATCGTTCATTTGTTATAACAAAACGCAACGAACAGTTTACGTAATGTTATCTGTGGTTTATTTTAAAAATATAGCAAAGATCACAGGTAATGCGTTTGTTTTGTGCAAGAATTAAAAGTAATTATTTTGTGATACAATTTCATTAGCAATGAGGAAGTTCCCGAAGATCCCATTGATCCTAATTGATAAGCCGTTCAAGGTAACACGACTTCAATTTCCGATTCGTCTTGCATTTGGCATTTATAAATCACAAGGCCAATCCTTGAAGGATTTTAGTTTAAATTTAGATAATGTATGTTCTTTTCATGCCATTTCATACTTGCCACTTCTTCATGAGTCAAAAAGTTCAATGAAGATTGCAACTCACGAATTCCCATATATTTGATTACTAATATAATCAAAAAAATAATTTAATTATTTAGTATTAATTTTAATAATTACTCAATAATTGATTGTTAAAAGGAACGACAATCGCTACTTTCGCTATATATATATAATTAGGGGAATTTCATAATTTATAATTTAAAAGGAAAAGGATATAGTTCTATATATTAAATAAGACTGAAATATAGATATAATATATATATATATTACATATTTCTCACTATTTTTAGTTCAGTGTTTCTGTTTAGATTTTCTTTTTAAAATTTCATTGTTTTATGTTTGTTGTGACATAACTTCAAATAAAAAAAATACTGATAATGCTTATTAAATAAAGCTTAACCAACATTGTATTTAAAACTGGCTTTTAGTGCAATATCGTATAAAATGGAACGTTTCATTTTTAGAAAGTGATGGTTTAGTATAATAAGTTGAGAGTATTATTTAATTACATATTTATTTAGTAGAAACTTATCTTAAAACCAAGCTAAAACCTACATATCGTGAAGAACCTCTTTGTTATTCTGTAGTTAATTTAAGATATTACCTAACGGCAGTCGGTTAGGGCTTCTGTTTATATATAGAGAAACTAATTATTACTTAACAAAGTTAATTAATTATTGATAATTATATTTGTACTTTATGATAAGAATATATTTTACATATATAGGGGATAGGGGGAGGCCTCGAGTGACCTTCGAAAACACAGTATCTATGATACTGGAGGAAGATCACGTAAAAAGCATGAGGATCCCTCGGAGGGCATGTATGAAGAGGTTGATGTCTGTGGCCGAGGCGAAAGAGGTATGCAGGGACCGTATCGTTTGGCGCTCCGTCGTCTCTGGCTACCCCGTAAGGGATATGGCGTGAAGCTAAATATAAATAATAATAATATAATATTTTACAATTAAAACTTGTATTTCTTTTACTAAAATAACGTTATTTTACCTCCAGCTTTATAAGCAACAACAATAATTTTATGTATTTTTCTCTCAGAACTCATAAAGTTTAGAAGATTCTGTAGCGAATACAAACAACCTGCTTAACATATTTTTATTTTTTTTATGAAAATGTCACTTTTTCCCGTTTTCCAAACATGTTGTATAGATTATGATTAACATACAAAAAGACTTTATAGGATGAAAATATTGTTATTGTTACATAGATAAAGTAAATTAAGTTGAATTTATTTTATTAAATTTTATAGTGTAGTTTTTATGAATACTCGTATATCTTTTTACTTGTCGGAATAAGATTATGTTTTATTAACAAAATACTATTAATTGGGGCCAAACATATTAATATTACTGTAAGATGTAAGTTATATTGTAAATAAATATTACATTTATTAAAAATTTCCATTCAAAATGGTTGAGGAACCTTTCAGTCCGATTACAGATACTAGTCATTTCGATGAATTTTTCAGTATAAATTCATTCAAGTAGTTTTCATTATTTAATAAATAATGTACCATACGGACAAAGCTGCTGGCAACGGCTAGTGAATATAAAGTAATAATGTACGACATAATATCATAATATAATTCTCACAACACCTGCAAGTGTGAACAAAGTTCTAATACTTGTAATACATTGTGGACTCTCGCGTGTCCTTTATGAACAACTTTCTTAGTGTTACTTTGTGAGGAATGTAGATGTTGTGAGGAACTTTGTAAGACTGTTTATTAAGGATTATTTTGTACATTATTACTCTATTAAAGGCACTATTTTATTTGGTTTATAACATTTTAAGGAATGCACCCCCTACTGTTAGAAACCATATAGTTGCTAAGAAATATACATTTTATTAAAAAAAAAACATAATATAAAATGATATCCGTCATGATAGGAAAATTTATTTCTCTGAGGTAATTGTGGAGAATTCGAACAGATATATATTTTTCATTTTTTTTCGATTACTAAGAATTACGTTAAATTTAATTAAAAAAAAAATATATTAAAAACCTTGAGACTGGCCCTGAGATTGACGTACATTATAAAAAAAATAATAATATTTATACTTTCCCATTTGGCTAGTGATATTTTATTGTATTTTTTTATTATAAAGATAGATAAGTCGCAAGATATAAATAAGCTCTTAAACATCATGGAGATTAAAAAAGCTTTTTTTGTTCTGATAAGACTGACGTTGGCTGTCTTTAAAAAGAGCGAACGTCGATGCAAGGATCGATGTTTATTTAAGTATCGTCAGAGCATTGCAGAGTGAGTCAATAGTATAATTTAATTTAATTTATTTTGTAGTTGCAGGGTTTTTGTAAAAAATAAATTATATTATAACTATTAATAAAATCTTACTACTATGGGGTTATATAGTGATATTGTCCTACTGGGTCCCGGGATCTTATAAAAATATACTCGTATATAACGAATACCCATACTAAACCTACTAACTGCTGATCAAAAACTGTTCCCAAAAGGTATCGAACCAATGATCATTAGCTCAGTAGATAATGTCACTAACAACTGTACAAACACGCTATCTGAATCGATAAATGGATAAAATCAGGAGTTCATCGTTTTATTCGTCACAGAGTTCTTCTACTGGTTAGGTAAGCTTTAGATATTGTCTTTGGAATTGTGAGTGTGCCTTAAGTAAGAACTAAAAAGGGGATCATTTACTTGTCTTAAAACGAGTCAGTATCAAGCCGATTTCTATAAAAAAGACAATCGAATAGTCTTTAAAGCATATCGACCTCTTAAAAATTATATTACTTTAACTTACACTTTTGTACCGTCAAAAAGGTAGTTTCAAACTATTTTCAATTTTAAAAAAGAAACACGAAATAATTATAAAAAATAAATGGGGACAGCAATAACGTAGTATAATCGGGACCCGATAAAATCGTTTTACATCGATCATTGATACATCGTAACTACTTTAATATAAATTATTTATTATACAACATTATTATAATTACGATTTATTAATTAACTAGAAATAATTTACATAGAAATGGTAAAAGTCAATATAATGAAATAAAAAATTGTTATACATTTTATTATGTCATTCAGATTAGTTTACGTACTCTTGAGTTGAACTAATATTAGTTACTCTTTTACCGTAATTTGGTAACCTTGTTTATATATTATTTATATTATAATAATACAGACTTCAAATAAAAGTGAACTAATCTGGTAAATTAAAATGACAATTGACAGTAAAATAATTTATTTATTTTAAAACTATTTATATTATCAACTACCAATACAATAATATTAATCACAATCTATGAATTACACAAGTAATAGTCTCGTGTAGGTGTTAAATCAATCCTGGAACAGTAATCAAAGTCACCAACCAATTAAATCTAATCTCTCACAGGTGTATATTACAAACATATTTCATATCCAACACTCCTTTGTGTCATTGTTTACTAATCTCCGAATTGTACAAAGGCCTTGTCACCGGGTAGTAGAAAAGCGTTTTGAAAAATTGTTTTTGACAGGGATTAAAAATAAATAAATAATTATGTAAAATTGTCAAAAAGCAATGAACAAACTAATAAACGGGTTTTGTACAGGGCGCATAGTTTTTTTGTATAGTTATTGTACATAAAAGACCGAATGGTTAAAAAAGCTGCCAAAGTAAGGTTAACACAAACAATATTGGGTCGGAGGTCGATCTAGCCTGGCCTTTCACTGACATTGTTTTCGCATTGTACTGTTCGCAACAACATGACTCTATATTTAGATGAATTTGTCACGAATTTAGTTGACAATTTACAAGATTGCTCGATTGTTTCGGAATATCTATGTTATGTTAAAAATAAGGGAAATATCAGAAAATAAGAGTTGGTTTCGAGAACTTTTAAATTACTCGTTGAAGAATTATATAAAATAAGGATTTATTCAGTTTTTTAAATTTATTTTCGGTGCGCTGGAGATATATAAAATTATGTTGGACAATTTGACATCATTTTAAATAGGTTTTTTAGTTGCGTAAAAAACTTTTAGTAGTTTTAGTTTAACCAATAATATATATGTATTGAGCACATATGATATGCAAATTTAAACGAAAATATTCAATTTTATTTTCGTGTTTTTTTCTTGCAAACGGTACTTTGTACTGTCGATAGACCTACGTCACGCAAATATTAGTTCGTTAGCCGCTCCTTTGTGACTAAGAATTAGTTTACTTAGTTTTGTTTAAGCCTTGCCAGACTGAGGCTCTACTGTGAATCTATTTGTATTCAGTACCAATTTTCTTCTATATTGAAATATGTAACAAAAACATTTATATTATAAGGATATTGACTTTTGCAAAAAATTATTATACATAAAATACATCGCTATGTCTTTTTCTGTGCTTGAAAAAAGTATAAGAAAAACACCTATTACCTACCTTGTTGAATTTAACTTCTCCGATTTAGAATTTATTCAGGTTTACTTTTTATTGATCTTGATTATGTAATATTTTAGAATTGTAAATTTCTTATTATTAATTATATCGTCGTTATTTAAAACAATAAGTGTTTATTATAATTTAATATTATCAACTTACGTTTTTTATCACTTTTATGTTTATAATTTAAAATGTAGTATTTTTTAGAAATGTAGAAGCAAAAACTTACTCTTATTTAACAAAAGTTAGTAAATATACGAGTATTATATGTGTTATATTAACTTCATCAATATTAAAATACTGTGTTCATTAGGTCATGAAAGACGCGAGAAAAATTAGGTAAAGTTGCTAAATTTGAAAGAAGTATTGGAATTATGACACAAGTCCTATGGGGTATTTTCATATATGTATTTGATTTCTTTAGTATTTTTCTGTCTTAAAAAAAAGGAAAGAATAGTCCGATATTATACTGATATTGTTATCAGTCTCAAAGTTATTGAAGTACGGAACTCTTAATTTTCTTGACGGTTCTTCTCTATGTACGTTATTTTTAAAACCGTGTCACAATATTTTAACGTTCATCTAAATTTGAATCGGGAATATAATGAGTTTGTATCATCTTCCATGCGTCACAATGTATTCATAATAGAAGAACAAATTAACTGGTCCTTATATTTCTTACTAATTTGTGGGAATAAATAATACTATGTGCGTGTATATCAAAAGTTACGTTAAAAGATGTGGTAGTAAAATTCATGGGAGAGGCAAATAGTAACATGTAACTAATTCATAGCTGAAAGTTACTTTATAGTGTATTTATAAAGTAAAGCAAATTTGTAGAAGTTTTTTACTGTATCTCATTTGAAGCACATTCATAAACAACAAGTAATTTATCACAATGTATCACAGTGTAGGGAACCTTAACGTACGATCCGTTTTATTCTTTTTTAGTTGTTCTTTTCTGAGTTTTTCTGCATTTTTCGGAACTGAAATTTGATTACTGATTATTATCTTGTATGCTTAACACTAAACCTACCGACAATTCTTGTATATCTGTTCCTACCGCACGCGTTCTAATTGACCGGTAATTAAAAGTTATTTTATTATATAACGCAGGTAATAATGGAAATAACTAAAAGTAAAGAGTGTAGAAAATATTATATGCATATTCTAATAATTGTCATGTAGTTTGATAACGATATTATAACGTTTAAAAATGTGTAAGTTTTACAAAAGTTTAAGAACGGTCAATTTGACCGGTAATGGTAGGTTTAGTGTTAAGGTTCAACATGTATTCTTTATAATAATAATAATTTAAATATGGTGTGTAAAAAGGTGTTTATATTAACTTCTGTTTTATTTTTAAATACATTATTGGTATAATATCATAACACCATCATCAGTAAAATGATAATAACGAGTTAGGGAAAGTGGCTGAGTTGAACTGGCTGCATTATTTGCAACGACGATCCTTTGTTCCGTGATAAAAGAGGTGTGTGTGTGGTGTTCCTGGCACAATTGAAAATCATCACAAGGAATGGCTCAATTGGAGATTCAAATTCATTACCTCTATTATTGGTCTATTTTCGTTTATATACCAATAATGTGAATTGAAATTAAATTTTAGATTTTGCATATGAAATTACAATTAGATATAATTTCCTACTGAGTGTAAGTAAATTATATAATTACAAAAGTTTGAAAATAAATAATCACACATCAAACTATTTCATATATAATAAAAAACAACATTGTGAGCCAAAGTTTCTTAGTAGTTGTAATCTATATATAAGCGATTTACCACTCACTGACTCATCACGAAATCTCCGAAACTATCTGTCCGATTAGCTTAAAATTTTACATAGTCACTTCTTTTGTGACGTAGACGTCCACTAAGAACGGATTTTAGGGAATTCCTATCCCAACGGATTTCAACATATTTCAAGTCCTTATAGCTAGAGGTTTCATGATGAGTGTGTAAATAGATGGAAGTAAGAGTTACTATAGCAACGGGGTTACCTTGGCAACGGATACTATGACAACGATTACTATGGCAACCAGAGTTTTAATGAGGTGGGGGGGGGGGGATGCAAACAGTTGAAATTTATTATTGTCATAAATAAAAAATTATGGACATAAAAATATAATTGATTGATATATTTACAAAATAAATAAATATAATTTAAAAAAAAATCAAAATTTGTTCTCAATTATATGCTGGCAATTTTTTTGTGGTGTAGGCCTACTAGGGACCCCGCCACATTACATAACGGGAACGCATATCAATATACTACACAGTACCTCATAGATGATGTGGAAATTTGTATATTCACTTACTGACATTATATTACTCTATCTAAAATGTAAAAAAAAATGCACTAAATATAAAACAGAAATTAAACAGTTTGTCAATACAAGAAATTCACATCCAAATCAATAGTGTGCCCAGCGAAGCGGGCGGGAATCAGCAGCTAGTAAGGTTATAAAATAAAATAAACTTGTCTGTCCCTCATAAAACTATTCTATACATGAGTATATACATGAGGAAATATATTAGGATATTCATTATTTAAGGGTTTACAACTTTTATAAAGTCATTTAATAATGACCTTTCGTATATTAATTTTATTTATATTTTACTTTGATATTTTAAATACATCACTCTAATCTTTTTCAAGAAAAGGCGTAGGTAGATGTATTTTTTGCTATTGTTTGAGAGTTACCCGTCACCGGTAGCGAATATGTAAAAACGTGGACAGCTCAAGACGGTCAACGTGATGTAAAATACAAAAACTTTCTTATGAAAACAACACTTTTGACTATGGATATTACGTAGACACTAAGAAGAAACTTAATCTTCATCATCAATTGTGGAATGCCTTGTCTGTATATCTTGCGATTCATCTACTTTTATAAATAGATGAATTTTAACATAACGGAGATTAAAATTACTTTTTCGTGCTGATATAATGCTGACTTTCGATGTCTTCAAAAGAGCGAGGCAGTCCGTTTGTTTTCCTTCTCATAAGCAAAGATCGATTTATTTTATGACACTAACGATAAAGTATCGTAGATAGTAAGTGAATTGTATAAAATATATATATTTTTTATTTGTTGTGTCTAAAACGTATGGTTTTTGTAAAGTATATTATTTTTTATTTTTTTTTTAAGTATTTTTTTATTAAAAAAAAAATCTGGGAATTATAATATCTCGGAAATTTTACAAACGAATATATAATGAGCACATGGACCTAAAACTAAAGCGTTTGATCAAAAAACTGTTCTCAGAGGGAATCGCACCAATGATGATTGGCTTCGCAGATAGTATTACTAACATTTGGACCTCAAGGCCACCTGAATCGATTAAATTATAAAATCAGGAATTTTTCTTTTTAGTACTCCAAAAGCAACGCTATTGTTCAGGTTAGCTTTAAAGATATTGTAAGGGTTAGTAAGTAAGCTAGTGTAATATCTTTGGATTTGAGAGATTACCTTAATCAAGAACTGAAAGGTTGATCACTAACTTGTCTCAAAACAAATCTGTAGTAACGTATGTGATTTCATGCCGATTTTTATAAAAGTAAATAAATTTATTCGTTATAAAAGAATTATATTACTTTTTTGAAAACCTTAAATAATCTTACACTTTTATATTAAAGAAAATGGGTAGTGTTAAAATATTTTCAATACTTAACAAAAGAAATCCGAAAACAGTTATAAAATAAAATGGGGACAGGAATAAGGTAGTATAATCGGAACCCGAAAAAAATGTTTTACAAAACAAATCACGGTGTTGTTGGACTAGGGTTGAGATCGTATCGATTAATAATGTCCATTGTATATTGGCATTTTAATAGAAGTGATTTTTTCTATCATTCTTATTTTATATTCCGATTTGTTAACAAAATACATAGAGATGAAACAATTCTATATAACAATAATATAATTTTGTCTATTTTATTATGTTATTAAGTTTAATTTCTATTCAGTTCGTGATTCTTTGACATTCATAATTAATTTGTCACGTAAAGTTAGTATATTTGTTTATATATTATAACAATTTGAGTATTAAAATAAAATTGATGTGGAGCTTAAATGGTAAATTAAAATACACATTGTGTTTGGAGGTTGTATATAAATCAGATTTTAGTAGATTTCTGCAAATTATCGATATCACCCAGCCCTATTCCCAGGTGGGCCATTACAGCAAATTTAGCAAAATTACATCATTTTTTACAATCTAATGCACGTCCTTTCTTCAGGACAAATGATATTGTATATTTACACTTCATTATACAGATTTCCAGCTTGTGTTATGAAATATAATACTTAATATTTAATTAGCGTAAAAAACTAAACAGACATTTGCATTGATATCATCTGATTATACGGTTCTAAACATAAATATGTTTAAAGTGTTTTTCTACTAGTATATAGTTCAAAGCATGCAAATTATATTACAAGTGAATAATTAATGCAATTCTCTGGTTTAAGAGAAAAGTAACAAGTCTTCTCTGAAAGGAATGATAGAAGAGAATAGAAATGACTCCAAGTAATTTAGATAGACATAGGTATTTTGTGTATGTATTAAATGACGTGGAATATGTTATTATATTTCAATGGTCGGAAATATTTTTATTCATTTAACAATTTTGTTGTATAAATAAAAATACAGGTACATATTGACAAAATAAATACGGGTATTTATGTAAAGGGCAAAAATATATTACGTCTGTATTTTTCAAAATTACTTTAAAACATATTACTTTATACATACTGACCATAAAGGGTATTTATACTATAAGAATAAGTTATTACGAAAATTACACACAACACTATCGTTGATTCTTCTTCAATATGTACTTAATAAAATGAGGTTTTAATAACTTTATTAAAGGATATGAAGATTTACATTGAAGTTTGTATCATGTCACATATCAATATTGCAGACATACAGTTAGTTGTGCAAATACATTCAGTTCAATAAGGTTGGAACCAGCGAGATATTGAAAGTAAGAAATACTCGTATATCTGATTATTCAGCGCAGGCAGATGTTACGATCTTGGAGTCTGCTGGAGGTAGTAGAATTAGATTATGAATGGTTAAATAAGTTTATAACTTCCAAAGATTACATAATATGGATTATAATATGCCCAGGAACTTTTAGGCACCATTAGTTTCAATAAACTTAAACCTGTCATACTCAAAGTTATCCTACTCCGACATTATTTCCTTGACAATAAGGGCAATAATGAAAATGGCAAAGTTTAACTAAGTTTCAGCAGATGCAAGTAGGCTAAGAAAATAAAACTTGGTATTGTTTTTCTATAACATAAAAATATCATTAGATTGATAAACCCTTAGAAGATATTTTTAATTTATATTTCTTAGTTGTAGTTAAATTGAATTAAAAACTAAAATACACAAAAAATGGGTTTTAATCAAATTATATTAAATAATTAGCTACCAATCATCAACAGACGTTTAATGAAGTACTCTACTGGAAAACTGGAAACAAATAATAAATAAACAGATAAAATCAAACTATTTTAAAATATATTGAGATTGTTTTTTTAATGTTTGGGTAAATAATGTGTCAATATTAAAATTAACAGAACATCAATACATTAATAACTAAATTTATGTGTAATGTTTGATAATATTAAACTCTGAAAGTAAGAGTTTGGAGTACAATTTTAATTATTTGTTGTAAAATTATATTAGATTTAATTTTTTCAGGCTTTAAAATATATTATCTAAGGACATATAACATTTGTTTTAACCGTTTTATGTTGTGTTATATATTATTGAACAAGCGAGAGCGAAGCTTCTCTGTCTCAGCTTGCGCAAAAACGCTTTCGTATGTCTGGGGGACGTCCAGCTGCTTGCCTTTACGGGTCGTATTTCTTAAACTATTTTCATGATATTTGTGATCAGGTTCTATAATTATTTGGATCTTTCAGGAGAGATAGGAAGGTTGAAAAAAAAAAAATCAGCCATTTCAAAAATATTCAGAAACATCACAAAACTATTTCATTATCCTTATTAGAATGCAACTATTTTGTGCAAAATTATAAATATAACATGAAATCGCGAGGTCTATAGATTATATAACAACTAGTAATATATATGATTAAAATATGATAATTAAAAAAAAAGAAATATTTAAATCCTTTTTAAATATTAAATAAAGATTATTTTATTTTATAGTCTTGTGTTTTTTTGCTAACAGTACTTTATACCGTCCACAGACCTACATCACGAAAATATTATCTCGTTAGTCACCGCTCTTGACTAAGAATTAGTTTTCTTAGTTTTGTTTAAACCTTACCTGACTGAAGCCTGACTGAAGCTGAAGTTTTCGACAGTACAGTAATCGCTATTGTAAGTAGCAGCCAGTTGTCACTATAACTAGATATTACGGAAAAAAAATGTTTTTTTGGAAATATTTATTACGTGTAGTAGGTTGTATAATTATAATAAAAGTTTTTGTATATATAAAAACCAAAAACACTTCAATTATTAGGACATTTGAAAATGAATTCACATAAAATCCATCTGTGTCATGTTGCTTTTATAGAAAGTGTAACAAAAATGCTTATAACCTGTTTATCTAAACATTCTAAACTACTGTATACTATGTACATTACATTGATGAATACAAGCTTAGAATTAGTTTAATCTGTTGAAACTATTCCATTTAACTTCTCCGACTAAGAAATTATTTAAGTTTAGTTTTCACTGATCTTGATTATATAAGTTTATAGAATAGTAATTAAAAGTAAAATTTCTTAATTTTATTCAATTTATTATCTTTTGTACACAACGTTACTGATAATGCATTAATTTCGTTTAATTAATGAATCATTTAAACACGGATAAAATTTAAAAAATACTGCCTTACCTTACCTGCTTAAAGGCAGTCGATCAAGGCGAGTATTTTTATATATAGATATAAACTAATTATTTATTGTCCGTTATACTGAAAATAAAAATTAATTAATATATTGCATATAATAAATATTTTTACACTAAAATAATATGGTTATTTTACCACCAACTTCAAGTAATGTTAAGTATTTTTCGCTCAGAACTCGTAAAGTTCAAGAGATTCTGTAGCGAATACAAACAACCTGTTTATCATATTTTTGTTTTCTTATGAAAATGTCATTTTTTCCCGTTTTCCAAACATGTTGTATAGATTATGATTAACATACAAAAAGACTTTATAGAATACAAATATTGTTATCGTTACATAGATAAAGTAAATGAAGTTGAATTTTTTTAAGAATATATGGACTTTTACTTGTGCAGGTTTGATTACCTTAGATGAAATCAAGTAAAGATTAACAAAATAATATTACTTTGGACTAATAAATATGAATAATAATTTATAAATGTAGTTATAATCTTCGAAAAAATCATGTACCATGCGGCGAGAGTCGCTGGCAATGGCTAGTGAATACAAAGTAATAATACAAAATAGAATAAAATATAACATAACAATACAATTTTCATAACATCTGTAAGTATAAAGAAAGTTTCTAATTATTGTAATACTCGTACGTTGTGGACTCTGGCGTGTCCTTGTTCTACTACTACAAGTATTGTATGTAAGTATTGTAGTATTATAGTTTTCAGAACATAAATAATGAACAAACTTGCCTTCGTTTCCTTTATACATAGACCAATAAATCTTCAATTTAATACAAAAAAATATATAGTGGATGGTAAAGAAAATAAAATATATCTGTGCTATTATCCAAAATAAACATATTTTCCCAATAAATTTTATACTAAGAATTATGTTAAATTATGAATAGATAAATGGGACAAATGAACTAAAAAGTAACTTTATCTTTCTCATCAACTAGGAATTGCCTTGTCTTTATTTCTTCTGATTTATCGATCTTATATAGATAGATGAATCGCAAGATATAAATAAGCCCTTTAACATCATGGAGATTAAAATTGCTTTGTGCTGATAAGACGCTGACGTTCGCTGTCTTTAAAAAGAGCGAGGCAGTCGGTTTGTTTCTTTTGTCATAAGCATAAGATAGATGCTTATTTTATGAGAGTAACGTTATAGCATTTTAGACAGTAAGTGAATGGTATAAAGTATAATTTTATTGAATTTCTTTTAAATAAAATGTATGGTTTTTGAATTATATATTAATTATAAAAATTTATTACTACATTAAAAAAGAATTAACTTCCGCAGTATGGATATAAAAAACACCGAGACCAAAAAAAAACATTCATTTATTTATTTATTAAAAATTCTTTATTGCACAACAAGGTACAAAAGGTGGGCTTAACGCTAAAGCATTACCATCTATTATAAACTGTTCCCAGTGGAAATCAAACCTGCGAATTTTGGTTCAACAAAAAAAGAAACTAACAATTGGAACAACAGGCCGTCTTAATCGATCGATTGTTAATACAATTTTATTCGTTGTTTTATTCTTCACAAAGCTACGCTAATATTCAAGTAAGCTTTAAAGCTATTGAAAGCATCTTGTCTTTGGATTTGTGAGTGTGTGTATGTATAATTTCACACCGATTCCAATAAAAACAATGTAATAGATTTTGAAGTATTACATATGAGAACCTTACTTAATCTTACACTTTTGTACAAAAAAAAATGGATAGTGTAAAAACATTTCAGTCACTAATAAGGGCAACACGAAAACAGTTATAAAAAATAAATTGGGACAGCAATAACGTAGTATAATCGGGACCCGAAAAAGACGTTTTATAAAACAAATCACGGTGTTGTTTGAACTAGGGCTGCGACCGTATCGATTAAATATGTGTATTGTAAACTCACATTTTAATAGAAAAGTTTTATTATAAGACTTTTTATTTAAAATTACGAATTGTAAACAAATTACAGATGAGAGAAATATTATTTTGTAATCTGTTCTATTGTGTAGTCAGTTATAAGTTTATGTACAGTTGGATGGTTGACATTTGTTACTAATTTGCGATATAAAGTTAGTAAGTAACCTTGATGTGGAATTAAATTAGTATATTAAATCACAAGGAGGTTGTATAAATCAGATTTCAGTCGATTTCTGCAAGTTATCGATATCAAACAACCCTATTCCCAGGTAGGCCGTTTCAGCAAATTTAGCAAAATTACATCCATTTATTTCATCTAATTCCTGTCCATTCTTCAGGACAAAGAATGTCGTATAATTACACTTCATACTGCGATGTTTAAGTTTGTACTTTATTTAAATTTAGTGTGCAATTAATCTGCATTTATATAATCAGGATATGATAACGAAATGCTGAAAGGTGGTAAGGAGAAGTCTTTAGTATAAAGGCAAACGGTTTAAGAGAAAAGATGAAAATGTGGATATGATAGAAGATTGTACTAGATATTGATGTATTGTATTGTTGTACCCAATATAACTGTATATATAATTGGTATAAGGACAGATAGATTGTATCGAATGATGTGAGATATATAATTGTTGAAAAAATTAATAATAATAAGCCAATAAATATTCTTTATTAAATAGCGAAAGCTGCTTTATAGAACCGTTAGTGATGAACTACTACAAAAATGTATGACCTACTCGATGTAAGTACAAACAATTATTAATTAAAATACTATTTAATATTTATATAATAATTAAAATGCAACTATGCATTCCGTTTCGCTGACACAATACACATTTAGTTCTCATCAATTATTAAAATGTGTACAGGAATTGTTGGATATCGTGTCACCATTACTTTCAATAATTACAACGTTAGCCACTTATGGATTTAAGAGTTCTTTCTCAAACTTATGGCAGTCAGAGTTAAGCGATGTTACTCTGAAGTTATTTCCTTAACAAAACGGGCATATAAGGATTTACAAAGTGTAATAGGCAAAGTTTAAGAAACTTTTTGCAGACATGGGTAGACTAAGTGTTATCATTGTTTTTTATGTACAACAAAAGGTATATTCGAAAATATTTTTATTTAATATTTCTTAGATGAAGCTAGTTTTAATTATTAGCTCAAATACACTACACAAATTAGCAATAAATTCAATAAACAATATTCTAATGATCAACACATATTATTGGTAATTATTGTCATATATTTATTTTTTAAATATTTTAACTATTAAAATATTAAAGCAATCATACTGAAAACTTTAATATGATGTTGGATTAATCTGAACTAAAACTTACTTAGACTGACGATGTGTATACAATGTGTGTTCATGCAAGTTTAATATGTGACTTATTAGTGTAGTGTTATGAAGTAAATTGTGGATATGATCCTGGTGGTACCAATACATTTTATATTCAACTCCAACTAATGAATTGGTTTTGACCACATTATGTTATTTTTTGATGTGATAATTATTGTTGATAAAAGGAAACAATATTAAAAATCTGCCAAAGTAAGGTTACCACTAACAATATTGGGTCGGAGCTCGATCTAGCCTGGCTTATCACTGACATGGTAATTATTGGTGGTAACAACATAAATCGATGTACAGGCGAATTTATCTCTAATTTAATTGACATTTAAAAAATGACTAACCAGTCAGTTTCGGAATATTTATATTTACGTGAAATATATGATAATATGTTTAAATAAATTCTATTTTTAATTTATAAGAAAATGTCACAAAATAAGAGTTAGTTTGGAGTTAATTTTAAAATACGTCTTGTAGAATTTTGTTAAATATAAATTTATTAAGTTTTTAAAACATATTATCAGTGTAAGGAACATATAACATTCGTTTTGAACATTTGATATTTTGCCAAATAGGTATTCGCAAATAAATATAATATTTGCACTAAGTGTAATTTTTTCCACTAAAATTTTAGGTCTAAATTATAAATGTTTGAGTAAAATATATTTCGGGTCGAAAAAATAATTAATACTAATTATAAATCTTCAGTTACAAATATAACTACAATAATAAAAGCCTACTGCTGTCTTCAGTCATACTCACGACCTACTAAAATTAAGAATATAAATAATAAGTGTTTGAAAACAATTCATTACTGGTAGAACTCAGTATTCAACTTATTATCAAATTGTAGTAGTCTGGTTTGTACAAACATTTATGAAAGAGAAAAATACGTCCTTACATGTATTGTAAGAAGTTCTTATGAAAGAGTTTCATGGTGATAGATTTTGACAGTATCTCATACCAAGTGCATCTAATTTGTGGTAAGTTATTAATTAAAATGTAATCTACTGAAAACCCTGTAAAGTTTATTTATTTCAGTTGTTATTTGCAAGTAACTGGTTTATTTCATCGAACCTGCCCGGTTTACTTTCAAAAAAAACGCAAAAAGTAATACTTTCAGAATTAGTTTACGGTTACTTGCTGTTGTGCTGTGCTGTACTCGAGAAGCAGAGGTCGTATTTATTATTATTTATAAATATATTTGTATGTAAACGACTTTCAAGAATCAATTTTATATAAAATGCATTGCTGTGACGTTTTGTGTTAAAAAAGTATAAGATAAAATATAAATACCTATTAGTTGTTTTCTAAGCATTCTAAGCTACTGTACACTACGTATATTATACTGACAAGTATGAGCTTAGAGTTAGTTAAATCTGTTGAAACTATTCAATTTAACTTCTCTGAGTTAGAATTTATTAAGGTTTAGTTTTCACTAATCTTCTTTATGTGAGTTCTTTAAATGCTATTTAGTTATTCTTAATATCATCTCATTTGTCGTCATGATAATATTAATTTGTATTAATCGTAATTTAGTGTTATTAACATATGTTTTCTATAATTTTCATATAAATATCCCTATGCTTATCTTTATTGTAAATTATGAATACTGCTATTACTGTTAATATTTTTATAACAATAATTAAAACGATAAACGTAAAAAGAAAATATTATATAAACAATGAAGTTAATTATTTTAAGCATATTTTATTTTGTAACGGTAAACCTAATATTTCCAGTGAAATTTGTAAAAAAGTTCTAAAGTACGTAAAACATGTTATATCTGTTATATTATTTTCTTTATCAACAATATTGAATTCTTTTGTTCATTAAGGCGTGAAATGCTCTACAAAAATTTGGTAGTGGCTAAATTTGAAAGAAATATTTGAATTTTGCTGGACATAAATCCTGTGAAGTAATTATATATATGTATTTAGTTTTCTCAGTCGGGTATTATACTACTGATATTGTTATCAGTTCCATTGCTAGAAAAGTATGGAATTATGAAGTATCTTGCCAGTTTTTTGCTATGTACGTTATCTTTAAAACGGTGTCACTACAATGTAACGTTTCTCTAAATTCGAGTCGGTAAGAAAATAATCTTATCGAATCAAATTTAGACAATGATACTTTGACAATTCAACAATTGTCTCTGTGCCTCAATGTACTTAAAGTAGAAAAGAAGTAGAAATTAATTGGTCCTTATATGACCTTGCTGAAATATGAAAATAAACAATAATGTATGCTTACATATTAAAGGTTACGAAGAGATATGTGTTAGTAAAATTCTCCGGAGAGACAAATAGTACGATTTAACTAATTCATAGCTGAAAGTTACTTTATAGAGTATTGTTGTAGAAGTTTTTTACTGTATCTCATTCGAAGCACATTCATATATAACAAGTAATTTATCACAATGTATCACAGTGTAGGGAACCTTGAAGTACGGTCAGTGTTATTTTATTTTAGTTGTTCTTTTCTAACTTTTACTTTATTTTTCTGAATTGGGTTCTTATCTTGTGTGCTTAAGGTTCAACATGTACTCTTTACAAAACGAGGAGATGTTGTATAACAAGTTTTTTTTAGTAAATAACTATAGTGAAATATTCAAAAGACCAACTAATTAACGTTGAAAATAAATTTTAAATAAATTTAATGTTATCAGCATATTGTCTTTCCAAAATGTGCACTTACTGTGAAATAATAATAACAGGTCACCGGTAGCGGATGTAAAAAGTGCACAGCTTAAGACGGTCATGATGATGTAAAATACACTAACTTTATTATGTAGCTGAAAATAGTTTTATATTTATATCTCTTGTTAAAATATACATACTTACATATATAAGTTTATGTATGACGAAAGTACATACTGACACCTGTTTTATGTACATATAATTTATTGATGATGATTTAATGATTTAAATGAATGAGAGACTACACAACTTATATCACGATACAAGATGGACTTGAATGAGGAATGTCAAACTATTTACACTAAACGATACGTGTGGTGTTGTCAAAACAGTCCAAGTATCTGCTCTTAGAGCAAGAGACAAAAGACAGACGGAGATGAAGATCCCGCCTTACCCTGAGTTCTACAACGTTCTATATCCATGGAACATGGCAATGTTTACTGAGAGGTTATTGAATAAATACATATATTTTACCATAAAAGAAATACTTACTTTTATGAGACGAGTTTAGGTAAAACGAGGTTGTTCCTCGTATTTATATGATGTACATCACTGTGCTTAATAAAATCGTCCTTATTCTTTTGTACATGTTTGAAAATTTCAATAATATACTGACCAGCGATCGTATATTGCATTGCTTAAACTTATTTCCTAAAGAATCCTGAGTCTCGCGCGTAAGGAATCCCTGAGTGGGATACCATACGACATTATGCTTCAAAAATGACTATAACAGACCATGGCAGTAGCTTTGTTAATAGCAAGACTTTTTTCTTTAATGCGCCTCAGAACTATTATCATATAGCCAATCCAGCTGTATGAGGAACCCATTGTAATTCAGCATCTACAGTCATGCCAAGAACAACATGTAGATTCAATTATTTTCATTGCTTCCTCATTTAACAGTGCACTACTCTACCTGTTTAAATTAGTTATAAATCTGAGATGTTTGGTCTTTTAATTGTTAAGTAACAGGTTGTCAACATTAAACCAATTCACTATTTTAGAGATAACCTTGTTAACATCGGCATACAATACTTGATGGCGTTTTACCTTAAACATAAGAGAAGTAGTATCAGCAAACAATACTATCTCATTGTCTATTTTTTTCATTTAAAACATAAAAAAACTTTATCAAATTGTTGAATACATATTGCTTAATTGAAGGTAAATTGAATTATAAGCCAAATACACAAACAGTGCGCTTAAAATGAAATGAAATATTGTTAAATTAATTAGCTATCAGTCACCACATTGTAACAAAGCTATCTACTGGAAAAATATTGGAAATAATTAATTGAGAAACAAATTAACAATTATTTTAGTAAATAAAATTATTTTCTTTACAATTTTCAAATTAATACTCAATGGACAATATCAAATTATTCTAAAATAGGCGGAGATTGTCTTTTGGCAATTCACTATTATGTTTGAGTAAGTATTCTTAACAACAGTAACATAATATCGTGATTAATTAAGGCTTGATTAGATCAATAATTTGTAATTAAATTTAACCTTCATCGTAACTAAAATTAACCGCGACTAAACCTTGTGGTATTTGTAATACTTTTCTTTGAATCTCAAAAAAAGATTTTTTTAAGATTTAAAGCAAAAATCAACATTTAAGTTCAATAAAAATATTTGAATGATCAACAAGTACTATTGAGAATTATAAATTTTCGAAATATTTTTACTATCAACAATTAAAATATTAAAGTATATATAAAGAATTGTAATCTGTGGATTATACAAACAATTATCCCGTGTGTTATTAAACCAATCCTTGAACAGTAATAAAGGACACCGAAAAGTAAGTGTGTAAGTCTCCTAATTTTACAAAGGCCTTGTCACCGAGTAGTATCTAGAGAAGCATTTAAGAAAATGGTTTTTTGTAGATGGTATTAGCGACAGCGTCAGAATATATTTAAAAGCTGTTAAAGTAAGATTAAAACAAACAATTTTGGGTCAGCTCCTTCTAGTGACCTTTCATTGACATTGTATGCGAATTGCCCTGCTTTGGCAATATAACTCGATGCGAAATTGCGTGAATTTAATTGAAATTTTACAAAATGATATATTTTTTTGGAATACTTATATTTACGTTATATAAATCTGTTTAAATGAAGTCTAATTATGACATGAATTTAATAAATAATTATATACCAGTCTCTTAATTTTACAAAGGTATTTATATTAAAATTTATTATAATTTAAAAATAAATTTAAATAAGGATAAATGTGTAAGAAATGTACAACAAAAATAAAATAAGAGGTTTTTTGAAGTACAGTATTGTTTACTTGTTGAAGATATTATATATATATTTATTAAGGTTTTAAAGTATATAACGTTTGATATTTTTATTATATAAATGCTTTATTGGCCTAGCGGCAGTAAAGCGTCTTTGTTTCAGTTTGCTCAAAAACGCTTTCGTAAATTCGGAGGATGTCTTGTTGTTTCCTTTATAGGTCGCATTTCTTTAATTATTGTCTTGTCATTTTGTGATCAGGTTTTAAAATTATTTTGATATTTCAGGAGACATTGAAAAGCTAAAAAAACATATTCAGTCATTTTGATAACTATTCAATGACATTATAAAACTATTTCATTGCCCTTATTAGGACGCAGCTGTTCTGTGAAATATATATACAACATATATATATAAAAAGAACATTTCTGATAAAGATTTTACACACAATTTTATTACCTATCTTTTATTTTATCTAATATAATTTTCAAAATAATGTCTTTCATAAAACTAAAGTACAATCGATACTTGTATACAGTCAGCCGATTAGGGTGTTTTTTATATACAGATATTAATTAATTAATTATTGCCTTTAATACTGATAAAAATAGATAATTTAATCAATATCATATTCGTAATTTATTATAATAATATATTGTAGATATTAAGAACATTTTTCACTAAAATATGGTTATTTTACCTCCAACTTTATGTAATGTTATGTATTTTTCGCTCAAAACTCGTAAAGTTCAGGCTATTCTGTAGCGAATACAAACACCCTGCTTATCATATTTTTGTTTTCTTATGAAAATGACATTTTTTTCCGTTATCCAAATATATTGTATGGATTATGATTAAAATAAAAAAAACTTTATAGAAGATTTTATTAATAAATTTTACAATATTTCTATTGTTATTATTACATACATAAAGTAAATTAAGGTAAATTTATTTAAGATTTTTTAATTTTTATATCTTTTTTCTCGTGTATGTTTAATGATTTGGGCTCTTGCACAAAGATAAGAATTTAATTTCTATACCCTCGTATATATCATTGTATTTAAAAAAAAATGAAGATATCTTAGCAACTATATTAGTCTGTATAAAAGAGAAACGAATTTGTACAATACGTATGTTATAAAACTATAATTTCCACGTGTTAAGTAAATGACAGATCTTAAAACAACAAATTATATTTTTCTTTTCTATTTGTCCATTTGAGTTTTCGTTTGTTCGTTTATTTGTTTGTTTTACTGAAATTTATGAATGAAAAACTACTTTAAGGAATTTAATATTTATTTTTCGATGACTGCTGATGATTCATTTTTTTTACATCCAATGGAGATTGTATGGGCAATAACTACAAAGTAACTAAAAATGTACAAATTTATATTTTGATAAGGATTCTGTCTTTTTTAAATAGAAATTATGATACCAATCGAATCACCTACTAAAAATATTTTATTATTCCTCATTCACGTGTCTTTCTATTCACTTCATATTTTTTTATAAATATAAATTTAAATTTAAATTTATTAATATTTTTATTTTATTTCATATGTCTGTTTTCGTAATATATGATTAAATATACAAAAATTATTTATGTAATAGAATTTTAATATTAATGTAATAGCATTGTACCATTGTAGTAGACCATTGACATCTAATAGCAGTATGTCCGTTCTTAAAATGTTATTGTATAAAACAAATAAAATAGTACCTGTAATACAGTAAAAATGTACGAAATACTTAGTAAAAATAGACTTACAAAGTTGCTTACAACTTGTATATTCCTCACAAAGTAACACTAAGAAAGTTGTTCATAAAGGACACGCCAGAGTCCGCAATGTATTACAAGTATTAGAACTTTGTTCACACTTGCAGGTGTTGTGAGAATTATATTATGATATTATGTCGTACATTATTACTTTATATTCACTAGTCATCGCCAGCGAATCTGTCTGTATGATATATGATTTTTTTTAGAGATGAAAAATAATTGAATAAATGTATACCGAAAAATTTATGGAGACGGGCAGGACTCGAATCTCAAACGTGGGAACGAACGGTTTCTCAAACATTTAGGATGGAAATTTTTAATAAATTTAATATATCTTGACTATTTAGTTTTCATTGTACGATAACCGTAAAATATTCAGTCTTCATTTATTATTCCATAGATCATATTACAGATAATTATTCATATACATTCGTTTGAAGTAATATTATTTTTTAATAAAACAATTTTCGTTTGACTTTTAGTTTTGTACAAATTTGACCTCGATTCTCTTTTATATAAACTTATATAGTTGCTAAGAAATCTTCATTTTATTTAAAAAAAAAAATAATAATATTATGATGAGGAAGGTATAGAAAATGAAATATTTATCGCCGCATTATTTGGAGAATTAGAATATCTTTCCCACATTAAGAATAATGTTAAAATTTAACTAAAACTTTAAAAACTTGTTTAATTGTTAACAATCCTAGGAAAATTCAAGGAATATTTGTTTTTGTCATTTGGCTACAGATATTTCATATCAGAATTATCTAGAAATTAACAAAAAACTCTTCCTCATCAACTATGGACTGTAATGTCCTTATATCTCAAGATATAAATCCTTATATCTCAAGATATAAATAAGTCCTTTAACATCACGGAGATTAAAATTGATTTTCTTGTGCTGATAAGACGCTGATGTTCGCTATTTAAAAAAAGCGAGGCGGTCCGTTTTTTTTCTTCTCATAATCATAGATGTTTATTTTATGAAAGTAACATTAAAGCATTTATTTTGCCTAAAATTTATGTAAAATATATAAATTATTTAATTAAGAACTTATAATTTCTTATCTAATATATCTTTTAAAAAGAAATACGTCAGGATTCGTCGTTTTATTCTTCGCAAAGTTACGCTTTAGGTAAGCTGTAAAGGTAATAAAATTATATTTTCCTTATATTTGAAAGTGTGCCGTAACCAAGAATAAAAGAAAGAATTATAATTGTCTCAAATCGAGTTACTGGTAATATATGTAATTTCAAGCCGATTTACATAAAAAACTATTGAATAGTTTTATAAAAATTACCTATCACTCTCTTTAAAATGATATCTTACACTTTTGTACAGAAAACTGAGTAGTGTTAAAACATTTTCAATCCTTAACCAAAGAAATACGAAAACAGTTATAAAAAAATAATGGAACAGCAATAACGTAGAATATTCGGGACCCGAAAAAACCGTTTTACAAAACAAATCACGGTGTTGTTTGAACTAGGGCTGTGAGCGTATCGATTAAATATGTGCATTGTACACTGACTGTTTATTGTTTATTATTATAACTTTTATTTAATATTGCGATTTGTTAACATAATACATAGAGATGGAAAAATCTAATATGACAAAAATATTATCTATTTTTTGTGTATTTAGATAAGTTTATGGTATATACTGTCGAGTCGTTCATATTGTTACAAATTTTGAGTATAAAGTTAGTAACTATAGTAAATATTATAATAATTTGTGTCTTAAATACAACTGATGTGGAACTAAAGTGGTAAATTAAAATGTACCCTGTCTGCGAAGGTAATTGTCGATATCATCCAACCCTATTCCCAGGTAGGTCGTTTCAGTAAATTTAGCAAAATTACATCTATTTATTTCATCTCATTCGTGTCCTTTCTTGAGAACAAGGGATATTGTTTAATTACACTTCATTATACAGCGATGTTTGAGTTCATACTTTATTTAAATGAATTTCAGCTTGTATTATAAAATATTTAACTGATTTAAAAAAATAAAGTCACCTGTATTGACATTATCTGAATATACGGTTTTCTAAAATTAAATAAGGTTAAAGTTTTTTTGTAATGTATAATTCAGAGTAGGCAAAAAAATTAAATTTCGGAATTATTGGTGAATGTCTTGGGTTGGAGTTTATGGAATAATATTTATTTCTTAGCTTGTAATTAATCTTAATATATGTTAGTGAATGGTCATGAAATCCTGAAAGGTGATAACGGGGAGGAGTCATTAGTATGAATGTTAATGGTTTAGGAGTAAAGAAGAAAACATGGATGCATTGCGGACACAATTATATGAAGAAGAAGCAACTGTCTACTGAGAAGACGTATGATATAAGAGTGTGGAAGACTTTCCATGTATTGTATTGTTGTACTTTTAATGACTCCAAATAATTAATTTAAATTAATTTATTTAACAAATATGTTTTATAAAACAAAACAAAGGTACAGGCATACAAACTTAATAAATACAATAATAATTTGAAGCGAAAAAAATAAGCATCTATCTTCTAAGTTAGAGGAATAATTTATATATTGATTATTCTTCAATATGTAAATAGCAAATAGCGTTGAAAATAACTTTAATGTGAGATATGAAAAAATTCATTTCATGTTTCATCATGTCACATACTAATATTGCAAACATTATGTTAGTTGTGCAAATAAATTCCATTCAATCACTGCAGAATCAACGAGTTATTGAAAGTAAACAATATGTGTAATTATTCAGCACAGCCGGTGCTACGCGCTTGGAATCTGATAGATGTAGTAGAATAGTTTGAATAGACAAACAAATGTTTGAAACATTCCGTAGTTTATAAGTATTACATAAAAATTAAAATATGTACAGGAATTTTTGGACATGGTGGAACTAGTAAATTCAATAATTACAACGTTTGCCTCTTAGATATATAAGATTGCTTCCTCAAACCTGTGGCAGTCAGAGGTAAGTAATCCTACTGAAAAGAAATTACCTTTACAAATTCGAGTTTATAATGTGCAATTGCCAACTTGCTAACGACTTGGACACTTACTATTGTTTCTCATCTACAACATAAAAACACCTTAGAATACAAAAAAAAAAAAGTTTTATTAAACTAACTATGTATGTCACCAACAGCCATTGATTATTAACAAATCATGCTACTAGAAAAAATATTGGTAATCTTTAATTGAGGAGGCATAAGAGTTAACAATTATTTTAGTGAATTAAATAAATTATAATTTTGTTTACAACTTTTACATTACCTTGATTATAACTATTACACATTGATTGGGGATTGTCTTTAGTTAACTCGGCAGTATTTTGAGTAAGTATTTTGCCTCTTAATTTTAATAACATAACAACAAGATATTTAAAATGTAAATAATTTAAGATGTGTAATTAAATTTATGAATAATACTGAGTAGTGTAAACTGAAACTCTACCTTTGATTATCTGCACTTTTTTCCTTTGAATCTAAAAAAAAGAAATAGAAGAAACAAATAATAAATACCGTCCGTCCGACTGTCAAATGATTTATATATTTTCGAAATATTTCTACATGATAGTGAAAATCTATCAAAATATTAAAGCATACATACAGAATACATCCAGATTTGGAATAACAATTAGGGGATTACACAAACAATTGTCTCGTCTGCTTATCAAGCCTATCCTGGAAAAGTAGTCTAAGTCATTAACTATTTAAATCACTAACCTCTTACAGGTACATATTACAAATATATTTCATATTCAACTCTCCATTACTATATCTATGTTTACTAATTTCCTAATTTTACAAAGGCCTCAACACTGGGTAGTTAATGAAAAAGCATTAGATTTTTTTTGCAAATGATGTGTCATTGATAAAAAATAAATGAAAAATTTTGTAGGATTGTTAAAAAGTATTACATATCAAACTAATAAAAAGATTTTGCCCATATTATATTTTTTTGAAAATCTGGTAGTTATTGTTCGTAACTCATCAAATCTTTCAAAAAACTGCTAAAGTAAGGTTAACACAGTGTAGGGTTGAAGTTCGATTTAGTCCGGCCATTGATATTATATTCGCAATAACATAAATTGATGTGTAGACGAATTTAACTGGAATAAATCTTTTTTAATTTAAGTGACATTTTACAACATGTTTACAGGACGCAATATATAATAAAAAATTTATTACTTGTGCGAGATTCATAATAATAAAATTTATTAAGGTTTTAAATTATATTATTAGTGAGATATTATTAAACTTTTTTATTGTCCTTATTAAAACGCAACAGTTTTATACAAAATTGTAATACCAATATGTCATTATGAAGGGACGAATATAAATATTTTTATATATTTAATAAAGAATATTATATTCTTAATTTCGTTTTTTTTTTGCAAATAGTACTTTGTGCTGCCGAAAGACCTGCGTCACGCAAATATTAGTTCGTTAGTCGCTCCTTTGAGACTAAGAATTAGTGTGCTTGGTTTTGTTTAAGCCTTTCCTGAATGAGACTTTATTTAAACTTACTGGTATACACTATTATTATATTTCTGTATTTATATATTAAATAAAAAAATAATGCATATCGCAAGAGGAGCGAGATCACAAAAAATAAATTCATGTGTTATTTATGAAGTTTTTATCCAGAAGTCTTAACAAAAAAAACATATTTGTTCCTTTTCACAATTTATTAAACGTATAATAAAATAAATAAAGTTTACATTTCTTTGTTACAAAATCAAAAGCAAATTTTTATTTCAAAACTTAACAAAATTTGTCTTAGTTTCAAGTTATTAAAAAAGAAGTATAGTTTGAGATAAAATAGAACATGAATTATGTAACATCAGTGTCGTTTATTACTACAGAGTAATGAGAGGCTTCGAGCAGTCAGGGATAATTTATTTTGTTTTAATATTTAAACTAAAATAATTTTCAAGAGGACTGTTTGTTTTATTAATGCAAATAAATTTACATAACTTTTGATCATTTATATTCTACAATATTATTTAAGTGTAAGTTACCTCTAAGATGTAAGACATAATTTAAAATCTTTTACTTTTGTTTTTAATTTTATGTTAAATTGTTAGTTGAAAAATGTCCAACTCTTCAATTATTACATTGTAGTAATCTGGTTATGTAACAAAAAAATATGAGGCGAAAAACTAATAGTAAGTATTTTATTTGTGGGAGAGTTTCATTGTGTGTGAATTTTTAAATGCATCTCACTCGGAACGAATCTCATTTGTGATAATTGAAGATAACGTAACAATCACCACAAAGTCTCCCACTTAAAGCCGTGTAAATTTTGTTTATTTTAATTATTGTTTGTAAATAATCAGTAAACAGTGCGGCGTTGGGAACCGCCAACCAACACGCCATGTTCCGAACGGCGGAAGGTGGAGGACGGAGCTACAAATAGCTACGTGGAATGTAAGAGGAGGAATGGAACAGAAGATGAATGAATTATTAGATGTGATGGATGACAAAGATCTGGATGTTATTTGTGTGTCTGAGACCAAGCGAAAAGGCAATGATACGACCGATTTACCTGGCAACCGGGTCGCTTTCTGGGCTGGGGTTCCAGAGGGTGAGCGAGGTTGCCAAGGTGTAGGCGTATTATTGTCCTCTCGAATGGTTAATGCAATGGTAGAATACAAGGCAATTAACCCGAGGCTTCTTTGGGTTCGCTTTAAGCTGGGGATAACAAGAGTATTCTTGTTAGCCATGTATGCGCATACAGTATCCTCAGCTCAAATGAGCGAGCTCGAGGAGTTTTGGGAGAATGTCAGGGATGTTCTAAGTAGTGTCAGAGATAATGAAAAGTTGATAGTATGTGGAGATATGAATGGATGGGTTGGAACCGCGCGAAGCGGTTACGAAAGCGTGCTAGGCAAATATGGTGATAAGAGGGTAAATGCGGCTGGAAAGCTTATTTTGGAATTTTGTAAGGAGAAAAATTTGTTTGTGGCAAACACGATGTTTGATCACAAACAAATTCACATGTACACATGTGAGCGAGCGGAAGAAAGAAGTATGATTGATTTATTCCTAGTGGACCAGCGTATTCGAAGTCAAGTTATGGACACGCGAGTGTTCAGAGGTGCTGATCTGGGAACGGACCACTATCTAGTCGTTGCTAGAATAAGAGGTTTGTTCGCAGGTTGGCGCAGCCGCACGACGTGTCCAAGCTTGGCGTCGAATTATCGCATAAGAAGCTGGAAGCTTCAAGATCCACCGATCAGAGAGGAATATCAAGAGAGGGTTTCCAAGAAGCTTGAAAGCTGTGATTTTGGAAATGAAAGTGTTGAAATATGCTGGCAGAACCTTAGGAATGGTATGGTGATAATAGCGACAGAAGTATGTGGTAAAAGGAAAAGAGGTTTTAGTAAAAA
Organism: Melinaea menophilus ssp. n. AW-2005; assembly: GCA_918358695.1. Lineage (NCBI taxonomy): Eukaryota > Metazoa > Arthropoda > Insecta > Lepidoptera > Nymphalidae > Melinaea > Melinaea menophilus. Next base: position 5,353,063 of record OU911043.1, read on the forward strand.
GCGTGATGAATGGTGGGATGATGAAGTGAAAGACGCTGTAGAGTTAAAGAAGAAAGCATGGCTGGATTATAAAGCCTCTGGTAAGGATAAAAGTATGAGAGAGATAAGAAAAAGAGCGTACAAGCTGCAAAAGCACAAAACGAAAGCACTCATAAAGATGAAGCGTGAAAATTCTGAGAGAGAAAGGGATGAAAGGTTGACGAACAACTTCCGGGAAAACACGAAGCTTTTCTGGCGAGAAGTTAGTGGTTTCCGGGGTTGTTCGGTAACCTGTAGAATGAAAGGGGTGCTTTCAAAAAGCGGTGAAATTTTAACTGAGCAAGCACACGTTTTGCAGCAGTGGGCGGAATTCTAAAAGGAGATGTATGAACGTGAGGACGCCTCGGTCTTGACTACCAGCGTAATGCTGAGTCAAGATGTAGCCGATGGTGAAATCAGTTTGGAAGAAGTAGAGAACGTGATTCGAAGTCTGAAATGTGGTAAGGCTGCGGGAGCAGATGAAGTTACTGCCGAGATGATCAAATATGGTGGGCCACGCGTCTGGGACTTTTTCTGGTTTTTGTGTAATTTATGCTGGAAATCTGGGGAGGTCCCAGACGATTGGCGAAGTGCAGTCATCGTACCTTTGTATAAAGGCAAAGGTTCACAGATAGACTATGCAAGCTATAGGGCCATCAGTTTGATTAGCTTGGGCGGTAAAGTTTATGCTAAAATTTTAGCGAGAAGAATGCAAGAGAGATCTGAAAGGCTGTTGTGGGAGGCACAAGGAGGTTTTAGACCTGGAAGAGGGTGTATAGATCAGATCTTTTCCCTCCGCATGATCACGGAAAAGTTTTTGGCCCTAAACCAAAAGGTTTTCTGTGCTTTTGTGGATTTGGAAAAGGCGTTTGACAGGGTTGTGAGAAAGAAGTTATGGGAGATACTGCCCCGATACAATGTGAACGGACCCTTGCTACAGGCTGTAAGGTCTCTTTACCGAGATCACTCAGCCTGTGTGCGAGTAGGAGCTGGCATGTCGCCCTGGTTTGACATCCAATCGGGTGTTAAGCAAGGTTGCGCTATGTCAGCTTGGTTGTTCAATTTGTATTTGGATAGTTGTCTCCAAGGAGTGAAAGATAGTGACATGGGAGTGAAAGTAGGTGACCTTAAGGTCAATTGCTTACTATATGCAGATGATTCAGTGCTCATTGCATCATCAGAATGCAATTTGCAGGCATTGGTCACCATTCTGAAAGATGGGTGTGAAATTAATGGTCTTAACCTGAATGTAGATAAGACGAAGGTTCTGATATTTGAAAGAAATGAAGAAAGAACAGAATGTAAGATCAACGTGAATGATAAGATAATAGAACATATGAATGAAGTGGTATATTTGGGAAGTATGTTTAGCAGAGACGGAAGATACGAAATGGATGTGGAAAGGCGTATTGCTGCCGGTAACAGAGTCAATGGTGCTTTGACTGCATTGTTGAGAAGGCAAAACGTCAGTATAGCTGCACGTTTGGCTGTACACAATGCAGTTTTGCTACCGACGCTGTTATACGGCAGCCAAACGTGGGTAACACAGAAGAAGAATGTAAGAAAGATGAATGCTGTGGAGATGCGATCTCTTCGCAGAATATGCGGAGTCAGTCTAGCTGATCGAATCCGCAATGAAGAGATCCACAGAATGGCAGGTACTAGCGAAGATGTCACGGTGAGAATGAAGAAGAACGTGCTCAGGTGGTTTGGGCACGTTGAACGAATGAGTGATGAAAGAATGGTAAAAAAGATTTATATGGGAAAAGTGAGCGGTAAGAGAAACAGGGGGAGGCCTCGAGTGACCTTCGAAAACACAGTAGCTACGATACTGGAGGAAGGTCACGTAAAAAGCATGAGGACCCCCCGGAGGGCATGTATGAAGAGGTTGATGTCTGTGGCCGAGGCGAAAGAGGTATGCAGAGACCGTAGCGTTTGGCGCTCCGTCGTCTCTGGCTACCCCGCAAGGGATATGGCGTGAAGATAAATAAATAAATAAATAATAAATAATCAGTTTTTTCATTAAGCGTTTCGAGTTCGTGAGAATAATACGTACTTTATCAACTAATATTAAATTCTGCCGTTCATTAAGGTGAGAAAAGTATTACAAGAATTAGTAAGAATAGTTAAATTTGAGAGGAATATTGGACTTATGATAAACAAAAGAATTGTGGAGCGTCTTTATATTTGTATTTGCTTTTTTAATACTTATCTTATTAAGAAGAGAAAAATACTGATGTTACTATCAGTCTCAAAGCTTTGCATGTATGAAGCTTGTTGTTTTTTCCCTATACACCTACCGGTCCAAATGGACCGGTGCCACTAGATTCTGACGTTTCTCTCACTTTGGCACTGAAACATAATAATACATTGACATCTCTACAGCTAGCCCTGTACCTTAATCAAAATAAGAAAATAATTAGTCCTTATACCGGTAGGTTTATGTAAAGACTTTGACTACTCATCATCATCATTATCAGCTGTCGTGCGTCCACTGCTGGAAGTAAGCCTTCCCCATTGACCTCCACCGCGATCGGTCCAAAGCGGCCCGCATCCATTGGTTTCCAGCTACTCTTTTCATGTCGTCTGTCCACCTAGTTGGCGGTCGTCCTCTACTTCGCTTTTTTTTTATTTTTTATTTTTTTTATACCCTCTGGGTTAGTGCTTGACTACATTCCACCTGATGGAAAGTGGAAATGTAATCATAGATGGTAAGGCGCATTAACCCAGTAACCTATTCACTCTTTTCTTGAAGACACCCACATCGTATTGGGACGGAAATACCTTCGCTGTACGAACTAAGAAAGACGAAGCAAAGCGCTTTGTTCGGACAGGGGGAATGTCCACAACGAAAGGATGGATATCTGCCGTGCGTCGGAACGTCCTGTGATGGAAGGGGGATGGAGGAATTAAATCATGTAATTCCTGCGCACACTCACCAAAATGTATCCTATAGAATATTGAGAGGCTAGCAATTCTACGCCTGTGTTCAAGGCTGTGGAGGTTGGCTTCAACCAATTCAGGGTCGCCTATAAGCCTCTTTGCTCGCCTCTCAATTGAGTCCAGAACCGCAAGATGAGACTTAGCGGCACCAGCGAATATATGCCCACAGTACTCCACACACGACCGGATCTGTGCTTTGTATAATACAAGTAGCTGTCCCGGTGTAAAGTACTGACGGACCTTCGCAAGAACGGCAAGCTTTCCTGCAGCTGCTCTTGCTCTGGACTCAATACACCGACCAAAGTTGAGGTTCGAGGAAATCTCTAAGCCTAACAACTGAAGCCGGTCACTGTATTCCAAAGATACACTCTGGAAAGTAGGAGCCAAGGTGAAAGGGCTCCTTTTGGCGGTGAACAGACACGTCTGCGTTTTGGTGGCGTTGAATTTGACAAGATTGGCTTTGCCTCATGCGGAGACTGCCTGAAGTTTGTCATTCAAACGTTGCACCATGGCTTCTCTTTCAGACTGTACTTGATCTCTACTAGCCCGACTACTCGGCAGGTATCTTTCTACAACTGTGCTGTCGTCTGCATACCCATAGATACCGGGCTCCAGCAGATCGTTAATGTGCAGCAGAAATAGAGTTGCAGAAAGAACGGACCCCTGAGACACTCCGGCATTTATTGTCAAGGGTTCCGACGAACACCCGTCGACAACTACTCGGAGAGATCTTTGGTTCAGGAAGTCCGTTACCCAACCGATCAGACCAGGAGATATAGCGTATGTTGAAAGCTTGCTTATAAGGCTCGCATGCCAGACTCTGTCAAACGCCTTCGAGACGTCAAGAGAGACGGCGACCGCTTCTCCGTTCTTCTCGATGGCCTCGCCTAAAATGTGCGTAGCGTACACTAGAAGGTCCCCAGTGGACCTATTTCGGCGAAACCCGTACTGTCGGTCACTGAGGAGATCGTTACCTTCAAGATACGCTAAAAGGCGCGAGTTCAATACACGCTCCATAATCTTGCAGAGTATGGAGGTGATTGAAATCGGTCTATAATTGGCAGGATCGGCACGACTGCCTTTTTTGGGCACTGGTTGCACGTTAGCAAGCTTCCAAGATTTCGGCACTATTCCAGACTTGAAAGAGAGACGATACAGACGTGTCAATACAGGAGACAACTCAGCTGCGCATGTCTTGAGCAGAATGGCTGGTATACCATCAGGGCCACTGGCTTTATTCACATCAAGACGACACAATGCTCTCCATACCTCTTTGTTAGTGATGCGGATTTCAGGCATCGAAATACCGCAGTGAGGAAGATGCGCTGGAGAAGCATTGCCAGTGTCTAGATATGAATTATCAGCGAACAGAGAAGCAAATACATTCGCTTTCTCTGTCGCTGTATGGGCCAGAGATCCATCCGGCTTCAGCAGAGCAGGTAGTGAGGGTTGGCAGAAGTTCGACTCGATCGCTTTGGCAAAAGACCAGAAAGCTCGACTGCCAGTAGGTCTAACAGAGAGCTTTTCTCCATTCTTAGCGACACGATCGCGACGAGCCTTCCGTAATGCCTTTTTATAGGACTTGGCAGCTTGGTTAAAGGCTCTCTTCTTTAAACTTACATCCGGAGCTTTGCGGCTTCGAGCATCAGCCCAAATTAGGTATGCCGAATGTTTTCGGTCTTCGGCATGACCACATTCGGCATTAAACCATGGGCGAGCTTTGCCACCGATGGGTACGTCAGCAAAAGGAATGAAGTACTCCATTGCCTGATGTACCACATCGGTTATAGCATCCGCGCAACTCGACGGATCCAAAGAAGAGAAGCAGACCTGCCGCCAAGGATAAGACGCAAAGAAGTGCCGCATCTCATCCCAATCTGCTGACTTGTATTTCCATACTCGCCTAACACCGGGTGGTTCGAAAGCTGGTGGGGAATATGTAAATACAGATTTCACCAAACAGTGATCGGAGGTTCCCAAGGGGGAGGTCACCTCAACACGATACCTGTCCGGATCAGTTATCAGCAAAAGGTCCAGGCAATTGGCTGTATGGCCTACTACATCTGGTACCCTCGTCGCTTGCCTCACCAGCTGAAAGAGGTCGAAGGACAACGCAAAGTTCCGCGCTTCTCTTCCAGCATGGTCGGTCTTCTGGTACGGGAACAGCCAGTCCTGATGACAGGCATTAAAGTCCCCCAGAAAGACGAGCTCAACTGAAGGGTACTGCTGCAGAGCCATATCAGCAGCCTTACCGAGATACTCAAATAATCTAGTTGTCTCCTGATCACCGCTGTGCGAACGGTAGACACAGGAAGACAGGATTTTTTCGTTTCCTGTGTCTATTAAAATCCATAAGGAAGAAAACGTGGGGTCTTCAAGGTGACGAAGACGCAGAATACAGAGGTCGTTCCGTGCGTACACACAGACCCCGGCACGTGAGCGAAAGTTGTGCTCTTACGAGTAACCGGGATGATCCAGGTACGCAGCGCTCAAAGGACATTGTATCTGCGTCTCCGGCAAGAAGAGCAAGTGCGGTTGCTCTGTCTCCAGGTGGTGGTGGACAGGTAAGAGATTAGAGTGCAAGCCCCTGATGTTAGTGAGGTGCACTTTAAATAAGGACGAGTGCAACCGCTGTAAAAACTTCTTCTTTTTATTGGACTTTTTCATAATAAAAATAAAATAAAAGAGTGAATAGGATGAGAAATGGCAGTTGAACGAGGCGGTATGTATCAAACCCGGCGCCGAAATTGGTGATGTCATGCCACTGGGAGGCTAGTCTGGAGACTGCGGGGACGCCCGAACCCCCCCAGGGATCGCCATCGGGCCTCCTCATCTGGTCGCCAACCAGCACGATGGAGCCACCCTGGGATTTTACGCAGCTGGCGGGGCAGCCTTTCGTGGGTGGCTGGCCCACTAATTGGGCCCCCAACTATCTGCGGGCGGCCAGCGGAAAGCCGTCGCTTCGGATCCCGCTACCCTCCTCGACTAGACACCCGACACAATAAGCACAAACTCAACGCCAAACCGGTTCGCCAACGCAACGCCACTGTTCAGACCCATTTCCCATATAGACAGCTTCATCGAACAACGTGCCGGAACACGACTAGGTCGCTTTGCGGCACGACTTTGCCCGATGGGTGGTAACCTTGCCGGCGACTCGATGTTATGGTCTGCCACCGAGAGAAATGCTTGCCAGTAAGTGGCTTCCACTCAAGGACCCTTTTTCCCCATCGGCCGTCACTTGAGCGGGCTATATGCCCAGCCCCTTGCCACTTCAGCTTACAAATCCGTTGGGCTATGTAGCTTACTTTTGTTCAGAAGCTTTGACTACTAATATGTGAAAAAAAAATACAAGTATGTTCTACATATTAAGAGTTATGTAGAAACAGAGAAAGTTACGTGTGGAAAATGAAATTCGTGGGAGACACAAATAGTCACATATAACTAATTAAGTAGAGAGTTTCATTGTAGTATATTGTTGTGAAGGTTTTTACTGTATCTTATTTGAAGCACTTTTATATATAACGAGTAATTTATCACAATGTTCCCTACATTCCCATTCCCTTCGTGAAGTCTGGTCGGTTTTATTTTATTTTCTTTGTTCTTATTCAACATTTAGTGCAGTTTTCTGTATCGTAATATTATATAATATAATGCTTAAAGTTCAACGTGTTTTTACTGAAAACTATAAAAAGTATATAAAAAAAGATTTTATATTAAATAGTTTTACAGAAATATTCACAAAACTACCAATCCATGCAAAAATTTAAGCGGCTATGACGCATGTATATTAAATTTAAAGTAGCAAATAAATTTTATGTTATATTAGCTTTTCGAAATGTGTACTTGCTTTAAAATTATAACAACTGAAAGTGGAATTAGCTGAGGTGAACTGTATGCACTGTTTGCTATAACGGTCTTTTGTCCAGTGACAGAAGGGTTGTGATGAAATCGCCATTCCGGGCACAATTGAAAATCACCCCAAGAAATGGCTCAATTGGAGATTCAAATTCATTGCTTCTATAATTGGACAATTTTCGCCAATAAACCCATAAAGTGCCATTTTAGAATTGGCTTATATGATTATAATTAGATAGAAATATCCACTCAATCTAAATAAATTATACAACTACAGAAGTTTTAAAGTACTACGATCACACAACAAACTATTTAATATAAAAAACAACATTGTAAGCCAAAAGTATCTCGGTATTTTGTAATAACACTATAAAATATGTCTATCTCACACAAACAGCATGCATAAAACTATTCCACTTATTTACATGAGGACATATTTTAAGACGGTTATAGTGGATGGATCGTTATTTGATGTTAATTTGTTTTATATTTTATATTTTTACTATACACATTTAATGTACATATATATATATATATATATATATATATATATATATAGTTGTTTTTTTTATTTTTAATCAACATATACAGTACTAAAAACTCCGCCAAAATCAGTACTTTACTTAGTAGTAATTTGTAAGCAAACATAACTCTCCTTAATAGGTATTATTACAGTAAAGTGCAGTATTGATAACTTAGTAGTAGTTTACAAGCAAAAGCTATACGCTATATATAGCATTTACTTATACACATATATACATATATGTTGCCGATGAGCCTTAAAGGCCTTATTATTATATTACCTATTTGTTACATCTTTTTAAATTGTTTGTAAAATATTATAATGTAGATTTTAGACTAATCCTTATATTATTATACATGGATATTGTTTTGATACATATAGTGGGTAAATAATATTTGTTACCAAGTTAGCATTTGTTAATTGCATTACAAAAACAAGATAAATTAGGTCAACATAAATAATTACATTTAAGAATTAATTTAATAAAACTTAGAATTCATTAATTGCCAATGCTTTGATTTGACCTAAGTTATTAGTCAAGTCAAAGCTGTCGCGTGATCGTGCGATATTGACAGTTTGCTGGAATCGAGTAAAACGATCAACTTTATTGGAGAACTATAAATAGCGGACAACTCACATTTTGCCTGACCCTCGAGTTGGACAGTGATAGAAACATATTGGTAAATAATTATAAATGTTTAGCAACTCTTTTAAAAACTTTAAGTGATTAATTCTTTGAATTATTCATAATAAAATATTAAGTTAATAATTATTGTGAGTGATTATAAAAAGTGAATGTATTAGAGAACTTTGATTATTCTAAATCAGTTGTTATTTATAATAAATTTTGATGTGTTTTCATAATTAATTAAAATTGTTATTTTTAAAGTGTAATTGACCTTTTATTTGATGAGTACGATTACGAGTTCTATAGTGAGTACGAGTTCTATAACAGAGTCCATGATTCCATTCCATGATGAATTATGTGGTTGAATAAAATGTTCAAAATACTGTCTTATCATAAAACTAAAGTACAATCGGTACTTGTATACAGGTAATCGACCAGGGAAAGTCTTTTTATGTACAGATATAAACTAATTATTTATTGCCTTTAATACTAATAAAAATAGATAATTTAATCAATATCATATTCGTACTTTATTACAATAATATATTGTAGATATTAAAATATTATTCACTAAAATAAGGTTATTTTACCCCCAACTTTATGTAATGTTATGTATTTTTCGCTCAAAACTCGTAAAGTTCAGGCTATTCTGTAGCGAATACAAACACCCTATTTATCATATCTTTGATTTCTTATATTAAATGACATTTTTTCCCGTTATCCAAATATATTGTATGGATTATGATTAAAATAAAAAAAAACATTATACGAGATAAATATTGTTATTGTTACATAGATAGAGTAAATTAAGGTGAATACATTTTTTAACTTTTAAGGTGTATTTTTATGATTATATCTGTACACTTGTGTGTTTAATAATTTCTATACCTTCGTATATATCATTGAAATTGTTTTTTTTTTAAATAAGTGAAGATATCTTAGCAACTATATTAGTCTGTATAAAGCAGAAACGAGGCTAAATTTGTACAATACGTATCTTATGAAAACTTCAATTTCCGCGTTTTAAGTAAATGATAGACCTTAAAACAACAGATTATATTTTACTTTTATATTTGTTTATTTTAGTTTTTATCTATCGGTTTATTTCTTTGTTTTACATGAATGAAAAACTACTTTAAGGAATTTAATATTTGTTTTTCGATGGCTGCTGATGATTCATTTCTTTTACATCCAATGGAGATTGTATGGGCAATAACTACAAAGTAACTAAAAATGTACAAATTTATATTTTGATAAGGATTCTGTCTTTAATTATGATACCAATCGAATCGCCTACTAAAAATATTTTATTTTACCTCATTCGCATCTGTCTTTCTGTTCATATTTTTTTATAAATATATATTTTAATTTAACTAACTCAACTTAACTTATCTTCACGCCATATCCCTTGCGGGGTGTCCAGAGACGACGGAGCGCCAAACGCTACGGTCCCTGCATACCTCTTTCGCCTCGACCACAGACATTAACCTCTTCATACATGCCCTCCGGGGGGTCCTCATGCTGTTTACGTGACCTTCCTCCAGTATCGTAGCTACTGTGTTTTCATAATTTTAATTAATATAATTTTTATTTTATTTCATATGTTCGTTTTCGTAATATATGATTAAATCAACAAAAATTTCATACAATTTTAATATTAACGTAATAGCATTGTACCATTGTAGTAGGCCATTGACATCTAATAGCAGTATGTTTTGTAGGTGGTAGAGCCTAGCTGTAGTTATCTGACTGCAGCTCGTATTGGGCTGGCTCGACCGGGGAAGGACCACCCTCTCACAGAAGACCGACGCGTAGTAACCAAATTCATTTGGTTATGTTCCGTCGGTGAGTGAGAGAATCCGGAAGCCCAAACCCCCCCCCCCCCCCCACGCCATGAAACATGAAAGCGATGCCGGAAAGAAAAATACCCCAGGAGGGTACCGGCTTTGATAAAGCCGGGGACCCCCTCCCCGAGCAAAATCGGGGAAATAATTCTCGGATTTTGCTCGGGCTGCCCGTCGTATCTGGGGCGGGCAAAGTATCGCCTTTTGTGTTTTTTGAGGGCAAACGACGAGTCAACGCAGCGGCACCCCGACCCACTCTAAATGTGGACTTTTGCAACATTCGGGGACTTCATTCCAACTTGAACGCCGTCCACTATCATCTAGAGACGGCGCAGCCGGCCTTGTTGTTTCTGACGGAGACGCAGATATCTAAACCTAGCGACACAGCGTACCTGTCATACCCCGGGTATAATCTAGAACACCATTTTATACCACACGCCGGGGTATCTGTGTTCGTAAGGGAGGATATCTGCTACCGTCGCCTTCAGGTTTTTGAAGGTCGGGACCTGTCTGTACTCTGGCTGCGTGTGGACATGGACGACCATGTCAGAGTCTACGCATGCCTCTACAGGTCCCATAGTGGTAATGCAGAAACGGATCAACTCTTGGGCCATGTTCAGGCGAAGATTGACGATCTGCTTTCACAGATTCCCTCCGCCGAAGTCGTAGTCCTCGGTGACTTCAATGCACACCATACCGATTGGTTAGGGTCACGTGCCACCGACTACGCGGGGAGATCTGTGTTTGACTTTGCTCTGGCAAATGGTCTGTCCCAATTGGTCAAGACGCACACTCGTCTACCGGATGTGGACAGCCATATGCCCTCTTTGTTGGATCTTCTGCTGACTACACATCCCGGAAAGTACCAGGTCACTGTCGAGGCTCCGTTAGGGTCCTCTGATCATTGTCTGGTACGGAGTGTAGTGCCCATTCAACGTTCGGGTCGCACAACACCTGCGACTCGACTCGTTTGGCACTACAAGTCAGCGGATTGGGATGGAATGCGGTCCTTCTTTGCATCCTACCCATGGGGGCCGATTTGTTTCCCTTCCGATGATCCTAGTGACTGCGCTGCGGCTGTAGCTGATGTGATACTACAGGGCATGGAACTATTTGTACCAAGCTCTGTGGTACCACTTGGCGGCAGATCGCGGCCTTGGTTTGATGCGTCTGTCAGGGCTGCAGCAGCTGGCAAACGGCAGGCTTATCAAGCTTGGGCCAATGCGTTAGTCACTAAGGATCCGAGCTCTAGAGTTCTGAAGAGGAAATATAATCGTGCCTCCAGATTCTTCAAACGGCAAATCGCTAGAGCAAAGTTCAAGCATATCGTCAAAATTGGGGATCAGCTGGCAAAGTACCCGCCTGGCACGCGCAAATTTTGGGCGCTTTCAAAGGCCACTCTGGGCAACTTTAGCCAGCCATCCCTACCGCCGTTGCACATGGGGAATGACTCTCTGGCCCATACGGCAAAAGAGAAAGCCGATCTCTTGGGCACTCTTTTCGCCTCCAACTCGACTTTGGTCGACCAGGGGAAGACACCGCCTATCATCCCGCGGTGTCAGAGCTCAATGCCGGAAATAGTTTTTAGGCAGAAAACTATTAGGCAGTCTCTATTTTCCTTGGACGTTCATAAGTCGAGTGGGCCGGATGGCATTTCTCCATTGGTGCTACGAACGTGTGCCCCTGAGTTGACTCCAGTGCTAACGCGTCTATTTCGGTACTCCTACCTTAAAGGCGTAGTCCCGGTCTCATGGAAGCGTGCCCTTGTCCATCCGATCCCTAAAAAAGGTGATAGCTCGGACCCAGCTAACTACAGACCTATCGCCATTACCTCTCTGCTCTCCAAAGTAATGGAGAGCATTATCAATAAACAGCTCCTAACATACCTCGAGGATCACCAGTTGGTCAATGACCGGCAATATGGCTTTCGCCATGGTCGATCGGCTGGTGATCTTCTGTTATATCTTACGCACCGTTGGGCAGCTGTTATTGAAAGTAAGGGAGAGGGTCTGGCAGTTAGTCTGGATATGGCGAAAGCCTTCGATCGTGTATGGCACAAGGGGCTCTTTTCGAAGCTACCTTCCTATGGGCTTCCCGAGAGTTTATGCAAGTGGATCACCAGCTTCCTCACTGGGCGGAGCATACAGGTCGTTCTCGACGGTTTTTGCTCGGACCCCAAGCCCGTGAACGCTGGTGTACCCCAAGGCTGCGTGCTATCCCCAACCCTGTTCCTCCTGCACATCAATGATATGTTGGATATCTCCAACATACATTGTTATGCGGATGACAGCACTGGGGATGCGGTATATTCCGGCCGTGCAGGTCTCTCTCGGGAAAACGTCGACGAGTGCCGAAAGAAACTTGTGTCTTCTATAGAGACTTCCTTGGGGATGGTCTCTGAGTGGGGTGAACTGAACCACGTTCAGTTCAATCCCCTAAAGACACAAGTTTGCGCGTTTACCACTAAGAAAACCCCATTTGTCGTATCACCGCTCTTCGAGAGCACTCCTCTTAATGCCTCGCCAAGTATCAGAATACTGGGTCTCGACATTTCGAGCGACTGTCAGTTTCGTGGTCATCTGGAGAGCAAGGCCGAGTTGGCCTCGAAGAAATTGGGAGTGATTAATAGAGCGAGGCAGTACTTCAAACCTGGCCAAAGACTTGCGCTCTATAAGGCGCAGGTCCGGCCTCACATGGAGTACTGTTCTCATATCTGGTCCGGATCACCCCAATATCAGCTTCTACCATTTGACCGCGTACAACTGAGAGCCGTTCGAATTGTTGGGAACCCGGTGCTCTGCGAACGGCTGGACTCTCTGGCATTGCGTAGAGACGTGGCTTCTTTGTGCGTCTTCTACCGCATTTACAACGGGGAGTGTTCCGAAGAACTATTCGATCTGATGCCTGCCGCCGAATTTCATCACCGCACAGCGCGCCATCGCCTCCAATACCATCCTTACCACCTGGATGCGTGGCGATCCTCCACTGTGCGGTTCTCAAGGACATTTTTCCACGTTCCACTCGCTTGTGGAACGAACTACCTTCGGCGGTATTTCCAGATCGGTACGACATGGGTACCTTCAAAAAACGCGTTTATTCCCACCTACAAGGCCGGCAACACTCCTGTAAGTCCTCGGATGTTGCAAGAGTTCATGGGCGGCGGTGATCACGTCCATCTGTGACCCGCCAGCTCGTTTGCCCTCCTCTTACATAAAAAAAAAAAAAAAAAAAAAAAGTATGTCCGTTCTTAAAATGTTATTGTATAATATAAATAAAAGTGTACCTGTAATACAGTAAAAATGTACTTATAAAAAATACGTAAAAATACTTAGTAAAAACAGTCTTACAAAGTTGCTCACAACTTCTATATTCCTCACAAAGTAACACTAACAAAGTTGTTCATAAAGGACACGCCAGAGTCCACAATTATTATTTTATTACGGCTATATATGTCGATTGAATTATGATGACAACGATAGTAATCATCATAAGTCAATTGACGTCCACTGCTGGACATAAGCCTCCCCCAACGATCTCCAAAACGGACGGTCTTGTGCACTTGACGTCCAACGGCGCCCTGCAACCTTTACAAGGTCGTCCGTCCACCAAGTGGGGGGCCGACCCACGCTGCACCTTCCCGTACGTGGTCTCCACTCTAGAACCTTACGGCCCCAACGGCCATCGGTTCGTCGAGCTATGTGCCCTGCCCATTGCCACTTCAATTTGCTAATCCGCTGGGCTATGTCAGTGACTTTAGTTCTTTTACGGATCTCCTCATTTCTAATTCGATCGCGTAGAGAAACACCTAACATAGCCCTCTCCATAGCTCGTTGCGTGACTCTGAGCCTTCTTATGAGGCCCATAGTTAGAGACCACGTCTCAGTCCCGTAAGTCATCACTGGCAACACACATTTATTGAAGACTTTTGGTCTTGAGGCACTGAGGTATTTTGGATGAGAAGATGTGACGAAGTTTCCCGAACGCTGCCCAACCGAGTTGGATTCGTCGATTGACCTTTTTCTCAAAGTTGGACTTACCTAGTTGAACCATTTGGCCTAGGTATACGTATTCGTCAACAACTTCGAGAACAGAGTTCCCAATGGTTATGGGGGTGGGCACAATATGGACATTCGACATGACCTTTGTCTTGTCCATATTCATTTTAAGGCCCACCTCTTGGGATACTCTGTTGAGGCCTACGAGCATAGTGCCTAAGTCCTCCAGCGATTCTGCCATGACTACGATATCATCGGCAAATCGAAGGTGAGTGATGTACTCGCCGTTGATATTGATGCCGAATCCTTTCTATTCTAGAAGCTTGAAGGCGTCTTCAAGCGCGGTGGTAAACAGTTTCGGAGATATGACATCTCCCTGTCTTACCCCGCGCTGTAACGGAATAGCATTGGTATGCTCTTCTTGTACTCGGACCGACATAGTGGCGTTTTTGTACAAACACTTCAACACTTCGATGTACCGATAGTCAATATGACACCGCTGGAGAGACTGAAGCACAGCCCAAGTCTCGATCGAATCGAAGGCTTTTTCATAGTCCACAAACGCTAAGCATAATGGCAAGTTATACTCACCGGTCTTCTGTATAACTTGCCGCAGCGTATGGATGTGGTCTACGGTAGAAAAGTCCTTTCGGAATCCGGCTTGTTCGGAAGGCTGGAAGTCATCGAACCTGCGAGTGAGACGATTCGTGATGACTCTAGAAAACAGCTTATAAACATGGTTCAGGAGCGATATCGGTCTGTAGTTCTTCAATTGGGTGTTATCTCCCTTTTTGAAGAAAAGGACGACGATGCTCCTGTTCCATGCTTCTGGCGTGGTCCCTTGTTCGAGCAAGACGGAGTTGAAGAGCTTCTGAAGGGCTTTAAGTACTGGTTTTCCACCCGCTTTCAGAAGCTCCGAGGTGATTCCGCCTTATTGTTCTTTAGCTGTTTTAGAGCCATCCCAATCTCGCACAGGCTGATGTCCGGGATGTCTTCAGTATAGTGTCGGGTTAGCTTGGCTCTGGGTTCTTTCTCCAAGGCAACAACAGGTTTTGTAGCTGATGTGTATAACTGTCCATAGAAACTTTCCACCTCCCTCAGAACGTCGGCCTTAGTCAACGCTATATTGCCGTCCTCCGTCTTCAGCTTTGTCAGCCGGCTTTGCCCAATAGAAACATTCCTAGCGAATACTTTGGAGCCTTGGTTTCGCTCGATCGTGTCTTCAATACATTTAGTATTGAAAGCACGGATGTCGTATCGCAAGGAAGTTTTTATCTTTCTATTGAGCTGCCTATGTGACTCTGCGTCATAGGATGACTGCAACACCATTGAGCGCCGACCTGCCATGAGTTCGAGAGTATGGGTGGAAAGTTTTTGAGGTCTACCTTTACGAAGTGGTGTAAAGAACTTTGACCCCACTTCATGGACAGTTTCTACAAACCTGTTGTTTACATCGTCCACTGTAATGCAATCTTCTAAGCAACTGAAGCGATTCTGCAATTCGAGTTGAAAGCTTTCGCGGTTTTGGATATGAGCATTAGGTTGTCGGAGCGTAGACTTCATCAGTTTAGCCCTTTCGAGCTTGACGTCGATCTTCAATACGCCTCTTACCATTCGGTGATCACTGCCGGTTTTCACCCTGTGAATCACGGAGACATCATTGAAGACGTGTCTCTTGTTGGTCAAGATGAAGTCTATCTCATTTTTGACCATACCGTCGGGGCTCATCCAGGTCCACTTCCTCTGAGGCGGCTTCTGGAAAAAGGAGTTCATCATAAAGAGTCCCTCCTTTTCCAGAAATTCGGCCAGCCTCTGGCCCCTTGGGTTCCTTTGTCCATATCCAAATTGCCCCACTCTCATCTCTGAATCGCTTCTATTGCCGAGTTTTGTATTAAAGTCTCCCATAACAACAGTGAAGTGAGTTTTGGAGGTATGTATGGCTCTACTTACGTCCACATACATAACCTCAACTTCATCATCAGTGTGTGACGAGGTCGGTGCGTATACCTGGATGACCTTCAACGAATATCTTTCAGATATTCTGAGTATCAGGTATGCCACCCTACTCGACACACTTCCGATGGTCGCTATGTTCTTTACAAGGGACTTATGGACGATGAATCCGACACCACCCTGAGATTGGTGTTCACCCTCCCGGTAGAAGAATAAGTTGCCGGAACTCAAGGTCACGGTGTCCTCACCCTCTCTTCGGACTTCCGATAACCCAATTATGTCCCAGTTCAACTTACTCAGTTCTTCTTCCAGCTCCACAAGCTTCTCGTCTGTCCTCAAAGTGCGGATGTTGTGTGTTACCAGGGCCAGTTTCCGTTTGATGTGGTAGCCGAATCTCTTCCGGGGATTCTTAGCACCCCCTGCCCCGCCGTTACCATGACTGCTACCGGAGCCAGGAATAGCAGGGCTGCCGGGGACTAGGAGCCTGGTTTTTAGTAGTAGTATCATTAAGAGGAATTGCCCGTACTCGCCACGCTGGGCAGGCGGGTTGGCGAGCGCAGTACAGATGGACTGTCATAAAATGAGAAGGAACGCTGTTGCCCGTTCCTCCCTCGGCAATTGAGTCGGTATATTCTCTCTGTCGCCTCTTACGACACCCACGAGAAGGGGTGGTGGAAATGGTATTCTTACGCCGCCACCACACACAGAGTCCACAATGTATTACAAGTATTAGAACTTTGTTCACACTTGCAGGTGTTGTGAGAATTATATTATGATATTATGTCGTACATTATTACTTTATATTGACTAATCATTGCCAGCGACTCTGTCTGTATGATATATGATTTTTTTTTAAAGATGAAAAATAATTGAATAAATGTATACCGAAAAACTCATGGAGACGGGCAGGACTCAAACCTCAAACGTGGGAATGAACGGTTCCTCAAACATTTAGAATGGAAATTTTTGATAAATTTAATATTTCTTGACTATTGAATTTTCATTGTACGATAACCGTATATTTTCATTCTTCATTTATTGTTCCACCGATCATAGAACTAATTATTATTCATATACTTATATATTCGTTTGAAATAATATTATTTTTTAATAAAACATTTTTCGTTTGACTTTTAGTTTTGTATAAATTTTACTTCGATTCTATTTTATATAAAGTTATGTAAATGCTATGAAAACTTCATTTGATTAAAATAAATAAATAATAATATATGGATATTATGTTGAGGAAGGTATAGAAAATGAAATATTTATCGCCGCATTATTTGGAGAATTTGAATATCTTTCCCACATTAAGAATAATGTTAAAATTTAACTAAAACTTTAAAAACTTGTTTAATTGTTAATAATCCTGGGAAAATTCAAGGAATATTTGTTTTTGTCATTTGGCTACAGATATTTCACTGCAGAATTATCTAAAAACTAACAAAAAAACTTTCTTATCAACTATGGACTGCGATGTCCTTATATCTTCCGATTCGTCTATCTCAAGATATAAATAAGACCTTTTACATCATGGAGATTAAAATTGTTTTTTTTTTTGTACTGATAAGACGCTGACGTTCGCTGTCTTTAAAATGAGTGCGGCAGTCTGTTTGTTTTTATCTCATAATAAAGAATGGATGTGTATTTTATGAAAGTAACATCAAATCATTGAAGGCAGTATTAAGTATAGTTTTATTTAATTTATTTTGCCCAAAACGTATAGTTTTTGAAAAATATATAAATTACTTATTAAGTACTTTTAATTACCTAATGAGTCTTTTAATTAAAAAATCCGTAGAGATTCGTCGTTTTATTCTTCGCAAAGTTACGCCTTAGGTAAGCTGTAAAGGTATTAAAATTATATTTTCCTTATATTTGAAAGTGTGCCGTAAGCAAGAATAAAAGAAGGAATTATAATTGTCTCAAATCGGCTTACTGGTAATATATGCCATTTCAAGCCGATTTACAGAAAAAACTATTGAATAGTTTTTTAAAAATTATCTATCACTCTTTTTAAAATGATATCTTACACTTTTGTACAGAAAACTGAGTAGTGTTAAAACATTTTCAATCCTTAACAAAAGAAATACGAAAACAGTTATAAAAAAATAATGGAACAGCGTAGAATAATCGGGACCCGAAAAAACCGTTTACAAAACAAATCACGGTGTTGTTTGAACTAGGGCTGTCACCGTATCGATTAAATATGTCTATTGTAAACTGACTGTTTATTATTTATTATTATAACTTTTATTTAATATTACGATTTGTTAATAAAATACATAAAGATGGAAAAATCTAATATGACAAAAATATTGTTGTCTATTTTTTTGTGTACTTAGATAAGTTTATGGTATATACTGTTGAGTCGTTCATATTGTTACAAATTTGGCGTAGTAGATATTATAATAATTTGGGTCTTAAATACAATGATGTGGAATTAAAATGGTAAATTAAAATGTACACTGTCTGCGAAGGTAATTGTCGATATCTTCCAACCCTATTCCCAGGTAGGTCGTTTCAGTAAATTTTGCAAAATTACATCTATTTATTTCATCTCATTCGTGTCCTTTCTTGAGAACAAGGGATATTGTTTAATTGCACTTCATTATACAGCGATGTTTGAGTTCGTACTTTATTTAAATAAATTCCAGCTTGTATTATAAAATATTTACGTAATATTTATATATTAAATAAAGAATATTTATTTGATCCTTTTCTTAATTTATTAAACGTATAATAAAATATATAAAGTTTACATTTCATTGTTACAAAATTAAAATATTTTTTTTTTCAAAACTTAATAAAATTTGTCATAGTTTCAAATAAATAAAAAAAGAAGTATAGTTTGAGATAACATAGAACATGAAATATGTAACATCTACGCAGTGTCGTTTATTACTACAGAGTAATGAGAGGCTTCGAGCAGTCAGGGATAATTTATTTTGTTTTAATATTTAAACTAAAATAATTTCCAAGAGGACTGTTTGTTTTATTAATGCAAATAAATGTACATAACTTTTGATCATTTTTATTCTACAATATTATTTAAGTAAAATATATCTCTGTGTAAGTCACCTCTAAGATGTAAGACATAATTTCAAATCTTTTACCTTTGTTTTCAATTTTATGTTAAATTGTTAATTGAAAAATGTCCAACTCTTCAATTATTAAATTGTAGTAGTCTGATCAAGTAACAAAAAAATATGAGGCGTAAACAAAGAGTAAGTATTTTATTTGTGGGAGAGTTTCATTGTGATAGAATTTTTTTGCTGTATCTCACTCGGAACGCATCTCATTTGTGATCATTCAAGATAACGTAACAATCATCACAAAGTCTTCCACTAAAAACCGTGTAAATTTTGTTTATTTTAATTATTGTTTGTAAATAATCAGTTGTTCCATTAAGCGTTTCAAGTTCGTGAGAATAATACCTCATATAATTCATCAACTCATATTAAATTCTGCCGTTTATTCAGGTGGAAAAGTATTACAAGAATTAGTAAGAATAGTTAAATTTAAGAGGAATATTGGACTTATGATAAACAAAAGAATGGTGGAAGGTCTTTATATTTGTATTTGCTTTTTTTAATACTTATTCTTTTTAAGAAAAGAAAAATACTGATGGTTCAGTCTCAAAACTTTGGAGGTATGAAGCTTGTTGTTTTTTCCCTATAGACCTACCTACCTATTTGAAACGGTCCCACTAGACTCTGACGTTTCTTTAACTTTGGCACTGAAAGATAATAATACATTGACATTTCTACAGTTGTCTCTGTCTCACTATGTAATCAAAATAAGAAAATAGTTAGTCCTTATACCGGTAGGTTTACGTAAAGACTTTGATTACTTGTTAGTAAGTAGTAGTTGTGAAAAAAAAATTACAAGTATATTATACATATTAAGAGTAACGTAGAAACAGAGAAAGTTATGTGTGGAAATTAAAATTCATGAGAGACACAAATAGTCACATATAACTAATAAAGAGTTGAGAGTTTCATTGTAGTGTATTGTTGTGAAGGTTTTTACTGTATCTTATTTGAAGCACTTTTATATATAACGAGTAATTTATCACAATGTAGGGAACCTTCGTGAAGTCTGGTCGGTTTTATTTTATTTTCTTTGTTCTTATTCAACGTTTACTGCAGTTTTCTGTACCTTACATAAAATTATTATGTATTGTAATGCTTAAAGTTCAAGACGTTTTTACTGAAAAGTAGAAAAAAGTGTATGAAAACAGATTTTATATTAAATAGTTTTACAGAAATATTCACAAAACTACCAATTCATGCAAAAATTTAAGCGGCTATGTATATAAATTTAAACTAATGTTTCATGTTATATTATCTTTTCAAAATATGTACTTTCTATAAAATTATAACAACTGATAGTGGAAGTAGCTGAGGTGAATTCTATGCATTGTTTGCTAAAACGGTCTTTTGTCCCATGACAGAAGGGTTGTGAGAAAATCGCCACACCGAGCACAATTGAAAACCACCCCAAGAAATGGCTCAATCGGAGATTCAAATTCATTGCTTCTATAATTGGTCAATTTTCGCCAATAAACCCATAAAGTGTCATTTTAGAATTGTCTTATATGATTACAATAACATGGAAATATCCACTCAATGTAAGTAAATTATACAACTACGGAAGTTTTAAAATATTATGATCACACAACAAACTGTTTAATATAAAATACAACATTGTAAGCTAAAAGTATCTCAGTATTTTGTAATAACCCCATGAAATATGTCTGTCTCACACAAACAGCATGCATAAAACTGTTCCACTTATTTACATGAGGACATATTTTACGATGGTAATAGTGGATGGAACGTTATTTGATGTTATTTTTTTATATTTTATATTTTTAATATACACATTTAATGTATATATATATATATATATATATATATATATATATAGATATATATATATATATATATACAGTTGTTTTTTTTATTTTTAATCAACATATACAGTACTAAAAACTCCGCCAAAATCAGTACTTTACTCAGCAGTAATTTGTAAGCAGACATAACGCTCCTTAATAGGTATTATTACAATAAAGTGCAGTATTGATAACTTAGTAGTAGTTTACAAGCAAAAGCTATACGCTATATAAAGCATTTACTTATACATATATATATATATATATTGCCGATGAGCCTTAAAGGCCTTATTATTATATAACCTATTTGTTAAATCTTTTTAAATTGTTTGTAAAATATTATAATATAGATTTTAGACTAATCCTTTTATTAATATACATGGATAGTGTTTTGATATATATTGTGGGTAAATATTACCAAGTTAGCATTTGTTAATTGCGTTACTAAAAACAAGATAAATTAGGGATAAATAATAATCACATTCAAGAATTAATTAATTTCTAATGCTTTGATTTGACTAAAGTTATTAGTCATATCAGTATTGCTCTCAATAAACCGTCGTGGTGAAATGTTTTAAACGCTATATCAAAATTAGCGAATTTTGCACCTACTTTTTAAGATTATTAAGATGCTCATTAACGTCATCAGCGAATTGTGAAAGTGCAGTACTTTTATTGCCGGAATCCCTATTGATTATTTGATAATAAATTGTATTGTTCCAGGAATGTTGTTATCTGTCCTGCTATTATTTTCTCCGTTACTTTATTTAAACTACTTAAAATTGCGATTGGACGGTAATTGGTGTACTCTTTATGATTGCACTGTTAATATATTGGTCTGATTATAAACAAATTCAATTCTTTGCGGTATTATCTGGTTAAAATACTTAAATTAATAAACTTAGCTAATACAGGATGAATTTTTTTCTTTATATATGTTTCTTAATATACCATTCGATCCTTGCATTTTGTTGCAATTAATTCATTTAAAACAATTAATATTTAACCCGAATTTATTTTTCTATACAAAAAAGATAATTCTATTATAAAAATCGAGCCAGCTAAAAATAACTGACTGCACTGCTTTTTAACAGTTTTAACGTCATTAGTAAATGTTTTACGAATGTTTTACAGAATATTTTTCAGTTTTCATTAATATACAATGTTTTTTAATCAATGCAACTAAGTTTTTGCCTTCCTAACCAGGTATTTATATTTTGTCATATTTTATTAATATCTCCCTTACATTTAAATACCTGCTATCTATTTTTATTTTTAGCAGTATATCTTAATTTATTACTTTTATTTCTTGCTTTTGTTTATGGTACTCGTAACCTCAAATTCATGTTGTAATTTTTATGTTCTGAATGAAGTATCTTTTGTTTTCTACGAAACGTGATAATTAGTTTGTTATCCACAGTTGCGTAGTTCTATGTAACTTACTATTAACTTCGATTCTAGATGTTTCATAAATATTGCTAAAACCTTACATAATCCTTCGTATCAGTAAGGGACAGTATTGAGTAAATCATATCGATACCCGAGATTATCACCTTCCGTGTCACAAAACGTATGCCGCACTGCAAAACGTATTCACTCACCTTATCGACGTATCTAATAGTTAGACAATAGTCTAAGTCATGTAGATCAATGAAACAATAAACAGCAAAAATTATGTTGTCCTTTAGTGCAATCCTTTCTTTTCAAAAATCACTTAATTCTTCACTAAATTACCTTATTTTTACTTGATGGTTAATAGAAAAAAATTCACTTGAACTTAAGACTTCTTAAATTCCTCTTGGGATATTTAAAAGAGAAGAAATCAATATTAAATAACATATCATAAAACTACATATTTCATTGCCCTTGTCCAACTGTTCTGTGAAAAATTATCAATGTAACATCAAATCGCGACGTCTATAACTTAAAGCCTTGTAAGTGTTATTTATTTTACTTGTTATTTGTAAATAAGGAGTTTATTTCATAGAACTGCTTCCATGGACCACAGAGGTTTTATTATTGTTTAAAAATAAATTATATGTTATCAGCATACTTAGAATAGCTTTTTAAAACCACTTATTCTGTTGCAGTAAAGTAATTTGTTAAATAAACATATATATTTCTTCTTAAAAAGTATGATATTTAAGAGTTACCTAAGTACATACAGACTGAGAAATAAAAACCTATAGACAAGGAAAGCTAGTCATACAAAAATACTTAAATTATTAAGATATTACTTTTGATAATTTATTTCAAACAAAATGCACTATCTTTTGTTGAGATAAAAAAAAAGTATAAGAAAAATACCTATCACTTGTTTTTCTAAACTTTCTAAAGTGCCTTATACTGTGTACATTAAACTGACAAATACGATTTTAGATTTAGTTCAATCAGTAGAAACTAATCAATTTAACTTTTCCTATTTATTTAGGTTTAGTTTTCACTGATCTTGTTTATGTAAGTATATAGAGTAGTAATTTAAAGTTTTTTATTTTCATTTAATTTATCATTCTTTAAAAAGAACATTGCTGATAACGACTTTTGTACACAACTTTACTAACTGTATTACTTAATAAGATTAACTTTAAGTATTTAATTTAAGTAATAAATAGTCTAAAATGAAATGTAGATGAAATTCTTTCTAGAAAAATTATGAAATTTAATATAAAGTTGTGTGAAATATGTTGTTGGATATAATTTTCAAAATACTGTCTTATCATAAAACTAAAGTACAATCGATACTTGTACTCGTATACAGGCAGCCGATCAAGGAAAGTGTTTTTATATACAGATATAAACTAATTATTTATTGCCTTTAATACTGATAAAAATAGATAATTTAATCAATATCATATTCGTTCTTTGTTATAATAATATATTGTAGATATTAAATACATTTTTCACTAAAATATGGTTATTTTACCACCAACTACATGCAATGTTATGTATTTTTCGCTCAAAACTCGTAATGTTCAGGCTATTCTGTAGCGACTATAAACACCCTATTTATCATATTTTTGTTTTCTTAGATTAAATGACACTTTTTCCCGTTATCCAAATATATATTATGGATTATGATTAAAATAAAAAAAAAAATTATATGAGATAAATAGTGTTATTGTTACATAGATAGAGTAAATTAAGGTGAATTTATTTTTAAATATTTTGGATGTATTTTTATGATTATATCTTTTTACTTGTGTTTCTTTAATGGTTTTAGCTCTTACACAAAGATATAGATTTAATATCTATACCTTCGTATATATTATTGTATTTTGTTTTTTTTAATATTGTGAAGATATCTTAGCAATTATATTAGTCTGTATAAAGCACAAACGAGGTGGAACTTGTATAATACAAAACTTATGAAAACTATTATTTCCACGTGTTAAGTAAATGACAGACCTTAAAACAATGGTTATATATTTCTTTTCTATTTGTCTCTTTCTTTTGTTGGTTTATTTGTTTGTTTTACATGAACAAAACTACTTTAAGGAAATTATATTTTTTTTTCGATGGCAGCTGATGAATCAAATAAACTGAATAACTACAATGTAACTAAAAATCTACAAATTTAGGTTCTGACAGGGATTCCGTGTTTTTTAAATAAACATTATGATATCAATCGAATCGCCTACAAAAAATATCTTATTATATCTCATTCACGTCTGTCTTTCTGTTCACCTCATATTTTTTTATAAATACATACTTTAATTTATTTATATTTTTATTTTATTTCATTTGTTCGTTGTCGTAACAGATGATTAAATAACCAACACTTTCATACATACTTGTAATAACAATATAATAGCATTGCAAGAGAACTGAGTTGAATTCTAATAGCAGTATGTCCGTTTCTTAAAATATTGTAAAACATATAAAGGCACTATCTGGTAATACATTGATAATGTACAAAATAATCCTTAATAAAAACAGTCTTACAAAGTTGCTCACAACTTCTATATTCCTCACAAAGTAACACTAAGAAAGTTGTTCATAAAGGACACGCCAGAGTCCGCAATGTATTACAAGTATTAGAACTTTGTTCACACTTGCAGGTGTTGTGAGAATTATATTATAATATAATGTGCTACATTATTACTTTATATGTACTTATCTTCGCCAACAACTCTGTCCATATGGTACATGATTTTTAAAAAGATGAAAATTAAGTATAATGAAAAATTATACACGACTCGAACCTCAAACTTGGGAATGAACGGTTTCTCAAATATTTAGGATGGATTTTTTTATATTTCTTGACGATTTAATTTTAATTGTACGATAACCGTATATTTTCAGTCTTTATTAATTATCTCACCGATCATAGAACATATTATTATTCATATATATTTGTTTGAAGTAATATTATTTTATTTATAAAAGGAAGATATAGAAAATGAAATATTTATCGCCGCACTATTTGGAGAATTGGAACATTTTTCCCACATTAAGAATAATGTTAAAATTTTACTTAAACTTTCAAAATCTGTTTAATTGTTAATAGCCCTGGTACTAACGGATGGACGGACACATGAAAATTTAAGGAATATTTATTTTTGTCATTTGGCTGCAGACATATCATAGCAGAATTATCTAGAAACTAACAAAACACTCTTCCTTATCAATTACGGACTGCGTTGTCCTTATATCTTCCGATTCGTCTATCTCAAGATATAAATAAGCCCTTTAACATCATGGAGATTAAAATTGCTTTGTGCTGATAAGACGCTGACGTTCGCTGTCTTTAAAAAGAGCGGGGCAGTCTGTTTGTTTTTATTTCATAATAAAGAATGGATGTGTATTTTTTGAAAGTAACATTAAATCATTGAAGGCAGTATTAAGTATAGTTTTATTCAATTTTGTTTTGCCTAAAGTATAGTTTATGTAAAATATATAAATTATTTAATCAAGTACTAAAAGTACCAGTATTACCTAATGAGTCTTTTAATTAAAAAATTCGGCGGGATTCGTCGTTTTATTCTTCTCAAAGTTATTAAAATTATATTTTTCTTATATTTGAGAGTGTGCAAGAATAAAAAAAGGAATTATAATTGTCTCAAAACGAGTTACCGGTAATGTGTGTCATTTCAAGCCGATTTATGTAAAAAAACAATTGAATAAGTTTAAAGGTATTTACTAGGTTTAGGTTTAGGTTTCTCAAATAGGTCAGGTCAATCTCTTAAAAATTATAACATACACTTTTGTACAGAAAAAATGTGTAGTGTTAAAACATTTTCAATCCTTAACAAAAGAAATACGAAAAATGTTATAAAAAAATTAAAGGAACAGCAATAACGTAGAATAATCGGGACCCGAAAAAACCATTTTACAAAACAAATCACGGTGTTGTTTGAACTAGGGCTGTGACCGTATCGATTAAATATGTCTATTGTAAACTGACTGTTTATTATTTATTATTATAACTTTTATTTAATATTACGATTTGTTAGAAAAATACATAGAGATGGAAAAATCTAATATGACAAAAATATTGTTGTCTATTTTTTTGTGTACTTAGATAAGTTTATGGTATATACTGTTGAGTCGTTCATATTGTTACAAATTTGGCGTAAAAAGTTAGTAACTATAGTAAATATTATAATAATTTGGGTCTTAAATACAACGGATGTTGAACTAAAGTGGTAAATTAAAATGTACACTGTCTGCGAAGGTAATTGTCGATATCTTCCAACCCTATTCCCAGGTAGGTCGTTTCAGTAAATTTAGCAAAATTACATCTATTTATTACATCTCATTCGTGTCCTTTCTTGAGAACAAGGGATATTTTTTAATTACACTTCATTATACAGCGATGTTTGAGTTCGTACTTTATTTAAATGAATTCCAGCTTGTATTATAAAATGTTTAATTTTTTTAAGTTAATTAAATATTACGTATATTTAATTAACTTAAAAAAATTAAGTTACCTGTATTGACATTATCTGAATATACGGTTTTCTAAATTTTTTTTCTAATGTATAATTCAGAGTAGGCAAATAAATTAAATTTCGGAATTATTGATGAATGTCTTGGGTTGGAATTTATGGAATAATATTTATTTCTTAGCTTGTAATTAATCTTAATATATGTAAATGAATGGTCATGAAATCCTGAAAGGTGATAACGGGAAGAGTCATTAGTATGAATAATAATGGTTTAAGAGTTAAGAAGATAACATGGATGGCACAATTATATGATGAAGAAGCAACTGTCCACTGAGTACTTACTTACTTACTTACTTAGTACATTGTATTGTTGTACTTTAAATGACTCCAAATAATTGGTATACTTATGTGATGTATTTTTTATTACAATCTGTTGACGAAAATGTTTTTTATAAACCAATACTTTTATTTCACTTAACAAATACGTTTTATAAAACAAAATACAGGCATAAAACGTAATAAATATAATAATAAATTTAAACGAAAAAATTACGTCTTAATTTTGTTTATTATTTAAAACTTATTTGACCACAGAGGTATAATTTATATATTTCTGATATAATGTTAGTCGTGCAAATAAATTCCATTAAATCGCTACAGAATCAACGAGTTATTGAAAGTAAACAATATGTGTAATTATTCAGCACAGTCCGTGCTACGCGCTTGGAATCTGATAGATGTAGTAGAATAGTTTGAATAGACAAACAAATGTTTGAAACATTCCGTAGTTTATAAGTATTACATAAAATTAAAATATGTACAGAAATTTTTGGACATGGCGGAACTATTAATTTCAATAATTACAACGTTTGCCTCTTAGATATATAAGATTGCTTCCTCAAACCTGTGGCAGTCAGAGTTAAGTAATCCTACTGCAAAGAAATTTACAAATTCGAGTTTATAATGTGCAATTGCCAATTTGCTAAGGACTTGGACACTTACTATTGTTTCTCATCTACAACATAAAAACACCTTACAATACAAAAAAAAAAGTATTATTAAACTAATTACGTATGTCACCAACAGCCATTGATTTTTATCAAATCATGCTACTGGAAAAAATATTGGTAATCTTTAATTGAGAAGGCATGAGAATTAACAATTATTTTAGTGATTTAAATAAATTATAATTTTGTTTACAACTTTTACATTACCTTGATTATTCCTATTACACATTGATTGGGGATTGTCTTTAGTTAACTCGGCAGTATTTTGAGTAAGTATTTTGCCTCTTAATTTAAATAACACAATAACAAGATATTTAAAATGTAAATGAATTAAGATGTGTAATTAAATTTATGAATAATACTGAGTAGTGTAAACTGAAACTCTACCTTTGATTATCTGCACTTTTTTCCTTTGAATCTAAAAAAAAGAAATAGAAGAAACAAATAATAAATACCGTCCGTCCGACTGTCAAATGATTTATATATTTTCGAAATATTTCTACATGATAGTGAAAATCTATCAAAATATTAAAGCATACATACAGAATACATCCAGATTTGGAATAACAATTAGGGGATTACACAAACAATTGTCTCGTCTGCTTATCAAGCCTATCCTGGAAAAGTAGTCTAAGTCATTAACTATTTAAATCACTTACCTCTTACAGGTACATATTACAAATATATTTCATATTCAACTCTCCATTACTATATCTATGTTTACTAATTTCCTAATTTTACAAAGGCCTCAACACTGGGTAGTTAATGAAAAAGCATTAGATTTTTTTTGCAAATGATGTGTCATTGATAAAAAATAAATGAAAAATTTTGTAGGATTGTTAAAAAGTATTACATATCAAACTAATAAAAAGATTTTGCCCATATTATATTTTTTTGAAAATCTGGTAGTTATTGTTCGTAACTCATCAAATATTTCAAAAAACTGCTAAAGTAAGGTTAAAACAGTGTAGGGTTGAAGCTCGATCTAGTCCGGCCATTGATATTATATTCGCATTGTACTGTTCGCAATAAGATAAATTGATGTATAGACGGATTTATCTGGAATATATATTTTTTAATTTTGGTGACATTTTACAACATATTAACATGACGAAATATATAATAAAAGTTTTATTACTTGTGATAATAATAAAATTTATTAATGTTTTAAATTATATTATTAGTGAGATATTATTAAACTTTTTTATTCTCCTTATTAAAACGCAACAGTTTTATACAAAATTGTAATACCAATATGTTATTATTAGGAACGAAACAAAATATTTAAATCCATTTTATATATGAAATAAATAATACTTTATATATATTTTCGTGTTTTTTTTTGCAAATAGTACTTTGTGCTGCCGAAAGACCTGCGTCACGCAAATATTAGTTCGTTAGTCGCTCCTTTGTGACTAAGAATTAGTTTACTTGGTTTTGTTTAAGCCTTTCTTGAATGAGACTTTATTTAAACTTACTTGTATACACTATTAATATATTTCTATATTTATATATATAATAAAAAAAATAATGCATATCGCAAGAGGAGCGAGATCACAAAAATAAATTCATGTGTTATTTATGAAGTTTTTATCCAGAAGTATTGACAAAAAATATATATTTGATCCTTTTCTTAATTTATTAAACGAATAATATTATATATAAAGTTTACATTTCATTGTTACAAAATCAAAAGCAAATTTTTATTTCAAAACTTAATAAAATTTGTCATAGTTTCAAGTTAATAAAAAAGAAGTATAGTTTGAGATAAAATAGAACATGAATTATGTAACATCTACGCAGTGTCGTTTATTACTACAGAGTAATGAGAGGCTTCGAGCAGTCAGGGATAATTTATTTTGTTTTAATATTTAAACTAAAATAATTTTCAAGAGGACTGTTTGTTTTATTAATGCAAATAAATGTACATAACTTTTGATCATTTATATTCTACAATATTATTTCAGTAAAATATATCTCTTTGTAAGTCACCTCTAAGGTGTAAGAAATAATTTCAAATCTTTTAAATTTTATGTTAAATTGTTAATTGGAAAATGTCCAACTCTTCAATTATTATATTTTAGTAGTCTGGTTATGGAACAAAAAAATGTGAGGCGAAAAACAAAGAGTAAGTATTTTATTTGTGGGAGAGTTTCATTGTGATAGAATTTTTTGCTGTATCTCATTCGAAACGCACCTCATTTGTGATAATTCAAGATAACGTAACAATCATCACAAAGTCTCCCACTTAAAACCGTGTAAATTTTGTTTATTTTAATTATTATTTGTAAATAATCAGTTGTTCCATTAAGCGTTTCGAGTTCGTGAGAATAATACGTACTTTATCAATTAATATTAAATTCTGCCGTTCATTAAGTTGAGAAAAGTATTACAAGAATTAGTAAGAGTAATTAAATTTGAGAGGAATATTGGACTTATGATAAACAAAAGAATTGTGGAGCGTCTTTATATTTATATTTGCTCTTTTTAATACTTATTCTTATTAAGAAGATAAAAATACTGATGTTACTATGAGTCTCAAAGCTTTGCAGGTATGAAGCTTGTTGTTTTTTCCCTATAGACATACCATTTGGAACGGTGCCACTACATTCTGACGTTTCTCTAACTTTGACACTGAAAGATAAAAATACTTTGACATCTCTACAGTTGTCTCTGTCTCACTATGTAATCAAAATAAGAAAATAATTAGTCCTTATACCGGTAGGTTTATGTAAAGACTTTGACTACTAATATGTGAAAAAAAACTACAAGTATGTTATACATATTAAGAGTTACGTAGAAACAGAGAAACTTACGCGTGGAAATTTAAATTCATGAGAGACACAAATAGTCACATGTAACTTATTAACAGTTGAGAGTTTCATTGTAGTGTATTGTTGTGAAGGTTTTTACTGTATCTTATTTGAAGCACTTTCATATATAAAGAGTAATTTATCACAATGTAGGGAACCTTCGTGAAGTGTGGTCGGTTTTATTTTATATTCTTTGTTCTTATTCAACGTTTACTGCAGTTTTTGTACCTTAATATTATGTAATGTAATGCTGAAAGTTCAACATGTTTTTACTGAAAAGTAAAAAAAGTGTATAAAAAACATTTTATCTATTATATAAAAATGAATCGCAAAATGTGTTGGTAAGCGCATAACTCAACAACGCATGGACCAATCTTAACAATTCTTTTTTTTAAATGTTCCTTGAAGTCCAAGGATGGCTCTAACGGCGAGAAAAATTTGAATAATTTCCAGGGAAACCCTAAAAAAGCCCTTTTCTTTTTCCTATACAAATATTTTAAATGTAGAATAAATAACTAAATGTAGAGTCAATTTGAACTGTATTGCTATTCAATAAAGTTGATATTAAATTACAAGCACTCATTGTTGTCTAAACAATGTAGGTGTCTTGCTAACGTCAAAGAGTCAATTCGCGCTTTATTGTCGCTGTAAAACGTTCAAATTTAATCAAATGAATGTGTACACCCGACCAAATTGAAAAGTCAAAAAAAGTAAATGTAAGATTTGATTGGCCTTGGAATATTCTTTCTTTTGTTTTAGTTTCGGAATGCGACATAAATTGTCATCAGTTTTCACGTCATTGCATCTGTCAAACAAACTG
The DNA here is from genome assembly GCA_918358695.1 of Melinaea menophilus ssp. n. AW-2005. Taxonomy (NCBI): domain Eukaryota; kingdom Metazoa; phylum Arthropoda; class Insecta; order Lepidoptera; family Nymphalidae; genus Melinaea; species Melinaea menophilus. The sequence goes on from OU911043.1 coordinate 5,384,250, forward strand.
CGTTAAAAAGCGTTTATAATATTTAATAATTATATTTGACTGTATAAATACCTGTGATTAATAATTATTTCATGTGAATAAATTTAGGTAATTATATACGATATGCCTCCTATAAGACGAAGTAATTTAAGTAGAAGAACCCGAAATGCTACAAACCAAATGAATTACCGATCTTATCATACTGCACATGAACGTGACGACCGAAATGAACGCGAAAGAATTCGTATATCACGAACGCGGGAAGCGAGAGCGAGAGATTCAACTAATAATCGCGAAAGTTTGAATCGAGCTGCTTTCAATTACGATTTGTCAATTGACTACAGTAACCACCAATGTGTTGCTATTGGATCTATGAACTTGGTTTGCTCTTATTGTAAGGCATTGAAATACAAAAATGAAGCAAATGGATTGTGTTGCGCAAATGGGAAAGTGAAATTGATACCATTGGATCCACCACCAGAGCCATTGTACTCATTGGTTTCAGGAATAGAACCAGATTCCATACACTTTTTGTCAAATATTCAACAATATAACAATTGCTTTCAAATGACATCATTTGGGGCAACAAACGTAGTTCGGGAAAATTTCATGCCAACTTTTAAGGTATGTATTATAGCAGTTAATCATTATTATTTTAATGAACAAAATTTCCTGTTAACTAAGTAAATATGTGTCATTAACCTTCAGTTTCCTAAACCCCAAAACATATATTACTTAGTCATTATATTATTTGGTGATTCAGTATTAGCAACACTTTTATTATTTTGAAACACAATATAATTATTTGACGATGGATATTAGTTACAACTAATTATTACATATTGACATACCTAAGCATATCAATTATTATTTGGTGATTCAAATTAAGAGACAGATATACTTTTTAGGAACAAATATTATTTCTATTTGGCAAAAATATTTTTTTTTAATTTACAGATACAAGGCCAAATATATCATAGAACAGGTTCACTGTTACCAGTGTCAGATAGCAATTACAAATTTCTGCAAATTTATTTCATGGGCAATTCACCACGAGAAATTGATATGCGTTGTTCACATAACAATTCACTAAAGAGGTCTATTGTAGAACAATTACAAACTTTATTTCATGAGTACAATCAATTGGTTATGTTGTTTAAAACTGCACTGGATCGGATGCCATCTGATAATCACAAAATTGTAATCAGAGCTGATAAAACACCTGTTGGCGAACATGCAAGACGTTTTAATGCACCAACTATTGATGAAGTTGCCATCGTTGTAGTTGGAGAAAACTTGGAATCCCGTGATATTGTTTTACATCGTCGGAATGATCAATTACAACGTATAAAGGAAACACACCGCTCATATGACGCACTGCAATATCCCATTATATTTTGGCAAGGTGAAGATGGCTATGATTTTTCAAACAAGATGATAAATCCCATTACAGGTAATAAAAAATATTAGTTTAGCTATGGAGCTATATTATCAGTCACTATATTATTATTTTTTTAATTTTCAATATTATGAAAACAAAAATCTATTTTCAGGTTTCGAAACCAACAAAAAAGTCAGTTCAATGAACTATTATTCCTACCGCCTAATGATTCGTGAAAATGAAGACAATACATAAGACATACTCAAATGTCGGCGATTATATCACAAGTATGTTGTAGACATGTATGTTAAAATTGAAACGGAGAGATTAACATTCATCAGGTTGAATCAGACCAAACTCAGATCTGAAGAGTATATTCACCTTCGAGATGCGATTAATACTGATGGAAATGCACAGAATGTTGGTCGGATGACTATTCTTCCAGCAACATACATCGTAAGCCCTCGACATATGCATGAATATGCTCAAGATGCCATGTCATATGTTCGTCATTATGGTACAGCAGATTTGTTCATCACATTTACATGCAATCCACACTGGATAGAAATCAAGCAGGAGTTATTCCCTGGGCAATCACCTATTGATCGTCATGATATTACAGCCAGAGTCTTTAGACAAAAGTTGAAATCTTTGATGGATTTCATTGTGAAACATTATGTGTTTGGAGAGACACGCTGCTGGATGTATTCTGTGGAGTGGCAGAAACGGGGATTGCCACATGCACACATTTTGATTTGGTTAGTTGAAAAGATAAGGCCAAATGAAGTTGATGCAGTAATATCAGCTGAAATTCCTAATGTAGAAGTAGATCCTGGATTGCATGAGGTAGTTATTAAAAACATGATACATGGTCCCTGTGGAACTCTTAATCAAAATTCACCGTGTATGGTGGATGGTAAATGTTCAAAGCGATATCCACGGACATTAATATCTGAAACAATCACTGGTAATGACGGTTATCCTTTGTATCGTCGCCGAACGACAGCAGACAATGGAAGATCAACAATTGTCAAATTAAATCAACAAGATATTGAAATAGATAATCGCTGGATTGTTCCATATTCACTATTTTATCAAAGACCTTCAAAGCGCACATCAACGTTGAATCTTGCCATTCAGTAAAATCTATTAAATACATTTGCAAATATGTAACCAAAGGGAGTGATATGGCTGTGATTGGTATTAATGCAGAGAATTCCAATGATGAAGTTACCCAATACCAAATGGGTCGCTATATTAGTAGTAATGAAGCAGTTTGGCGAATATTTTCTTTTCCTATTCATGAAAGACACCCTACTGTTGTTCATTTAGCTGTGCATTTAGAAAATGGACAAAGAGTATATTTTACAGCACAGAACGCAGTAGAAAGAGCTTTACAGCCACCATCTACTACATTAACCAGATTTTTTGAGATATGTCAAAACGATGATTTTGCTCAAACATTGTTATATTCTGAAATGCCAAAATATTATACTTGGAATCAATCCTCAAGAAGATTTATACGACGGAAACAAGGAAAACCAGTTACAGGATACCCAGATATATTTTCTACCGATGCGATTGGTCGAATTTATTCAGTACATCCAAGCAATGATGAATGTTTTTATTTACGACTGCTATTAATTAGTCAATGTACGTGGCCCAACATCGTTCCAACATGTACGAACTGTTAATGGTGATTTGTGTGGATCATACAGAGAAGCTTGCCAATGTTTGCGATTGCTAGAAAATGATGCTCATTGGGATCAAACTCTCAATGATGCTGTAATATCATCACAAGCTCATCAAATACGAACATTGTTTTCTATAATCATATCAACATGCTTCCCATCAAACCCAAAGGATCTGTGGATCAAGTACAAAGATAATATGTGTGATGATATTTTGTATCAAATACGGATTAGAAGGGGAAATCCAAATATACAAATAAGCGAAGAAATTTACAATGAAGTATTGATTTCAATTGAGGACATGTGCTTGATGATGTCAAACAAACTATTATTTCAATTAGGCCTGGCCGCGCCCAATCGTCCAATGCATGATGCTTTTAACCAAGAGTTGCACCGAGAAAAACTGTATGATCTCAACACTTTGAAAGAATTAATTCAAACGAATCTTCCACTATTGAATGAACAACAGAAGTATGTATTTGATACACTTATGAAAGTAATAAATGATAAAAGAGGAGGGATTTACTTCTTAGATGCACCTGGTGGTACAGGAAAAACTTTTTTGATTTCATTGATATTAGCAACAATTCGCTCACAAAATAAAATTGCACATGCACTCGCTTCGTCGGGAATCGCAGCAACATTGCTTGAAGGTGGTAGAACAGCTCATTCAGCACTAAAATTACCATTAAACATGCAAAGCGACGAAACTCCAACCTGCAACATTTCGAAGAACTCTGCAATGGCAAAGGTTTTGCAGCAATATGGATTGATTGTTTGGGATGAATGCACGATGGCACATAAAAAATCTTTGGAGGCTTTAGATAGAACCTTACAAGATCTCCGGAGCAATAATAACCCATTTGGTGGTGCAATGATTTTATTAGCAGGAGATTTTCGTCAAACATTGCCAGTGATTCCACGATCAACGCCAGCTGATGAACTTAATGCCTGTTTAAAGTCCTCCAATTTGTGGAAACATGTGAAGGTATTACACTTAAGCAAGAATATGCGTATCAAGTTGCAAAATGACAAATCTGGAGACATATTCTCTAAACAACTCATTGACATTGGTAATGGCAAATTTCCTATAGACACCTTGACTGGTTGCATTAACTTTCCTCAAGGTTTTTGTCAGTTAACTAGATCAAAAGATGAACTTATTCAAAAGGTGTTTCCAGATGTTGCTCAAAATTATAGAAACCATGATTGGTTGAGCGAACGGGCTATATTGGCTGCAAAAAACATAGATGTAAGTGAATTAAATTTCAAAATTCAAGAACAAATTACAGGCGAATTGAGGATATATAAATCAGTTGATCCGGCTACTAACCAAGATGATGTCGTTAACTATCCGCCTGAATTTTTAAACTCGCTGGATTTACCAGGATTGTCACCTCACAATCTTCAATTAAAGGTTGGTTCGGTAGTAATAATGTTGAGAAATATCAACCAACCGCGTCTTTGCAACGGCACACGGTTAGCGAAAAAAAAATTATTGAACAACGTGATAGAAGCAACTATACTGAAAGGAAAGTATAAAGGAGAAGACGTTTTGATACCACGCATCCTAATGATTCCGACTGATGTACCATTTGAATTTAAACGACTACAATTTCCAGTGCGGCTTGCTTTTGCTATGACCATAAATAAGTCCCAGGGGCAATCATTAGGTGTTTGTGGTATTAATCTAGAAAACCCATGTTTCTCACATGGTCAATTGTATGTTGCCTGTTCCCGTGTTGGAAAACCATCAGATTTATTTATATATTCACCAGGTAATCAAACAAAAAACATTGTGTATCATAAAGCACTAAAATAAAAATAAAACAGATTTTTGTTAATAATTATGATTCACTGGATTTACAATAACGCGATTACTGAAAATACTTATGTACGTTTTATTTCATTATTTTTTATTTCATCGGTTATGAACCCTATGTTAATAATAATAGTAATAAATAATTAATTATCTCTATACTTTGTAATTGAAGCACCCACTTTATAAATATTTGTCACCTTTAGGTTCCCACTATCCCTTTAGATTATTTTTCAATCAGGTTTGAACCTTAAGTTCCCCTCTTGGTTTGAAGCCCTCTGGCAGACATCCCAATCGGGGTTTTTAGTGGGTCTCAAAAGGGTGACCAAAGTTCGTGGAAGCTAATATACTTAAGTCACCCGAGCTGACCTTTTTCTTTAATTCTCCTGAACAGAACCGTCACCATGATGATAGGGCGATGTGTGAGGATCAGCAGAGTAAAAACGTCTAAAGGTCGAAATATAAACTGCCACATTCCAAATCTATTTGACAGAACGAATTCTGCCGAGTTGTATAAAAATTGTATTTATTAAAAAAAAAAATCTTTTAAAATTTAAATGTTTTGAGTTTAACTTTCATTGTATGTATTAGTAAAAACCACCAAATACTTTTAATTATGAACGTCTTAATAAAATGATGAAGTAACATATTAAAAAAAAGGAAAATTTTACGATTTATTTATTATAATATTAAATGATAAAAAAAATCCACCAGAATTCTTAATATATATAAATCACGTGTCGCGTTATTTGTCCGCGATGGACTCCTAAACTACTTAACTGATTTAAATAAATTTACACACCACGTACAGTTTGACCTAACTTAAAAGATATAATAATTTTCAACTCAATTCATAGTCGCAGTATTATTTTATTGCAAATTATTAGTTTATCATTTTGCAGTTAGCTCTTAACAATTCTAAAAGATGGCGGTATCTATTGACTGGATTGAGTAATTACGAATGAGATATCTACCCTACCTACCTCATTCGTAAGTTTAGTGTTCCAAGTTATTTACTAAAAACTTTGTAATATACAAATAGTGTTATAAACTTGGATAAAATTAAAAAAATAATTATAATTATTTTGTTTTGATTTTTGCTTAATATCGACTATAAGAAAACATTATGGTTTTCATGACAGATGTACTCTGAACGTTACCCCTTAAATAGTTTAGTACAATGTAATATATCAAAAATAATAGTCACAGCAACGCGTGACCGGGTCTGCTAGTATTAAATAGTTTTACAGAAATATTCACAAAACTACCAATTCATGCAAAAAATTAAGCGGCTATGTATATTAAATTTAAACTTAATAATAAATTTTATGTTATATTATCTTTCCAAAATGTGTACTTTCTATAAAATTATAACAACTGATAATGGAAGTAGTTGAGGTGAATTCTATGCATTGTTTGCTAAAACGGTTTTGTGCCATGACAGAAGGGTTGTGAGAAAATCGCCATACCGAGCACAATTGAATATCACCCCAAGAAATGGCTCAATTGGAGATTCAAATTCATTGCTTCTATAATTGGACAATTTTCGCCAATAAACCCATAAAGTGCCATTTTAGAATTGGCTTATATGATTATAATTAGATAGAAATATCCACTCAATCTAAGTAAATTATACAACTACAGAAGTTTTAAAGTACTACGATCACACAAAAAACTGTTTAATATAAAATACAACATTGTAAGCCAAAAGTATCTCAGTATTTTGTAATAACACCATAAAATATGTGTGTCTCACACAAACAGCATGCATAAAACTATTCCACTTACTTACATGAGGACATATTTTACGACGGTAATAGTGGATGGATCGTTATTTGATGTTAATTTGCTTTAAATTTTATATCTTTACTATAGCCATTTAATGTACATATATGTATAGTTGTTTTTTTTAATTTTTAATTAACATATGCAGTACTAAATAAAAACTCAAAGTCAGTACTTTACTCAGTAATAATTTGTAAGCAGACATAACTCTTACAATAAAGTGCAGTATTGATAACTTAGTAGTAGTTGACAATCAAAAGCTATACGTTATATATAGCATTTACTTATACACATATATACATATATGTTGCCGATGACCCTTAAAGGCATTATTATTATATTACCTATTTGTTACATCTTTTTAAATTGTTTGTAAAATATTATAATGTAGATGTTAGACTAATCCATTATCCTGTTATTAATATACATGGATAGTGTTTTGATATATATTGTGGGTAAATATTACCAAGTTAGCATTTGTTAATTGCGTTACAAAAACAAGATAAATTAGGTCAACATAAATAATAAACACATTTAAGAATTAATGTAATAAAACTTAATTTCCAGTGCGTTGATTTGACTTAAGTTATTAGTCAAGTCAAAGCTGTCGCGTGATCGTGCGATATTGACAGTTTTCCGGAATCGAGTAAAACGATCTACTTTATTGGAGAACTATAAATAGCGGACAACTCACATTTTGCCTGGCCCTCGAGTTGGACAGTGATAAAAACATATTGGTGTTGGTGTAAATAATTGTAAATGTTTAGCTACTCTTTTAGAAAACTTTAAGTGATTATTCTTTGAATTATTCATAATAAAATATAAAGTTTAGTTAATAATTATTTTGAGTGATTATAAAAGCTGAATGTATTAGAGAGCTTTGATTATTTTAAATCAGTTGTTATTTATAATAATTTTTTATGTGTTTTTATAATTAATTAAAATTATTTTTAAAGTGTATTTGACCTTTTATTTGATGAGTACGATTACGAGTTCTATAGTGAGTATGAGTTCTATAACAGAGTTCATGATTCTAATGGAGTCACCGACTCAGATCCTTTTAGAAAGCCTTTTTAGGTTTAAAAAGTATCATATAATATACATGATTAGCTTCTATACAATATTTAATCCTTTAATGCCTTTTTATATTTAATCTTTGTAACATACGTTTCTTTAAAACACTCTGGTAGGGTATTGACTAATGTAAGCACTAATAATTTTCTAGTACGTCTTTCGTAAAAAAAATTTATCGTATGATCAAATGACAAAATATTAACATTTTTAACTTATATGCTTTTCTAGTTGTATCATTAAAGTTTCTCTTTAATTAAAATTATTTTATAAGAATTAGGTAATCTGTTTTGGCGTCAACTGGTAATGTTTTATATTTTTGAAATATATGTTTTTCATAGCACTCCTTATTTATAATATACTATACTGTACTGTTACTTAATAGATCTTTTATAAATGTTATAACCATACAACCATAGCAACTCAGGCTGTAACTTATAATGACATCTGCTAATGCACAGTAGGCGCTATACAGGGAACCCTGATTTAATATTTTAGTTGATAAAATTTTACAAGTAGAAGCCTTATATTATTGAAAATATTTTGTAAACCAATTTTCCATGAAAAGTTATTATCTTTTATTAGGCCTAGGTATATTATATAACTTTCGTCTTTAAAATTATTACATGTACAATAAGGTTCATTTTCATGTAGGTAATTAAATGAATGACCAATTATATTTATTATCTTATGCTTTTTTATTATAAAGGAAACATATGCATATCATTTTTGTTTCATCATTCATATTACCATTATCATGTGCCAACTTCACTTTGTTATCAAAATTTTCTTGTTTTGATTTATTTGTTTTTATTATATTACGGTCTTTTTCAGAATCACATATCAGCTGCATATATACTCGTATAACTGTATTTGATGACATTAGTAATGCTGTTTACTTGCTTTTACTTGTATCCAGTTGGATTATACAGATCGGTGGGGACTTCTATATTTTATAATTATACTTATCAATTATTACCATCATGTGCCTATCATTTATTCTCAAAACCATTCATTCATAATTCCTCTAATACCACATTCATCCATTGCTCTCAATAAACCGTCGTGGTCAAGTGTTTTGGACGCTATATTAAAATCAGCGATTTTTGCACCTACCTGTTTAAGATTATTAAGATGCTCATTAACGTCATCAGCGAATTGTGAAAGTGCAGTACTTTTATTTTGCCGCAATCCCTATTGAATATTTGATAATAAATTGTGTTGTTCAAGGAATGTTGTTATGTTATGTTGTGTCCTGCTATTATTTTCTCCGTTACTTTATTTAAACTACTTAGATTTGCTGTGCGGTTGGACGATAATTGGTGTACTCTTTATGATTGCACTGTTAATATATTGGTCTAATTATAAACAAATTCAATTCTTTGCGATATTGTCTGGATAAATTCTTAAATGAATAAACTTAGCTAATACAGGATGATTTTTTCCTTTATATATGTTTTTTAATATACCATTCGATCCTTGCAACTTGTTGCAATTAATTCATTTAAAACAATTAATATTTTTACTGAGTTTATTTTTTTATATAAAAAAGATAATTCTATTATAAAAATCGAGCCAGCTAAAAATAATTGACTGCACTGGTTTTTAACAGTCTTAATTTCATTAGTAAATGTTTTACAAATGTGTCAGAGAATATTTTTCAGTTTTCATTAATATACAATGTTTTTTAATCATTGCATCTAAGCTAAGTTTTTGCCTTCCTAACCAGGTATTTATATTTTGTCATATTTTATTAATATCTCCCTTACATTTAAATACCTGCTATCTATATTTTTAGCAGTATTTCTTAATTTATTACTTTTATTTCTTGCTTTTGTTTATTGTAACCTCAAATTCATGTTGTAATTTTTATGTTCTGAATGAAGTATCTTTTGTTTTCTATGAAACGTGACAATTAGTTTGTTATCCACGGTTGCGTAGTTCTATGTGACTTACTATTAACTTCGTTTCTAGATGTTTCATAAATATTGCTAAAACCTTACATAATTCTTCGTATCCGTAAGGGATAGTATTAAGTAAATCATATTGATACCCGAGATTATCACCTCCCGTGTCACAAAACGTATGCTGCCATGCAAAACGTACTCACTCACCTTATCGACGTATCTAATAGTTAGACAATAGTCTAAATCATGTAGATCAATGCCACAATAAACCGCCAAAATTTTATTGTCCTTCGATGCAATCCTTTCTTTTCAAAAATGACTTAATTCTTCAATAAATAACATTTTATTTTACTTGATGGTTTAGTGGCTTTGACACTAAGAATCAAATAGGAAGTCCCGAGATAAAAATAAGAAACCTAATCAAAGTGAGCGAAGCGGGTAAGAGTTACTTCATTATAAAAGATAAAATATTTCGAAATACTTTCTTATTATTGTAAATATCTTTGTTTTAACCTCCGTTGTTTTTACATATAAGTCAGTGTCTTTCTCATGATATTAACAAGATCTTAATTTTTGTAACAATAGAAGTAGGCAACTGCTGGAAAGATTCACAGATTCACAATCAAAAGATTTACTAAATACCCGTTTTAATCTATGAAACGCTTATCATTCCTTAAGTAAAACCAGAAGCAAATAAACTAAGTATGATATGAACAAATCCTGCCAATCACTCCAGAACCTATTAGGTGAAATGTCTACCCAAACACTTTCTTAAAAGCGGACAGGAATTATTTTTGGGGAAATGAAAGCATTAAATAAGGTTTGGCAAGTTCAATCAGTGAATAAGACCGTATCCTGCTAATCAAACAACTCTCTGTCTCAACTTAAGACATCTCAAATTCTTTTTTGGATATTTAAAAGAAAAGAAATCGAAACTAAATAACATACTTAATCAGTATAAAATATACTCATAATGAAATAATATAGAAGTTCACAATTCCTTACTCAATTACTTATTACATAATAGATTTACATGCACACAAAATTATAATATTAATAACAATTTAACGTTAAAAATACTTAGCTTATCAGATGCTAAGTACGGATGTTCTAAAGAATCAAATGGTAGCACAAAGCCATATTTATACTAATTTAACAACTACAGAGGCCCCAGCTGCCATTTATGCCATTTGGCTATAATCATATCTTTAAACATTTTAATAAGTTAAAGACTATTTAATATTTAACTATACAAACATGTAATATTTAATATGATAAAGATGGCTTCTGCTTATAAGTTAAATCAATAACTTTTACCACTCAAATATAAATATAATGCTTAGTAATAATTTGATTAATAAAATAATAAACTTTAAAACATTTATATTACGTAGTTTTAAACAATCAATATTGAATTGAAATATTTATTATAGGAACTAATTATCGAGCGAAGCGAGCGGAGCGCTCTACTGGAGACAATTTGACATTCTTCGTCACGAATAGGCTCGAAAACTACTTGACGGAAAATTATGATGGTAAAAAAGAAATGTTTGGAAAGATGGTGAAAATTGTGATTATGAAAATTTAAAAAATCTCATTTCATTGAGGAATAAATGTCAAAAAATTGATATCCGACATTGTCTACAACGATGAGTCATTGCACTAGGCTTGCTACGCTCAATATGCAAACGGCACGCGAAATTTCGCGAGAGCAGCGAGTCGAAATTGAGGGTCTGTTGGCACCCCTAGTTATTTTACTTATAACCTATAATATAACAAACTTATTTTTGAACATAGATTCAACACAATATTCAACACAATTTTTATATATTACACATAATAATAATCGTTTAAGATTGGAGTGTAGTAACCAAATTTGTCTTATCTGAGACCAGCATAGTATCGCACTTTATGTTTTATGAGGGCAAACGACAAGTAAACATAGAGGCATTCCGCTCCCCTCTAAACACGTACTTTAGCAATATCCCGGGACTTCATTCCAATCCAAACGCGGTCCACTATTATCTAGTCGTCGTAGTCCACGGAGACTTTAATGCATACAATACCAATTGGCTAGGATCACATGCTCTCTTTTTTGGTTTTTCTGCTAACTAAATATCCGGTCTCTGTCCAGGCGCCACTAGGGTCCTCAGATCATTGTCTGGAACGCAGCTTAGTGCCTATTTGACGTCCGGCTCGCACAAGACCTGCGACTTCACGCGTTTGGCACTACAAGTCAGTAGATTTGGACGGAATGCGGTCCTTTTTTGCATCGTACCCATGAGGACTGCTCTGTTTTCCTTCCAATAATCCTAGTGATTATGCTGCGTATATCACTGATGTGATAGGACAGGGCATGTAAATATTTGTACTAAACTCTGTGGTTAGATGGTCAGATGGCCACCAGATGGTCTCTTGCTGGCAGATCGAGGTCTTTGTTTGACACCTGAGGCCTGCAGCTGGCGGTGTACAACTACAGGTATTAAACTTACGACTCGAAATAGTAGCGGCCGAACGGGTAACGTACCACCCACCTCTGTGGATCATATTTTATCCAATAAACAAAAAAAAATTTTTTTTTCGACAATTAATTAACATAAATAAAATTTTTGAGTGGTACCCTGTTATGAAGGTATTTTTATAATCATAAATGTCAAATCTACAGACGAAGAAAATTATTCACACAAAAAAATATTAATTAAGAATGGACATTGATATTGACATTTGAGAATTTATTTAATATAAAATGCATCTCTGGGTCATGTTGTCGTTAAAAAAAATATTAGAAAATTACCTATTGCTTGTTTTTCTGAACATTCTAAACTGATTTATACAGTGTACATTACAGTGACAAATACGAGCTTGGAGTTTAATCTGTTGAAACTATTCAATTTAACTTCTTCGATTTATAACTATTTAGGATTATTTTCTTCTGATCTTGTTTATGTTCGTAATAATATTTTGATTTATCTGAAAATTTCACTTATAATCTTTTATTTAGGACAATAAGTGCTTATAATAATTTACGCTTTCGATACCTTTTATTCTTATAATAACATTACATTACATATTAAAAACTGTTAATATTGTTGTTGTTGCTAGTATTTTTGTTGCAATAGTTATTTATAATAATTAATATTTATAATGTCAGAATAAAATAAATAATATTTTTTTAATTAAATATTTTTCCACATTTGATTGTGTAATATGTCCAGTAAAATTAAATAAAGAATAAACTATCCTAATGTTATTACAAAAGCTTTAAAGGCAATTAAAAAAACATATTATATCTGTTATACTATGTGCTTTATGGACCCTAAATATTATATTACATTCTGCCATTCATTAGAGTATGAAATGTGCTACAAGAATAAGATAAACTGGCAACATTTGAGTGGCAATATTGAAATTATGATAGACACATTGGAGAATCTTTTTATACTCCTTACTAAGAAGAATAAAGTTTTAACTGATGTTATTATCAATCTCAAAGATGTGCAAGTGTAGAATTATGAAGTTGCTTGCCTGAGCACAATATTCTGACGTTTCTCTAAATTTGAGTCAGAGAGTTAAGGATTTACAGTTACAGTTGTTTTCCCACATTATACTCAAAATAAAAGAAGAAAATATTTGGTTCTTATATTACTGGTAGGTTTACCTAAACACATTTCTGGATACAAAAAATACTGTATGTTATACATATTAGAAGTTAAGTAGAGATATGTCATCTACATCTCACGAGAGAGGAAAAAAGTAACTTGTAACTTATTCATAGTTCAGAGTTTCACTTCGTCAAGAAGCCCCATCGCTACAGACCCGGCACCGTAGCACTCCGTGAGATTCGTCGCTATCAGAAGAGCACCGAGCTCCTCATCCGCAAGCTGCCCTTCCAACGTCTCGTGCGCGAGATAGCGCAGGACTTCAAGACCGATCTGCGCTTCCAGAGCTCCGCCGTGATGGCACTCCAGGAGGCCAGCGAGGCATATCTGGTCGGTCTCTTCGAAGACACCAACCTGTGCGCGATTCACGCCAAACGCGTCACCATTATGCCGAAGGATATACAGCTGGTCAGGAGGATCAGAGGCGAACGCGCATAAGGCGTTAAATATATAAATTTATTTATTAATAAAGAGATGATGTATTAAAAAAATATTTATATTAAATAATTCTAGTAAAATGTTCACGAGAACCACCAATTAAAGTAAATAATAAAGTGGCTTTAACACTGATGGTTTTAGTTTTATTTCTATACGTCATTGATATAACTTAATTTTCATGAAAATGTAGATTAAATTTAAAGTGACAAGTAAAGTTATAAGTAAGGTTATAAGGATATTGTATGTCCAATATGTCTACATACTATATAGATGAGGTGAACTGGATGCATTGTTTGCAATAACCGTCTTTTGTCTCAAAGAGAAAGGAGTCTGAGAAAATTATCATGCCGGGCACAATTGAGAAACACTCCAACAAATAGCTCAGTCGTGGATTCAAATCTATTCTCTCCTCGCCTCTATAATAGGATTTTACTCAATAAACCAATAAAGTGACATTATAGAATATGCTTACATGGTTATTATTAGATAGAAATACCACTACCAGTGCATGTAAGTAAATTATATAACTAAAAATCCCACTCTTTACTTCCATTTTAGACTCCTAATTGCTAAGAGAAAATCTATGAGAGAATCGTCATCTTCAAAATCAAAACAGAAGTCGAAAAAGAAGTATGATATATGAGTTACCTATCAGATCCACTGCCTAGCAGAGTATTTTTCTTGAAGCAAAGAAATCAGAATAAAGGACAGGAATGGTTTTGTTATATTGTAATAAGATCTGGCAATATAGACCAATATAAGAGTTAAACCAGAGAATAAGACCGTATCCTGTTAATTTAAAAAAGTTATCTACTCTCTGAAAGCGCTGCTTCCACTTAATAGAACTTAAGACTTGTACACACTCCTTTTCGGTGCCGGATGGGTGGTCCCCTAGCACTCATTTTTCTTATCCATTCTCTACCTCAACTACCTCACGCAATATTTTTAGATCGTGTACAGACTTCCACTTAGTCATTTTAATGGGACACATTTTATTTTGTACAGCCTTTATGATCCTTTAGTTATTTTGTTCTAATCAAAAATTAATATTTCATGTACACATTATATTTAAAAAAGAGGAGAGGAATTTAAAGAAAAAAATAAGAAGATATTCTTAAAGTTTTTGTCACTTTCTTAAGTTTATTTAAATAAACGTAATGGAATAGTTTAATACAATACTCCATAGAAACGAGTGTCATGTTCACATATCGTTACATTGCCATCAACAATCGCGTCCTTATGTATATGTAGAATAGTTTTAACCTTGTTGCGCGTATGTTCAGACTTTGTACTGTTACTAACATATGTTGAAACTTACAACTTTTTAAACAAAGTTGTGAAGGTAGTTCCTGTCTAGGTTACTACACTATAATGGGATCCATACATGAACAATTTAATATTTTCTTATTGAGCGAAACAAACGGAGCGAGCGGAGCGCTCTATGTGAGACTTTTTGTATGCCATGTCCGGGGTTGGCATGAAAACGGCTTTACCGATCTTTATGAAATTTGACACATTTATAGCGATGGTTATTGCGATGGTTTATAAAAAAACCTCATGTAGTTGAGGAATAATCACCAAAAAATGACAGTCCCATAGACTTCAATTTTAAAAAAATTTCGCTGTGATATTTGATTATTCTATATTTTTTCGGGCCTGTCGGTTTTAAACGTTGTTGGTTGGTTTTAAAAGTTTTAAACATTGAATTGAAGATGGGTTTTCTTTCTATAACTAATATCTCTACAGAAACAGCTATCTATATATAAGACAAAATGGTATCGGGTATATTTTATGCATCTTAGTTTTATTACCCAAATTAATCCTACTATTATTATATACCGGCAGTTAGTTGGGATAAATGTATTTATATTTTTGTGAACATAAAGTTAAAAGATAAAAATAAAATTCCAAAATCGAGTTACGGTACTGGCAAAATTTATTTCGAAAAGTATTTAAATTACATAAATATATTATATAACAAAGAAAAATAAAGGTCTACGTCTTAGATGAAAGCTCTGTAAAAAATGTTTCCAGAGCTCGTTCTAATATTTAACTTTACTCGACTTTGCATCAATGGAATTTTAATAGATATTGCACTATTATATAGACAAGATTTAAGTAAAATTTAAAATAAATATATTTTTTTAAACATATATTTCACAGTACCTTATGAGAAAGATGCAATGTACTGTTTTCATATAAGAGGTATATTAACTTATAAAATAAGTTAATATACCTCGTTCGACAGGGTCGATCGTGTTAGGTAGATTCCCGTCGGTCGGATTGACAAAGAAAAACTAGCCAGCAGTAGTCTACTGGTCTTTACAAGTCTTATGACGGGTCACTCAGCATATATTGGATGGGCGAGGAACCACCCCCTACTCCTATCTCCTAAACGAGGGGTCGCATCAAAAAACTTTTCGGACAAAAAAGTTGCCTCTTTTAATTTGTTAATTTTCTAAGATTTTTCCGACGCCAAAATGTTGCCTCCTTCTGTGACTTTTTTCGGTTTTTAACTTTCAACCCCCCCAGCCCCTCAACCCCCTGACCGATTTCCTCCGTTCAAGAACTTAACCTTCATTTTGTTCTTAAGAATGTGTATACCGAGTTTGAAAATCCTCCGTCAATATTTGCGACCTGTAGCGTGTCCCAAAGGTTTGCACTTTCACCCCCCCTCCCAGTCCCCCCTATCACTTTTTCCAAAAAAACGAGATGCTGCGTTTGTCTTACTAATTTATCCTATCGACCTGTGAAGTCAGATTTTGCCTACGACGAATTTGGACTGATGAATCATATATACATATATATATAGAGGGATATATAATTTTTTTTTTTCGACGGATTCCCAATCTCCAGTTCATAAACGGCGTAGCGCCCCTACTCTGGCGTCTGGGTCCCGTCATCGCATCGATTGCAATAGGTAGATTCATCTATGAAATCTACCTAATATACACTTATTTAATGCTTACATATTACAATTAATGAATACAACAAACAAAATATAAACCAATAACTAAGTAGAAAAGTTTGAATTGTTATTGTTTATACAAACAAATATTCTATTGTACGGTCCAAGGTTGAATGACATCCATATTCGTATAAAAAAGTGGTAAAAGTAGCTAATAATAATAATGTTTAAAAATATAACAGCTCAATACTTTTAGCGTTTACAATCAGCTCTCGCAGTTTTTAACTAATAGCTTGAATTGCTATTTAATTCTATTTTCCTAATCATAAATGATTAATTTTTAATTTTTAATTTTTATTTTACTCTTTATTGTACACCACAATACAAATGAAATAAAAAAAAACGTTACAGTGACATGTATGAAAAAAAAATGTACCGTACAAAAGGCGGTCTTATTGCCTAATGGCGATCTCTTCCAGACAACCTTAGGTTTAGGAAAACTGCAAGCACTTAGGTAATGGATGGTGGTGTTACGAGTATTATAATAAATATACTCGTACTTACCAATAATTACACATAGATACCTTTCAATAATACAAAAATATTAATATATATAATACATAACAAACATACACTAACAAATACAATATAATAAATATTATATATGTCTAATAAGCACTTCAGATATTATCGTCAATTATCGTTCAGTTATCGTAAGAAAGGTAGTATTCTTTAACAGATTTTTTGAATATTTCTAGGGATTTAGATCAACGAATATTTAAAGGAAGAGCATTCCACAGCTTGGTTGCACGAATTATAAAGGAACGTTTATAAAATATGGAATTGTGAATAGGCAGTTTTATAGTGAGAATTTTTGAAGATCTCGTAGTATCTTGCTGACCTAGAAATACAATTTTTTCTTTTAGATAAAGAGGTGTTTTCGGGTGAAATAGTACACAGTACAATAGAGAAGCTAAATGTAAATTCCGGCGACGACGTATGGAAAGCCACTTGAGTTTTTTTTCGAAATTGTGAAATGTGGACATATGTGCGTAGGCTTAATATGAACCGTATAGCAAGGTTTTGAAGTCTCTCAAGCTTGTTTAGTTTGTCCTCGGTGAGATCAGTATAGCTTGCGTCGGCGTAGTTTAGAATGGAAAGAAGAAGTGAATGTGCTAACATCATTTTGGTAGGAATTGGAAGGTAAAAACGCAGTCGACGTAGTGACCTCATAGTAGTAAATATTTTCCTACTGATTTCTTTTATTTAAACAGACCACGACATTGTCTGATCCAAATAAATGCCCAAGTTTTTAACAAATGAACAATACGATATAGTAATGCCATTAAATTGTATAGGTGGTGAGTTTTGCCGGTCCACTCTTGATATCATACCGGGACCCCCAATAACAATACCTTGTGATTTTTCAGGGTTTAATTTGAGACCAAACTGCTTACTCCAGTTACTAATTGAATTGAGGTTAATGGCGGTAACAGAACTATCAAGATTTTCAAGACGTGAATGGTGGTAAATCTGAATATCATCTGCATACATGTGATAGAGAGAAGAGATATATTGAGTGATGGAATTAATGAAAATGGCAAATAGTAAGATAACACGCCGCCTTGAGATACCCCAGCTGGGACGTCACTCCAGGACGATAACAATTTATCAGTCCGAATGCGCTGCCGACGGCCTGTGAGGTAACTTCGAAACCAGTCTATCACTGATGGAGATATGTTAATAGAACGTAACAGGCCTAACAGGACGTACATCATGGTCAACAGTATTAAAAGCATTACTGAAATCTAACAAAGCCAGAATTGTAAGCTGTTTATTGTCCATTGCCAATCGAATGTCATCCGTTACCTTAACTAGTGCTGTGACTGTACTGTGGCCAGGGCGGAAACCGGATTGAAAAGGGCTGAGAAGGAGATTTTTATTTAAGAAAAGACTTAACGGTTTATGAATTAATTTCTCAAGGATTTTTAAAAGGAAAGGTGAAATAGAAATAGGACGGAAATCATTTATATTTAAAGGTTTCAACTTTTTAGAAAGAGGAATGACTTGAGCACATTTCCATGAATCGGGAAATGTATTAGTTGAAATGGAGTAATTTAGAATATGAGTTAACGTAGGAGAAATAATATCAAGGATTGGAATGATCATGTTACGGCTGATACTGTCAGAGCCAACAGCATTAGAAGATATTGATCATACGTTTTCCTTAATATCACATTCAGTGAAGGGACAGAAAGTAAACGGCAAAAACTCAGGAGTCGGAAACGATGAAAGAATATTTAAAGTTCGTTCTTTATTAGCACTGTCAATGACTTCTGACGAAGAAAAATGTTTATTAAGAAGTTCAATATCAATATCAATGGAAGGTGTGTTTGATGAGGCTGCTTTACCGACTCCGAGCGATTCAAGAAATTTCCACGTTTTTGCTGTATTACCGTGTTCGATAGATTTGTGAATATGGCGTCGTTGTGCATCTCTACACGATGTATTGCAGCAATTTCGAGATTTTATATAATTATTTTTATGTACAACATTGTTGTTTAATTTAAATTATTATTTCGCATGAATTTTTTCCTCCATTAGGTTTCTCAATTCCTCTGTCAACCACGGAGCTGGAAGATGTTTAATTTTAATTGGTTTGACAGGAGCATGGGTATCATATAAATGATTTAGTGTTTGATTTAATAGTTCAACTTTAAGGTCTATAGAATCGCCATTGGTAATAACCGACCAATCTATCTTAGAAGCATCCTCATAAAGGCTTTCCTTATCAATTCCTCCAAAGTTATGTAGCAGAAATATATTAGATTTAGCTTTTGGAGGACGAAGCTTGTAAGAGAGGTAAATAAGAACATGATATGAAAATGCATCAGCTGAGACCTGGCCGTGTTTTATTACAAATTCAGGCGAAAAAACTACAATTACATCTAGAAGTGAAGGAGTGCAGCCAGGAAAATAATGTGTAGCCGAAAGAGGTAATAGATGTAGGTAATTATTAATATAACGTAATTAGATAGAAAATTAACTGAGGACTTCACACTTACAAATACACTAAGCGTTTTCACTATGTGGTTTTCACATGTTTTTTGTAAAGTAAATTAGTATGTTAACAACAGAAATAAAAAAAAATGTAATTTAATATATCTTGTAGGATATACGCAATGACATTGAAGAAAAAAGTCAAAACTGCGTTAAGCGAAAGGTTAACATTATTTACAGCATTATCGCCATCTTACATGTTCATCACACTCGCCGCAACTTAAAACACAAGCGTTGACGTTATAAATATTTGTTGAAATATCCTCAATTCCTAAAAGTATATAAAAAAAAGTATCTAACTTTAAATAATTTACATCATATAATAGACTCGGTATATTTTATAAAATGATACTGTTATTCCACCACTAGTGACCACTTTGATATTATTAAATTCTCATTAAAATTGCCGAGCGCCGTCAAAGTCATTTCTAATTACAATTTTAATTCATAATAATAGGTGGACGCTGACGTGTTCTTCATGAAAAGAATAGGTGAGTAAAATATAAGTTTTAAGATACTTATCTCGTCTGTTTCGAAACGACAATTATTCATTGATATAGTTGATTTTGTATATATAGTAATTGTTTTGATTATTACGAGGTCTATAAAACTGCAAAACGTATTATGCATTGAACATAAAGAAGCCTGAAGATGGAAACAACTTAAAAAACTTGAAATGTTTATATTTATTTTTTTTATGTTACAAGTAAACCGTAAACCACAGTTTGGTTTTTAGTGAAGCTGTAATTAAAATTAAGATTTACTTTAGTGAAAAGTGGTTACCATAAACACAGATACCCCAGAGATATAAATAAAATATACAGATTCGGTATACTTTTGCTCCATATAATTTGAATTATTATTGTTAAGGTATTCCAGATCATAGACTTTCAGAATATTCAGTACAATATCTGCAAAATCCTAATATTAAATAATATTCAAGCATGAAAAATTTAATGGTAAATATTGTGTTGTTTTTTTATAATTTCAGCGGGACTTGAAACTCGACATTGCTACTCCCTTGATGACTAACTTTAGTTATAAAAATAAAAGGATAAGATATATTTCTTGCGATATTAATTTATTTAGTACAGTACTATTTTTTAAATCGTAAAAATACGAAGCGTAGAAAAATAATATCATTTCATACAATTAATTTATAAAAAATATTATATATCTACATTGATTACCTAAATGTCTTCCCTGACACAATATTTAATGTTATTTTAATAAAATGCCGCATCCATCATTCGACTTTCATCACACATCCATCTTAAAACCATTCATTAAGTCTTTAACAGTTTAATTCTACTCAGACGAACTTAATGAGAACCGCCATGGCAGTTTTAATTTTATAATTCATTTATATTATGACTATAAACTCACCTTTATAATACAAGTTGCTACTTTATTATTCGGGATAATTAAACTGTAAATTATTCTTACATTCACTATTGCGTGAAACATAATAAAAAAAGTGTATATATATATAATTAAAAAAAGTGACATGCTTACTTTTAAGTGTGTATTCAACTTAATAAGATAACCATGTCTAAATAGACGAAGTTTAAACTAAATCTTAAAAGAATTTACGAAGCTATAAAGAGAATGCAATTGATTAGTTATTATATACGGAACACACTTAAAAGTGCAACTACTTACATTGTTTTTTTATGGAAAATGAGAGATAATGTTTTCGTCACGGAAATATAAATGCAAAAAGTGTAGAAGCAGCTTATACAACTTATACAACTTTTCTAGGTACTAGGGGAATAAGGGCAGTTAAAGGAAATATATATATATGCCAATCTTAGTATACTCTTTACAACCTTATTTAGAACCATGGAGACTGAAGAATTCGTTCCTCACTGCAAAAAAAAACATGTTATGAAAAATCATACCTATTATCACGTGATATTTGTAAGTAAACACTTTATAATACATACATATCTATTTAGGAAAATAACTGTGTATGTATATCAGACTTTCGAATAAAGTTTCGAAGTAAAGGCTTTACTTAATTGGGTGATTGTGAAAGTGTATTTATTATAAGAATTCTTATAACAAGTTGCAGTAAAAAACAGGTCATAAATAACGTCAACCATTCTAGAATAATGTAAAGGTAATTTAACAAGATTGAAGCAAACAATTAGGTCGTCATGAAACACAAATGAGTACTTAGCCCTCCACTCGAGTTTCTGCTGGTATGTTGACAGACTGACGGCCGATAGTTATAGCGCAGAGTAGTTTGATCCAGAGACAACTCTAATACCTTTTAGAAATACGTCTTCGTAGTATTTATTGAAATCCGTCGCCGTTTGGCAAACATCTTTGAAAGAGCATGAGGGACAAGAAATAATATAGGCTAGTAGGATAGGGACTTAAAAAAAAAACAGGATAATTCTGTATTCATTTATGTTATAACCAACATATAATATTACTGAAATTTCAAAGCAACTTCTATAATATCTATTACAAAAAGCCTGATATTAACGCACTGTTTTGGTCTTGTCCGAAAAAAATCACAGAAATCTACAAACATAAATGTCCTTTTAAAGTACAGATCATTGTCTAACTTTAGTAATAAATTTTTCTAGGTCCTTCTATACGAAGACAAAAATAAATTATCTCTGTTTATCGACTACTCTATAAGCGTCCCTCAAATGCTCGTCATGTCACTATTGTATGATTAGTTCTCTCTAAGGCTAACTGGCGTTTAATCTTCTGGTGATGTCAGTTAAACTAGATTTAACTGAATAAAAAATGTCCCAAATATTTATTTTAAATAGGTATCCGATGAAAGTTTTGATTTGAAATTTTGAATTTGATCATATAAACTATAAAGAATAGGCTCAGGTTTCATGTTTTACCCTAAAATGTATGTGTTTATGAGTTATTATTTTAAGATAAGTGTTCTCAGTTTTTTTACATGACAATAGTTTTATTATTGTTTAAAACAAGTTTTTTAAAAGTTTTTAATAAAAATAAAAAAATCTTTAATAAGAAGGGTATAAAACATAGTTAATAGTATAAGAAAGTTTTAAAACGTTATAATTTTAAAATGGTGACAACCCTTCGTCTTCCAATAATGGAATTAGTCGTATGATCAATATCTCCAGAGAATTTTATGGATCTATAAACAGCTATTATCTTTTGTTAAAGTATCGTTGCTCATAATAATAATTTCTGATAATATCGGTGGTTTGTTATCATTATAATTTTTAGAGCAAAAACACCATTACTTTTAATTAGATTGTTAAGGTTCTATTATTAATTAGAAGTAATAATGATACTTCATATATAATTACATAGTCGATAACTGAGTATCGGTATCTGAGAACATTTTAACGTAATATTATTTGTTTAATAATTTAATGGTAATATAAACAAGAAATAAGTATTTGTTGTAATGTAATTAATTAATAAATTAACTAGTTTAAAAGATACTTATACTAAACTATAATATGTATTAAACTATAATATTTATTTTCAACAAAACCTAATACATCGTATAGATCATAATTTTGCACGTGGCACAGTCTAGCCGTACAAATTTGGCTGCAGCTCGTAAAGGATCTCGATCAACTTGGGGTGCGTGAAGTATCTATTATAGCTAAGTTATATGATATTGTAAATTGCTCAGAAATATTCTGTATTCTAAACAAAGAGCTCTTAAGTAATTAAAGAAATTAGAACCTGTTTTGTTTTTTTTTACTTTGTAACGTTTTTGAACATACCAATATTGTACATTTAATTACAGCACACTTTACACATTTAGCAAACTTTATAATATATAAACATTGAAACAGTTTGATACTTTGAAGTATTTTATAATTTGTACGATTAAATAAAAATTTTGTATATACAATATATAGCGATAGAAATATTTCATAATTTTTTATATACACTAGGTATTGGCTGCGAATTTGTGTTCAGAAAGAAACAAATTTTTATTTATTTTTAAAGATTTGCCACAGACTTTTTTCTTAAGAATCATGACGTTCATATGATGCTTATATAAACATAAATAAAAAATACGGGTTCTCATCTTATGTAATGCTTACAAAATCTCATTTAAGCAATAAGCACACTAAAACAAAAAAAAAAACAAACTGTTTGACTTCTTTTTATGTCATCTGTAAATAATTTTATGTGTAACCCACAAATCTGCTATGGAACAATTGGATATATGACACCAAATATAACCTACACTTAGAACGTAAAAACCAATATTGTTTAGCGTCCATATTACAATTCATGCTTACAATAAATATGTAAACAAGATACTTTATTGTTTGACTTTTTCGGAATGAAATCTCTAAAAGTAATAAGGACTGAAAAATATAAAATATCACTTTTATTTAAACTATTGAATAACAAAACTGATCCTCTCCAAACAACATTTAGATACATTTATTCATTTATTCTTTAATGATTCGTCAATTTTATTAGTTTTATTTTATTTATCTCCATTATTGAAAGATACTAATAAAATATGTATTATGGCATTAAAATGTAAGTATATTATTAACTTAATTTGATTATTTGATTTGATTTATGTAAAAAAAATAATTATATTTTGTTGTAAGAGTAATAATTTTTACTCACTCGGTCAAAGTCATCCCTTATAAAATGTTAATTATTGTTTTTATTATTATCATATGATGTTGCCACTTGCCTACATGTTAATGTTCGCGTGAACTTTAAAAGACAGAACAGACAGAAAGGCAAAGTTCGTTCAATTTTTGCTAAATTTTACTGCTAAATTACTTGGTTGGTTTATTTAAATGATCCTTTTAAAGCTTGAGTTAATAATTATTAACCACTCCGAGTATTTAGTTGAAATGGAAAAGCTCTTAGTTGTTTATTATTGGTGGCTAATATGACAAAATTCAATAAGACGGAGTTATTATTTTTTAAAGATACACCTAATTCTGTTTTTACACGGTAGATTGGTTCTAGAAAAAACCGTGTAAAAAAAAACATTGATCGTATGCAAAAATAGGTGATTGGTTCCTAATCTCTATAATCTATTAAAATTAGTGAAAAACAAGGATTTCTTAAGAATAAGTATTCAAATTTATTTAATTAAATCACATATACAATGTTTATTTTTACAAGCATAGTTATTGAAGATTATTCACAAAATATGAACACATTTCAATTTCTCTGACCAGTAAATTTTCTTGTTTGCATAAAAAGGGAATTCCCCTAAATTTGTGATATGAACATATTTAGCAGAAATTAAATTTGACAAAAAATAAATTAAGCCCAAAAAAATTTAAATCGTGCTAAATGGAATAAAATTGTGTAAAAAATTAAAAATATTTTATTTTCGAACCGTGTTAAATCAAAACCGTGTAAAAAAACACCGTGTAAAAACAGACTTACGTGTATATAAAGTTAAAAACTTGAATAATTTTATTTAAAGTACTTAAAGCGGAAAATAACTCCCTTGATATTTATATTGAGATTAGAATGAATTAAATAAAATGAATCGTTTTTGCTAATTCTTAATTCGCAGTTTTACATTCTAATTCTTAAAAAGTAAACAAAATTAATTTTCTGAATATTAAAATCTTATTACCATATTTCTCTTTTTGTTTACAAATAACACCACATAACACACTGTAAAATGTTAATTAATTATTTAGTTTTTATAATATAATTTATTTTATTTTATTTTAATACGAATACCTCATTCATTCATTGACTATATTCATTACTATGTCTGAAAATCAATCATTAAGTCTCCAAAAGTTAAATTTTATTCAGAAAAAGTGAGAGAGTCCCAATGCATTTTTAATTTTATACCTCAGTGATTTTAAGGCTTGTAAAAGTTCTTAGGACAACTTTATTACATATATAATAAAAAAAAAACATGTAATTGTACCCAATTTTTAACTTAAAGTAATAAAATACGATAAAACAGTAAAATAGAACAATGATGCAATTTTTTAAAAATAAAATAATGAAATTAAAAATTGATTCTTTTCGGAACATATATGGCAAAAGTTTTTTTTATTAAAATGTCTATTTTTAATGCAGATTCATGACGTATAATAAGAAAATATTAAATATTCGAGATTGTTCGTTGCATAATTTTATACGTGGTATCTCATTACTCACGTCCTATTAGTATTCAGGAGCTTGTATAATATAACGTACATTGTAATTTAATTTTAATCTTCCTTGTTTTTATATTATGTTCATTGGAATAAAATGCCGTTTTGTAAATGTAGTTACGAATTTTTAATGTAAATATTACACCCCAATGTAATATTTACATTAAAAATTCGTACATTACACAGTTACATTAATAACTTGAAAAAAATGAGTATCATTAAAAGGCAATAATCGTATAGTACATGTCACAAACCTTACAAAGTTCAGATTTTTTTAATGAAAACCTACA
The DNA here is from genome assembly GCA_918358695.1 of Melinaea menophilus ssp. n. AW-2005. NCBI lineage: Eukaryota > Metazoa > Arthropoda > Insecta > Lepidoptera > Nymphalidae > Melinaea > Melinaea menophilus. Next base: position 5,410,363 of record OU911043.1, read on the forward strand.
CAACTCGTTACTATATATTTAGTCTTCTGTATAAATAATAATAAATATAAGAAAACTTAAACGTGTTAATGTTTGACTATAAGATCTTATGAATATATTGTTAAATATTACTTTTGGATCAAAGACTTTAAAAGCAACAAATACAATATTGTTAGTTATACGAAATATTAATCAACAAGTGAGAATAATTTAATTTCATTGAGCGCAGCTATCAGTGCAAATTTTATTATATATTCTAAACCTTCGCGTGTACTTTATTAACGAACGACTTTTGGGGGTTAGTTTGTAAAGAACACAAATATGTAAAACAGCCATACTCTGTTTAGTATCTTAGAACTATAAAAACATATTTTATATTTATTCATCTAATAGAAAAACAGGATAATGGTATATATGATGTCTGTAAAAATAACCGATCTGAAACGAATGAAACACTACGCAACGTATATCACGCTACAAGACAGACGTGAATGAAGAATGATAAGATAAGTTACGATAGGCGATACGATTCTCATTGTAATAGACTTTTTTACATTTTGTATAATATATTTTTAATATAATACAAAAGCTGTTCTTCTCATTTTGTTTTAGTCTCTTTCATCCCTTTCATTCCTTATAAATGGAAACGTATTTGCAACATACGGATAACTCTTTTACTTACCATAACGTGAATCCTTGTTATGATTGTGAATATAAATAATAGGTTTAAATAGCAATGACATGTGATGTGGGGATTTAGCTGTCTTTTACGTAGTGGATACGACACGATAAATCGCAAAATATAAATGGGTTTAACATTATGGAGATTAAAATTGTTTCTTTTTCGCTGACAAGATGCTGATGTTGGTTGGCTACATATGCTGCGTAGCAATCTGTTTGTTTTCGCTTCTCATAAACACTGATCGAGGTTTATTTTTTTAGGATCCTTATGAGCGACCGGTATACTATATAAGTGTGTTTTGAAAAACAAAGTATTATTTTGTCTTAGAACAGTTGATATATAAAAATTATCCTATGTACAACGACAAAGGCTATTGTAATATCACAATATTTTACAAAGACTTTTTCTTTTTAAGTTATTTGATTTATGCTATATACTTATAATTTATTCAACTATATAGGTATACGATAGTATACGATGTGATGCGACAATTTATTCAAGAATTTTATGTACTTCTCTTATACACTAACCTTATCTATTAGCCTTATGTACTAGCCTTATGTTCTAGCCTTATATACTTCCCATATATAGTTCCCTTATGTACTAGTCTTATGTACTTCCCTTATGTACTAGTTTTATGTACTAGCCTTACGTACTTCAGATTTATTAAACACATTGCAATAACGATTTCATATTATAAAGTAAGTATGCATCAAAAATTAAAACAATAATTTAATTGAAAATCATCGAAACAGGGATCTGCAGGCTCTATTTTCCTATTGCTGTTCTCGTGATAATATTTTATTAATTTTTTGTAGTTATTATTAAAACATAATTATGTAAGTACCACGTCTGTGTCTATGCGTTATTATAACTTCTAGTAAAAAGTGATTTTTATAATAAATGTTCATATATTAACCTGGATATAATAAAAATGTCATATCCATATATCGTGAACAATCGCTCGTGTTCGTGAATATTTAGAAAACATTTTTGGATGTTGTTTATATGTTCATACTCAAATTTTAATTGTAATTTAGATTAGATTTTACATACAGGTATGTACTCACTGAAATATGTTAAATCTTACAATTTGTGCTCTATTTAATAATAGGATTACGACACAAACTTCAGAATAAAGGCTTAAAAATATAGTCATAATTATTGGCTGAACACTTAAAGCGTGAAAGAGTGACAAACAAACAAATTTACATTACATAATGTGTCATAATGTTATCGTGCGTCACATATTATTAAAATTTATCGTAAGCGTAATATGCAAGGATAAACAGAGGGAACTTATTCACAAACGAACACCTAACGTAGTAATGTTTACGTGAACTATCGACAGTTGAATATTGGTAAAAATTTCAGATAATAAGCGTTTAGTAATCCTTGATTTTTAAATGTAATTAAAAATGGACTTCTTGATAGATAATGGTAATAAGTAGGCAAAATTGTTATAAACATACTTTTAATGTAATAAAAACAATAATAATGAGAATTGGTTTAGTTAACAAATTTATTATTTTGCGAACAGTACAGAGAGAAAACCGGGAGCAGGGCTTACATTATTTAGAGAAGCTTCGTTGGAACATTAAACTTAAACGGCCTCTTTATTTCCATTTATTTTTTATGTGCAACTGTGTTTTCCAATATCAGTAACGGTGACAGTGGAAACATATGAAACCATCAACAGTTAGGTTGCAGCCAGAGCTACTACCCTATTTGAAGGGAGTTACTGACAGAATAGGCAAAATCTTGAAAAAGGTTTTAATATTAAAGTTAATTTATGTAAACCACATAAGAAAGTGAGACAATTCTTGAGACCACATAAGAGTAGCATTGCTTTCCAAATGTGCGGGAGTATACAAACTTGACTCTGATCTGTAAGACATCGTTAAAATAAAGATAAGCGTCGGTACTAGAATTAGAGAACATGTCTCAGGTTTTAAAAATAGGCATATCTCAGAGTAATGCAGTATGTAAACATATAATATATAAGCCTAATCACTGTCTGTCGTTTGATAATCCAAAGTTCCTTGTAAAATGTAACCAATACACGCGAACTAAATCCGTCAAATAATTTTTTTTACATTCTTTTAGTAGTTCTGTTAACTTTAAATAAAAATAATGTTAAAAACATTCAGAAAGTATATTAGCTAAGCCTTTGTTTCATTCTATAGTATGTTTAAATATAAGTATGTAACTATTTTTAGAGTATACCATAATATATTAAACACGAAGAAAATTTAAACTTTTAGTTCTACACGTCTTTGTAATAGTTAAGACTATGGATATAAATTAGTAGCGTACGCAATATACGAGTACATACTTCTTAAATAAAATTAATGTACTTTTCTCTGTCTTAGTTAAAAATAATCACTTGTGACCGGGAAAAATAAATATATATAATAGTGTAGGAACATTTTACACATAAATTTAATTTAATTTGTTATATATTTTCAGTTATTCTAGTCGCATATTTATAATACTTCATTTTAATAAATTTCAGCTTATAACTCAAAGCTTTTTTTTCATACTATAAAGCTCGAGTCTAAGATACATACAATGTGTTCTAATCAAAATCAAAATCTTTAGTAGGTCGTATCTTACTTTTAATAAATAAATTATAGGTAAAAGTATTATTCAAATAAATGGTTACAGAATTTAAAACGTGTTGTTAAAATGCAACCAAGTAGAAATGTAGAAGTAAATTGAATTTAAAATGAACTCTAGCTAATGAATGGTTCAAGAATTAGACGAATTACTTTATTACAAACATGTTACAAGTTTATTTTCTTTTTTTAATTAGATAAATAATATTTATTAGGACAGAATCATTTTACTTTAAATTTATCACTTTATTTTGTCTCAGCTGTTTTATTTGGTTACATTATTCAAAATTTAATCAATATATTTCCTATAAAAATATTAATTATTAATATTGTATTTAAAATAAAGATATTAATTTTAGTCTGAAACGTAATATTAAATGATGAAAAATATATATTTATAATATAAGAATATGAGGTAAAACAAAATTGTGAATATACAAAAGAATCAAATTAAAATAATACATTTATTACATGTAAAAGTCTTAGGAGTTATTTCTTTAATCAAATTCTTGTTAGCAAAGAAGTGTTCTAACAAAAGTTCTGTGTGCTAAAGTTCAAACTGTTTTAATATAAGATACTCTTCTAAAGTAACTTTTTTAAAGTAAATTACTAATTTAATATATTTTGTTGGGTATACAGCAATGACGTGAAAAAGTGAAGATTATTTTAAACAAAATTGAACTTAATTTACAATGTTAGAGCATTTATACTCGCCGCGAATTAATAGGTCAGTGTGGGTTGATGTCGTTAGTTTTGTGTGTGGAATTACCCAGAATTCTGACATTAAGAAAACAAAAGTAAAAATAATAAAGACCAAGCGAGGGTAGTTGACGAGGCTCGCATGTTATCCAGTTGACACTGAGTTTACATAAGTCTCGTGACCACAACCTTTAATAATTTACATCGCGTAATATACCGGATTTTTTTTCAAAATTATACTTTGGTCTTGTAATGATGGACTAAGATTTTCGTGTAACCAAACTATCCTAGTGACTACTTTGATATTATTAAATAGTCCCGAGCGTGTTCATAGCCACGTCTCATTAAGTGCAGATTACGATTCTAATTCTTAATAAGACATCGTGGACTCTGGCCTGTTCTTTATGAAGAAATTTGAAAGATTTACTTTGTGAGGATATGTAATAAGATTTATGAAATCTATTTTGTCTATTTAGAAATGACAATTAGTAATTCATATAGTTGAATAACAAAGATAAAAAATCTAGATAGTAATTGTTTCGGTTATACAATCTATATAAATACAAATCATAATAAGCATTGAACAAAAAGAAGCTTGAAGATACAAACAATTTATTAAAACTTGAGAATGATTGTACTTAGTTTTTCTTGCGAGTAAACCGTAAACAAGAAAGTTTAGTTTTTAATGAAGCTATAATTTAAAGTAAGATTAGTTGAGTGAGTAAGATTAGTTGAGTTAAATATAAATAAAATATACAGCCTCGGTATTCTCTGTTCCATATACTCTGAACTAACATCCCGATGGTGGTCTAAATACCTGACTCTTAAAATATTCGTGGTGAAAGGGTTTCTGCAAAAAATATATTTAATAATGTTCAAGCATCAATAAGTTTAGTGGTAAATATTGTGTTATTATTTTTTTATTCTTAACGGGACTTGAAACTCGGAATTGCTACTCTTATAATTCCTTCAGTTATAGTTATAATACATTCATATTATTATGTTATATTTATAGATAAACACTTGGTAATACGTACATGTATTTAGAAAAAAAATATGTTTATGTACAAAACGTTCGAATCACAAGCTTTACTTACTTATGTGCAAGAGATAAAAGGTGAGTATTATAAGAAATTCTTATAACAAGTTGCTGTGTCAGCAGAAAAAAGTAGGTCAAATATAACGTTAACGTTAGTAGGTGTAGAGATAGTAATAAACTTGATCCAAACAATGTCATTTCATTTGAATCATAATACCAAGGCGTGGCTTAGATTTCATGTTTTACTCTTAAATATATGTGTTTATGAATTATTGTTTTAAGATATGTATTCTTAGTTTTTTTTATATGATATAAAATCTAAATAAACTTCCAGTTTCTATTATAGTTTAAATAAATATGTTTTATGTTGTTTAACTTGTTAATTTAATAAAAGAAGTAGTAAACATATATTTGAAAATTTTTATATTTTATAATACCAGTCTCATGGTGGAAAACCTACGTCTGCCAAGATTGAAATTTGTCCTTTGATCTATATTTTCAGGCAATTTTCTCGATTCTTTAACAGCTATCTATCATCTCTTTTTAAAATGTCGTAATTTATAATAATATTATAATATTTGATGATGTCGGTGGTCTATTATCATTATTATTTCTTGGTGTAAGAATATAATTACTTTAAATTAGGTTGTCGGCCTTCTATTGTTATTTAGAAGTAATAATTAGCCTTCATGGGCTATATCATTACGTAATCGATATTTAAATAACATATTTAAAATTAGGAGTGCTTTTATGTCATGTATTTTTGACTACTTTAAAAGTAGGCAAGTAATTTGTATTTGTGTAATTAACATGACATGTACTCATTATAAAAAATAAACTTAAAAATACCTACACTGAATTACAATATGTACGTCTATCTATTTTTAATAAAGAAACGAATATTGCACAACATATGATTTTTAATTTTACAGGTGGTAGAGTTCAGCCGTAGTCGTTTAGCTGCAACTTGTATATGATATGGATCAACGAGGGTACCATCTTCTCATAGAAAACCGGCGTAAAGTAGCTACTACAGGTACTTTATGTACGATGTGTGTAGCTGGCTTTCTAGCCCACCTTCTTACCTTTCCGTAGGTCCTAATATCCTTCACGAGTAATATGGGTAGAAGAACGAATGTTTTTTTTTTTTTCATATTTCTATGGTTTTCGGGACCATTTACTGACAGTTTGCTTGTATGTCACCTAATCCAAATACATTAAAATATGTGTTATAAATAAATCTACTATATAATTTAGTAATAATAACGACGAATGTAAATATACGTCAAAATTACATTACAGGAGATAACAAATAATAAGAGTTTGTATGAGATTATTAAAAAAACTGTTCACCTTTTTTTTAAAATTTATTTTAGATAGGATTGAAGGATTTTTTACATAAATCGCTACAATGCTCGAAGTCCGAATGTAAAAATGTTATATTTATTATAAAAAATACATAGTTACTATCAATAATTATCAGCATTTTTTTATGTATATAATGTTTTAAATTTTTTAGTTTCTGAATTTTGATTTCGGACAATCATATCATAATCATGAGTAACAATGATATTTTATTATATTTTTATTATTTGTTATGAATCCGCTATCGATCAGTTGTATGGATAAGGCAACAAAAATGCGGGTACTTAAATGAGACTTATACTTAGGTGTCACGTATACTTATAGACCAACTTTTGATTAGGCATCCATCTTTTCTTTCTTTAAATAAACATTTAAACAAGATACTATTGAAAAACTTAATATTTTAATTTTCCTCAAGCTACGTTAATTTCCCTATTCATCCATAAAATCCGATTATTAGGAGAGTATGATGCTTGAGCTTAATAGAATTAGCTTTTAAAACTAGTCACTAAGTTCTTTACATCAATATTGAACTATTAAAAATATTATTCTTGATAGAAAGTTTGTTACATTTTTTTAAAGCATTTGATATACCATAGTTTATTTTCTAAGTAAATTGGAGATAATACTTACTTGATGGGAGTAGAGGAAGTCGGTGGAAAAAAAATATTAATAAATATTGAAACAACTTTTGTATGTTTTTGTAGTTTTGTTATTCTATATTATTTGTTTATTAATGTATTGACATTGATATTGCCTACACATTCACTATTTGATTGCTTGATGCATTAATTTAGATGATATTGCCGTAGTTTCCATAAAAGATTATTAAGAAATAAAATGTTTATTTTTCTTTTACTCTTAATAAGCTAATCGATTGAATATACCTTCTATATTTTGTAATGGTATAAATTTGCATTTTAAAGTATATTACATTTAACAGTCGGATCTTTTTAAATGATTTTAAATAAAACATAATATTTTGAATATAGTTTCACTACACTTGTTAATCTCTTATTTATCATTTCATATTTATAATTCATTAGATAAAATAATAGAACCCCGTCTAATTTCTCTTGTATCACCCGTTTCCATAAGCTAAACTAACAATTCCTCTTCAAGTTGGCACTATAAAAGTCTCATAGCTTTAATTAAAAAAAAATTCTTTCTTTACATGAACATATCAATCCGCATATTTATCCTAAAACTGTCTTACCTAAGGGTAACTGTGGACAATCACTTGAGATACGTTCATCTTTTAAACATTTTGTTGTTTTTTCCCTGTATTTTTTAAAAGTTTTCTTGCATAAATAAACGAAAACTTATATCTCTGTACGTATTTACGAGGTTTATATTTTCTTTTGAAAATAAAAAAAATTCAACACTATTAAATACTAAGTTTTGTTTAAATTTGTATTTCAGTCCGTGTTATATATTTTGCATAATAGCTTCTCGTAGATTTAACGATATCTCTTATCAAATTAGGTTTTAAATATGTACTTGCATATTATTTTACTGTATACTGTAGTGTAATTACATATATCATTAGATCTTAAAAACCGGTAAATTCGATTTTTTTCAGTAACAAATTTATTATTTTGTTAAATTATTGAAATATACCATAGATATAATATAAACATGGAAAGCTTTTTTTAAGTTTATTACTTATTATTGAAAGAAAAAATTAAGGTAGCTTCATTCATTCAAAATATTAATGTTTAATAATATTTTTTGCATAATTTTAGACGTGATGTGTATTTCATTATTCACGATGTTAGAAATGTGAAAAGACTAGACTGACCATATTACTTGTGAAACTTAGGATTGTTATATTTCGTACGTACTCGTAAAAGAAAATTATGGCGATAACTTATTTATAGACATTATTTTTGTTTTATATGATAATGAAAACTTGATTCAACAAATATTTCTATTGTAATAAACACCCGGTGCTACTACCGAATAACAAAAACAAAACAGGTCAGAAAAAGTCGGGCCCAATCTGTTTCAGAAGCCGAAGGGCGTTCTTGACAGCAGGAGTCTCATTATTGATATATACTTCTTATAAGGAATTGTATACTTAAAGCAAGAAAATATTGTTTATGTATAATTTTACAATACATAGAAAAATAGGTACACTCTTTTCTAAAATATATGTTTTCTAAGGTCTGAAGTCAGATATACCCAAAATCAGCAATTGTTTTTTTAATAGATATTAGCTTTAGATAATTTATACTTATCATTACTGCATATAAAGGTTCATGTTTATGTCTATTGCTTTCTTTATATGTAATCGTAATGCTCAACATTAATACACAATAAGTACCATATACTCGTATGGTTGCATATACTGAAAGTGTTCTTGAATAAATGTTAAGTTTAACTAATATAAGTAATTTTTTAATAAATTAACATTTTTTCTTTTTTATGCTTAAATTTCTAATACATGTTGATAAATTAAAACTTCTAAGTTGTGTTCTTAAATTTTTCTGATATAAATAATATATAAATATTATGATATAATAATATATAATATAATTATTCTGAATAAAAATTACGACAAATATTTTCTAAAAAATAACTTGACTATGAACTTCAAGATATATTTATTCTCTAAGTTATTAGACCATATTTTGTATATAACGTAGAATATTAATACACAAACTTGCTGATTAGACAAGAAATGGCAAGTTTAATAAGAAATAATAACCATTAAGGCTGTATAAAAGATCCATCGACTAAAAGTCTTTTATACAGCCTACATAGTAAGAGGATACAGCAATATTTAGTACAACGTTAATAAGGTAACAATAGGGGGATAAAGATAATAATGTTGTGAAATTGGGGTTAATGGAATTAAAATAACGAATAAATATTTTATTATATTTTTATATTACAGAGCAAACGAAAAAGACGGTAGTAAATAGTCGTCGCTTCACAAACTCTTGCAACACCAGGGGAATAACGAAAGCATTACTGTAGTTGATAGACGAGTCGGCATTATATCTTTAAGATACCCATGTATTATTGACCTGGAACTGCTGCTAACTGAAAGTCATTTTATAATGCTTTAGTTCATTGGTTTGTAGATTACCGTACACCGAGATGATGAGGAAGTGTGAGATATATCTTTTTAATGGAGCAAATTAATATATTATACATTTAAACTATATTCCTTTTTTATTAAGGTAGAGTATTTTATCACTATTTAGAAAAGTAATATTACTAAAGTCAACCAAAGTAAATAAATATGTAGAACGTTCTATAAACATAAGTTCATTTACATGAACTTGTTACTATGAAAAAATTTATATCTGATTATGAAAGGATTATTGTATTAAAAATATAACTGTATAAATCGTTTTGTTAATGTAAGTGATTGTAAATGTATAAGAAAAAATAATATATCTTGCCCTTTTCTCTAACTTTTAATTTTATTTTAACTATAAAACTATAACTTATAATTAAACCACCATCTTAAAAGCAATCATTCATCGCCGGAAGTTAAATTCTATTTAAAAAACTTTGCTTGAATCTTCGTTTCGTTTATTTAATTTTTTACCTTTTATCAAACCTACTATCATTAGAATGTGATTTAGTTTTTATTACACAAACCAGTATTATTTTATCAAAATCACGTTGGTGATTTAGAACTTTGGTGGTCCCAGTATACGCACTCCACCAGAGTGCGACAAGCCGAGAAAACAAGCTAATTAAAGTGATGGCAGATGGGGCTCAAGATCTGTCTTGAAATTTTATGCTGCACCCATCTCCCGTAAGCACCTTAATTTTCCCTGCCGCCTGGTGTAACAAATAACAATAATTTTATAAACAAATATTTGTTTTTACAAATTATAAAAATTCAAACTACATTAATACTACCAAAATATTTTTCACGACTAATTGCATTAATACTTACTCGTATGAGTTAGTGTGTGTTATGCTAATACGTTGAATGTCGGAGTTTATATGCTAATGCAAAATTGTAAGTCGTTTCACACACTTATACTTCGGTCCCGACAATTGTTGAGAGAATTACAATGCATGGCTCTTTATTATAAAATAGTAAAATAGCGTTTTCTTTAAAATAAAGGAAATATTTTTCATATCCTAAAAGTGTGTCCACGTTTATCTTTATATATACATTATCAAATGCTTTATCTTTAAAATTTTAATAAACGAGTAAGAAAAATTAGAAAAAATATATCTTTTTCCTTATTTTTAATCTCTAAAATATTTTTGTTTATATTATTTTGGACTATATCACCTACAAAATATACAATCAATCAGATGTAAGAATAATATTCAATACAATAATTGAATATATCAATATATCTTTTCAAAATCATTTAAACAGTAAGTAAATAAAAAGCCTTTAAAAAGTCCTTCATCCAATAAGATCTTGAATTATGAAGAAGAGGTTACAAGTAGTATGTTCAAGTCGTGTAGGCACTGTTCTTGGAACATTAGTCGGAGCTCATTTCAAATTCGATTTTCTTTCACTTTCCCTCTTTACTGCATTTTAACGTAACATTTTAAATTCTATTGTTGCTTATCTAAATGTAGTCTTCTACTCTATATTTATCAGCAATACCAAGTTTGCTTAAAAAATTTACAATATAACTTGGCTCAGGCGAAGAAGTTTATAAAACCTAATATTGGGGATTCATAAATGCAATCTGTTCTGTATTGAATAAAGTTATAGTAAGAATTTTTATTATATATTTACATATATAGGCTTATTTATATAAATATGGTAGAAAGTCAGAAATGTTTGTTTTTGCACGGGGGTATATTTTCGGACATGGGTAGCAGTCATGAAAGAATTTGATAAATTAAATTTATTACTAGAATAAGACAAATTTATCGTTTTCGAAGTTGCAATAATCTGAAATATTTGTAAATTCGTTATTAGAACTTTTCTTTTCAATTTGCCAAATAAAGAAGGTGTAAAGGGAGCTTTATTTTTATTTTAGGCGCTTGTTTTTATCGGTATACTTGATTAAACTTTAAAATATGAAATAAATATAATCAAAATTTATTTTTGTGCTGTACATCATTTATAAAAAATATTAATACATGTTAAAATGAGGTGATAAAATGAATGTGAATAAAATAAATAATATATTAATAATATAAAAAGCTCAAATTTTTTAACTGAAATTAACCTTGGTTACTATTTATTTTATAAAAAAATAATTAAATTATAAAATTTGTTTATATTGACTATTAGATCTTATTAATATTTTTTATACAATATAAAAATTAGAAAATATTAATACCAATAAATATATATCCATATTTTTATTATAGTTTGTAGTCTCTTGCGTTTTTTTTTATAAAAAACTCTAAAAGACAGTTTGTAAGGAACATCAAAACGTGAAACTTCCATACTTTGTTTAATATCTTCAACTCTATTAAAGCCATTTTACATTTATTCATCTAATAGGAAAACTAAATCATAGGATATGTTGCGTCTGTAAAAGATATGTGATCTGTAATGAATAAAACCCTACGCAACGTATATCACGCTACAAGACAGACGTGAATGAAGAATGATAAGATAAGTTACATTACGCGATACGATTGTCACTGTAATAAATTTTTTTATAAATTTAGTTTACTATATTATTTATTGAAATACTAAGTTATGCTTTCTTTCTTTCATCTCCTTTTATTACTGGTACTTAATGAAACGTATGCACAATATTCCATGGATAAGGGTGATACTTACCATTATGGGGATCTATTTATTTGTTTACTTGTTTATTTCTATCTTTTCCCCTTTAAATCTATACCAGTGATCATTTGTATACAGCAAATGGAAGTGACAAGAAAGCTTATTATGATGTCGTAAGTATCGAACAGAGCCCTTCTATAAAGACACTCTCCAACTTAAAATAAGGCTACGAGAGTTCCAAACGCGCCTTCTTTGTATTTATTTATTATTTATTTACCTTCACGCCATATCCCTTATAGTAGTATAGTATATATAGTATCGGAGTAGCCAGACGCGACGGAGCGCCAAACGCTACGGTCCCTGCATACCTCTTTCGTCTCGGCCATTGACATCAACCTCTTCATACATGCCCTCCGGGGGGTCCTCATGCTTACTGTGTTTTCGAAGGTCACTCGAGGTCTCCCCCTGTTTCTCTTACCGCTCACTTTTCCCTTATCTTTTTTATCATTCTTTCATCACTCATTCGTTCGACGTTCCAAACCACCTGAACATGTTCTTCTTCATTCTCACCGTGACATCTTCGCTAGTACCTGCCACACTGTGGATTTCTTCGTTGCGGATTCATTCGATGGTTTTTTCGGTTCGGCGGCGGATACATCTTTCTTACAATCTTCTTCTGTGTTACCCATATTTGGCTGCCGTATAACAGCGTCGGTAGCAAAACTGCTTTGTGTACAGCCAAACGTGCCGCCTTTGTTGCAAATTAAAAAAATATATAAAAAAAAATATAAAAAAATTTAAGACTTTTATTTAGTAAGGAATTGACTATCTTTCACAGAAAGGATACGATAAATCGCAAAATATAAATGGGTTTAACATTATGGAGATTAAAATTGTCTTTTTTTCGCTGACAAGATGCTGACGTTGGTGTTCTTTATATGCTGCGTCACAATCCGTTTGTGTTCGCTTCTCATAAACACAGATCGATGTTTATTTTGTTAGGATCCGTATGAGTGATCGGTATCCTAAAAGGTGAGTATATTTTAGAACACTAATAAAAAGCATTATTTTATTTGGGGTAAATTAAGATATTAAAATTTTCCTATGTAGATATTGTATCTATATATATATTGATTGTTATCTACATAACTTGTGTGTATTCGTTTGTTTGTTTTCTATTGTACCCCTTGTCTGTTTTTCTGTATTTTATATTTCGGTTGACTAGTAGAGAATGCTGTAGCATTAAGTCCGTCATTTGTATTATTTTGTTGTACAATAAAGTTTTTAAATAAATAAAAAAAATATTTATAATTTTTGTTGTTTAACCATTTGTTTTCCATCAGATTTGCAAAAATATTGTAATATAAAAACGATTCCTACAAAATATTATAATATTGTATTTTCTAGTAATGCGAGTGACAGTTATTATTTATATAACAAATAAACCATTTTAAATTTTAACAAATTATTGAGCTATCAGTCATGAACAGTCACTACATTATAACAATGCAGTCTACCGGAAAATTGATTGAAAACAATTCAATGAGATGGCTTAAATTACAATTATTTTAGTTAATAAATGAAATTAACAATTGAAGCTTACAATTTATTCATTAAAAAATAATAAGCATCAAATAAAAAGTATCAAATAGATATATTAATGTTTAAATGTTATTATTTTTTTAATTTCTCAAATAAGCAAGTCTAGTAAGTTCAAAGAAAAAAGAATGCTATGGTAGTGAGATTTAGGGGCCAAAGACATAATTTGAATAAAATAATTTTGCGTCTTTAACTGTACAGCTTTTTAAACCCTTTTAGATTGAAATATACTTGGATTTATGAAGTTTGTAATAAATGATTACTGTTTTTCATTACATGTTTATTTTATGATACGGCATGAGGATAGTGTGAAAATAGAGTTGACGCATAAAAATTATATATAAACGTCTGTACTCTCTCTCCCCTACTACTCTTATTTTTTTACACTCTTTGGTAAGGGAGAAATTTGTAGCACAATGCTTTTTAAGCCCAATCTTTGTAAAAAAATATCACCCTAAAACTCAATATACGCCAGAATATCCTTGGCTTTCTTCTCTATAGAACTAAATAGATCCATGGTCTTACTTGTCAATATTACTTTACGGCCACAGACATCAAATATCGAAAGTTCATGATTTAGATAAAATGATTGGCGTTATATATTTTATACTTTCAATTTTTTCTTAGAAAATGGAGGAATGTTTTTTTTTAATAATTACATTTTATTGTTTGATGATATGGTTAACATTTGTTAGTAGGTATATATAAAGAGTTATATATTAAGTATGTTAAGTTATATATTAAGTTACGGTTGGTGCTATCTGTTAGTCATTGTTTTTTGAACGACTTGACAATTGACATTAATTTACTAAATATATTTGTTTTATTGATTCAATACTTAGATTAGGATCCAACAAATACATTAAATTTATCAATATATTGCACATTTATTTACCGATATATTCTCAACAGGTGTTTTTTTTTTAAACACATATTCTGTATCGGGCAGATGACGTGGTTTTTTAATAAACATTTGTTTTATTTAAAGAAAAATGCTTAAGTGAATGAATTTGTCACTTTTTAAACGTTATGTATAATTGTATAATAAAAATAATTAATTCCCCATAGTTATTATGAAATAAGTCATATTTTGAGACAAAATTACAAAAAACACGAATGGTGTAACATCTTCGTAGTAGCGTTTATTACAACCGAGTAATGAAGGACACAAGTGTTTAACATTTAAATTTAAATATTCTTCCTAAGGTTCTATTATATTATAATCTTAGGAATATATTTATAGGTTTAAATGATATTACTTTAGTTATTTATGTCCCTTGTTAAGAAGTCAAGAAATAATTTGTCAATTTTTTTTATATTTTGGTTTAGTTTTTTTGTTCTACTTCTAGCCTATTGCTCGACAAATATACACTACTAAAATATTTACTCTTATACATTTTTTTTATGAATATAAAATAAAATCGAGGAGAAGGTTATTAGCAATATGTGAAAATAATTAATTTGAATACATTTTTTTATATTAATGGTCGGATAAATAACTATTGTATTCTACAATCCAAGATCAAATCGAATGTCATTCATTTAAGTATAAAAAAAGATAATATGAAAATGTTTGAAAATATACCAGCCTAGTACTTTACAAAAAACTTTCAGTGTTTTTAACTACATGTTGCTATTGAATACTGTTTTCCTATCTCATAAAAAACAGTATAACGTAATTAGATAGAAAAATAACTGAGAAACACAGATACTCCAGAGATATAAAGAAAATATACAGAGTCGATGTACTTTGCTCCATATAGTCTGAAATAATATTCCGAAGGTATATTCCAGATCATACAATCAGAATATTCACGGTAAAAGTGTATCTGCAAAAAGTTTATATTAAATAACATTCAAGGCTTAATAAGTTTAATGGTAAATATTTTGTTGTTTTTTATATTTTCAGCGGGACCTGAAATTCAGAATTGTTACTCCCATGACGACTACTTTCAGTTAATAAACTAAGGATAAGATATATTTCTTGCATTATTCTGTCATACGATAAATTTGTTTACATAAAACTATTTATTCTATCCGTAAAAATATTAAACGTAGAAAAATATTATCATTTTAAAGAAATTAAATTTTAAAAAAGTATATTTACTTTTTTAATATATACTCAAGATTACATTGAAAATATTATGTAAAAATCTTTAATTTAATGTTTTTAAACATTATGCCGCATCCATCATACACCTGGCATCATACATCCGCCTTGAACCCATTCATTAAGCCTTCACCCGTTTAATTCTACTCAGACGAACTTAATGAGAGCCGCCATGGCAGTTTTAATTTTATAATTCATTTATTTTATGACTATAAACTTACCTTTATTGTGCTAATTGCTACTATATTGTTCGTTAAAATTAAATAGTAAATTATGTTTACTTTCACTGTCACTTTTATTTAAAATGTAGTGTAAAACAGTAACATGCCTACTTTTAAGTGTGTATCCCACCTAATAAGATATCCATTTCTAAAAAGACAAAGTTTAAAAGAATTCCTAAAGGAATTTGTGCCTCTTCAAAGAGAATGCAATCGATTTATTATTGGATACGTGACATACTTTGAAGTGTGTCTTGTTGCATTGTTACTTTCTTATAGGAAATAAGTGCACCTAATGGTACATAGTCATTGTTATACGTGGGATACAAAAAACTAGGAAAGGGAGAGGTAGATGGAAACCATTCTTAACCGCGGTCTATCCCATATGAGCTGCATTCAAATGATTATATCTAGGCAGGCTACTTAGAAAAATATAGTAGAGAAAGATAGACATACAACGATGGATGAAATATTCTCTTTACAGCAATATGCTGTGTGGTCGTATCGCTAAACTTAGAGACTGGTGAAGTTTTCAATTCAATTCAATAGAAAAAATATGTTATGACAAATCATATGTATTGTCACGTGATATTTGCAAATATACATACACTTCATAATACATAATAAAAAAATGTGAATGTGTATCAACGGTTCGAATTACAAGATTTTACTTGGGTGATAAGCTTACTATTATAAGAAATTCTTATAACAAATTGCTATGACAGAAGCAAAAAATAGATTAGAATTAAAGTTAACCGTTATAGGTTATAATAGGGTAGTTTAAGAAACTTGAAGCAAACAATGGGGTCGTCATGAAACACTAATCAGGACGTAGCCCCCCCTCGATTTTCGGTTGGTATGTTGACAGACTTACGGCCGTTAGTCATAGCGCAGTGCAGTTTAATCCAGATACTACTACTAAAAATATATATTTTTGTCATATTTATTCATTTAAATCGCAATTTAGTAGTTATTCTGAAACAGTGCAACGGTCAAGAAGTACGCAGTAACGTTTTATACAAGAAAAAATTGTAACTATAGATTTCTTTAGTAAGTTAGCCAATCAGAAAAGTAAAACTTAACATAAACCAATAATATTAACATTTTTTAATGAGAATTCAGCCTGTGATTAACTAATTCATGTCCAAAAGAAAATTCACAGAGCTCTACAAATATTGGTGCCCTTTAAAAGAACCATTGTATAATTTTGGTAACAAATTTTTCTAGGTTGTTATACCAAGATAAATATAAATTATCTGTGTATATTGCCTAGTCTGTAAGTGACATCAAATGCCCATCACGTTACTATTTTGACTGACTTTAGATCTACTCTTAATGTAAATTAAACTGGATAAAATGAATTCAAAGTCCAAAATATATATTTTAATTATCTTACTTTGGTTTGAATCTTATGACCATGTGGCTTAAGTGTCAAGTTTTACTTTTATATATATATATGTTTATGAGTTTTTATTTCAAGCGAAGTTACATTTTTTTTATAAAAACAAAATCTTAATAAACTTTAAAAATAACAAGAATAAAACTTAAAACAAGAACAAAAATATAAAACGTGCAAAGGTGGTCTTATCGCTTAAAGCGATGATTGACAATAAGAGATCCGAAGGGATAGTGCAACTGATAATACATATTAATATTCATAGATGATAAACATACTTATACTAGAAACAATATATACTTATATACCTACATACTTTATTATATTTATTATATTATGTATATATATTCATATATGTATATATAAATAAATTTATACTTTACATATATAGATAATGTTGCTTTAAACTATTTTAAAAACTGATAAAGTAGCAGATTTTCTAATAAGCAAGGGAAGAGCATTCCAGAGTCTTACTTACATATTTTACAGAAAAAGAGTTAGAATAAGTGTGTGTGTTATATGTCGGTAGTTTCAATTTAAATTCACTAAGAGAACGGGACTGAGAGTCAAAGTATGTAAAACGCTCTTTAAGGTAGGAAGGTAGTTAATAATTAATATTTTACAGTTTTTAAACTTAATATCATGAAATATCAAGGTGACAATCCTACGTCTTCCAATGTCTGAATTTGTCCTAAGATATCTTCAATATCTTAAGAGATTTTCTTCCATGTTTAGACAACTATCATGTCTTGTTAAAATATAGCAGCTCCTAATAATAATTTCTGACGATGTGCTGTTATTGTTATAATTACTTGACGCAGGCACACCATTAGTTACAAATTAGTTTTTCAGCTTTACATATTTCATTGGAGGTATTAAAGATACTTTAATAAACTATATTATATAATCGATATATAATTAAAATATTCAAAATAAGTTTAGTTTTTACGATTATGAAAACATAAGTATTATCTTGGTCAAAACATTCTTGTATTATAAATTATTTAGTGGGGATAAATACATATTTATTCCACTAAATATATTATACAAATATTTGTTGAGTCTTACTTATAGAAATATAAAAGTAATAATGCGATAACTGTTTATAAAATTATTTTTCTTAACATTTGAATTAATATAGTCATAATTCCGCTCGTATGCTAATTTCTTGAACGCTGTAGTTTATAATGCTGGATTGTATAAATCGCGCATACTTTGTATGGAACATTATTTTGGTTGAGAAAAATATTTTATATAGTTTTTCACATCCTTCTTCAGTTAAAATTATGTAATTGAAAGAGAATAATTGAAACAATTAATTAACAAAATATTCATTATTAATATAGAACAATATTATTTGCTATCTTGAAATAAGACACTGAATCGTTATATCAATGTTCATATTGTGGAAATACAATTAAATTAAATAGAAATTAACGAGTTATCTTAATATATAAAACACAAAGACACTCACTGACTCATTCATCGCTCTACAGCCCAAACCGTAACACCTAGAAAGCTGAAATTTGGACACAAGACTCCTGCCATATTGAATAGGTGCAATAAGAAAGGATTTTGTAAAGGTCCAAACCGTTCCAAAGTTACAGCAAAAAAACTTCAAAGTTTACCCACTGCTCCCTCAATCTCCCATTGCATTGCAGTAGAAATTGAAATTATTTGGCCTCTCACTATGTTTATTCGTAGGATTAGGGTTCCGTAACTCACATACAGTTCGTGATAATTTGTGATTATTTTCTATTTACCTACATACAGTATGTGATTATTTGTGATTATTTTCAATTAATCCACATACAGTTTGCCATTATTTGTGATTATTTTCAATTTACCTATATACAGTAGGTGATTATTTATGATTATTTTCATTTTACTCACATATGGTTTGTGATTCTTTGTTATTATTTACCCAGCAAAGCGGGCGGGAATCAGCTAGTTGAAAATAACCAAGATATATTCAGTGCAGTGCATAAATAATAATAATAAGCGTTCAAAGATTAGTAGAGGAATATTTATGTATATCGGGTATGAAGGTAGTAGATTAATTAGACGACGAATGTAAGAATCATTTTATAATAATATAATATAATTATTTAATGTTCGTTAGATTTAAAAATTATTTAATTTTTCGATTATAAATTACTTTTCGAATTACTACTTTTCGACAAAAAGTAAAAATGAGTAAATTTTTATTGAGGAAGGGTCACCATTGCAACAAAAGTGTAAGTAAAATCATTAGTGATGGAAATTTATTGAAGAACATAAACAACGATACGAATATGAGAAAGTATTTTTACAATACATAACCTTGTACACACTTTACTAAGCATATTTTATATTGCATACTGTCATTTGCCACTTTAAACAAATAGCTGTTATAGCTATCGTCTTATTTGCTTTCATTAAGGAAGCTTCATATTTAAAATAAAATTAGAAATAAATAAACTTCTACAAAAATATATATATACGAGGGAACTTCAAAGGTCATGTATGAGGTTGGCACCCACCCTATTTTGATTCAATAGTTTTTTTTATGTATTACACATTATTGTGTGGTTTGTGGGTGATAAGTAATGCGCGTGCATACAGAGTCAATTAACTCGTTATTATATAGTAAGGATTCATATTTTGTCCTATGCGAGTTACAGTAATACGATTTGTAAAATAATATTATTATAATGATTTGGTATTGGTCATTAGCAGCTATAATAACAAAACAATTGAGCGGAAAATTAATTTAAAACAGTTTAATGAGAAAGCTTACATTACAATAAATTAAGTTTGTAAATTAAATGAACAAAAGACGCTTACAATTTATTCATTAAAAAATAATAAACAAGTTTTAATAAAAATTATCAATTACAATGCATTTTTAAGTATTTAAGAAAGAATTCTACCAAATTTCAAATATTTTAATTTAGTTGTGGCGTCGTTTATTAGTTTGTCCAAGATAAACCTATATCACTATAGCAGACAAAAAAGTAGGAGGGACGTTGAAAGAATTACTTATTAATTATTAACTACTAGTCACGTAGTGGCCGATATTCAACTTTAATTCAAAGTTTTAAGGTGAATTAATTTTCTGCACTCCTCGAATCAAATAATTTTCTTTACAAAAAAGAAAAAATTTGTACCCCAAGTTTTTTCTTTGCATAATATAATGATTATACTTATGACTTAACTTATGTAGTTGCTATTGTCATTTACCTTTACTACTAAGATGTATGGAAAAAAGCAACTATTTACTTGAAACTGGTTTATTCATGTATGAGTTTCATTGTAATATATTTTAATAGATGTTTTTTCTGTATCTCATTCAAGCACCATAATATATTGAACAATTTATTAATTTTTATGTTATTAATGTAAAATATTTTGAGATATAAAAGACGTGTAAACGGAAAGGTCTAAATATAATGCATAGTTTGATCTTAGGAATCGTCGGAAAGTCGTCGGATTAGCGATGCGGAGTAATTCTTTCACTGACTATTCTATTCCGAGACATCCTTACTGAGTGAGTTGTCGAGAGAATCGTTATAACAGTACGAATACGAAATACAGACAGAAATATAGTACGAAAATTGTACATTATATTTATAAATAAACAATACGCCACATGTATTATTTAATTTTATTGTTTTATAAAACGTGATAATGAATTTATAAGACCAATTTTTAGATAATTATAACTAAAAATTAAAAACAAATGTGAAAGAAAAAGATATAATTCAATAAAATTGTAATATGTCCATTAGTTTTATTTATAAATCAAATTAAATTACTAATGAAGTTTACAACGTATGATTAAATCTATAGCTACATAAAAATAGAACTAAATACAAACGAATTTAAACAAAAATAATAAAATTATTTGTGAGATTTTTTAATACTTAATTGAAGAATTCGAATATTTGAATGTGATATATTTAAGCTTATGTTACAAAACCGTGATTGTTAGAATCAAATATTTAAATTAGTCTGTTGTAATTTATACAAAAAATAATATCACGAAATTATCAATTATGCTGGTTTTTAAATATACAATTATTAGGAAAACAAAGAAAATATTATTTCACTTTAGTTAATAGTTTTATCTTTTTCAACTTATTTTTGAGTAAATTATAAATATTACAGTTAGAATTATCCAACATATACACAATAAACACAAACGAAATTAAGACAGCAAAGTGTTTTAAAATATTTATTTTGTATAATTATTCTGTAAAACGTGTCACAGCTGAATATTTTTATTTAACTTATTTTGTCATAAACAATGGTGCTCTTTTTTTGTTAGCACTTTTTTGTAGGAAAAAAATATAATAACACTCCTAAGCCAAAGGCGTAGGCGTAGGATTTTACACCAACAACCCTAATAAGTATTCCATAATGGGTAAGAAACAAATATATGAATGTAATTTTTAATTGATTAGTTTCATTGTACTTTAAAGTGAACATTCAATCACTACAATAAATTGTAACATTTCGTATTTAAATATTATTATACAAAGCACATTTTAAACATAAAATGAAACTTAAAATAACCAGACATCACTCAATATAATTAAGTTTATTTAATTTTAAACCTCAGATCGGAATATATTTTTGATCCTATACTCCAATACATTTTCCAGCAGAACTCTTTGTTGTAGTGTAATCACTGCTAGCGACTTACAGCTCATTATATTGATAATAACAAATTAATTGATTGTTTATTGCTCGAGAAACAATGTAATAAATAAATATATTTTTTAGTTGCTTTAGATATATTCAAAATTCACACTTTTTTAAAGATGATGGTGTTGTAATTTTAGTATTTACGCAGTCCATTTTTTAAAATTAATTTATCAAAATTCTACATTTTTATTTTTATATTGAAATTCAAAAAATTTTGTGTTAAGTATTAATTTTTTAAGGTTGCTATTAGTAAAGTTACGCAATTTATATATTAAAAAGACAGTAGTCAATCAAGTTAGTCTTCAGAAACTGAGTATACATTATAAGTATCGAGTCAGATTATTTAAATTATGGTATTATATGAGAGTTGTTTGCATATAATATCAGTTGCATTTACTTTAGATTTACTCAATCTTAATAAAAGTCTGAATATTTTAAAATAACAAACACAATAAACCGGTGGCCCATATTTAATTTTATTATATAATCAGTGTTTGTGTGAAAGGTTGATGCAGGTATTCAAATACACACAAATATACAATCGTTCGTAGAATATTCCTATTTATAATAGTGGTACAATTAATCATAAACTAGTTCATAAAGGACAGTTTTCGCTTTAATTAAGCTGTCATTCTATGGACGGTAATATGCACATAAAGTTACAGGACCATAATATATACAGAGACTAACTTCATAACATTGTTAAGTAGAACCAAAACCGTAAGCTTTTACATACTCGTATGTCAGTGATGGTACCAAAACTGTATGGACAGACGGACAGATGGAAAACGCATAAAACCATTCTACATACACATGAGGATGGGATTGCTGAAGGCAGTATAACGACATATGCACATGACACTAGTTTTTAGCGATGGAATTAATTAAGCTTTTCCATCTACGTTGTTTTAGTCTGTTTTAGACTACCCAAAATATGTTTTCTTAAAGAATAAGTTATATGTAAGTCAAATTAACGAAAAACTTTCACGTATAAAACAATGCGATATATTAATATTCAAAAAGTCTATATTCATAAGAACTAGTATTTTATAAATTTATATGTTCATTTCATCTCTCTTTTTTAAAACTTTGTTTGTGTGCGTGGAATTAGCTGAATTTTGTATTTTAAAAGCTACATCATCCCGGCGAAAATATATGAACAATTTAACTGTAGTTTTTAATATGTTACAGAATAATTTATTGTAATTATTAAAATCTATAAAAAATATAATATATTCAAGATAATTCTACATTGATTACCTAAACGTCTTCTCCCTGCCACAATATTTAATGTTATTTAAATAAAATGCCGCATCCATCGTTCGACTTTCATCACATATCCAACTTAAAACCATTCATTAAGTCTTTAACAGTTTAATTCTTCTCAGACGAACTTAATGAGAACCGCCATGGCATTTTTAATTTTATAATTCATTTATATTATGACTATAAACTCACCTTTATAATACAAGTTGCTACTTTATTATTCGGTATAATTAAACTGTAAATTATTCTTACATTCACTATTGCGTGAAACATAATAAAAATAGTGTATATATATATAAATAAAAAATAAAAAGTGACATGCTTACTTTTAAGTGTGTACTCAACCTAATAAGATAACCATGTCTAAATAGACAAAGTTTAAACTAAATCTTAAAGGAATTTACGATGCTATAAAGAGAATGCAATCGATTGGTTATTATACTTAAAAGTGCATCTACTTATATTGTTTTTTTATGGAAAATGAGTGATAGTGTTTTCGTCACGGAAATATAAATGCAAAAAGTGTAGAAGCAGCTTATACAGCTTATACAACTTTTCTAGATACTAGGGGAATAAGGGCAGTTAAAGGATATACATATATATGCCAATCTTAGTATACTCTTTACAACCTTATTTAGAACCATGGAGACTTTGAAGAATTCGATCGTCACTGCAAAAAAAAACATGTTATGAAAAATCATACCTATTATCACGTGATATTTGTAAGTAAACACTTTATAATACATACATATCTATTTAGGAAAATAACTGTGTATGTATATCAGACTTTCGAATAAAGTTTTGAAGTAAAGGCTTTACTTAATTGGGTGATTGTGAAAGTGTATTTATTATTAAAATTCTTAAAACAAGTCGCAGTAAAAAACAGGTCATAAATAACGTCAACCATTTTAGAATAATGTAAAGGTAGTTTAACAAGATTGAGGCAAACAATTAGGTCGTCATGAAACACAAATGAGTACTTAGCCCTCCACTCGAGTTTCTGCTGGTATGTTGACAGACTGACGGCCGATAGTTAAAGCGCAGAGTAGTTTGATCTAGAGATTACTCTGATATCTTTTAGAAATATGTCTTCGTATTATTTATTGAAACCCGTCGCCGTTTGGCAAACATCTTTGAAAGAGCATGAGGGACAAGAAATAATATAGGGTAGTAGGATAGAGACATAAAAAAAATTACAGGATAATTCTGTATTCATTTATGTTATAACCAACATATAATTTTACTGAAATTTCAAAGCAACTTCTATAATATCTATTACAAAAAGCCTGATATTAACGCACTGTTTTGGTCTTGTCCGAAAAAAAATCACAGAAATCTACAAATATTAGTGTCCTTTTAAAGTACAGATCATTGTCTAACTTTTTTAATAAATTTTTCTAAACGAAGACAAAAATAAATTATCTCTGTGTATCGACTACTCTATAAGCGTCCCTCAAATGCTCGTCATGTCACTATTGTATGATTAGTTCCCTCTAAGGCTAATTGGCGTTTAATCTTCTGGTGATGTCAGTTAAACTAGATTTAACTGGATAAAAATTTAAAAGTCCCAAATAATGATTTTAATAATAGGTGGCTCAAATTTCATGTTTTACCCTAAAATATATGTGTTTATGAATTATTATTTTAAGATAAGTGTTCTCAGTTTTTTTACATGACATTAGTTTTATTATTGTTTAAAACAAGTTTTTTTAAAAGTTTTTAATAAAAATAAAAATTTCTTTAATAATAAGAAGAAGGTATAAAAGATAGTTAATAGTATAAGAAAGTTTTAAAACGTTATAATTTTGAAATGGTGACAGCCCTTCGTCTTCCAATAATGGAATTAGTCGTATGATCAATATCTCCAGAGAATTTTATTGATCTATAAACAGCTATTATCTCTTGTTAAAGTATCGTTGCTCATAATAATAATTTCTGATAATATCGGTGGTTTGTTATCATTATAATTTTTAGAGCAAAAACACCATTACTTTTAATTAGATTGTTAGGGTTCTATTATTAATTAGCAGTAATAATGATATTTCATATATAATTACATAGTCGATAACTGAGTATCGGTATCTGAGAACATTTTAACGTAATATTATTTGTTTAATAATTTAATGGTAATATAAACAAGAAATAAGTATATATAGAAATGTAATTAATTAATAAATTAACTAGTTTAAAAGATACTTATAGTAAAATATAGTATGTATTAAACTATAATATTTATTTATAACAAAACTTAATACATCATATAGATGATAATTTTGCAGGTGGCACAGTCTAGCCGTACTCATCTGGCTGCAGCTCGTATAGGATCTCGATCAACTTGGGGTGCGTGAAGTATCTATTATAGCTAAGTTATATGATATTGTAAATTGCTCAGAAATATTCTGTATTCTAAACAAAGAGCTCTTAAGTAATTAAAAAAATAAGTACCTGTTTTGTTTTGTTTCACTTTGTAACGGTTTTCAACATACTAATATTGTACATTTTATTACAGCACACCTTACACATTTAGCAAACTTTATAATATATAAACATTGAAACAGTTTGATACTTTAAAGTATTTTATAATTTGTACCATTAAATAAAAAAATTGTATATATATATAGCGATAGAATTATTTCATATTTTTTTATATATATTAGCTATTGGCTGCGACTTTGTATTCAGAAATAAACAACTTTTTATTTATTTTTAAAGGTTTGCCACAGACTTTTTTCTTAAGAATCATGACGTTCATATGATGCTTATATAAACATAAATAAAAAATACGGGTTCTCATCTTATGTAATGCTTACAAAATCTTATTTAAGCAATAAGCACATTAAAACAAAAAAAAACCAAACTGTTTAACTTCTTTTTATTTCATCTGTAAATAATTTTATCTGTAACCCACAAATCTGCTATGGAACAATTGGATATATGGCACCAAATAAGACCTATATTTAGAACGTAAAAACCAATATTATTAAGCGTCCAAATTACAATTCATATTTACAATAAATTTGTAAGCAAGATACTTTATTGTTTGACTTTTCCGGATTGAAATCTCTAAAAGTAATAAGGACTGAAAAATATAAAATATCACTTTTACTTAAACTACTAAATAACAAAACTGATAATCTCCAAACAACATTTAGATACATTTATTTATTTATTCTTTAATAATTCGTCAATTTTATTTGTTTTATTTTATTTTATTTATCTCCATTATTGAAAGATACTAATAAAATATGTATTATGGCATTAAAATGTAAGTATATTATTAACTTTATTTGATTATTTGATTTGATTTATGTAAAAAAATAATTATATTTTGTTCTAAGAGTAATAATTTTTACTAACTGGGTCAAAGTCATCCTTTATAAAATGTTAATTATTGTTTTTATTATTATCATATGATGTTGCCACTTGCCTGCATGTAAATGTCCGCGTGAACTTTAAAAGACAGCCTTAACTTTTGCGGAATTGATCTCTATTTATATTTTCATTTCTTTCATTTCATAAAGACAAAGTTCGTTTGATTTTTGCTAAAAAATAACTAACGGAAAATAACTCCCTTGATATTTATATTGAGATTAGAATGAATTAAATAAAATGAGTCGTTTTTGCTAACTCTTAATTCGCAGTTTTACATTCTCCTTGTTAAAAAGTAAACATATAGTAATAAGATTTTAATATAGTAATAAGATTTTAATATTTTCTAAATATTAAAATCTTATTACTATATTTCTCTTTTTGTTAATAAATAATACCACATAACACATTGTAAAATGTTGATTAATTATTTAGTTTTTATAATTTTATTTATTTTATTTTAATACGAATACCTCATTTATTCATTGACGATATTCATTATTACGTTTGAAAATCAATCATTAAGTCTCCAAAAGTTGAATTTTACTCAGAAAAAGTTAGAGAAAGAAAAAGTCCCAATGCATTTTTAATTTTATTCCTCAGTGATTTTAGAGCTTTTAAAAGTACAACTTTATTACATACATAATAAAAAAAACATTGAATTGTACCCAATTTTTAATTTAAAGTAATAAAATACGATAAAACAGTAAAATAGAATAATGATACAATTTTTTTAAAATAAAATAATAATTGATTATTTTCGGAACATATATGGCAAAAGTTTTGTATTAAAATGTCTATTTTTAATGCAGATTCATGACGTATAATAAGAAAATATTAAATATTCGAGAATGTTCCTTGCATAATTTTATACGTGGTATCTCATTACTCACGCCCTATTAGTATTCAGGAGCTCGTATAATATAACGTACATTGTAATTTAATTTTAATATTCCTTGTTTTTATATTATGTTCATTGGAATAAAATGCCGTTTTGTAAATGTAGTTACGAATTTTTAATGTAAATATTACACCCCAATGTAATATTTACATTAAAAATTCGTACATTACACAGTTACATTAATAACTTGAAAAAAATGAGTATCATTAAAAGGCAATAATCGTATAGTACATGACACAAACCTTACAATGTTCAGATTTTTTAACGAAAACCTACACAACTCGTTACTATTTATTTAGTATTTTGTATAAATAATAATAAATATAAGAAAACTAATACGTGTTAATGTTTGATTATTAGATCTTATGAATATGTTTTTAAATATTACTTTTACGAAGACTTTAGAAGCAACAAATACAATATTGTTAGTCATACAAAATATTAATCAAAAAGTGAGAATAATTAAATTTCATTGAGCGCAGCTATCAGTGCAAATATTATTATATATTAGACCCTCGCGTTTACTTTATTAACGAACGACTTTTGGGGGTTAGTTTGTAAAGAACACAAAAATGTAAAACAGCCATACTCCGTTTAGTATCTAAGAACTATAAAAACATATTTTATATTTATTCATCTAATAGAAAAACAGGATAATGGAATATATGATGTCTGTAAAAAATAACCGATCTGAAACGAATGAAACACTACGCAACGTATATCACGCTACAAGACAGACGTGAATGAAGAATGATAAGATAAGTTACAATACGCGATACGATTGTCACTGTAATAGACTTTTTTACATTTTGTATAATATATTTTTAATATAATACAAAAGCTGTTCTTCTCATTTTGTTCTAGTCTCTTTCATCTCCTTTCATCCCTTATAAATGGAAACGTATTTGCAACATACGGATAACTCTTTTACTTACCATAACGTGAATCCTTGTTATGATTGTGAATATAATTAATAGGTTTAAATAGTAATGACATGTGGTGTGGGGATTTAGTTGTCTTTTACGTAGTGGATACGACACGATAAATCGCAAAATATAAATGGGTTTAACATTATGGAGATTAAAATTGTTTCTTTTTCGCTGACAAGATGCTGATGTTGGTTGGCTATATATGCTGCGCAGCAATCTGTTGGTTTTCGCTTCTCATAAACACTGATCGAGGTTTATTTTTTTAGGATCCCTATGAGCGACCGGTATACTGTATAAGTGTGTTTAATTTAGGAGACTGAAAAACGAAGTATTATTTTGTCTTAGGACAGTTGATATATTAAAATTATCCTATGTACAACGAAGAAGGGTATTATACAAAGACGTTTTCTTCTTAAGTTATTTGATTGATACTGTATACATATGATTTATTTAACTATATAGGTATACGATAGAATTCGATGTAATACGAAAATTTATTCAAGAATCTTATGTACTTCTCTTATACACTAACCCTATCTACTAGCCTTATGTACTAGCCTTATATACTTCCCTTATGTACTAGCCTTATATACTAGCCGTATGTACTAGCCTTATATACTTCCCCTATATACTTCCCTTATGTACTTCCCTTATATAATAGCCGTATGTACTAACCTTATATGCTTACCCTACATACTTCCCTTAAACACTTTCATTATGTACTAGTCTTATGTACTTCCCTTATGTACTAGCTTTATGTACTAGCCTTACGTACTTCAGATTTATTAAACACATTGCAATAATGTTTTAATATTATAAAGTAAGTATACAACAAAAATTAAAACAATAATTTAATTGAAAAACATCGAAATGGATCTGCAGGCTCTAATTTCCTATTGCCTTTCTCGTGATAATATTTTATTAATTTTTTGTAGTTATTATTAAAACATAATTATGTAAGCACCACGTCTGTGTCTAGGCGTTATTATAACTTCTAGTAAAAAGTGATTTTTATGATAAATGTTCATATTTTAACATGGATATAATAAAAATGTCATATCTACATATCGTGAACAATCGCTCGTGTTCGTGAATATTTAGAAAATATTTATGGATGCTGTTTATATGTTCATACTCAAATTTTAATTATAATTTAGATTAGGTTTTACATACAGGTATGTACTCACTGAAATATGTTTAATCTTTTAATTTGTGTTCTATTTAACAATAGGTTTACCACACAAACTTCAGAATAAAGGCTTAAAAATATATTCATAATTATTGACTGAACACTTAAGGCGTGAAAGCGTGACAGACAAACAAATTTACATTACATAATGTATCATAATGTTATCGTGCGTCACATATTATTAAAATTTATCGTAAGCGTAATATGCAAGGATAAACAGAGGGAATTTATTCACAAACGAACACCTAACGTAGTAATGTTTACGTGAACTATCGACAGTTGATTATTGGTAAAAATTTCAGATAATAAGCGGTTAGTAATCCTTGATTTTTATATGTAATTAAAAAATGGACTACTTGATAGATAATGGTAATAAGTAGCCAAAATTGTTATAAAGATACTTTTAATGTAATAAAAACAATAATAATAAAAATTGCTTTAGTTAACAAATTCATTATTTTGCGACCAGTACAGTAAGAAAACCGGGACCAGGGCTTACATTATTTACAGAAGCTTCGTCGGAACATTAAACTTAAACGGCCTATTTATTTTCATTTATTTTTTATGTGCAACTTGTTTGTTGTTGATGTTTTCAAATATTAGTAACGGTGACAGTGGAAACATATGAAACCATCAACAGTTAAGTTGCAGCCAGAGCTACTACCCTATTTGAAGGGAGTTATTGACAGAATAGGCAAAATGTTGAATGAAGTTTTAATATTAAAGGTAATTTATGTAAACCACATAAGAAAGTGAGACAATTCTTGAGACCACTTAATAGTAGCATTGATTTCCAAAAGTGCGTTAGTATACAAACTTGACTTTGAACTGTAAGACATCGTTAAAATAAAGAGAAGCGTCGGTACTAGAATTAGAAAACATATCTCAGGTTTGAAAAATAGGCGTATCTTAAAGTCTGCAGTATGTAAACATATAATATATAAGCCTAATCACTGTCTCTCGTTTGATAATCCAAAGTACCTTGTAAAATGTAACCAATACACGCGAACTAAATCCATCAAATAGTTTTTTTTACATTCTTTTAGTAGTTCTGTTAACTTTTAATAAAAATAATGTTAAAAACATTCAGAAAGTATATTATCTAAGCCTTTGTTTCATTCTATAATATGTTTAAATATAAGTATATAACTAATTTTAGAGTATACCATAATATATTAAACACGAAGAAAATTTAAACTTTTAGTTCTACACGTCTTTGTAATAGTTAAGACTATGGATATAAATTAGTAGCGTACGCAATATACGAGTACATACTTCTTAAATAAAATTAATATACTTTTCTCTGTCTTAATTAAAAATAATCACTTGTGACCGGGAAAAATAAATATATATAATAGTGTAGGAACATTTACACATAAAATAATTTAATTTGTTATATATTTTCAGTTATTCTAGTCCAATATTTATAATAAATAAAATGTATACTTCATTTTAATAAATTTGTAGGACCATACAGATAGATGATTGGTAAATTCTAAAGAGAAATAATATTAAATCACTGGCTACAGTTAATAATAGAATAAATCATGTTGTTATTTCAGCTTATAAGGCAAAGCATATTTTTCATACTATAGAGGACTCGATTCAAAATCTTTAGTAGGTCGTATCTTACTTTTAATAAATAAATTATAAGTAAAAGTATTATTCAAATAAATAGTTACAGAATTTAAAACGTGTTGTTAAAATGCAACCAAGTAGAAATGTAGAAGAAAGTTTAATTTAAAATGAACTCTAGCTAATGAATGGTTCAAGAATTAAACGAATTACTTTATTACAAACTTATATTTAAAATCTGTTACAAGTTTATTTTCTTTTTTTAATTAGATAAATAATATTTATGATGGCAGAATCATTTCACCTTAAGTTTATCATATTATTTTGTCTCGTTACATATAACGTTGTCGGTTACATTATTCAAAATCTAATCAATGTATTTCCTTTACAAGTATTGATTCTTAATATTGTATTTAAAATAAAGATATTTATTTTAGTCTGAAACGTAATAATAAATGATGAAAAATATATATTTATAACATAAGAATGTGAGGTAAAACAAAATTATATATAATATGTGAAAATACAAAAGAATCAAATTAAAATAATAATTTTATTACATGTAAAAGTCTTAGGAATTAATTCTTCAATCAAATTCTTGTTAGCAAAGAAGTGTTCTAACAAAAGTTCTGTGTGCTAAAGTTCAAACTGTTTTAATATAAGATACTCTTCTTAAGTAACTTTTTTAAAGTAAATTACTAATTTAATATATATTTGTTGGGTATATAGCAATGACGTGAAAAAGTGAAAAATTAACTTAATTTACAATGTTAGAGCATTTTTATTCTCCGCGAATTAATACGTCAGTGTGGGTCGATGTGGTTAGTTTTTTGTGTCGAATTACCCAGAATTCCGACATTAAGAAAACAAAAGTAAAAATAATCAAGACCAAGCGAGTAGTTGCCGAGGCTCGCATGTTATGCAGTTGAGACTGATTTTACATAGGTCTCGTGACCACAACTTTCAATAATTTACATCGCGTAATATACCGGATTTTTTTTTATACTTTTGTTACTTTAAAGATGGATTAAGATTTTCGTGAAACCAAATTTTCCTAGTGACTATTTTGATATTATTAAATTCTCATTAATAGTCTTGAGCGTGTTCATAGCCACGTCTCATTAAGTGCAGATTACAATTCTAATTCTTAATAATACATCGTGGACAATGGTTTGTTCTTTAAGAAGAAATTTGAAAGATTTACTTTGTGAGGGTATGTAATAAGATTTATGAAACTTATTTGGTCTGTTTAGAACTATAGTTAGCAATTCATATAGTTGAATAACAAAGATAAAAAATCTAGATAGTAATTGTTTTAGTTATACAGCCTGTATAACTACAAATCATAATAAGCATTCAACAAAAAGAAGCTTGAAGATACAAACAATTTATTAAAACTTGAGAATGATTGTACTTAGTTTTTCTTGCGAGTAAACCGTAAACAAGAAAGTTTAGTTCTTAATGAAGCTATAATTAAAAGTAAGAATAGTTGAGTGAAAGGTGTTAAATATAAATAAAATATACTGCCTCGGTATTCTCTGTTCCATATGCTTTAAACTAACATTCCGATGGTGGTCTAAATACCTGACTCTTAAAATATTCGTGGTGGAATGGTCTCTGCAAAAAAATAATATTTAATAATGTTCAAGCATCAAAAATTTTAGTGGTAAATATTGTGTTATTATTTTATATTCTCAACGGGACTTGAAACTCGGAATTGATACTCTCATAATTCCTTCAGTTATAGTTATAATACATACATATTATTATGTTATATTTATAGATTAACACTTTGAAATACACACATGTATTTAGAAAAAAAACATGTGTATGTACAAGACGTTCGAATCACAAGTTTTACTTACTTATGTGCAAGAGATGAAAGGTTACTATTATAAGAAATTCTTATAACAAGTGTCAGAAGAAGAAAGTAGGT
Source organism: Melinaea menophilus ssp. n. AW-2005 (assembly GCA_918358695.1). Lineage (NCBI taxonomy): Eukaryota > Metazoa > Arthropoda > Insecta > Lepidoptera > Nymphalidae > Melinaea > Melinaea menophilus. The sequence continues at coordinate 5,443,602 of OU911043.1, forward strand.
CAAAAATAACGTTAACGTTAACGTTAGTAGGTAAAGGGATAGAAATAAACTTGACCCAAACAATGTCATTTCATTTGAATCATAATAACAAGGCGTGGCTTAGATTTCATGTTTTACTCTTAAATATATGTGTTTATGAATTATTATTTTAAGATATGTATCCTTAGTTTTTTTAATATGATATCAAATCTGAATAAACTTCCAGTTTCTATGATAGTTTAAATAAATATGTTTTAAGTTTTTTAAGTTGTTAATTTAATAAAAGAGGTAGAAAACATATATTTGAAAATTTTTATGTTTTATGATACCAGTCTCATGCTGGAAAACCTACGTCTTCCGAGATTGGAATTTGTCCTTTGATCTATATTTTCAGGAAATTTTCTCTTTCCTTGAACAGCTATCTATCATCTCTTTATAAAATGTCGTAATTCATAATAATGTTATTTGATGATGTCGGTGGTCTATTATCATTATTATTTCTTGGTGTAAGAATATAATTACTTTAAATTAGGTTGTCGGCCTTCTATTGTTAATTAGAAGTAATAATTAGCCTTCATGGGCTATATCATTACGTAATCGATATCTAAAGAACATATTTAAAATTAGGAGTGCTTTTATGTTATATATTTTTGAGTACTTTAAAAGTAGACAAGTAATTTGTATTAGTGTAATTAATATGACGAGTATTCATTATAAAAAATAATCTTAAAAATGCCTACACTGAATTACAATATATCCCTCTATTTATTTTTAATAAAGAAACGAATATTGCACAACATATGATTTTTAATTTTACAGGTGGTAGAGTTTAGCCGTAGTCATTTAGCTGCAGCTTGTATACGGTATAGATCAACGAGGGTACCATCTTCTCATAGAAAACCGGCGTAAAGTAGCTACTACAGGTACTTTATGTACGATGTGTATAGCTGGCTTCCTAGCCCACCTTCTTACCTTTCCGTAGGTCCTAATATCCTTCACGATTAATATGGGTGGAAGAACGAAAGTTTTTTTTCTTCTAATGTCTATGGTTTTCGGGACCATTTACTGACAGTTTGCTTGTATGTCACCTAATCCAAATATATTAAAATATGTGTCATAAATAAATCAACTATATAATTTAGTAACAATAACCACGAATGTAAATATACGTCAAATTTACATTACAGTTAACAAATAATAAGAGTTTATATAAGATTATTAAAAAAATATATCTATTGTGTTATGTAAAAATGTTTTTGATGAAGCAACTTGAAACAAAATAATAAACTGGTCACCTTTTTCTTTAATTTCATTTTAGATAGGAAGTCGCTACAATGCTCGAAGTCGGAATGTAAGAATGTTATATTTATTATAAAAAATACATAGTTACTATCAATAATTATCAGTATTTTTTATGTATATACATAAAATAACAATGATATTTTATAATATTACTATTATTTGTAATGAATCCGGTATTGATCAGTTGTATGGATAAGGCAACAAAAATGCGGGTAAATACGGGTAAATGCGTGCGGCGTAGACTTAGGTGTCACGTATACGTATAGACCAACTTTTTAATTGGCATCCATCTTTTCTTTCTTTAAATAAACATTTTAACAAGATACTACCGAAAAACTTAATATTTCAATTTTCCTTAAGCTACGTTAATTTTCCCATTCATCCATAAAATCCGATTATTAAGAGAGTATGCTTGAGCTTAATAGAATTAGCTTTTAAAAGAAGTCACTAAGTTCTTTACTTAAATATTGAACTATTAAAAATATTATTCTTGATAGAAAGTTTGTTACATTATTTTAAAGCATTTGATATACCAATAGTTTATTTTCTAAATTGAAGATAATACTTACTTGATGGGAGTAGAGAAAGTCGGTGGAAAAAAATTATTAATAAAAATTGAAACAACTTTTGTATGTTTTTGTAGTTTATTATTCTATAATTATTTGTTAATGTATTAACATTGATTTTGCCTACAAATTCACTATTTGATTGCTTGATGCATTAATTTAGATGATATTGCCTTAGTTTCCATAAAAGATAATTAAGAAATGAAATGTTTATCTTTCTTTTACTCTTAATAAGTTAATCGATTAAATATATCTCCTATACTTTGAAACGGTATAATTATGCATTTCAAAGTTAAACATTTAAACATTTAACAGTCGAATCTTTTTAAAATGATTCTAATTAAAACATAATATTTTAAATTTAGTTTCACTACACTTGTTAATCTCTTATTTATCATTTCATAAGTTCATTAGATAAAATAATAAAACCCCGTCCTAATTCTCTTATATTACCTATTTCTATAAGCTAAGATAACAATCCTTCCTTCAAGTTCACACTATAAAAGTCTGATGGCTTTAATTTAACAATTTTTTTTCCTTTACATGAACATACATTCGTATATTTATCCTAAAACTGCCTTACCTAAGGGTAACTCCGGACAATCTCTTGAGATACGTTCATCCTTTCAACATTTTGTTGTTTTTTTCTCTGTATTTTTTTTAAAGTTTTGTTGCATAAATAAACGAATACTTATATCCTCGTACATATGTAGGAGGTTTATATTTTCAAAATTATTAAATAGTATAAAATATGATTTAGGTTGTTTTGTTTAAATTTGTATTTCAGTCCGTGTTATATATTTTGCATAATAGCTTCTTGTAAATTTAACGATATTTCTTATCAAATTAGGCTTTAAATATGTACTTGCATATTATTTTACTGTATGCTGTAGTGTAATTACATATATCATTAGATCTTAAAAACCGGTAAATTCGATTTTTTTCAGTAACAAATTTATTATTTTGTTAAATTATTGAAATATACCATAGATATAATATAAACATGGAAAGCTTTTTTTAAGTTTATTACTTATTATTGAAAAATCATAATCATCAGTAATAAGATTCATCATAATAAGAAAATATTAAATGTTAAATAATATTTTTTGCATAATTTTAGACGTGATGTTTATTTCATTATTCACGATGTTAGAAATGTGAAGAGACTAGACTGACCATGTTACTTGTGAAACTTAGGATTAATTAGGAAAATAATAGGCGATCACTTATTTACTGACATTATTTTTGTTTTATATGATAATGAAAACTTGATTCAACAAATATTTCTATTGTAATAAACACACGGTGCTACTACCGAATAACAAAAACAAGACAGGTCAGGACAAGTTGGGCCCCATTTGTTTCAGAAGCCGAAGCGCGTTCTTAACAGCAGGAGTGTCATTATTGAGATGTACTTCTTATAAAGAATTGTATACTTAAAGCAGGAAAATATTGTTTACGTATAATTTTACAATACATAGAAAAATAGGTACACTCTTTTCTAAAATATATGTTTTCTAAGGTGTGAAGTCGGATATACCCAAAATACGCAATTGTTTTTTAATAGATATTAGCTTTAGATAATTTATACTTATCATTACTGCATATAAAGATTAATGTTGATATCTATTGTTACCTTTATATGTAATCGTAATGCACAAAATTAATGCACAATCCGTATTCTTCTTCTTTTAAGTCTTCTACTTGTTAATAAACGAAAACTTCTAAATTGTGTTCTTTAATTATTCTGAAAAATAAAAAATACGAAAAATATTTTCTAAAAAATAACTTCTCTATGAACTTCAAGATATATTTATTCTCTAAGTTATCAGACCATATTTTTATATAACGTAGAATACTAATACACAAAATTGTTGATTAGACAAGAAATGGCAAATATAATAAGAAATAATAACCATTAAGGCTGTATAAAAGATTCATCTACTAAAAGTCTTTTATACAGCCTACATAGCAAGAGGATATAGCAATATTTAGTGCAAAGTAAATTAGGTAACAATAGGGGGATAAAGGGATTAATGTTATGAAATTGGGGTTAATGGAAATAAAATAACGAAAATCTTTTATTATTTTTTTATATTACAGAGCAAACGAAAAAGACGATAGTAAATAGTTGTCGCTTCACAATCTCTTGCAACACCAGGGGAATAACGAAAGCATTACTGTAGTTGATAGACGAGTCGGCGTTATATCTTTAAGATACCCATGTATTATCGACCTGGAACTACTGCCAACTGAAGGCCATTTTATAATGTTTTAGTTCATTGGTTTGTAGATTACCGTACACCGAGATGATGAGTAAGTGTGACATATATCTTTTTAATGTAACAAATTAATATATAATACATTTAAACTATATTCCTTTTTTATTAAGGTAGAGTATTTTATCACTATTTAGAAAAGTAATATTACTAAAGTCAACCAAATTAAATAAATGTGTAGAACGTTCTAAAAACATTACGTATTGCGTAAAATTCGACGCATTTACAGTTCCCGGTTACTATGAAAAAATTAATATCTAATTACGAAAGGATTTTTGTATTAAAAATATAATTGTAATCGTTTTGTTAATGTAAGTGATTGTAAATGTATAAAAAATAATTATATATCTTGCCCTTTTCTCTAACTTTTAACTTTATTTTAACTATAAAACTATAACTTATAATTAAACCACCATCTTAAAAGCAATCATTCATCGCCGGAAGTTAAATTCTATTCAAAAAAACTTTGCTTGAATCTTCGTTTCTTTTATTTATTTTTTTTACCTTTTATCAAACCTACTATCATTAGAATGTGATTCAGTTTTTATTACACAAACCAGTATTATTTTATCAAAATCACGTTGGTGATTTAGAACTTTGGTGGTCCCAGTATACGCACTCCACCAGAGTGCGACAAGCCGAGAAAACAAGCTAATTAAAGTGATGGCAGATGGGGCTCAAGATCTGTCTTGAAATTTTATGCTGCACCCATCTCCCGTAAGCACCTTAATTTTCCCTGCCGCCTGGTGTAACAAATAACAATAATTTTATAAACAAATATTTGTTTTTACAAATTATAAAAATTCAAACTACATTAATACTACCAAAATATTTTTCACGACTAATTGCATTAATACTTACTCGTATGAGTTAGTGTGTGTTATGCTAATACGTTGAATGTCGGAGTTTATATGCTAATGCAAAATTGTAAGTCGTTTCACACACTTATACTTCGGTCCCGACAATTGTTGAGAGAATTACAATGCATGGCTCTTTATTATAAAATAGTAAAATAGCGTTTTCTTTAAAATAAAGGAAATATTTTTCATATCCTAAAAGTGTGTCCACGTTTATCTTTATATATACATTATCAAATGCTTTATCTTTAAAATTTTAATAAACGAGTAAGAAAAATTAGAAAAAATATATCTTTTTCCTTATTTTTAATCTCTAAAATATTTTTGTTTATATTATTTTGGACTATATCACCTACAAAATATACAATCAATCAGATGTAAGAATAATATTCAATACAATAATTGAATATATCAATATATGTTTTCAAAATCATTTAAACAGTAAGTAAATAAAAAGCCTTTAAAAAGTCCTTCATCCAATAAGATCTTGAATTATGAAGAAGAGGTTACAAGTAGTATGTTCAAGTCGTGTAGGCACTGTTCTTGGAACATTAGTCGGAGCTCATTTCAAATTCGATTTTCTTTCACTTTCCCTCTTTACTGCATTTTAACGTAACATTTTAAATTCTATTGTTGCTTATCTAAATGTAGTCTTCTACTCTATATTTATCAGCAATACCAAGTTTGCTTAAAAAATTTACAATATAACTTGGCTCAGGCGAAGAAGTTTATAAAACCTAATATTGGGGATTCATAAATGCAATCTGTTCTGTATTGAATAAAGTTATAGTAAGAATTTTTATTATATATTTACATATATAGGCTTATTTATATAAATATGGTAGAAAGTCAGAAATGTTTGTTTTTGCACGGGGGTATATTTTCGGACATGGGTAGCAGTCATGAAAGAATTTGATAAATTAAATTTATTACTAGAATAAGACAAATTTATCGTTTTCGAAGTTGCAATAATCTGAAATATTTGTAAATTCGTTATTAGAACTTTTCTTTTCAATTTGCCAAATAAAGAAGGTGTAAAGGGAGCTTTATTTTTATTTTAGGCGCTTGTTTTTATCGGTATACTTGATTAAACTTTAAAATATGAAATAAATATAATCAAAATTTATTTTTGTGCTGTACATCATTTATAAAAAATATTAATACATGTTAAAATGAGGTGATAAAATGAATGTGAATAAAATAAATAATATATTAATAATATAAAAAGCTCAAATTTTTTAACTGAAATTAACCTTGGTTACTATTTATTTTATAAAAAAATAATTAAATTATAAAATTTGTTTATATTGACTATTAGATCTTATTAATATTTTTTATACAATATAAAAATTAGAAAATATTAATACCAATAAATATATATCCATATTTTTATTATAGTTTGTAGTCTCTTGCGTTTTTTTTTATAAAAAACTCTAAAAGACAGTTTGTAAGGAACATCAAAACGTGAAACTTCCATACTTTGTTTAATATCTTCAACTCTATTAAAGCCATTTTACATTTATTCATCTAATAGGAAAACTAAATCATAGGATATGTTGCGTCTGTAAAAGATATGTGATCTGTAATGAATAAAACCCTACGCAACGTATATCACGCTACAAGACAGACGTGAATGAAGAATGATAAGATAAGTTACATTACGCGATACGATTGTCACTGTAATAAATTTTTTTATAAATTTAGTTTACTATATTATTTATTGAAATACTAAGTTATGCTTTCTTTCTTTCATCTCCTTTTATTACTGGTACTTAATGAAACGTATGCACAATATTCCATGGATAAGGGTGATACTTACCATTATGGGGATCTATTTATTTGTTTACTTGTTTATTTCTATCTTTTCCCCTTTAAATCTATACCAGTGATCATTTGTATACAGCAAATGGAAGTGACAAGAAAGCTTATTATGATGTCGTAAGTATCGAACAGAGCCCTTCTATAAAGACACTCTCCAACTTAAAATAAGGCTACGAGAGTTCCAAACGCGCCTTCTTTGTATTTATTTATTATTTATTTACCTTCACGCCATATCCCTTATAGTAGTATAGTATATATAGTATCGGAGTAGCCAGACGCGACGGAGCGCCAAACGCTACGGTCCCTGCATACCTCTTTCGTCTCGGCCATTGACATCAACCTCTTCATACATGCCCTCCGGGGGGTCCTCATGCTTACTGTGTTTTCGAAGGTCACTCGAGGTCTCCCCCTGTTTCTCTTACCGCTCACTTTTCCCTTATCTTTTTTATCATTCTTTCATCACTCATTCGTTCGACGTTCCAAACCACCTGATCATGTTCTTCTTCATTCTCACCGTGACATCTTCGCTAGTACCTGCCACACTGTGGATTTCTTCGTTGCGGATTCATTCGATGGTTTTTTCGGTTCGGCGGCGGATACATCTTTCTTACAATCTTCTTCTGTGTTACCCATATTTGGCTGCCGTATAACAGCGTCGGTAGCAAAACTGCTTTGTGTACAGCCAAACGTGCCGCCTTTGTTGCAAATTAAAAAAATATATAAAAAAAAATATAAAAAAATTTAAGACTTTTATTTAGTAAGGAATTGACTATCTTTCACAGAAAGGATACGATAAATCGCAAAATATAAATGGGTTTAACATTATGGAGATTAAAATTGTCTTTTTTTCGCTGACAAGATGCTGACGTTGGTGTTCTTTATATGCTGCGTCACAATCCGTTTGTGTTCGCTTCTCATAAACACAGATCGATGTTTATTTTGTTAGGATCCGTATGAGTGATCGGTATCCTAAAAGGTGAGTATATTTTAGAACACTAATAAAAAGCATTATTTTATTTGGGGTAAATTAAGATATTAAAATTTTCCTATGTAGATATTGTATCTATATATATATTGATTGTTATCTACATAACTTGTGTGTATTCGTTTGTTTGTTTTCTATTGTACCCCTTGTCTGTTTTTCTGTATTTTATATTTCGGTTGACTAGTAGAGAATGCTGTAGCATTAAGTCCGTCATTTGTATTATTTTGTTGTACAATAAAGTTTTTAAATAAATAAAAAAAATATTTATAATTTTTGTTGTTTAACCATTTGTTTTCCATCAGATTTGCAAAAATATTGTAATATAAAAACGATTCCTACAAAATATTATAATATTGTATTTTCTAGTAATGCGAGTGACAGTTATTATTTATATAACAAATAAACCATTTTAAATTTTAACAAATTATTGAGCTATCAGTCATGAACAGTCACTACATTATAACAATGCAGTCTACCGGAAAATTGATTGAAAACAATTCAATGAGATGGCTTAAATTACAATTATTTTAGTTAATAAATGAAATTAACAATTGAAGCTTACAATTTATTCATTAAAAAATAATAAGCATCAAATAAAAAGTATCAAATAGATATATTAATGTTTAAATGTTATTATTTTTTTAATTTCTCAAATAAGCAAGTCTAGTAAGTTCAAAGAAAAAAGAATGCTATGGTAGTGAGATTTAGGGGCCAAAGACATAATTTGAATAAAATAATTTTGCGTCTTTAACTGTACAGCTTTTTAAACCCTTTTAGATTGAAATATACTTGGATTTATGAAGTTTGTAATAAATGATTACTGTTTTTCATTACATGTTTATTTTATGATACGGCATGAGGATAGTGTGAAAATAGAGTTGACGCATAAAAATTATATATAAACGTCTGTACTCTCTCTCCCCTACTACTCTTATTTTTTTACACTCTTTGGTAAGGGAGAAATTTGTAGCACAATGCTTTTTAAGCCCAATCTTTGTAAAAAAATATCACCCTAAAACTCAATATACGCCAGAATATCCTTGGCTTTCTTCTCTATAGAACTAAATAGATCCATGGTCTTACTTGTCAATATTACTTTACGGCCACAGACATCAAATATCGAAAGTTCATGATTTAGATAAAATGATTGGCGTTATATATTTTATACTTTCAATTTTTTCTTAGAAAATGGAGGAATGTTTTTTTTTAATAATTACATTTTATTGTTTGATGATATGGTTAACATTTGTTAGTAGGTATATATAAAGAGTTATATATTAAGTATGTTAAGTTATATATTAAGTTACGGTTGGTGCTATCTGTTAGTCATTGTTTTTTGAACGACTTGACAATTGACATTAATTTACTAAATATATTTGTTTTATTGATTCAATACTTAGATTAGGATCCAACAAATACATTAAATTTATCAATATATTGCACATTTATTTACCGATATATTCTCAACAGGTGTTTTTTTTTTAAACACATATTCTGTATCGGGCAGATGACGTGGTTTTTTAATAAACATTTGTTTTATTTAAAGAAAAATGCTTAAGTGAATGAATTTGTCACTTTTTAAACGTTATGTATAATTGTATAATAAAAATAATTAATTCCCCATAGTTATTATGAAATAAGTCATATTTTGAGACAAAATTACAAAAAACACGAATGGTGTAACATCTTCGTAGTAGCGTTTATTACAACCGAGTAATGAAGGACACAAGTGTTTAACATTTAAATTTAAATATTCTTCCTAAGGTTCTATTATATTATAATCTTAGGAATATATTTATAGGTTTAAATGATATTACTTTAGTTATTTATGTCCCTTGTTAAGAAGTCAAGAAATAATTTGTCAATTTTTTTTATATTTTGGTTTAGTTTTTTTGTTCTACTTCTAGCCTATTGCTCGACAAATATACACTACTAAAATATTTACTCTTATACATTTTTTTTATGAATATAAAATAAAATCGAGGAGAAGGTTATTAGCAATATGTGAAAATAATTAATTTGAATACATTTTTTTATATTAATGGTCGGATAAATAACTATTGTATTCTACAATCCAAGATCAAATCGAATGTCATTCATTTAAGTATAAAAAAAGATAATATGAAAATGTTTGAAAATATACCAGCCTAGTACTTTACAAAAAACTTTCAGTGTTTTTAACTACATGTTGCTATTGAATACTGTTTTCCTATCTCATAAAAAACAGTATAACGTAATTAGATAGAAAAATAACTGAGAAACACAGATACTCCAGAGATATAAAGAAAATATACAGAGTCGATGTACTTTGCTCCATATAGTCTGAAATAATATTCCGAAGGTATATTCCAGATCATACAATCAGAATATTCACGGTAAAAGTGTATCTGCAAAAAGTTTATATTAAATAACATTCAAGGCTTAATAAGTTTAATGGTAAATATTTTGTTGTTTTTTATATTTTCAGCGGGACCTGAAATTCAGAATTGTTACTCCCATGACGACTACTTTCAGTTAATAAACTAAGGATAAGATATATTTCTTGCATTATTCTGTCATACGATAAATTTGTTTACATAAAACTATTTATTCTATCCGTAAAAATATTAAACGTAGAAAAATATTATCATTTTAAAGAAATTAAATTTTAAAAAAGTATATTTACTTTTTTAATATATACTCAAGATTACATTGAAAATATTATGTAAAAATCTTTAATTTAATGTTTTTAAACATTATGCCGCATCCATCATACACCTGGCATCATACATCCGCCTTGAACCCATTCATTAAGCCTTCACCCGTTTAATTCTACTCAGACGAACTTAATGAGAGCCGCCATGGCAGTTTTAATTTTATAATTCATTTATTTTATGACTATAAACTTACCTTTATTGTGCTAATTGCTACTATATTGTTCGTTAAAATTAAATAGTAAATTATGTTTACTTTCACTGTCACTTTTATTTAAAATGTAGTGTAAAACAGTAACATGCCTACTTTTAAGTGTGTATCCCACCTAATAAGATATCCATTTCTAAAAAGACAAAGTTTAAAAGAATTCCTAAAGGAATTTGTGCCTCTTCAAAGAGAATGCAATCGATTTATTATTGGATACGTGACATACTTTGAAGTGTGTCTTGTTGCATTGTTACTTTCTTATAGGAAATAAGTGCACCTAATGGTACATAGTCATTGTTATACGTGGGATACAAAAAACTAGGAAAGGGAGAGGTAGATGGAAACCATTCTTAACCGCGGTCTATCCCATATGAGCTGCATTCAAATGATTATATCTAGGCAGGCTACTTAGAAAAATATAGTAGAGAAAGATAGACATACAACGATGGATGAAATATTCTCTTTACAGCAATATGCTGTGTGGTCGTATCGCTAAACTTAGAGACTGGTGAAGTTTTCAATTCAATTCAATAGAAAAAATATGTTATGACAAATCATATGTATTGTCACGTGATATTTGCAAATATACATACACTTCATAATACATAATAAAAAAATGTGAATGTGTATCAACGGTTCGAATTACAAGATTTTACTTGGGTGATAAGCTTACTATTATAAGAAATTCTTATAACAAATTGCTATGACAGAAGCAAAAAATAGATTAGAATTAAAGTTAACCGTTATAGGTTATAATAGGGTAGTTTAAGAAACTTGAAGCAAACAATGGGGTCGTCATGAAACACTAATCAGGACGTAGCCCCCCCTCGATTTTCGGTTGGTATGTTGACAGACTTACGGCCGTTAGTCATAGCGCAGTGCAGTTTAATCCAGATACTACTACTAAAAATATATATTTTTGTCATATTTATTCATTTAAATCGCAATTTAGTAGTTATTCTGAAACAGTGCAACGGTCAAGAAGTACGCAGTAACGTTTTATACAAGAAAAAATTGTAACTATAGATTTCTTTAGTAAGTTAGCCAATCAGAAAAGTAAAACTTAACATAAACCAATAATATTAACATTTTTTAATGAGAATTCAGCCTGTGATTAACTAATTCATGTCCAAAAGAAAATTCACAGAGCTCTACAAATATTGGTGCCCTTTAAAAGAACCATTGTATAATTTTGGTAACAAATTTTTCTAGGTTGTTATACCAAGATAAATATAAATTATCTGTGTATATTGCCTAGTCTGTAAGTGACATCAAATGCCCATCACGTTACTATTTTGACTGACTTTAGATCTACTCTTAATGTAAATTAAACTGGATAAAATGAATTCAAAGTCCAAAATATATATTTTAATTATCTTACTTTGGTTTGAATCTTATGACCATGTGGCTTAAGTGTCAAGTTTTACTTTTATATATATATATGTTTATGAGTTTTTATTTCAAGCGAAGTTACATTTTTTTTATAAAAACAAAATCTTAATAAACTTTAAAAATAACAAGAATAAAACTTAAAACAAGAACAAAAATATAAAACGTGCAAAGGTGGTCTTATCGCTTAAAGCGATGATTGACAATAAGAGATCCGAAGGGATAGTGCAACTGATAATACATATTAATATTCATAGATGATAAACATACTTATACTAGAAACAATATATACTTATATACCTACATACTTTATTATATTTATTATATTATGTATATATATTCATATATGTATATATAAATAAATTTATACTTTACATATATAGATAATGTTGCTTTAAACTATTTTAAAAACTGATAAAGTAGCAGATTTTCTAATAAGCAAGGGAAGAGCATTCCAGAGTCTTACTTACATATTTTACAGAAAAAGAGTTAGAATAAGTGTGTGTGTTATATGTCGGTAGTTTCAATTTAAATTCACTAAGAGAACGGGACTGAGAGTCAAAGTATGTAAAACGCTCTTTAAGGTAGGAAGGTAGTTAATAATTAATATTTTACAGTTTTTAAACTTAATATCATGAAATATCAAGGTGACAATCCTACGTCTTCCAATGTCTGAATTTGTCCTAAGATATCTTCAATATCTTAAGAGATTTTCTTCCATGTTTAGACAACTATCATGTCTTGTTAAAATATAGCAGCTCCTAATAATAATTTCTGACGATGTGCTGTTATTGTTATAATTACTTGACGCAGGCACACCATTAGTTACAAATTAGTTTTTCAGCTTTACATATTTCATTGGAGGTATTAAAGATACTTTAATAAACTATATTATATAATCGATATATAATTAAAATATTCAAAATAAGTTTAGTTTTTACGATTATGAAAACATAAGTATTATCTTGGTCAAAACATTCTTGTATTATAAATTATTTAGTGGGGATAAATACATATTTATTCCACTAAATATATTATACAAATATTTGTTGAGTCTTACTTATAGAAATATAAAAGTAATAATGCGATAACTGTTTATAAAATTATTTTTCTTAACATTTGAATTAATATAGTCATAATTCCGCTCGTATGCTAATTTCTTGAACGCTGTAGTTTATAATGCTGGATTGTATAAATCGCGCATACTTTGTATGGAACATTATTTTGGTTGAGAAAAATATTTTATATAGTTTTTCACATCCTTCTTCAGTTAAAATTATGTAATTGAAAGAGAATAATTGAAACAATTAATTAACAAAATATTCATTATTAATATAGAACAATATTATTTGCTATCTTGAAATAAGACACTGAATCGTTATATCAATGTTCATATTGTGGAAATACAATTAAATTAAATAGAAATTAACGAGTTATCTTAATATATAAAACACAAAGACACTCACTGACTCATTCATCGCTCTACAGCCCAAACCGTAACACCTAGAAAGCTGAAATTTGGACACAAGACTCCTGCCATATTGAATAGGTGCAATAAGAAAGGATTTTGTAAAGGTCCAAACCGTTCCAAAGTTACAGCAAAAAAACTTCAAAGTTTACCCACTGCTCCCTCAATCTCCCATTGCATTGCAGTAGAAATTGAAATTATTTGGCCTCTCACTATGTTTATTCGTAGGATTAGGGTTCCGTAACTCACATACAGTTCGTGATAATTTGTGATTATTTTCTATTTACCTACATACAGTATGTGATTATTTGTGATTATTTTCAATTAATCCACATACAGTTTGCCATTATTTGTGATTATTTTCAATTTACCTATATACAGTAGGTGATTATTTATGATTATTTTCATTTTACTCACATATGGTTTGTGATTCTTTGTTATTATTTACCCAGCAAAGCGGGCGGGAATCAGCTAGTTGAAAATAACCAAGATATATTCAGTGCAGTGCATAAATAATAATAATAAGCGTTCAAAGATTAGTAGAGGAATATTTATGTATATCGGGTATGAAGGTAGTAGATTAATTAGACGACGAATGTAAGAATCATTTTATAATAATATAATATAATTATTTAATGTTCGTTAGATTTAAAAATTATTTAATTTTTCGATTATAAATTACTTTTCGAATTACTACTTTTCGACAAAAAGTAAAAATGAGTAAATTTTTATTGAGGAAGGGTCACCATTGCAACAAAAGTGTAAGTAAAATCATTAGTGATGGAAATTTATTGAAGAACATAAACAACGATACGAATATGAGAAAGTATTTTTACAATACATAACCTTGTACACACTTTACTAAGCATATTTTATATTGCATACTGTCATTTGCCACTTTAAACAAATAGCTGTTATAGCTATCGTCTTATTTGCTTTCATTAAGGAAGCTTCATATTTAAAATAAAATTAGAAATAAATAAACTTCTACAAAAATATATATATACGAGGGAACTTCAAAGGTCATGTATGAGGTTGGCACCCACCCTATTTTGATTCAATAGTTTTTTTTATGTATTACACATTATTGTGTGGTTTGTGGGTGATAAGTAATGCGCGTGCATACAGAGTCAATTAACTCGTTATTATATAGTAAGGATTCATATTTTGTCCTATGCGAGTTACAGTAATACGATTTGTAAAATAATATTATTATAATGATTTGGTATTGGTCATTAGCAGCTATAATAACAAAACAATTGAGCGGAAAATTAATTTAAAACAGTTTAATGAGAAAGCTTACATTACAATAAATTAAGTTTGTAAATTAAATGAACAAAAGACGCTTACAATTTATTCATTAAAAAATAATAAACAAGTTTTAATAAAAATTATCAATTACAATGCATTTTTAAGTATTTAAGAAAGAATTCTACCAAATTTCAAATATTTTAATTTAGTTGTGGCGTCGTTTATTAGTTTGTCCAAGATAAACCTATATCACTATAGCAGACAAAAAAGTAGGAGGGACGTTGAAAGAATTACTTATTAATTATTAACTACTAGTCACGTAGTGGCCGATATTCAACTTTAATTCAAAGTTTTAAGGTGAATTAATTTTCTGCACTCCTCGAATCAAATAATTTTCTTTACAAAAAAGAAAAAATTTGTACCCCAAGTTTTTTCTTTGCATAATATAATGATTATACTTATGACTTAACTTATGTAGTTGCTATTGTCATTTACCTTTACTACTAAGATGTATGGAAAAAAGCAACTATTTACTTGAAACTGGTTTATTCATGTATGAGTTTCATTGTAATATATTTTAATAGATGTTTTTTCTGTATCTCATTCAAGCACCATAATATATTGAACAATTTATTAATTTTTATGTTATTAATGTAAAATATTTTGAGATATAAAAGACGTGTAAACGGAAAGGTCTAAATATAATGCATAGTTTGATCTTAGGAATCGTCGGAAAGTCGTCGGATTAGCGATGCGGAGTAATTCTTTCACTGACTATTCTATTCCGAGACATCCTTACTGAGTGAGTTGTCGAGAGAATCGTTATAACAGTACGAATACGAAATACAGACAGAAATATAGTACGAAAATTGTACATTATATTTATAAATAAACAATACGCCACATGTATTATTTAATTTTATTGTTTTATAAAACGTGATAATGAATTTATAAGACCAATTTTTAGATAATTATAACTAAAAATTAAAAACAAATGTGAAAGAAAAAGATATAATTCAATAAAATTGAAATATGTCCATTAGTTTTATTTATAAATCAAATTAAATTACTAATGAAGTTTACAACGTATGATTAAATCTATAGCTACATAAAAATAGAACTAAATACAAACGAATTTAAACAAAAATAATAAAATTATTTGTGAGATTTTTTAATACTTAATTGAAGAATTCGAATATTTGAATGTGATATATTTAAGCTTATGTTACAAAACCGTGATTGTTAGAATCAAATATTTAAATTAGTCTGTTGTAATTTATACAAAAAATAATATCACGAAATTATCAATTATGCTGGTTTTTAAATATACAATTATTAGGAAAACAAAGAAAATATTATTTCACTTTAGTTAATAGTTTTATCTTTTTCAACTTATTTTTGAGTAAATTATAAATATTACAGTTAGAATTATCCAACATATACACAATAAACACAAACGAAATTAAGACAGCAAAGTGTTTTAAAATATTTATTTTGTATAATTATTCTGTAAAACGTGTCACAGCTGAATATTTTTATTTAACTTATTTTGTCATAAACAATGGTGCTCTTTTTTTGTTAGCACTTTTTTGTAGGAAAAAAATATAATAACACTCCTAAGCCAAAGGCGTAGGCGTAGGATTTTACACCAACAACCCTAATAAGTATTCCATAATGGGTAAGAAACAAATATATGAATGTAATTTTTAATTGATTAGTTTCATTGTACTTTAAAGTGAACATTCAATCACTACAATAAATTGTAACATTTCGTATTTAAATATTATTATACAAAGCACATTTTAAACATAAAATGAAACTTAAAATAACCAGACATCACTCAATATAATTAAGTTTATTTAATTTTAAACCTCAGATCGGAATATATTTTTGATCCTATACTCCAATACATTTTCCAGCAGAACTCTTTGTTGTAGTGTAATCACTGCTAGCGACTTACAGCTCATTATATTGATAATAACAAATTAATTGATTGTTTATTGCTCGAGAAACAATGTAATAAATAAATATATTTTTTAGTTGCTTTAGATATATTCAAAATTCACACTTTTTTAAAGATGATGGTGTTGTAATTTTAGTATTTACGCAGTCCATTTTTTAAAATTAATTTATCAAAATTCTACATTTTTATTTTTATATTGAAATTCAAAAAATTTTGTGTTAAGTATTAATTTTTTAAGGTTGCTATTAGTAAAGTTACGCAATTTATATATTAAAAAGACAGTAGTCAATCAAGTTAGTCTTCAGAAACTGAGTATACATTATAAGTATCGAGTCAGATTATTTAAATTATGGTATTATATGAGAGTTGTTTGCATATAATATCAGTTGCATTTACTTTAGATTTACTCAATCTTAATAAAAGTCTGAATATTTTAAAATAACAAACACAATAAACCGGTGGCCCATATTTAATTTTATTATATAATCAGTGTTTGTGTGAAAGGTTGATGCAGGTATTCAAATACACACAAATATACAATCGTTCGTAGAATATTCCTATTTATAATAGTGGTACAATTAATCATAAACTAGTTCATAAAGGACAGTTTTCGCTTTAATTAAGCTGTCATTCTATGGACGGTAATATGCACATAAAGTTACAGGACCATAATATATACAGAGACTAACTTCATAACATTGTTAAGTAGAACCAAAACCGTAAGCTTTTACATACTCGTATGTCAGTGATGGTACCAAAACTGTATGGACAGACGGACAGATGGAAAACGCATAAAACCATTCTACATACACATGAGGATGGGATTGCTGAAGGCAGTATAACGACATATGCACATGACACTAGTTTTTAGCGATGGAATTAATTAAGCTTTTCCATCTACGTTGTTTTAGTCTGTTTTAGACTACCCAAAATATGTTTTCTTAAAGAATAAGTTATATGTAAGTCAAATTAACGAAAAACTTTCACGTATAAAACAATGCGATATATTAATATTCAAAAAGTCTATATTCATAAGAACTAGTATTTTATAAATTTATATGTTCATTTCATCTCTCTTTTTTAAAACTTTGTTTGTGTGCGTGGAATTAGCTGAATTTTGTATTTTAAAAGCTACATCATCCCGGCGAAAATATATGAACAATTTAACTGTAGTTTTTAATATGTTACAGAATAATTTATTGTAATTATTAAAATCTATAAAAAATATAATATATTCAAGATAATTCTACATTGATTACCTAAACGTCTTCTCCCTGCCACAATATTTAATGTTATTTAAATAAAATGCCGCATCCATCGTTCGACTTTCATCACATATCCAACTTAAAACCATTCATTAAGTCTTTAACAGTTTAATTCTTCTCAGACGAACTTAATGAGAACCGCCATGGCATTTTTAATTTTATAATTCATTTATATTATGACTATAAACTCACCTTTATAATACAAGTTGCTACTTTATTATTCGGTATAATTAAACTGTAAATTATTCTTACATTCACTATTGCGTGAAACATAATAAAAATAGTGTATATATATATAAATAAAAAATAAAAAGTGACATGCTTACTTTTAAGTGTGTACTCAACCTAATAAGATAACCATGTCTAAATAGACAAAGTTTAAACTAAATCTTAAAGGAATTTACGATGCTATAAAGAGAATGCAATCGATTGGTTATTATACTTAAAAGTGCATCTACTTATATTGTTTTTTTATGGAAAATGAGTGATAGTGTTTTCGTCACGGAAATATAAATGCAAAAAGTGTAGAAGCAGCTTATACAGCTTATACAACTTTTCTAGATACTAGGGGAATAAGGGCAGTTAAAGGATATACATATATATGCCAATCTTAGTATACTCTTTACAACCTTATTTAGAACCATGGAGACTTTGAAGAATTCGATCGTCACTGCAAAAAAAAACATGTTATGAAAAATCATACCTATTATCACGTGATATTTGTAAGTAAACACTTTATAATACATACATATCTATTTAGGAAAATAACTGTGTATGTATATCAGACTTTCGAATAAAGTTTTGAAGTAAAGGCTTTACTTAATTGGGTGATTGTGAAAGTGTATTTATTATTAAAATTCTTAAAACAAGTCGCAGTAAAAAACAGGTCATAAATAACGTCAACCATTTTAGAATAATGTAAAGGTAGTTTAACAAGATTGAGGCAAACAATTAGGTCGTCATGAAACACAAATGAGTACTTAGCCCTCCACTCGAGTTTCTGCTGGTATGTTGACAGACTGACGGCCGATAGTTAAAGCGCAGAGTAGTTTGATCTAGAGATTACTCTGATATCTTTTAGAAATATGTCTTCGTATTATTTATTGAAACCCGTCGCCGTTTGGCAAACATCTTTGAAAGAGCATGAGGGACAAGAAATAATATAGGGTAGTAGGATAGAGACATAAAAAAAATTACAGGATAATTCTGTATTCATTTATGTTATAACCAACATATAATTTTACTGAAATTTCAAAGCAACTTCTATAATATCTATTACAAAAAGCCTGATATTAACGCACTGTTTTGGTCTTGTCCGAAAAAAAATCACAGAAATCTACAAATATTAGTGTCCTTTTAAAGTACAGATCATTGTCTAACTTTTTTAATAAATTTTTCTAAACGAAGACAAAAATAAATTATCTCTGTGTATCGACTACTCTATAAGCGTCCCTCAAATGCTCGTCATGTCACTATTGTATGATTAGTTCCCTCTAAGGCTAATTGGCGTTTAATCTTCTGGTGATGTCAGTTAAACTAGATTTAACTGGATAAAAATTTAAAAGTCCCAAATAATGATTTTAATAATAGGTGGCTCAAATTTCATGTTTTACCCTAAAATATATGTGTTTATGAATTATTATTTTAAGATAAGTGTTCTCAGTTTTTTTACATGACATTAGTTTTATTATTGTTTAAAACAAGTTTTTTTAAAAGTTTTTAATAAAAATAAAAATTTCTTTAATAATAAGAAGAAGGTATAAAAGATAGTTAATAGTATAAGAAAGTTTTAAAACGTTATAATTTTGAAATGGTGACAGCCCTTCGTCTTCCAATAATGGAATTAGTCGTATGATCAATATCTCCAGAGAATTTTATTGATCTATAAACAGCTATTATCTCTTGTTAAAGTATCGTTGCTCATAATAATAATTTCTGATAATATCGGTGGTTTGTTATCATTATAATTTTTAGAGCAAAAACACCATTACTTTTAATTAGATTGTTAGGGTTCTATTATTAATTAGCAGTAATAATGATATTTCATATATAATTACATAGTCGATAACTGAGTATCGGTATCTGAGAACATTTTAACGTAATATTATTTGTTTAATAATTTAATGGTAATATAAACAAGAAATAAGTATATATAGAAATGTAATTAATTAATAAATTAACTAGTTTAAAAGATACTTATAGTAAAATATAGTATGTATTAAACTATAATATTTATTTATAACAAAACTTAATACATCATATAGATGATAATTTTGCAGGTGGCACAGTCTAGCCGTACTCATCTGGCTGCAGCTCGTATAGGATCTCGATCAACTTGGGGTGCGTGAAGTATCTATTATAGCTAAGTTATATGATATTGTAAATTGCTCAGAAATATTCTGTATTCTAAACAAAGAGCTCTTAAGTAATTAAAAAAATAAGTACCTGTTTTGTTTTGTTTCACTTTGTAACGGTTTTCAACATACTAATATTGTACATTTTATTACAGCACACCTTACACATTTAGCAAACTTTATAATATATAAACATTGAAACAGTTTGATACTTTAAAGTATTTTATAATTTGTACCATTAAATAAAAAAATTGTATATATATATAGCGATAGAATTATTTCATATTTTTTTATATATATTAGCTATTGGCTGCGACTTTGTATTCAGAAATAAACAACTTTTTATTTATTTTTAAAGGTTTGCCACAGACTTTTTTCTTAAGAATCATGACGTTCATATGATGCTTATATAAACATAAATAAAAAATACGGGTTCTCATCTTATGTAATGCTTACAAAATCTTATTTAAGCAATAAGCACATTAAAACAAAAAAAAACCAAACTGTTTAACTTCTTTTTATTTCATCTGTAAATAATTTTATCTGTAACCCACAAATCTGCTATGGAACAATTGGATATATGGCACCAAATAAGACCTATATTTAGAACGTAAAAACCAATATTATTAAGCGTCCAAATTACAATTCATATTTACAATAAATTTGTAAGCAAGATACTTTATTGTTTGACTTTTCCGGATTGAAATCTCTAAAAGTAATAAGGACTGAAAAATATAAAATATCACTTTTACTTAAACTACTAAATAACAAAACTGATAATCTCCAAACAACATTTAGATACATTTATTTATTTATTCTTTAATAATTCGTCAATTTTATTTGTTTTATTTTATTTTATTTATCTCCATTATTGAAAGATACTAATAAAATATGTATTATGGCATTAAAATGTAAGTATATTATTAACTTTATTTGATTATTTGATTTGATTTATGTAAAAAAATAATTATATTTTGTTCTAAGAGTAATAATTTTTACTAACTGGGTCAAAGTCATCCTTTATAAAATGTTAATTATTGTTTTTATTATTATCATATGATGTTGCCACTTGCCTGCATGTAAATGTCCGCGTGAACTTTAAAAGACAGCCTTAACTTTTGCGGAATTGATCTCTATTTATATTTTCATTTCTTTCATTTCATAAAGACAAAGTTCGTTTGATTTTTGCTAAAAAATAACTAACGGAAAATAACTCCCTTGATATTTATATTGAGATTAGAATGAATTAAATAAAATGAGTCGTTTTTGCTAACTCTTAATTCGCAGTTTTACATTCTCCTTGTTAAAAAGTAAACATATAGTAATAAGATTTTAATATAGTAATAAGATTTTAATATTTTCTAAATATTAAAATCTTATTACTATATTTCTCTTTTTGTTAATAAATAATACCACATAACACATTGTAAAATGTTGATTAATTATTTAGTTTTTATAATTTTATTTATTTTATTTTAATACGAATACCTCATTTATTCATTGACGATATTCATTATTACGTTTGAAAATCAATCATTAAGTCTCCAAAAGTTGAATTTTACTCAGAAAAAGTTAGAGAAAGAAAAAGTCCCAATGCATTTTTAATTTTATTCCTCAGTGATTTTAGAGCTTTTAAAAGTACAACTTTATTACATACATAATAAAAAAAACATTGAATTGTACCCAATTTTTAATTTAAAGTAATAAAATACGATAAAACAGTAAAATAGAATAATGATACAATTTTTTTAAAATAAAATAATAATTGATTATTTTCGGAACATATATGGCAAAAGTTTTGTATTAAAATGTCTATTTTTAATGCAGATTCATGACGTATAATAAGAAAATATTAAATATTCGAGAATGTTCCTTGCATAATTTTATACGTGGTATCTCATTACTCACGCCCTATTAGTATTCAGGAGCTCGTATAATATAACGTACATTGTAATTTAATTTTAATATTCCTTGTTTTTATATTATGTTCATTGGAATAAAATGCCGTTTTGTAAATGTAGTTACGAATTTTTAATGTAAATATTACACCCCAATGTAATATTTACATTAAAAATTCGTACATTACACAGTTACATTAATAACTTGAAAAAAATGAGTATCATTAAAAGGCAATAATCGTATAGTACATGACACAAACCTTACAATGTTCAGATTTTTTAACGAAAACCTACACAACTCGTTACTATTTATTTAGTATTTTGTATAAATAATAATAAATATAAGAAAACTAATACGTGTTAATGTTTGATTATTAGATCTTATGAATATGTTTTTAAATATTACTTTTACGAAGACTTTAGAAGCAACAAATACAATATTGTTAGTCATACAAAATATTAATCAAAAAGTGAGAATAATTAAATTTCATTGAGCGCAGCTATCAGTGCAAATATTATTATATATTAGACCCTCGCGTTTACTTTATTAACGAACGACTTTTGGGGGTTAGTTTGTAAAGAACACAAAAATGTAAAACAGCCATACTCCGTTTAGTATCTAAGAACTATAAAAACATATTTTATATTTATTCATCTAATAGAAAAACAGGATAATGGAATATATGATGTCTGTAAAAAATAACCGATCTGAAACGAATGAAACACTACGCAACGTATATCACGCTACAAGACAGACGTGAATGAAGAATGATAAGATAAGTTACAATACGCGATACGATTGTCACTGTAATAGACTTTTTTACATTTTGTATAATATATTTTTAATATAATACAAAAGCTGTTCTTCTCATTTTGTTCTAGTCTCTTTCATCTCCTTTCATCCCTTATAAATGGAAACGTATTTGCAACATACGGATAACTCTTTTACTTACCATAACGTGAATCCTTGTTATGATTGTGAATATAATTAATAGGTTTAAATAGTAATGACATGTGGTGTGGGGATTTAGTTGTCTTTTACGTAGTGGATACGACACGATAAATCGCAAAATATAAATGGGTTTAACATTATGGAGATTAAAATTGTTTCTTTTTCGCTGACAAGATGCTGATGTTGGTTGGCTATATATGCTGCGCAGCAATCTGTTGGTTTTCGCTTCTCATAAACACTGATCGAGGTTTATTTTTTTAGGATCCCTATGAGCGACCGGTATACTGTATAAGTGTGTTTAATTTAGGAGACTGAAAAACGAAGTATTATTTTGTCTTAGGACAGTTGATATATTAAAATTATCCTATGTACAACGAAGAAGGGTATTATACAAAGACGTTTTCTTCTTAAGTTATTTGATTGATACTGTATACATATGATTTATTTAACTATATAGGTATACGATAGAATTCGATGTAATACGAAAATTTATTCAAGAATCTTATGTACTTCTCTTATACACTAACCCTATCTACTAGCCTTATGTACTAGCCTTATATACTTCCCTTATGTACTAGCCTTATATACTAGCCGTATGTACTAGCCTTATATACTTCCCCTATATACTTCCCTTATGTACTTCCCTTATATAATAGCCGTATGTACTAACCTTATATGCTTACCCTACATACTTCCCTTAAACACTTTCATTATGTACTAGTCTTATGTACTTCCCTTATGTACTAGCTTTATGTACTAGCCTTACGTACTTCAGATTTATTAAACACATTGCAATAATGTTTTAATATTATAAAGTAAGTATACAACAAAAATTAAAACAATAATTTAATTGAAAAACATCGAAATGGATCTGCAGGCTCTAATTTCCTATTGCCTTTCTCGTGATAATATTTTATTAATTTTTTGTAGTTATTATTAAAACATAATTATGTAAGCACCACGTCTGTGTCTAGGCGTTATTATAACTTCTAGTAAAAAGTGATTTTTATGATAAATGTTCATATTTTAACATGGATATAATAAAAATGTCATATCTACATATCGTGAACAATCGCTCGTGTTCGTGAATATTTAGAAAATATTTATGGATGCTGTTTATATGTTCATACTCAAATTTTAATTATAATTTAGATTAGGTTTTACATACAGGTATGTACTCACTGAAATATGTTTAATCTTTTAATTTGTGTTCTATTTAACAATAGGTTTACCACACAAACTTCAGAATAAAGGCTTAAAAATATATTCATAATTATTGACTGAACACTTAAGGCGTGAAAGCGTGACAGACAAACAAATTTACATTACATAATGTATCATAATGTTATCGTGCGTCACATATTATTAAAATTTATCGTAAGCGTAATATGCAAGGATAAACAGAGGGAATTTATTCACAAACGAACACCTAACGTAGTAATGTTTACGTGAACTATCGACAGTTGATTATTGGTAAAAATTTCAGATAATAAGCGGTTAGTAATCCTTGATTTTTATATGTAATTAAAAAATGGACTACTTGATAGATAATGGTAATAAGTAGCCAAAATTGTTATAAAGATACTTTTAATGTAATAAAAACAATAATAATAAAAATTGCTTTAGTTAACAAATTCATTATTTTGCGACCAGTACAGTAAGAAAACCGGGACCAGGGCTTACATTATTTACAGAAGCTTCGTCGGAACATTAAACTTAAACGGCCTATTTATTTTCATTTATTTTTTATGTGCAACTTGTTTGTTGTTGATGTTTTCAAATATTAGTAACGGTGACAGTGGAAACATATGAAACCATCAACAGTTAAGTTGCAGCCAGAGCTACTACCCTATTTGAAGGGAGTTATTGACAGAATAGGCAAAATGTTGAATGAAGTTTTAATATTAAAGGTAATTTATGTAAACCACATAAGAAAGTGAGACAATTCTTGAGACCACTTAATAGTAGCATTGATTTCCAAAAGTGCGTTAGTATACAAACTTGACTTTGAACTGTAAGACATCGTTAAAATAAAGAGAAGCGTCGGTACTAGAATTAGAAAACATATCTCAGGTTTGAAAAATAGGCGTATCTTAAAGTCTGCAGTATGTAAACATATAATATATAAGCCTAATCACTGTCTCTCGTTTGATAATCCAAAGTACCTTGTAAAATGTAACCAATACACGCGAACTAAATCCATCAAATAGTTTTTTTTACATTCTTTTAGTAGTTCTGTTAACTTTTAATAAAAATAATGTTAAAAACATTCAGAAAGTATATTATCTAAGCCTTTGTTTCATTCTATAATATGTTTAAATATAAGTATATAACTAATTTTAGAGTATACCATAATATATTAAACACGAAGAAAATTTAAACTTTTAGTTCTACACGTCTTTGTAATAGTTAAGACTATGGATATAAATTAGTAGCGTACGCAATATACGAGTACATACTTCTTAAATAAAATTAATATACTTTTCTCTGTCTTAATTAAAAATAATCACTTGTGACCGGGAAAAATAAATATATATAATAGTGTAGGAACATTTACACATAAAATAATTTAATTTGTTATATATTTTCAGTTATTCTAGTCCAATATTTATAATAAATAAAATGTATACTTCATTTTAATAAATTTGTAGGACCATACAGATAGATGATTGGTAAATTCTAAAGAGAAATAATATTAAATCACTGGCTACAGTTAATAATAGAATAAATCATGTTGTTATTTCAGCTTATAAGGCAAAGCATATTTTTCATACTATAGAGGACTCGATTCAAAATCTTTAGTAGGTCGTATCTTACTTTTAATAAATAAATTATAAGTAAAAGTATTATTCAAATAAATAGTTACAGAATTTAAAACGTGTTGTTAAAATGCAACCAAGTAGAAATGTAGAAGAAAGTTTAATTTAAAATGAACTCTAGCTAATGAATGGTTCAAGAATTAAACGAATTACTTTATTACAAACTTATATTTAAAATCTGTTACAAGTTTATTTTCTTTTTTTAATTAGATAAATAATATTTATGATGGCAGAATCATTTCACCTTAAGTTTATCATATTATTTTGTCTCGTTACATATAACGTTGTCGGTTACATTATTCAAAATCTAATCAATGTATTTCCTTTACAAGTATTGATTCTTAATATTGTATTTAAAATAAAGATATTTATTTTAGTCTGAAACGTAATAATAAATGATGAAAAATATATATTTATAACATAAGAATGTGAGGTAAAACAAAATTATATATAATATGTGAAAATACAAAAGAATCAAATTAAAATAATAATTTTATTACATGTAAAAGTCTTAGGAATTAATTCTTCAATCAAATTCTTGTTAGCAAAGAAGTGTTCTAACAAAAGTTCTGTGTGCTAAAGTTCAAACTGTTTTAATATAAGATACTCTTCTTAAGTAACTTTTTTAAAGTAAATTACTAATTTAATATATATTTGTTGGGTATATAGCAATGACGTGAAAAAGTGAAAAATTAACTTAATTTACAATGTTAGAGCATTTTTATTCTCCGCGAATTAATACGTCAGTGTGGGTCGATGTGGTTAGTTTTTTGTGTCGAATTACCCAGAATTCCGACATTAAGAAAACAAAAGTAAAAATAATCAAGACCAAGCGAGTAGTTGCCGAGGCTCGCATGTTATGCAGTTGAGACTGATTTTACATAGGTCTCGTGACCACAACTTTCAATAATTTACATCGCGTAATATACCGGATTTTTTTTTATACTTTTGTTACTTTAAAGATGGATTAAGATTTTCGTGAAACCAAATTTTCCTAGTGACTATTTTGATATTATTAAATTCTCATTAATAGTCTTGAGCGTGTTCATAGCCACGTCTCATTAAGTGCAGATTACAATTCTAATTCTTAATAATACATCGTGGACAATGGTTTGTTCTTTAAGAAGAAATTTGAAAGATTTACTTTGTGAGGGTATGTAATAAGATTTATGAAACTTATTTGGTCTGTTTAGAACTATAGTTAGCAATTCATATAGTTGAATAACAAAGATAAAAAATCTAGATAGTAATTGTTTTAGTTATACAGCCTGTATAACTACAAATCATAATAAGCATTCAACAAAAAGAAGCTTGAAGATACAAACAATTTATTAAAACTTGAGAATGATTGTACTTAGTTTTTCTTGCGAGTAAACCGTAAACAAGAAAGTTTAGTTCTTAATGAAGCTATAATTAAAAGTAAGAATAGTTGAGTGAAAGGTGTTAAATATAAATAAAATATACTGCCTCGGTATTCTCTGTTCCATATGCTTTAAACTAACATTCCGATGGTGGTCTAAATACCTGACTCTTAAAATATTCGTGGTGGAATGGTCTCTGCAAAAAAATAATATTTAATAATGTTCAAGCATCAAAAATTTTAGTGGTAAATATTGTGTTATTATTTTATATTCTCAACGGGACTTGAAACTCGGAATTGATACTCTCATAATTCCTTCAGTTATAGTTATAATACATACATATTATTATGTTATATTTATAGATTAACACTTTGAAATACACACATGTATTTAGAAAAAAAACATGTGTATGTACAAGACGTTCGAATCACAAGTTTTACTTACTTATGTGCAAGAGATGAAAGGTTACTATTATAAGAAATTCTTATAACAAGTGTCAGAAGAAGAAAGTAGGTCAAAAATAACGTTAACGTTAACGTTAGTAGGTAAAGGGATAGAAATAAACTTGACCCAAACAATGTCATTTCATTTGAATCATAATAACAAGGCGTGGCTTAGATTTCATGTTTTACTCTTAAATATATGTGTTTATGAATTATTATTTTAAGATATGTATCCTTAGTTTTTTTAATATGATATCAAATCTGAATAAACTTCCAGTTTCTATGATAGTTTAAATAAATATGTTTTAAGTTTTTTAAGTTGTTAATTTAATAAAAGAGGTAGAAAACATATATTTGAAAATTTTTATGTTTTATGATACCAGTCTCATGCTGGAAAACCTACGTCTTCCGAGATTGGAATTTGTCCTTTGATCTATATTTTCAGGAAATTTTCTCTTTCCTTGAACAGCTATCTATCATCTCTTTATAAAATGTCGTAATTCATAATAATGTTATTTGATGATGTCGGTGGTCTATTATCATTATTATTTCTTGGTGTAAGAATATAATTACTTTAAATTAGGTTGTCGGCCTTCTATTGTTAATTAGAAGTAATAATTAGCCTTCATGGGCTATATCATTACGTAATCGATATCTAAAGAACATATTTAAAATTAGGAGTGCTTTTATGTTATATATTTTTGAGTACTTTAAAAGTAGACAAGTAATTTGTATTAGTGTAATTAATATGACGAGTATTCATTATAAAAAATAATCTTAAAAATGCCTACACTGAATTACAATATATCCCTCTATTTATTTTTAATAAAGAAACGAATATTGCACAACATATGATTTTTAATTTTACAGGTGGTAGAGTTTAGCCGTAGTCATTTAGCTGCAGCTTGTATACGGTATAGATCAACGAGGGTACCATCTTCTCATAGAAAACCGGCGTAAAGTAGCTACTACAGGTACTTTATGTACGATGTGTATAGCTGGCTTCCTAGCCCACCTTCTTACCTTTCCGTAGGTCCTAATATCCTTCACGATTAATATGGGTGGAAGAACGAAAGTTTTTTTTCTTCTAATGTCTATGGTTTTCGGGACCATTTACTGACAGTTTGCTTGTATGTCACCTAATCCAAATATATTAAAATATGTGTCATAAATAAATCAACTATATAATTTAGTAACAATAACCACGAATGTAAATATACGTCAAATTTACATTACAGTTAACAAATAATAAGAGTTTATATAAGATTATTAAAAAAATATATCTATTGTGTTATGTAAAAATGTTTTTGATGAAGCAACTTGAAACAAAATAATAAACTGGTCACCTTTTTCTTTAATTTCATTTTAGATAGGAAGTCGCTACAATGCTCGAAGTCGGAATGTAAGAATGTTATATTTATTATAAAAAATACATAGTTACTATCAATAATTATCAGTATTTTTTATGTATATACATAAAATAACAATGATATTTTATAATATTACTATTATTTGTAATGAATCCGGTATTGATCAGTTGTATGGATAAGGCAACAAAAATGCGGGTAAATACGGGTAAATGCGTGCGGCGTAGACTTAGGTGTCACGTATACGTATAGACCAACTTTTTAATTGGCATCCATCTTTTCTTTCTTTAAATAAACATTTTAACAAGATACTACCGAAAAACTTAATATTTCAATTTTCCTTAAGCTACGTTAATTTTCCCATTCATCCATAAAATCCGATTATTAAGAGAGTATGCTTGAGCTTAATAGAATTAGCTTTTAAAAGAAGTCACTAAGTTCTTTACTTAAATATTGAACTATTAAAAATATTATTCTTGATAGAAAGTTTGTTACATTATTTTAAAGCATTTGATATACCAATAGTTTATTTTCTAAATTGAAGATAATACTTACTTGATGGGAGTAGAGAAAGTCGGTGGAAAAAAATTATTAATAAAAATTGAAACAACTTTTGTATGTTTTTGTAGTTTATTATTCTATAATTATTTGTTAATGTATTAACATTGATTTTGCCTACAAATTCACTATTTGATTGCTTGATGCATTAATTTAGATGATATTGCCTTAGTTTCCATAAAAGATAATTAAGAAATGAAATGTTTATCTTTCTTTTACTCTTAATAAGTTAATCGATTAAATATATCTCCTATACTTTGAAACGGTATAATTATGCATTTCAAAGTTAAACATTTAAACATTTAACAGTCGAATCTTTTTAAAATGATTCTAATTAAAACATAATATTTTAAATTTAGTTTCACTACACTTGTTAATCTCTTATTTATCATTTCATAAGTTCATTAGATAAAATAATAAAACCCCGTCCTAATTCTCTTATATTACCTATTTCTATAAGCTAAGATAACAATCCTTCCTTCAAGTTCACACTATAAAAGTCTGATGGCTTTAATTTAACAATTTTTTTTCCTTTACATGAACATACATTCGTATATTTATCCTAAAACTGCCTTACCTAAGGGTAACTCCGGACAATCTCTTGAGATACGTTCATCCTTTCAACATTTTGTTGTTTTTTTCTCTGTATTTTTTTTAAAGTTTTGTTGCATAAATAAACGAATACTTATATCCTCGTACATATGTAGGAGGTTTATATTTTCAAAATTATTAAATAGTATAAAATATGATTTAGGTTGTTTTGTTTAAATTTGTATTTCAGTCCGTGTTATATATTTTGCATAATAGCTTCTTGTAAATTTAACGATATTTCTTATCAAATTAGGCTTTAAATATGTACTTGCATATTATTTTACTGTATGCTGTAGTGTAATTACATATATCATTAGATCTTAAAAACCGGTAAATTCGATTTTTTTCAGTAACAAATTTATTATTTTGTTAAATTATTGAAATATACCATAGATATAATATAAACATGGAAAGCTTTTTTTAAGTTTATTACTTATTATTGAAAAATCATAATCATCAATAATAAGATTCATCATAATAAGAAAATATTAAATGTTAAATAATATTTTTTGCATAATTTTAGACGTGATGTTTATTTCATTATTCACGATGTTAGAAATGTGAAGAGACTAGACTGACCATGTTACTTGTGAAACTTAGGATTAATTAGGAAAATAATAGGCGATCACTTATTTACTGACATTATTTTTGTTTTATATGATAATGAAAACTTGATTCAACAAATATTTCTATTGTAATAAACACACGGTGCTACTACCGAATAACAAAAACAAGACAGGTCAGGACAAGTTGGGCCCCATTTGTTTCAGAAGCCGAAGCGCGTTCTTAACAGCAGGAGTGTCATTATTGAGATGTACTTCTTATAAAGAATTGTATACTTAAAGCAGGAAAATATTGTTTACGTATAATTTTACAATACATAGAAAAATAGGTACACTCTTTTCTAAAATATATGTTTTCTAAGGTGTGAAGTCGGATATACCCAAAATACGCAATTGTTTTTTAATAGATATTAGCTTTAGATAATTTATACTTATCATTACTGCATATAAAGATTAATGTTGATATCTATTGTTACCTTTATATGTAATCGTAATGCACAAAATTAATGCACAATCCGTATTCTTCTTCTTTTAAGTCTTCTACTTGTTAATAAACGAAAACTTCTAAATTGTGTTCTTTAATTATTCTGAAAAATAAAAAATACGAAAAATATTTTCTAAAAAATAACTTCTCTATGAACTTCAAGATATATTTATTCTCTAAGTTATCAGACCATATTTTTATATAACGTAGAATACTAATACACAAAATTGTTGATTAGACAAGAAATGGCAAATATAATAAGAAATAATAACCATTAAGGCTGTATAAAAGATTCATCTACTAAAAGTCTTTTATACAGCCTACATAGCAAGAGGATATAGCAATATTTAGTGCAAAGTAAATTAGGTAACAATAGGGGGATAAAGGGATTAATGTTATGAAATTGGGGTTAATGGAAATAAAATAACGAAAATCTTTTATTATTTTTTTATATTACAGAGCAAACGAAAAAGACGATAGTAAATAGTTGTCGCTTCACAATCTCTTGCAACACCAGGGGAATAACGAAAGCATTACTGTAGTTGATAGACGAGTCGGCGTTATATCTTTAAGATACCCATGTATTATCGACCTGGAACTACTGCCAACTGAAGGCCATTTTATAATGTTTTAGTTCATTGGTTTGTAGATTACCGTACACCGAGATGATGAGTAAGTGTGACATATATCTTTTTAATGTAACAAATTAATATATAATACATTTAAACTATATTCCTTTTTTATTAAGGTAGAGTATTTTATCACTATTTAGAAAAGTAATATTACTAAAGTCAACCAAATTAAATAAATGTGTAGAACGTTCTAAAAACATTACGTATTGCGTAAAATTCGACGCATTTACAGTTCCCGGTTACTATGAAAAAATTAATATCTAATTACGAAAGGATTTTTGTATTAAAAATATAATTGTAATCGTTTTGTTAATGTAAGTGATTGTAAATGTATAAAAAATAATTATATATCTTGCCCTTTTCTCTAACTTTTAACTTTATTTTAACTATAAAACTATAACTTATAATTAAACCACCATCTTAAAAGCAATCATTCATCGCCGGAAGTTAAATTCTATTCAAAAAAACTTTGCTTGAATCTTCGTTTCTTTTATTTATTTTTTTTACCTTTTATCAAACCTACTATCATTAGAATGTGATTCAGTTTTTATTACACAAACCAGTATTATTTTATCAAAATCACGTTGGTGATTTAGAACTTTGGTGGTCCCAGTATACGCACTCCACCAGAGTGCGACAAGCCGAGAAAACAAGCTAATTAAAGTGATGGCAGATGGGGCTCAAGATCTGTCTTGAAATTTTATGCTACACCCATCTCCCGTAAGCACCTTAATTTTCCTTGCCGCCTGGTGTAACAAATAACTATAATTTTATAAACAAATATTTGTTTTCACAAATTATAAAAATTGAAACTACATTAATACTATCAAAATATCTTTCACGAGTAATTGCATTAATACTTACTAGTATGAGTTAGTGTGTGTTATGCTAATACGTTGAATGTCGGAGTTTATATGCTAATGCAAAATTGTAAGTCGTTTCACACACTTACACTTCGGTCCCGACAATTGCTGAGAGAATTACAATGCATTGCTCTTTATTATAAAATAGTAAAATAGCGTTTTCTTTAAAATAAAGGAAATATTTTTCATACCCTAAAAGTGTGTCCACGTTTATCTTTATATATACATTATCAAATGCTTTATCTTTAAAATTTTAATAGACGCGTAAGAAAAATTAGAAAAAAATATATCTTTTTCTTTATTTTTATTCCATATATTTAATCTCCAAAATATATTTGTTTATATTATTTTGGACTATATTACCTACAAAATATACAATCAGTCAGATGTAAGAATAATATTCAATACAATACTGAATATATCAATATATCTTCTCAAATTCATTTAAACAGTAAGTAAATAAAAAGCCTTTAAGAAGCCCTTCTTCCAATAAGATCTTGAATTATGATGAAGAGGTTACAAGTAGTATGTTCAAGTCGTGTAGGCACTGTTCTTGGAACATTAGTCGGAGCTCATTTCAAATTCGATTTTCTTTCACATTCCCTCTTTACTGCATTTTAACGCAACATTTTAAATTCTATTGTCGCTTATTTATACGTAGTCAACTACTCTATATTTATCAGCAATACCAAGTTTGCTTAAAAAATTTACAATATGACTTGGCTGAGGCGAAGAAGTTATTAAAACCCAATATTAGGGTTTTATAAATGCAATCTATTGTGTATTGAATAAACTTATTGTAACAGTTCTGATTATCTATTTACATATAAAGACTGCTTTAAATAAACATGGTAGAAAGTCAGAAATGCTTGTTTTTTAACGGGGGTATCCTTTCGACGTGGGTGATAGCTATGAAAGAATTTGATAAAATTCCTTGGGTAAAGGTGATTATCGAATTTGTTAACAGATTAAGACAAAATTTATTTCGTTGAAATAGCAATAATCTGAAATATTTATAATTCGTTATTAAATATATATTTCTAAATATTTGCGAAATAAAAGAGGAGTAAAGGGAGCTTTATTTTTTTTAGCATTTATTTGTATCGGTATACTAGATTAAATTTTAAAATATGAAATAAATATAATCACTACATCACTTAGAAAAAATATTAATAATGCAAAAATGAGTTGATAAATAGAAATGTAAATAAAATAAATAAAATAATAATACTACATACCTTACTAAGTACAATTTTATTTAGCGTAAACTAATCCTGGTTATTTATAAATAACTATTTATTTTATAAAAAAAATATTTAAAATAATAAAACTTATTGATATATAGATACTATTAGACCATATTAATAGTTTTTATATTATTTTTGAGTTACATACTTTAGAGAAAAAAAAATATATAAAATATAAATATAAATAAATATATAGCCATATTGTACACTCTTGCATTTTTTTACAAAAAAAAAAAATATAACACTTAGTTTGTAAGGAAAATTAAAACGTGAAATTTAAACATTCTGTTTAGTATCTTCTCATCTATGAAAACCATTTTATTTTATTCATCTAATAGGAAAACTAAATCATAGGATATGTTGCGTCTGTAAAAGATATGTGATCTGTAATGAATAAAACCCTACGCAACGTATATCACGCTACAAGACAGACGTGAATGAAGAATGATAAGATAAGTTACATTACGCGATACGATTGTCACTGTAATAGATTTTTTTATAAATTTAGATTACTATATTATTTATTGAAATACTAAGTTATGCTTTCTTTCTTTCATCTCCTTTTATTACTGGTACTTAATGAAACGTATGCACAATATTCCATGGATAAGGGTGGTACTTACAATTATTTATTTATTTACTTGTTTATTTATATCTTTTCCCCCTTAAATCCATACCAGTGATCATTTGTATACAGCAAATGGAAGTGACAGGAAAGCTTATTATGATATCGTAAGTATCGAACAGAGCCCTTCTGTAAAGACACTCTCCAACTTAAAATAAGGCTACGAGAGTTCCAAACGCGCCTTCTTTGTATTTATTTATTATTTATTTACCTTCACGCCATATCCCTTATAGTAGTATAGTATATATAGTATCGGAGTAGCCAGACGCGACGGAGCGCCAAACGCTACGGTCCCTGCATACCTCTTTCGTCTCGGTCATTGACATCAACCTCTTCATACATGCCCTCCGGGGGGTCCTCATGCTTACTGTGTTTTCGAAGGTCACTCGAGGTCTCCCCCTGTTTCTCTTACCGCTCACTTTTCCCTTATCTTTTTTATCATTCTTTCATCACTCATTCGTTCGACGTTCCAAACCACCTGAACATGTTCTTCTTCATTCTCACCGTGACATCTTCGCTAGTACCTGCCACACTGTGGATTTCTTCGTTGCGGATTCATTCGATGGTTTTTTCGGTTCGGCGGCGGATACATCTTTCTTACAATCTTCTTCTGTGTTACCCATATTTGGCTGCCGTATAACAGCGTCGGTAGCAAAACTGCTTTGTGTACAGCCAAACGTGCCGCCTTTGTTGCAAATTAAAAAAATATCTAAAAAAAAATATAAAAAAATTTAAGACTTTTATTTAGTATGGAATTGACTATCTTTCACAGAAAGGATACGATAAATCGCAAAATATAAATGGGTTTAACATTATGGAGATTAAAATTGTCTTTTTTTCGCTGACAAGATGCTGACGTTGGTGTTCTTTATATGCTGCGTCACAATCCGTTTGTGTTCGCTTCTCATAAACACAGATCGATGTTTATTTTTTTAGGATCCGTATGAGTGATCGGTATACTACAAGGTGAGATATTTTAGTACACTAATAAAAAGCATTATTTTATTTGGGGTAAATTAAGATATTAAATTTTTCCTATATACAACGACGAAAGGTATTGTATAAATACACTCCTTTATAAAACAATATTTGTGTTCGAACTTTATTTAAATAGTGCTATATATTTAAGATTTATTCAGTTTGTTACTGAAAAAGATATATATAAATATATACTAGGGGCGTCAACAGACCCTCAATTTCGACTCGCTGCGCTCGCGAAACCTCGGGTGCCGTTTGCATATTGCTCGAAGCGAGCCCAGTGTAATAATGACTCATCCTTGTGGACAATGTTGCTAATGTAGAAGATTTCATTGTAAAGCAAATTTTTAGCGCGATTTTTTTTTTCTCATAGACTTCAATGGGATGTCCATTTTTTTGACGATTATTCCTCAACGACATGACATTTTCCAATTTTTTTAAAAACCTAATAAAAATAAAAGCGTCTTTTTGATTGCAAATTTTCAAAATTTTCCGTCAAGTAGTTTTCGAGCCTATTCGTGACAAAGAATGTGAAATAGTCTCCAGTAGAACGCTCCGCTGGCTTCGCTCAAATATATATAGATATATATATGTATACATAAGGTATATATATACTACTATAAGTAAGTGAAGCGTATTTTTTAATATAAAGTAGAAGGATCGATTTGATATTCTGTTCATCTTATCACAATATTGCAGACATTCAGTTAGTTACGCAAATGGATTCAATTTAATCATTTATTTATCAACACCAAAAGTGTTAAAAATGTAGAAACGTCGAATAATATGACACAAAAGGTGTGAAAGTACTCTTATATTACACACTTGCAAACATACTTCTATACGGACTTTAATATATTGTGAATTACCTAAACATATAATTTGTTTCTTTCTAGTCTAAGTGTATTTATAATTTTTGTTGTATAACCATTTGTTTTCCATCAGATTTGCAAAAATATTGTAATATAAAAACGAATATTATAATATTGTATTTTCTGGTAATGCGAGTGACAGTTATTATTTATATAACAAATAAACCATTTTAAATTTTAACAAATTATTGAGCTATCAGTCATGAACAGTCACTATAATTATAACAATGCAGTCTACCGGAAAATTGATTGAAAACAATTCAATGAGATGGCTTAAATTACAATTATTTTAGTTAATAAATGAAATGAACAATTGACGCTTACAATTTATTCATTCAAAAATAATAAGCAGACATTAATAAAAAGTATCAAATAGTTATTTTGATGTTTAAATATTATGAATTTCTTTATAAAATTCCTCAAATAACTAAGTTTAGTAAGTTTGAAGAAAAAAGAATGCTGTGGTGGTGAGATTTAGGGGCCAAAGACATAATTTGAATAAAATAATTTTGCGCCTTTAACTGTATAGTTTTTGAGCCATTTTAGATTAAAATATACTTGGCTTTATGAAGTTTTTAATTAATGATTTCTGTTTTTTACATATGTATTTTATGACACGGCATGACGATAATGTGAAAATAGAGTTGACGCATAATTTTAAACTCTTAAATTTTTTTGACACTATGGTAAGGGAGAAATTTGTAGCACAATGATTTTCTAGTCCAATCTTTGTAAAAAAAGTATCATCCTAGAACTCAATATAGGCCAGGCTATCCTTGGCTCTATTGGGTTTCTTCTCTGTAGAACTAAATAAGTCCGTGCTCTTACTTGTCTATATTATTTTATGGCCGTAGACATTAAATATCGAAAGTTCATGATTTAGATAAAATGATTGGCGTTATATATTTTATACTTTAAATTTTGTCTAAGAAAATGGAGGAATGTTTTTTTTTAATAATTACATTTTATTGTTTGATGATCTGGTTAATATTTGTTAGTAGGTATATATAAATAGTTATATATTAAGTATGTTAAGTTATATATTAAGTTACGGTTGACAATTGACATTTATTTACTAAATATATTTGTTTTATCGAGACTGTACTTAGATTAGGATCCAATAAATACACTCAATTTATCAATATATTACAATTATTTAAAGATAAATTCTCAAGAAGTGTTTTTTTTTAAATACATATTCTGTATCTGGCAGGTGACATAGTTTGTTAATAAACATTTGTTTTATTTAAAGAAAAATGCTTAAGTGAATGAATGTGTAACTTTTTAAACGTTACTATGTATAATTTTATAATAAAAATAATTAATTCCCCATAGTTATTATGAAATAAGTCATATTTTGAGACAAAATTACAAAAAAATACGAATGGTGTAACATCTTCGCAGTAGCGTTTATTACAACAGTGTAATGAAAGACACAAGTGTTTAACATTTAAATTTAAATATTCTTCTTAAGGTTCTATTATATTATAATCTTAAAAATAAATTTATAGATTTAAATGGTATTACTTTAGTTATTTATGTTCCTTGTTAAGAAGTTAAGAAATACTTTGTAATTTTTTTTTATATTTTGGTTTAGTTTTTTGTTCGACTTCTAGCCTGTTGCTCGAAAAATCTACACTACTAAAATATTTACTCTCATATGTGAAAACAATTAATTTGAATACATTTTTTTCATATTAATGGTCGGATAAACGACTACTGTATTCTACGATCCAAGATGAAATCGAATTTCATTCATTTAAGTATAAAAAAAGATAAAATGAAAATGTTTGAAAATATACCAGCCTAGTAAAAAGCCTTTGTAAAGACAAACACCTTTCGCAGTTTTTAACTAAATGTTGCTATTTAATACTGTTTTCCTATCTCATAAAATACAGTATAACGTAATTAGAAAGAAAAATAACTGAGAAACACAGATACCCCAGAGATATAATGAAAATATACAGATTCGGTGTACTTTGCTCTATACAGTCTGAAATAAAATTCAGAAAGTATATTCCAGATCATACAATCAGAATATTCATGGTGAAAGTGTATCTGCAAAAAGCTTATATTAAATAATATTCAAGCCTTAATAAATTTAATGGTAAATATTTTGTTGTTTTTTATATTTTCAGCGGGACTTGAAATTCAAAATTGTTACTCCCATGACGACTACTTTCAGTTAATAAACTAAGGATATGATATATTTCTTGCGTTATTCTGTCATACGATAAATTTGTTTACATAAAACTATTTATTCTATCTGTAAAAATATTCAACGTAGAAAAATATTATCATTTTAAAGAAATTAAATTTCAAAAAAGTATATATACTTTTTAAATATATATTCAAGATTACATTGAACGTATTACCTAAAAATCTTAAATTTAATGTTTTTAAACATTATGCCGCATCCATCATACACCTGGCATCATACATCCGCCTTGAACCCATTCATTAAGCCTTCACCCGTTTAATTCTACTCAGACGAACTTAATGAGAGCCGCCATGGCAGTTTTAATTTTATAATTCATTTATTTTATGACTATAAACTTACCTTTATTGTGCTAATTGCTACTATATTGTTCGTTAAAATTAAATAGTAAATTATGTTTACTTTCACTGTCACATTTATTTAAAATGTAGTGTAAAACAGTAACATGCCTACTTTTAAGTGTGTACCCCACCTAATAAGATATCCATTTCTAAAAAGACAAAGTTTAAAAGAATTCCTAAAGGAATTTGTGCCTCTTCAAAGAGAATGCAATCGATTTATTATTGGATACGTGACATACTTTGAAATGTGTCTTGTTGCATTGTTACTTTCTTATAGGAAGTGAGTGCACCTAATGGTACATAGTCATTGTTATAGGTGGGATACAGAAAACTAGGAAAGGGAGAGGAAGATGGAAACCATTCTTAACCGCGGTCTATCCCGTATGAGATGTATTCAAATGAATATATCTAGGCAGGCTACTTAGAAAAATATAGTAGAGAAAAATAGACATACAAGGATAGATGGAATATACTCTTTACAGCCATATGCTCTGTGGTCGTATCGCTAAACTTAGAGACTGGTGAAGTTTTCGATTCAATTCAATAGAAAAAATAATGTTATGACAAATCATATGTATTGTCACGTGATATTTGCAAATATACATACACTTCATAATACATAATAAAAAAAATGTGAATGTATATCAGAGGTTCGAATTACAAGATTTTACTTGGGTGATAGTTTACTATTATAAGAAATTCTTATAACAAATTGCTATGACAGAAGCAAAAAATAGATTAGAAGTAAAGTTAACCATTATAGGTTATAATAGGGTAGTTTAAGAAACTTGAAGCAAACAATGGGGTCGTCATGAAACACTAATCAGGACGTAGTCCCCACTCGATTTTCGGTTGGTATGTTGACAGACTTACGGCCGATAGTCATAGCGCAGTGCAGTTTAATCCAGAGACTACTATGATATATTTAAAAATATATATATTTTTCATATTTATTCATTCAAATCGCAATTTAGTAGTTATTTTGAAACAGTGCGACGGTCAAGAAGTACGTGGTCCAGTAACGTTTAATACAAGAAAAATTTGTAACTATAGATTTTTTTAGTAAGTTAGCCAGTCAGAAAAGTAAAATTTAAACCAATAATACACACTTTTTTTTATAAGAATTCAACCTCAGATTAATTAATTTATTTCCAAAAGAAAATTCACATAGCTCTACAAATATATGTGCCCTTTGAAAGAACCATTGTATAATTTTGGTAACAATTTTTTCTAGGTTGTTATACTCGTATCAAGATAAATATAAATTATCTGTGTATATTGCCTAGTCTGTAAGTGACATTAAATGCCGATTACGTCACTATTTTACCTCACTTATAAGACTAACTGACTTTAGATCTACTCTTAATGTAAATTAAACTGGATAAAATGAATTCAAAGTCCAAAATATATATTTTAATTATCTTACTTTGGTTTGAATCATATGATCATGTGGCTTAAATGTCAAGTTTTACTTTTTTATATATATGTTTATGAGTTTTTATTTCAAGCGAAGTTACATTTTTTTTATAAAAACAAAATCTTAATGAACTTTAAAAATAACAAGAATAAAACTTAAAACAAGAACAAAAATATAAAACGTGCAAAGGTGGTATTATCGCTTAAAGCGATGATTGACAATAAGAGATCAGAAGGGATAGTGCAAATGATAATACATATTAATATTCATAGATGATAAACATACTTATACTAGAAACAATATATACTTATATACCTACATACTTTATTATATTTATTATATTATGTATTCATATATAAATTTATACTTTACATATATAGATAATGTTGCCTTAAACGATTTTTAAAAACTGATAAAGTAGGAGGTCTTCTAATAAGCAAGGGAAGAGCATTTCAGAGTCTTACTTACATATTTTACAGAAAAAGAGTTAGAATAAGTGTGTCTGTGATATGTCGGTAGTTTCAATTTAAATTCATTAAGACAACGGGACTGAGAGCCAAAGTATGTAAAACACTCTTTAAGGTAGGTAGGTAGTTAATAATTAATATTTTACAGTTTTTAAACTTAATATCATGAAATATCAAGGTGACAATCCTACGTCTTCCAATGTCTGAATTTGTCCTAAGATATCTTCAATATCTTAAGAGATTTTCTTCGATGTTTAGACAACTATCATGTCTTGTTAAAATATAGCAGCTCATAATAATAATTTCTGATAATGTCGATGTGCTGTTATTGTTATAATTTCGTGACGCAGACACACCATTAGTTACAAATTAGTTTTTCAGCTTTACATATTTAATTGGAGGTAATAAAAATACTTCAATAAACTATATTATATAATCGATATATAATTAAAATATTCAAAATAAGTTTAATTTTTTACGATTATGAAAACATAAGTATATCTTGGTCAAAACATTCTTGTATTATAAATTATTTAGTAAAGATAAATACATATTTATTCCACTAAATATATTATACAAATATTTGTTGAGTCTTACTTATAGAAATATAAAACTAACAATGCGATAACTGTTTATAAAATTATTTTTCTTAACATTTGAATTAATATAGTCATAATTCCGCTCGTATGCTAATTTCTTGAACGCTGTAGTTTATAATGCTGGATTGTATAAATCGCGCATACTTTGTACGGAAATTTATTTTAGTTGAGAAAAATATTTTATTTAGTTTTTCATATCCTTCTTCAGTTAAAATGATGTAATTGAAAGAGAATAATTTAAACAATTAATTAACAAAATATTCATTATTAATATAGAACAATATTATCTGCTATCTTGAAATAAGACACTGAATCGTTACATCAATATTCATATTGTGCAAATGCAATTAAATTAACTATAAATTAACGAGTTATCCTAATATATAAAACACAAAGACACTCACTGACTCACTGACTCATTCATCGCTCTACAGCCCAAACCGTAATACCTAGAAAGCTGAAATTTGGACACAAGACTCCTGACATATTGAATAGGTGCAATAAGAAAGGATTTTGTAAAGGTCCAAACCGTTCCAAAGTTACAGCAAAAAAACTTCAAAGTTTACCCACCGCTCCCTCTCTTCTCCCATTGCATTGCAGTAGAAATTGAAATTATTTGGCCTCTCACTATGTTTATTCGTAGGATTAGGGTTCCGTAACTCACATACAGTTTGTGATAATTTATGATTATTTTCTATTTACCTACATACAGTATGTGATTATTTGTGATTATTTTCAATTTACCCACATACAGTTTGTGATTATATGTGATTACTTTCAATTTACCCACATATAGTTTAAGATTATTTGTGATTACTTTCAATTTACCCACATACAATTTGTGATTATTTTCAATTAATCCACATACAGTTTGCCATTATTTGTGATTATTTTCGATTTACCTACATACAG
This sequence comes from Melinaea menophilus ssp. n. AW-2005, assembly GCA_918358695.1. Classification (NCBI taxonomy): domain Eukaryota; kingdom Metazoa; phylum Arthropoda; class Insecta; order Lepidoptera; family Nymphalidae; genus Melinaea; species Melinaea menophilus. The sequence goes on from OU911043.1 coordinate 5,486,189, forward strand.
TATGTGATTACTTATGATTATTTTCATTTTACCCACATATGGTTTGTGATTCTTTGTTATTATTTACCCAGCAAAGCGGGCGAGAATCAGCTAGTTGAAAATAAACAAGATATATTCAGTGCAGGCACTGCGTAAATAATAATAATAATAAGCGTTCAAAGATTAGTAGAGGAATATTTATGTATATCGGGTATGAAGGTAGTAGATAAGTTAGACGACGAATGTTAGAATCATTATATAATATATAATATAATTATTTAATGTTCGTTAGATTTAAGTTATTTAATTTTCCGACACTATAAATTACTTTTCGAATTACTTCTTTTCGACAAAAAGTAAAAATGAGTAAATTTTTATTGAGAAAGAGTCTCCATTTCAACAAAAGTGTAAGTAACATCATTAGTGATGGAAATATATTGAAGAACATAAATAACGATACGAATATAAGAAAGTATTTTTACAATACATAACTTCGTACACACTTTACTAAGCATATTTTATATTGCATAATGTCATTTGCCACTTAAACAAATAGCTGTTATAGTTATTGTCTCATTTGTTTTCATTAAGGAAGCTTCATATTTAAAATAAAATTAGAAAATACATAAACTTCTACAAAAATATATATATACGAGGGAACTTCAAAGGTCATGTATGAGGTTGGCACCTACCCTATTTTGTAGCCTGATTCAATAGCTTTTTTTTGTATGTATTACACATTATTGTGTGATTTGTGGGTGATAAGAGATGCGCGTGCATACAGAGTCAAGTAGCTCGTTATTATATTGTAAGGATTCATATTTTGTCCTATGCGAGTTACAGTAATACGATTTGTAAAATAATATTATTATAATGATTTGGTATTGGTCATCAGCAAACATAACAAAACAATTCAGTGGAAAATTAATTTAAAACAGTTTTATGAGAAAGCTTACATTACAATAAATTAAGTTTGTAAATTAAATGAACAAAAGACGCTTACAATTTATTCATTGAAAAACAATAAACAGGTATTAATAAAAATTATCAATTACAATGCATTTTTAAGTATTTAAGAAAGAATTCTACCAAATTTCAAATATTTTAATTTAGTTGTGGCGTCGTTTATTAGTTTGTCCATGATAAACCTATAGCAGAAAAAAAAAGTAGTAGGGATGTGGAAAGAATTACTTATTAATTATTAACTAGTAGTCACGTAGTGGCCGATATTCGACCCAATTCGAATTCAAAGTTTTAAGGTCAATTAATTTTCTGCACTCCTCAAATCGAATAATTTTCTTAAAGAAAACAGAAAAACTTTGTACGCCAAGTTTTTTTGCATATTAATATAATGATTATAATTATGACGTAACTTATTATGTAGTTGCTGTTGTCATTTACCTTTGCTACTAAGATGTATAGAAAAAAGCAAATATTTACTTGAAACTGTTTTATTCATGAATGAGTTTCATTGTAATATATTTTAATAGATGTTTTTTCTGTATCTCATTCAAGCACCATAATACATATATTGAACAATTTATTAATTTTTATGTTATTAATGTAAAATATTTTTAAAAATAAAAGACGTGTAAAGGGAAAGGTCTAAATATAATGCATAGTTTAATCTTAGGAATCGTCCTCAAAGACTATCAGTCTTTGGGGGATTAGCGTTAGGGAGTAATTGTTTCACTGATTATTCTATTCCGAGACATCCTTACTGAGTAGTGAGTTATCGAGAGAATCTTTATAACAGTAGGAATACGAAATACAGACAGAAATACAATACGAAAATTGTACATTATATCTATAAAAAAAATAAACAATACGCCTCATGTATTATTAATTTTATTGAATGTGATAATGAATTTAAAAGACCAATTTTATAGATAATTATAAATAAAAATTAAAAACAAATTTGAAAGAAAAAGGTATAATTAAATAAAATTGTAATATGTCCATTAGTTTTATTTATAAATCAAATTAAATTACTTATGAAGTTTACAACGTATGACTAAATCTATAGCTACATAAAAAATAGAACTAAATACAAACGAATTTAACGATTTTTTAATGCTTAATTAAAGCATTCGATTTTTGCTCGTGAACGGGTGCTGCTTGCGGTGACTGGTCGTATTGCTTGCCACGGATTTCCCTTTTCTTATTATTAATTATTATAATGACGGCTTATCGAATTGATTGCGTTGGTTCCAGTCGTTAGTACATTGCTCACTTAATATATTGACGTTTGTGAAACGGTGATCACAATAAAAAATAAAAAAAAAACCCGGCTGAGTTTGTTGTGTGGTTCTTCTCAGACCAGGGCGCGTTTGGAACCTTCGTAGCCTTATTTTAAGTTGGAAAGTGTATTTTCAGAAGGGCTTATTTTAATACATACGATATCAAAATAGGCCGTCCTGTCACTTCCATTTGCCGTACACGAGTGATCACTGGTATGGATTCAAAGTGGAAAATATATAAATAAATAAATAAATATTTGAATGTGATATATTTAAGCTTATGTTACAAAACCGTGTTTGTCAGAATCAAATATTTAAATTAGTCTTTTATACAAATGAATATGATGAAATGATCAATTATGCTGGTTTTTTAATTTTACAATTATTAGGACAATAAAGAAATTTTTTAATTTATATTTTATACCACGTCTTTGTATTTGATAAAGTATCTTATTTAGGGAGAGTTTTGAGCGTATCGTGTATAGAAGTCTCTGGTGAAAGTTTAAATATAAATAAATAATTAAATTCATAAGAACATACTCAAGAAGAATTTCATAGTTAATTTAAAAATATCAATAATTTAACTATTTTAAAATTCTTGTTAAATATGAACTATTTATAAAGTCGAGCATATAAATATATTACTGTACATACAAAATCAAAAGTATATAATCTGGTACTTAGAAATTTGATCCAGAAAACCAATGCCATGTGTTCTTGTAAACAAATCCATACTCATTAGAGAATACTTTTAAGTTTGTATGTATGTTGTTTGTATGTTGATCGATTGCCATACGAGCCTAGGTCTAGGTTGCTTTTTTATATAGTTATTATTTATGTAAATAAATGATAATTTAAATTTCATAACTATTTTCTCAGATATAAATAACTAAAACAACTTTGATGCTAAATAATATAACTTCATCTGAAACGATAGATCAGCTACTAATTCCTGTTGTATCGATAGTTGCATCTGCATGATATTAAATCTTGTAAGTTCGAGCTTCGTAGGAATTCACATTCTCTTCATATTTGTATGTACCTTCTGTTTGATATTCACTTACGATAAACAGTTCCATAATTAATAGTTAAATAATTTTAACAAAATATTATTTCACTATAGTTAATAGTTTTATCTATTTCAACTTATTTCTGAGTAAATTATAAATATTACAGTAAGAATTATCCAAAATATACACAATAAACAGAAACGAAATTAAGACAGCAAAGTGTTTTAAATTATTTATTTTGTATAATTATTCTGTAAGACGTGTCACAGTTGAATATTTTTATTTAACTTATTTTGTCATAAACAATGGTACTGTTTTTTTGTTAGCACTTTTTTGTAGGAAAAAAAAAATAACACTCCTAAGCCAAAGGCGTAGATTTTACACCAACAAGTCTAATAAGTATTCCATAATGGGTAACGATCAAATAGATTAATGTATTTTTTAATTGATTAACTTCATTGTACTTCAAAGTGAATATTCAATCCCTACAATAAATTGTAACATTTTGTATTTAAATATTATTATACAAAGCACATTTTAAACATAAGTATAATAACATGAAACTTAAAATAATCAGACATCACTCAATATTTAACTTTAGTTAATTTTAAACCTCAAATCGGAATATATTTTTGATCCTATACTCCAATACATTTTCCAACAGAACGCTTCGTTGTAATGTAATCACTGCTAGTGACTGACAGCTCATTATATTGATAATAACAAATTAATTGATTGTTTATTGCTCGAGAAACAATATAATAAATAAATAGTTTTTTTAGTTGCTTTAGATATATTCAAATTGTTACTCACTAAACGTGGGTAACACAGAAGAAGAATGTAAGAAAGATGAATGCTGTGGAGATGCGATCTCTTCGCAGAATATGCGGAGTCAGATTAGCTGATCTGAAGTTACTCTTCAAATACTGAGTATACATATGAGTATCGAGATCAGATTATTTAAATTATGGTATTATATAAGAGTTGTTTGCATATAATATCAGTTGCATTCACTTTTGATTTACTCAATCTTAAGAAAAGTCTGTATATTTTAAAATAACAAAGGCAATAAACTGGTGGCCCATATTTAATATTATTATAAAATCAGTGTTTGTGTGAAAGGTTGATACAGGTACAACCATATTCAAATACATACAAATATATAATTGTTCGCAGACTATTCGTATTTATAATGGTGGTACAATTAGTCATGAACTAGTTCATAAAGGACAGTTTTCACTTTAATTAAGCTGTCATTCTGTGGACCGTAATATGCACATAAAATAACAGGACCATAAAATAGACAGAGACTAACTTCATAACATTGTTAAGTAGAACTCAAACCGTAAGCTTTTACATACTCGTATGTCAGTGATGGTACCAAAACTGTATGGACAGATGAACAGCTTGCATAAAACGCATAAAACTATTCTACAAACACATTAAGATGGGATTGCTGAAGGCAGTGTAATGACCTATGCACATGACACTGGTTTTTTAGCGATGGAATTTAGAATTAAGCTTTTCCATGTACGTTGGTTTAGTCTGTTTTAGACTACACAAAATATGTTTTCTTCAAAAATAAGTTATATGTAAGTGAAATTAACGAATATTTTTCACCCATAAAAGAATGCGATATATTAATATTCAAAACGTCTACATTCATAAGAAATAGTATTTTATAAATTTATATGTTCATTTCATCTCTCCTTTTTAAAACTTTGTTTGTGTGCGTGGAATTAGCTGAATTTTGTATTTTAAAAGCTACATCATCCCGGCGAAGATATATGAACAATTTAACTGTAGTTTTTGATATGTTCCAGAATTATTTATTGTAATTATTAAAATTAATGTAAAACTACAGACGTCTGTTGTTATTAAATTTGTAATAGACGAGATACAAGTATAAAATAGTAAGTCGATATAAAGAGGATTTTTTACGACCATTTAAAGGTTTAGCTTGCGTGTTGTGCGCGTTCAGCATATCCGACACCGATGGCTTTGAAACTGTCTAAAAACACAGTGTGATATCTAAACATACTGCTTGTGCATTTTAAATGCATCTTGAACTCAATTCTCTAAAATTGATATAAATCTTGAAGTAAGAGCAAAAATTAAATAACCAAACACAAGACCTTTCGTAAATAAGATTACTGCTGATTTTCCAATATAATGTGAAGAAATATTGACAACATACGCTACTTAGTAAAATATTCTTATTTAATAGTGAACTCGGGTATAAAAGCCAGTATATCAAATAATTGTATGTAGAATAGTTGTATGCATGCTGTCCGTGTGTGAGACAGACATATTTTATGGGCTTAATATAACTACTGAGAAACTTTTGGCTTACAATGTTATTGTTTGTATTAAATAGTTTGTAGTCTGGTTATAAAATGTAACTTTGGTGATTATTTAATTTAATTGTGTCTTTCTATCTAGCTGCAATCATGTAATAAAATTCTAAAATGTTACATTGTTTATTTAATAAACAAAATATTCCAATTATGGAGGTCCTGTTTGAATTTCCGATCCAACCTTTTAATTTTGTCTGGAATGGTGATTTTCTCAAATCTCCTGACCATGGAGCAGAAAATCGTTGGTAAAATAAGTAATTAAGGTTCACCTCAACTATTTTCACTGTCCCGATATTATTTTGATTGAATTCATTTGGAATATAGAATACATCCTAAGTATCGTTAAACAACCGTAGTGGTAACCAATTATCGATATGATATTGTTTATGAATATGTACATTGGCTATTTATTTTTGAACGTTGTACATATTAAAAAAAAAAAAAACAATATATACAATATTTATTTTCTCTTTAGTCTCACTGATTACTACGTTCAGGTGAAAAAAAATATAATTTGTTTTTTGTACATGATTAAAATATTAAACTTATTATTTATTCTTTCAACTTATGTTGAATTTAGTGAAGAAATGGTAACAATAAAGTTATATCAATTATTATATGAAATAAAACAAAGAAAGTCACGTTACACCCCCTTCATTAATATGTTGTTGTTGAGATTACAGTTTTGTGAAAATTTCGCCTCAATTATTTAATTAATACCTGTTCAACTTTACGTATATAAAAGAATAATCAGTACGTACCGTAAAAGTTAGAAAGGGATTGGATTGGATTGGATTGGATTGGATTATACAAAACCGACAAGACTTCTCGAAGGTTTCCTAGCTTCTCAGCTGTGAATTAGATACATGTTACTTGCTTCTTTGTTTCTTCTTGCACTTTTTAGATAACTTCTCAAATGTGTAACAGAATAATTTGTAATGCTTCAATAGATTAGTAATTTAAGTCCATCTAAACCTACTTTCAAGACCAGGACCAGTTATTTTTCTATTCTTCCTTAGGTTAAAGAAACGTCGGAATCTAATGACACGGTTCCAAAGGGTGTATCCATAGAAACGAAACGGCAAAAAATTCCATGATGACATACCTACATAACTTAAGCTAATTATACAGTACTATTTTTTCTCTTCTTAATAAGACAAAATACTGGTTAAATTTGTCACAAAAATTGGTCTCATGGTCTCTGGAAATTGGCCACTTTACCTAATTTATTTATTTATATTATATAGCCTATTGAAGAATCATTATGATCTCCAATGGAAGGCTGACAACTTAATAAAAAGTAATCGTGTTCCCGCTCCAAGAAACTATAATGAAGAAGGCTACCGACATTATCAGAAATTATTATTAAATTTTAAAACTAAATGATAGCTGTATATAGATCGAGAAAATTCTCTGAAGATATTGATAAGAGGACCAAAAGTTTTAAACCTTTCAAATATCAGTAAAAAGAGCCATAACTACTATAAATGACGAAAATTTTTTTTACAATAATTTAATGTAATCCACCAATTCACAGTTGTTCAGAGTCATGGGTAAGGCACCAAAGATATGGGGCCTTAATAGAATATAACGCCTTTACTAAGCACATAAAGAAAATCAATTCATTTAGCGTCATCCAAATTTTTCATTTTTTCTTACAATTAAGTTTTAAACAAGATACTTTGTGTTTTTAATTTTTCACAAAGATCTTTAAAAATGGTAACCTCTGAAGAACGTAAAATGTTATTGGTCTTAAGCTACGTCAATTTCTCTATTCATCTATAAAACACAATTACGTGTAAAGTATGAGCTTAATACAATTATCTATTAGAAGTAGTCTCCTAAGTACTTTACTTCAATACTGATTTTATTAAGCGGAATAAAAAAATTCATTTTCTATAGAGACTTCATTATTTTTATAGCATTTGATATGGTAATAGTTTATTTTCTAAGACAACTGAAGACTATATTTACTTAATGGTGTGCAAAGGAAGTCGTTATAAAAAAATAGTTTATTAAAAACTAAAGAACTTGTTCAATGTTTTTGTTGTTTTTTCTTGGATTTTTTTTGTATATGTAGTACATTGATATTGTCAACTCATTCACTATTCCATTTTTTTATAAATTTTGATGATACTTCCTTAATTTATTTAAAGAGTAAATCTAAAAATTTAATGTTTCGTTATCCTTAAAAGTTTGAATTAACTTCGTATATTTTAAATTACCTCCACATTTAGAAGTGTTACTGTATTCTTCTTGAAACAATTTTAAAACAACATATTCAAATTTTAGTTTTCATTACACTCGCTAACCGCTTAAATATCTGTTCATAATTTCCTCAGATAAAATAAAGGATCTCTTACAAATTCTCTTACACCAGTCATTTCAACCTATGATAATCATTCCTCTTCCAGATAACTCACTGTTACTCTTTGTTATTTTGACAAAAAACAATTTAAAAAAAAATTGCTTTAATACTAATTCAACTAATTAAAATATTCATATACTCAAAATCACTTGTATAAAACAATATTTAATATGGATATGTGTAGAGACTTAATACTTACAGACATATAAAAGAAAGAACTATTATTAATTTTTCTAATTAATATACGTATGAATAGTCATATTTCATCTTGTATGTTAATTACTTGAACGCTGGAGTTTATATGCTAATGTGGCATTATACAAGTCGGGCATACATTGTATAAAACATTGTTTTAGTTTGAAGAAATATTTTACATAGTTGATATTTTTTCTTATTCTTCTTTAGTTAAAAATATGTAATAGAAACAGAATAGTCGATAAATAAAATAATCTTATCTGCTATCTTGAAGTGAGATACTGAAAGTCGAATGACTGTGAAGAATTGAACTGTCTACAAGAGAACAACTTCAATGTGAATAATATATTTTGTTACAAGAGCATCATCAACATTTTAGTACATTATAACATTCTAAAGGTAATCAATAATTGTAAGGTGTTATTAATTTAGGTAAATACTTCTTAAAAATTATAATGATTTATTATTGCTATTTAGGAAAGCGAAGAAAATTTTGCTATATACTAGTACATATGAAGATGTAGACAATATTCTAAACGCAATTCTGAAATATTTTGTATTTTAATATTCGTCCTCAGAAAACTAATTGAAACACTATAATTTTTATTTCAAGTCATTAATTGTCTTATTATTATGTTGACTATAAAGTTAAACTTGAATCAGAGAGTTTATAATTTAACCTAGCCTTGAAATTTATTTTTATCTATATAGAAATTTGGTCGGTATAATGATAAATTGTATTACATAAAATAGTACTAACGTAGTAAATCGGTTAATAATAAAATAAAATAAAATAATTTAAATAAATATTATTAATGTACTTGTCGATACAGATTATATTGCTTATGCAACAAAAAGCTCTTATTTATATTTTTCTCTTATCCAGTGAGGCTTTTTTCGTTAAAATAATTGAAATCTAAACTTGATCTTTTTCAGAATACACGTGGGAAATGTGTTTTGTTGAAGTTAATTGCTTGGTTTATAAAAATATATATTTTTCTATGAAAATTCATGATTTTTTATAAGAATATATTTATTAGCCAAAAATATTCAGTGTTTAATCTTACGCGTGGTATGTATCTCATTACTCACGAGTCACGTCCTATTAGTATTTAGGAGCTCGTATAATATAACGCACACAGTCATTTAATTTTAATCTTCCTTGTTTTTATATTATCTAAATTAGAACAAAATGCTGTTTAATAAATGAAGTATCGATTTTTTATAGTAATGTAATATGTTATATTATAGAGTTATATATTATATAGATATCACAATACAATATAGCCAAGTATTTTTGTGATGTCATTGATTAATTGGTGTTGGATGTGTGAAAGGATTAGAGTAGCCATGTTATGGTTGTGAAACTTAGGTTTGTTATATTTTGTTGGTATAAAAAATTTTTTGGCTATTAGATACTCACAAACATTATTGTTACTTTATATGGCAATTTATAAAATTTAACACATATCTCTATTTTAATAAACATATGGTGCTATTACTGAATATACCAATTTTATTTCGGAAGCCGTAACGACTTTTTGATACCAGGAATTTGCTTAGCACTTATGTGTTTCTTTTAAGTTAAACCAAAATTTCGAACGGTTTAATTATAAAATTAGAGTACAGCATACAAATTATATATGGGTACATATTTTGGTAAAATTTAACTCCTCTAAGGAGGGAAGTTAAATATTACCCTAATATTCATATTAAGATGCATATGTACCTATTTATTTATATGTCATAGTAATGCTCGAAATTACTGCACATTATATATCACTTACTACTGTTAATGTTAAGTTTACTAATATAGTATTTTTATGATAATTGCAGTTTCTCTACTATCAATAATCGATAACTTTTATGTAGTTTTTTAATTATTCATAAATAAATACAAAAATATAAAAAAGTTTATTTGAAAAATAGTTTTACTTATAAATTAAAGATATATTTAGTCTCTACTATATAACATACATTACTAATTTCTAGTCTACACAAGAAGTTACAAGTATAATGAAGTAATAACCATTATAGCTTAAGCCGTACATAACATACAACGAATATACATTACATAGTGTAATAACACTTTATAACAGATTTATGTTTAAACTATTCATTAGATTGTGAAAAGACAAGTTTTAGTTTCATTATTTTTTATTCACAGCTTATTTCTACATTATTTTAAGTGTATTATTATGATGTAATAAAACATTTATTCACGTTGTTGCTTCATCTTACTTAATCAATACTTTCCGCAGCGCACGCCATGCCAGATTTTTTATAACAAATTTTTACGCACCTTGGGTCACATTATTGCATTTTTATAAGGGATTTATTTTGAAAATATAATATATGTCACTCAGTGAAGAAGTTTTATCTTTATAATATTAGTATGATGTCATGTAGGTCTAAATACAAAATATAAAATCGATCGGATACTAGAGTAATTTTTATATTTTTATAAATTGTACAAATCTTTTAAAGTCCATTTAAGAATCAAACGAAAAAAGCTTTGAAATAATCACTCTTTCAATAAGATCTTAAAGAATAATAGAGGTTACAAGAAGTACGTTTAAGTTGCGTGAGTCGTTACTCTTGTATCATTTGTCGTAGCTCATTTCAAATTCGATTTTCTTTCTCTCTTGACTATATTATAAGCGTTTTATATTCTATTGTTACTTATTTAAATATTATCTTCATTTTTGTATTTTTTGTTTTTTTTTTTTTTGTATTTTTTGTAAAGGTATTAACTCTAGATTATGAACAAACTAAACAAACTGAAAAAAAAACTAATTTAACTTTGTTGAAATGCCAATAATCTAAAATGTTTTGTAAATTCATTATTAAAGCTTATTTTTAACAAATAGTTACTGAATGAAAGAGGAGAAGGGGGAACTTTATTTTTATTTTAGTAGTTTGATCTTTATCGCTATACCTGATGTAACTTTAAAAAAATATGATTATATTTACTCAACCAGCACTATTTTTATATTGTGATCTACATCACATAAAAATAATATATATTTATAAATCTATTCATATAAATAGACTAAATATAAGCTTACAAAGTATTTAGATAAATCAATTTTTTTTAATATGTGAAAGATTCATCCAAAAAATGAACCCATAATAAAAGTTTTAAAAAGTTAATTAACATTTAGTAATCATTAACATGTCACATTTAAATGCAATTAAAATTTTCAATACTTGATACTTATTCGGGTATTTTATAAGCTACAGATTCTCCTCAATAATAGTAAATTCAAAAACTTTAAAGTTTTAAATTTTTTATATCTTTTTTAACCTGTATTTGAAATATCATTTTAACAATTGGAATTCAATGTGAAAAATAAAATAAAAGTAGAAATTCAGAACAAGAAAATTTTAATAAGTCAGAATTGTTTTGTTAGCAATTCAATATTTTTGCGCCTACTACAATACAGAGGTACAAAACTAGGTGTGGCCCCATGTTGTTTACAGATTTGTATTTCGTCGGAACATACAGTATGACAGCTTAAATTGTTTTTTACCAGTATAGTCTAAAAACTTTTAACGACCTGTTGGTTGTTGGCCCAAAATGCAAAGCTATATATACATTGATTTCCATATGGGATTTTTTATTTCTGATAAAGATTATTCTTCTATATCCTTTTTTTTCTTTTATGAACTTGATTTGGCTGATTGGTTTCCATAATGCGGGAGTTACCTGTTTACCAGAAATTGTGCACGCCCCGCACACCGCGAGTTCGAGACAGTATATAAACAATGCATATAGCTATCACTACAGTTATAGCCCAATGCAAATACTACAAGTATTATATTAAATTGTCGGATTTGGAGATAGTTTGTTCAATGTCTATTCAGATGTGAGATAATACTCTCATAAAGATGTGTTTCTAACCTTATTATGTAATTAATCATATAAAAAAAAATATATAGAATGATATAATAATTATATTCAAAATAATATAAGCCTCCCAACTTTGGTAGTATTGCTGTTGTGGCGTATCTTAGGATACAAGTTACATTTTAAACAAATAGTCACTGAATTTAAAACGTATCGTTTAAAATGCAGCCAAATGGGAATGTAGAAGAAAATCGAATTTAAAATGAGCTCCGGCTAATGGTTCGAGTTAGATGAACTACTTTACTACAAACTTATATTTAAAACGTGTTTTAAGTTTTTGTTCTCTTCTAAAGAAACTGAAATTATATATTTATGAGGTAAGAATTATTATACTTAAAATTTATAACCTTTCTATCAATCAAATTTTAAAGACAATTATAGCATTTTACGACTACGTGTATAGATAGCATTTTAGTACAAACATAATTAAAAACATATAAAAACTTGTATGTAGAGTATACCATAATCGTGAAGAATGAAACACAAAAAATTTGAAAAATAGAAACTCTTACATAGAAATAATTATTACAATCAAATTTTTGTTAGCAAAGAACTGTTCTAACAACAAGTACAAAGTATTAGGTGAAGTTATTTAAAGGTTATTATAATACTGTTGTTTTACAATTACGTTGAAAAACTTTATTTATTTAATGAATAAATACAACAAACAAAATATAAATCAATAACTAGCCTTTAAAGTTCGAATACATTTTTGATATTAGGAATAGGATAAACGATTATGGTATTCCATGGAGTGTAATCTAATATTGTATGTTGTGGATAATATTCCTTTAAATACAAAACAGCGGTTCGAAACAAATAAGATTATTTGTAAATTTAACTGCTCAGTTGTTTAATTACAAGTACCTCTCACAAGTTTAATTTAATTGTAACTATTTTATTCCGTTATTATATTCATAAAGTGCGAGTAATTAATTAACCAAGAACTTTAGACTTACAAATGCAAAAATCATTTAAAAAGTTGTATTAGCCTGTTTATACCAGAGCAGCATCCCGAGCCGCTGGTAGCTTATTCACGGACTGACCTTTTTTATTCTAATAATTGACGATGCCTTCTTGAATATATAGTAATTTCAAAGATTTTTGTTAAAACAGACTCTTCTACTGAGTTTTTTGTTTTATTAAACTCTCATTAACATTTCTGAGCGTGTTTAAAGCTATATCAAAAGGATGCACAGCGTACTGTTCTAATTCTTAATAATATATTGTAAAACTTAAATTTTAAGAAAACTGATTATGGATTGATAGAAATAGTATGACATAACGTCATACGTAAAGGGTGAATAAAACAGCAAAAAGAAATGTGTATTGAATAAAACAAAGCTTGAACAAACAATTTACAACAACTTCAAAATGTTGGTACTTCAGTTTTGTGTTACATGTAAACCGTGAAATTCTCTGCAAAAATCTAGTATTAAATAAAGTTCAACTTCAAGCACCATATTATGTTATTTGTTATTATTAGGACTTGAAACTCGAAACTGCTACTCTCTTGATGAATACCTTCAGTTATTTAGCTAAGCTTAAGCTTATTTATTTCTTACATTGTTCTGTCATGCGATAAACTTGTTTATTATAAAATTATATGTTCTATCCTTAACATTATTAAGCATAGAAAATGAATCCAAGTAATTTAAATTATACAAAACATAAAATATTCAATATTACTCGCCAATTATAGATTACTAATTTGCCATGTCATGCCATTCCATGCCATGTCAATCTACTGGCATGACACATTCGTCTTAAAAATTATCATTAAACCTTCAACAGTTTAATTTTACTAAGACAAACTTAATGAGAGACGCCATGGGAGTTTGAATTTTTTAATTCCTTTATTTTATAACTCTAACCTTACCTTTATTATACGGGTACACGTTGTTACTTTATTGTTCGTTATAATTAAACTGTAAATTATGTTTACTTTCACTGTCACTTTTGTTTAAAATATAATTTAAAATAGTAACATGGCTTCTTTTTAGTATGTACCCCACCAAATAAGATAGTAATTTCTAAAAAAAGAAAAGTTTAAAAGAACTCCTAAAGGAATTTATGCCTCTTCAAAGAGAATGAAATCGATCTATTATTGGATATACTTTGAAGTATGTTTTTTTGAATTGTTAATTTCTTATAGCAAACATAGGGCCTTTATTACAGAAATATAATTGCAAAAAACATGTGAGACGTGGAAAAAGATAAAGAGATCGGGGGCTGGGATTGAAAAGACTGGGAAAGGAAGAGGAAACATGACTGTTTGGAATTCCTACCGATTACTGTTATAATTCTAGACCGCGGTCGATCTAGCCCGTATGAGTTGACTGTCAAATGACTATATCTAGCCAAACTACTAAAAAAAATATAGTAAAGAAACATGGATATATAAAATCAGACAGAATATACTTTTTACAGCCTTATGGTCTGTGGCTGTATCGCTAACCCTGGAGTCTGTGGTGGAGTTTTCGATTCTCAATGGAAGAAAGTGTTATGATAGTTTATATTTATCGTCACGTGATATTTGCAAATAAATATGTATTTAGGAAAATAAAGTTAGCAATAAAAGCAGCTTAAATACTCAAAAAGTATTATATCAAATTAATATTAATTTAAACCATTGTAATATAATTAAAAAATATTTTAAGATTTAAAGTATCTGTCTATTATTAAAAAAATGACAATTTTAGTTATTGGTACGTTTAAGGTATTTTATTAAATTCTAATTGAATACGTGTTAACGTATTGCTATATATATAAGATACATTACTGTGTAATTCCATCATAATCTATTAAGTAGTGTATGTGTGAAATATTGACAGGTACAACCATATTTATGTACACACAAATATACAATAATTCCCAGAATTCTCGTATTTATAACAGTAGTACAATTAGGCATAAACTAGATTATAAAGGGCAGTTTTTGCTTTAATTAAACTACCCATCTATGAACCGTAATATGCACATAAAGTTACAAGACCATAAAGTACACAGAGACCTACCTAATAACATTGTTAAATAGAACTCAGATTTTTTCAAGAACTTTTACATTCTCATATGTCAGTGACCATCACCAAAGCTGTACGAACAGATGGACAGCTTGCATAAAACCATTCTACATATACATGAGGATGAGATTGCTGATGGCAGTGTAACGACATGTGCACATGACACTGGTTTTTACGATGGATTTTAGAATTAAGCTCTTCCATTTACCTTGTTGTAGTCTGTTTTAGACTATACAAAATATGTATTCTAAAGAAATAAGTCAAATTAACGAATAACTTTCACCTATAAATGATTGTAATATAAATATACAAAACATCTATATTCATAAGAACAATACCATTTTATAACATTATATGTTAATTACATTTGTCCTATCTGAAACTTTGTTTGTGTGAGCGGAGTTAGCAGAATTGTGTATTTTAAAAACTACATCATCCCGGCGTAGATATATGAACGATTTAACTGTAGTTTTTTATATGTTACAGAATAATTTACTGTTATTATTATAATTAATGTAAAACATCTGACGTCTGTTTTTATTATATTTGTAATAGACGAGATACAAGTATAAAATAGTAAGTCGGCATAAAGAAGATTTTTTACGATCTTTTAAGGGTTGTGTTTTAGGTAGATTCCATAGATGAATCTACCTATTGCAATCGATGCGATGACAGGACCCAGACCCCAGAGTAGGGGCGCTATGCCGTTTATGAACTGGAGATTGAGAATCCGTCGAAAAAAAAAATATATATATCCCTCTATATATATATATATATGTATATATGATCCATCAGTCCAAATTCATCGTAGGCGAAATCTGAGTTCACAGGTCGATAGGATAAATTAGTAGAACAAACGTACCATCTCGTTTTTTTGGAAAAAGTGAAAGGGGGGGGCTGGGAGGGGGGGTAAAAGTGCAAACCTTTGGGACACGCTACAGGTCGCAAATATTGACGGAGGATTTTCCAACTCGGCATACACATTCTTAAGGACAAAATGAAGGTTAAGTTCTTGAACGGGGGAAATCGGTCTAGGGGTTGAGGAGCTGGGGGGGTTGAAAGTTAAAAACCGAAAAAAGTCACAGAAGAAGTCAAAATTTTTGCGTCGGAAAAATCTTAGAAAATTAACAAATTAAAAGAGGAAACTTTTTTGTCCGAAAAGTTTTTTGATGCGACCCCCCGTAGATAGGAGTGGTGGGTGGTTCCCCGCTCACCCAATATATGCAGAGTGACCCGTCATAAGACTCGTAATGACCAGTAGAATACTGCTGGCTAGTTTTTCTTTGTCGATCCGACCGACGGGAATCTACCTAACACGATCGACCCTGTGTGTGAGACATATTTTATGGGCTTATTACATTTACTGAGAAACTTTTGGCTTACAATGTTATTGTTTGTATTAAATAGTTGGTAGTCTGGTTATAAAATGTAACTTCGGGGATTAAAAAATTTACTTGTTTTTCTCTATCTAATTGCAATCATGTTACAAAATTATAAAATGTTACATTGTTTATTAATAAACAAAATGTTCCAATTATGGAGGTCCTGGGTGAATTTCCGATCCAAACTTGATGTGTTCTTCAATTGTGTTTAGAATGGTGATTTTGTAAAATCTTCTGATCATGGAGCAGAAAATCGTTAAAGTAAGTGATTACAGTTCACCTCAGCTACTTCCACTGTCCCGCTATTATTTTAATTGAATTCATTTGGAAAATAGAACATCTTAAGTATCGTCAAACAATCGTAATGGTAACCAATTATCGATCTGATATTGTTTTTGAATATGTACATTGGCTATTTATTTTTTAACGTTGTACATGTTAAAAATACAATATATGCAATACTTATTTTCTCTTTAGTGTCACAAATTATTGTGTTCAGGTAAAAAAAAAAAATACAATTTATGTTTTTTATATGATTAATATATTCAATTTACTATTCTTACAATTCACGTTGAATTTAGTGAAGAAATAGTAACAATAAAGTTATATCAATTATTATATAGAAATAAAACAAAGAAAGTCACGTCACATCCCATCACATCATTTATTAATTTGTTGTTGTTGCGATTATAGTTCTTGTAAAAATTCTGCTGCAATCATTTTATTAATACAAGATTATTTTATTAATATAATCTGTTCTACTTTACGGATGTAAAAGAATAATGAGTACGAACAGTAAAAGT
This sequence comes from Melinaea menophilus ssp. n. AW-2005, assembly GCA_918358695.1. NCBI lineage: Eukaryota > Metazoa > Arthropoda > Insecta > Lepidoptera > Nymphalidae > Melinaea > Melinaea menophilus. Next base: position 5,503,456 of record OU911043.1, read on the forward strand.
TAAAAAGCATCAACTCCACAACAAAACCGACAAGACTTCTCAAAGATTTCCTACATTGTGATAAATTACTTGTTATATACGAATGTGCTTCCAAAGGGATATATTAAAAAACTCTTACTACAATACATTACAATGAAACTCTCAGCTGTGAATTAGATACATGTTACTTGCTTCTTTGTTTCTACTTGCACTTTTTAGATAAGTTCTAATACATATAACTAAACAAAACATATAACTAAATATATAAATAACTAAAATGAGTTAAAACTAAAATAAATTGCAAAGGGTAGATGCTTAAAAAAGAAACGGCAGAAAACTCCATAATGATGATTAGGATACGAGTATCTCCATAACTGAAGCTAATTAAAAGTACTAAAAAAGGCAAATACTTGTATTCATCATAACCCTGATACTACTCTGGAAATTGGCCACTTTACCTAATTTATTAATTTATATTATATAGCTCATTAAAGTATCATTATGATCTCTTATTATAAATTTAAGGCTGACAAATTAATAAAAAGTAACTGTGTTCCCGCTCCAAGAAACTACTATGATGATGAATGATGAATGAGAAGACTACCAACATTATCAGAAATTATTATCATAAGTTTTAGGGTTTTAATTTCTGACAGTCATAAAATCATTTTTTGTTACAATAATTTTAGATGTAATCCACCAATTCGCAGTTGTTCGGAGTCAAAAGTAAGGCAACAAAAATGAGGAGCCTTAATTGAAAATACCACCTTTACTCAGCACATAAAGACAATCAATTCACTTAATATCATCGAAATTTTTATTTTATTTTAGCAATAAAATTTTCAAAGAAGATACTTTGTTTTTTAAATTGCAATTCAGAATAATATCCTTAAAAGTGATAACCTCTGAAGAACGTAAAATTTTACTGGTCTCAAGCTACGTTAATTTCTATTCATCCATAAAACACGATTACGTGTAAAGTATCACCTTAATACAATTATCTTATAGAAGTAGTCGCCTAAGTACTTTACTTCAATATTGAACTTATCAAGCGGAATAAAAATATCATTTTGAATAGAAGCTGCATTATTTTTTATAGCATTTGATATGGTAATAGAATATTTTCTAAGACAACTGAAGACTATATTTCCTTGATTGTGAGCAGAGGAAGTCGCTGGAAAAAAAACTATTTTATTAAAACCACAACAACTCTTCAATGTTTTTGTAGTTTATTCTTGGATAATTTTTTTTCAAATTCACTATTCGACTGTTAGCATTATAAATTTAGATGATATTTATATAATTTCTTTAAAGAGAAATTAAAAAATGAATTAATTTGTTATTCTTAACACTTTGAATACATCCCGTATATTTTGAATTACCTCTATTTTTAAGTGTTAATTTTTCATCGAATTTCATCGAATTTTTAACATGTTTTAAATTCAGTTTCACTACACTTGCCAACCGCTTATTTATCGCTTAGTTCATAATTTCATAACATAAAATAAAGGATCTCTTCCAGATTCTCTTAGCCAGCCATTTCTATAAGCTATGATACCCATTCTTCTTACGTAAAATTGCCTCACACCGAGAGTAACTGTGGACGATTTCTTAAAGAGATAAGTTGACCCTTTGTAAGTTTTTTTTTCTATGCATTTTTTTTATCAGTTCGATTTTGCATAAATAAATAAAAAAATGGTCATCGATCTACCCACAAAAAGCAATAAAAATAAATTCACCGTTGAATTAGTACTATAACATATGTTTTGTTTCAACTTTAATGCATTTCAGTAGCGGTTATACGTTTTGTAAATGTAAATGATATTTCTAGATATTACGTAAGATAGGTCTTATTTAAGTACTTGCATATTTTTAATTATCATTACTATTATATATTTGAAATCTAAGAAATACTGAGTTAATATAGTGTAACACCTTATTTTGTTAGATTAGAAAAGGTGAATTGAAGTCATTTTTTCCTTTACCACTTATAATTTATATATATTTAAAAGTATTTACTATTCTTAAAAAAAATAATGCTTAAAATAAAAGTTGTTTTCAAAATATACCTTGGTAAAGTAGTCAAAATATTCATGTAATCAAAATACACTCGTATAAAATAATATATAATATGGATGTGTTCAGAGACTTAATACTTACAGACATATAAAAGTAACAAATATTATAAATTTTTCTAATTAATATACGTATGAATATAGTCATAATTCAATTCGTTTGTTAATTACTTGAACGCTGGAGTTTATATGCTAATGTGGCATTATACAAGTCGTGCATACATTGTATAAAACATTGTTTTAGTTTAAAGAAATATTTTACATAGCTCTGCTTTCTTATTCTTCTTTGGTTAAAACTGTAATTGAAAGAAAATAATTCAAATAGTCAATAAATAAAATAATCTTATCTGCTATCTTGAAGTAAGATACTGAAAGTCGAATGACTGTGAAGAATTGAACTGTCGACAAGAGAACAACTTCAATGTGAATAATACATTTTGTTACAAAAGCATCATCGACATTTTCGTATATTATTAAGATTCTAGAGGTAATTGGTTATTGTAAGTTATATTAATTTAGGAAATCATGTCTTTAAAATTATAACACTTTATTTAATTGCTATTTAAGAGGAAAATTTAATTTTTGATATATACTAGTACATATAAAGTTGTCGACAGTTTCTTCGCTATTCCAATCGCAGTTCTGAAATATTTAGTATTTTAATATTTGTCCTCGGAAAACTATTCATTGTTATTATGTAAACTATAAAGTAAAACCTGAATCAGAAAGTTTATAATTGAACCTAATCTTAAAATATATTTTTATGTATATGAAAAGCTGATCGGTATAAGAATAAATTGTATTGTATAAAATAATACCAACGTAATAAATCGATTATATTGCTTATGCAATAAAAAGCTCTGAGTTATATTATTCTCTTATCTAGTGAGGCTTTTTTCGTTAAAATAATTGAAATCTAAGCTTGATCTTCTTCAGAATACACGTGGGAAATGAGCTCTGTTGAAGTTAATTGCTTGGTTTATAAAAAAATGTATTTTTCCATGAAGATTCATGACTTTTTTTTATAAGAATATATTTATTAGCCAAAAATATGCATTGCTTAATATTACGTATCTCATTACTCACGAGTCACGTCCTACTAGTATTCAGGAGCTCGTATAATATAACGTACTCGTACACAGTAATTTAATTTTAATCTTCCTTGTTTTTATATTACGTATATTAGAACAAAATGCCGTTTAATAAATGTATCGAACTTTTAAAGTAATGTAATATATTCTATTAAGCACATATTTATTACTTTAATAGATACTTAGCTACAGATCAGTGATGTCATAATACAATATAGCCAAGTGTTTCTGTGACGTGATTGATTGATTGGTGTTGGATGTGTCAAGAGATTAGAGTGGCCATGTTATGGTTGTGAAACTTGTTATATTTCGTTGGTATAAAAAATATTGGCGATAAGATACTCATAAACATTATTGTTACTTTATATGACAATTTTTATAATTGAACAAATCTTTATTTATCTTTATTTTAATAAAAACATGATGCTATTACTGAATACTAACTGACTGACTTTTTTGATATCAGGAGGTGAGGGAGATTAGTGCTACTTGATATGTGCTTTTATTAAGTTAAAGAAACTTCGAGCAAGAAAGTACGGTTTAATAATAATTTTAGTATGCAGAAAACAAATTATATATGGGTATATACTTTGGTAAAAATCAGTTCTTCTAATGAGGGAAGTTAGATATTACCCTAATCTATGAAGATATATATATATATATAGACGCATGTATATAACTATTATTTTTTTATATGTCATAGTAATACTCAAAATTACTGCACATTATATATCATTTACTGCTGCTAATGTTAAGTTTACTAATATATTTTTTTATGATGATTATAGTTTTACTACTATTAATAGTAGTTTTTTATTTATTCATAAATAAATATAAAAATATGAAAAAAAAAATTAAAAAACAGAAAAGTCCCTACAAAATTCAAGATATATTTAGTCTCTATTTATAACATACATTACTAATTTCTAGACTACACAAGAAGTTACAAGTATAATGAAGTAATAACCGTTATAGCTTAAGCTGTATATACAACGAATATACACTACATAGTGTAATAACATTTTGTAACAGATTTATGTTTAAACTATTCATTAGATTGTGAAAAGACAAGTTTTGGTTTAATTACTTTTTATGCACAGCTTATTTCTACATTATTTTAAGTTTTTTATTATGATGTAATTCAACATTTATTCACGTTATTGCTTTATCCACCATATTAAAACCATTCATTAGGACGCCAACAGTTTAATTCTGTTCAGAAGAACTTAACTGAAGTGGACGTTTCATTTGTTTTTATTATCTACCTTTTTAATTTTTTGTCTTTTAAACCTACCATCGTTGGAATTTGTTTTTATTTGTGTTGGCGACATTTACTTGGTAATGTTTTCTTTAAAATAAAAATAACGTTTTTCATACAATAAAAATATGTTCACGTTTTTTTTGTCTTATTATTTTATCTTATCTTTAAAAATTAATAAATGGTTTAGAAGAAGTTAAATATATATTTTTCCTTATTCTTCTTCATTATATTTACCACTAGCAATACCCCGCGGTTTCACACGCGTAGATATCGATCTTGTGGTAATTGAATAATTTTGAATGTAATGTACAAGTTTAATATTAAAAAAAAAAAATTATAGGTGTTAAAACGGTATTTTATAAGATACTAGCAGGATACCCGTGCTTCGCGACGGACGGCGAAAGTGAAGAAGAGAGGGAGCGGGGGGTAAACTTTGCAGTTTTTTAGGTGTAACTTTGGAACGGTTTGGAGTTTTGCAAAATCCTTTCTTATTGCACCTATTCAATATGTCAGGAGTCTTGTGTCCTAATTTCAGCTTTCTAGGTATTACGGTTTGGGCTGTAGAGCGATGAATGAGTCAGTGAGTTAGTGTCTTTGTGCTTTATGTATTAAGATGACTTAATGGGATGAGTATTTATGCACAGGTGTGAATAGTATGGTTTGATTATAGTCGGCACTTTAATCAACTTTAACATGTAAAAAAGTTGTCATAGTGGCATAATTACAGATTGGATATATGGTATCGCGGACTTTCTTGTAGACATTAATAAGTTCTATAATAATTTAGAACATATTTTGTTCTATCATCAATACTTTCCGCAGCGCACGCCATGCCAGATTTTTTATAACCAATTTTTACGCACCTTGGGTCACATTTTTACATCTCTATTTATTTTTAAAATGTAATATATGTCACTTAGTGAAGAAGTATTCTCCTTATAATATTAGTATGATTTCATTTAGGTCTAAATACAAAATATAAAATCGATCGGATACTAGAATAATTTTAATTTTAACTTTGTTGAAATGCCAATAATCTAAAATGTTTTGTAATTTCTTTATTAAAACTTTTTTAAACAAATAGTTATTGAATGAAGGAGGAAAAAGGGGAGCTTTATTTTTATTTTCGTAGTTTGATTTTTATCTCTATACCTGATGTAACTTTAAATAAATATGATTATATTTACTCAACCAGCACTATTTTTATATTGTGATCTACATCACATAAAAATAATATATATTTATAAATCTATACATATAAATAAAACTAAATATAAGCTTACACAGTATTTAGATAAATCATTTTTTTTTAATATGTGAACGTTTAATCCAAACAACGAACCCATAATAAAAGTTTTAAAAAGTTAATTAACATTTAGTAATCATTAACATTTTACATTTAAATTCAATTAAAATATGCAATACTTGTTATTTATTCGGGTATTTTCAAATCTACAGGTTCTTCTTAATAATAGTAAATTCAAAAGCTTTAAATTTTAAAATTTTTAATATCTATTTTGACCTGTATTTGAAATAGTATTTTAACAAATTGAATTCAATGTTGAAAGATAAAATACAAGTAGAAAAAGAAAATTTAAATAAGTCAGAATTGTTTTGTTCGCATTGCGATATTTTTGCGCCCACTACAATACAGAGGTACAAAACTAGGTGTGACCCCATGTTGTTTACAGATTTGTATTTCGTCGGAACATTCAGTATAACAGCTTAAATTGTTTTTTTATCACTATAGAGTCTAAAAATTTTTAACGACGTGTTGGTTGTTGGCCCAGAATGCAAAGCTGCAGGACATTGGATTGATTTCCATATGAGATTTTATCTCTCTGATCCAGATTATTCTTCTAAATCCTTTTTTTTCTTTTATGAAATTAATTTGTCTGATTGGTTTCCATAATGCGGGAGTTACCTGTTTACCACTGTTAGAAATTGTGAAAGTTGTACCTCATGAAATCACCTACAGCTTTTTTACTACTCTAGAAAACTTTAGTTTGAAATATAATTGTATGTATATTATTCAATTCAAATTTCCCATTTTAAAAAGAGAAACACTTAATTATCAAATTGTTGGTTAGTTGGTTGGTGTAACCACTTAGACCAACCAACTAACCAACAATGTTATGTACTCCCTGATGCACTGCCTCGTCAACCAAGCGGGTCGGGTCTGCTTTTGTCTGTGCTTTGAGCGGTAATGACCCCCCGCACGCCCCGCACACCACGAGTTCGAGACAGTATATAAACAGTGTATAAAGCTATCACTACAGATATAACCCAATACAAATACTACAAGTATTATATTAAATTGCTGGATTTGGAGGTATCTTGTTCTATGTATATTCAGATGCGAGGCAATACTCTCATAAAGATGCGTTTTTAACCTTATTATGTATTTAAAAATAAAGGAATATATATAATGATATAATAATTATATTCAAAAATAATATAAGCCTCCCAACTTTGGTAATATTGCTGTTGTGGCGTATCTTAGGATACAAGTTACATTTTAAACAAATAGTCACTGAATTTAAAACGTATCGTTTAAAATGCAGCCAAATGGGAATGTAGAAGAAAATCGAATTTAAAATGAGCTCCGGCTAATGGTTCGAGTTAGACGAACTACTTTACTACAAACTTATATTTAAAACGTGTTTTAAGTTTTTATTATCTTCTAAAGAAACTGAAATTATTGTTACAACCAAATTTTTATTAGCAAAGGAGTGTTCTAACAACATTTGCCAAAGTGTTAAGTAAAGTTATTTAAAATATTTTATAATACTATTGTTTTACAATAACGTTAGAATAACTTTATTTATGTAATGAATAAATACAACAAACAAAATATAAACCAATAACTAGCCTTTAAACTTTGAATAAATTTTTGATATTAGGAGTAGGATGAACGACTGTGGTATTCCATGGAGTGAAATAAGATTATTTGAAAATTTAACTGTTCAGTTGTTTAATTACAAGTACCTCTCGCAAGTTTAATTTACTTGTTTCTATTTTGTTCCTTTATTCTATTCATAGAGTGCGAGTGTTATTAATTAACCGAGTTCTGTAGACTTACAAATGCAATAATTATTTATAAAGTGGTATTAATTTTTTATTGTTGAGTTGTAAAGTCGAATTTTCGATTCTGGCCCAATCTTCTCAGCAGAGCAGCATCCCGAGCCGGTAGTAGCTTATTCACGGACCTGACACTGACCTTTTTTATACTAATAATTGACGAGGCCTCTTGGATATATAGTAATTTCAAAGATTTTTGTTAAAACAAACTCTTCTACCCAGTTTTTTTGTTTTATTAAACTCTCATTAACATTTCTGAGCACGTTTAAAGCTATATCAAAAGGATGCACAGCGTACTGTTCTAATTCTTAATAATATATCGTAAAATTGAAATTTTAAGAAAACTCAATAAAACAGCAAAAAATTTTGTGTATTCAATAATACAAAGCTTGAACAAACAATTTACAACAACCTGAGAATGTTTATAATTTAGTTTTGTGTTATAAGTAAACTGTGAAAGCCGCTGCAAAAAGGCTAATATTATAATATAATAAGGTACAACTTCAATCACTATATTTATTATTGAACTTGCTAATACTATATATAATGAATAATAAATATTGTTTTGTTTTACTATTATGTTACTTGAAACTCGGAATTGCTACTCCCTTGATGAATACCTTCAGTTATTAAGCTAAAGATAAGATATATTTCTTGCATTGTTCTGTCATGCAATAAATTTGTTTATTATAAAATTATATATTCTATTCAATTATTTCTATTATTCTATTCAAAATAAATCAAATTATAAAAAAAATGAAAAATATTCAACATTCCTCGCCCATTTTAGATTACTAATTTGTCGCATCCGTCAATCTAACGGCAGGACACATTTGTCTTAAAACCATTCATTAAACCTTGAACAGTTTAATTCAACTAGAACGAACTTTATGAGAGACGCCATGGGAGTTTTTTATCCATTTATTTTATAACTCTAACCTTACTTTATTATACCAGTGCACGTTGCTACTTTATTGTTCCTTATAATTAAACTGTAAATTATGTTTACTTTCACTGTCGCTTTTGTTTAAAATATTTTGTAAAATAGTAACATGCCTTATTCTTCGTATGTACCGCACCGAATAGGATAGCCATTTCTAAAAAAATAAAAGTTTAAAAGAATTCCTAAAGGAATTTATGCCTCTTCAAAGAGAATGCGTTCGATCTATTATTGGATACGTGACATACTTTGAAGTGTGTCTTTTTGAATTGTTCATTTCTTATATCAAATAAGTGCTCCTGGTGGTACATAGTGCCTTTATTATAGAAATATAATTGCAAAAAACATAGAAGGTGTGGAAAAAGATAAGGAGACCGGGGGCTAAGATTGAAAAGGCTATGAAAGGAAGAGGAAACATGACTCTTTGGATTTCCGACCGATTACCGTTACCGTTCTTGACCGCGGTCGATCTAGCCCGTATGAGCTGCAGTCAAATAATTATATCTAGGCAGACTACTTAAAAAAATATAATAAAGAAACATGGATATACAAGACCAGACAGAATATATTCTTTATCAGAGGTTCGAATTACAAGCTTTACTTACGTGGGTGGAAGTTTACTATTATAAGAAATTCTTATAACAAGTTGCTAAGACAGCAGCAAAAAAATAGGTCAGAAATAACGTTAACCGTACTAGAGTCTAATAAGGGTAGTTTAACAAGCTTGAAGCAAACAATGGGGTCGTCACGAAACACAAATGAGTATGTAGCCCTCCACACGAGTTTCTGTTGGTATGTTGACATACTGACGGCCGATAGTCATAGCGCAGGGTAGTTATATCCAGAGACTATCTTGATATATTAAAAAAAATCTTTCTTTCATTTATTCAAATACGTTGGAATTTACTAAATATTTTTGAGACAACACGACGGTTAAGAAGTAGCCCAGTTACTATTTATACAAGAAATAACTGTAACCCTAGATTAGTCAGTTAGTAAGTAACGTAAAATATTACAAAAATATCAAAAATGCTAACATACTTTTTATGATAATTTAACCTGATATTATCTAAATATGTTTTGGTAACATCCAAAAGAAAATTAAATTATAATGCTGTTCTAAAATTCAACCCATTATCTAATTTTTATAGTAATTTCTGTAGATTTTTTTTACCAAGAAAATGATTATCTCTGTTTATTGCCTACTCTGCAAGCGACACTCAAATGCTCGTCACACCACTGTTCTAAGATTAGTCCTCTATTAAGCTAACTGTCGTTAAATGTTCTAGTAATGTAAGTTAAACTGGATTAAACTGGTTAAAACGGGATAAAACTATTTCAAAGTCCAAAATATATATTTTAATTACCCAATTTGATTTATATATTACGTCACGCTTATGAATTATTATTTCAATAAAAGTTTTAAAATTTTGGTACATAAATGATATTTTTTCTTAATAAGCTTTAAGTATTTATTAATGTTTAAAATAAATTGCGTTGCGTTAGGTCTTCTAAAGTTGGAATTTGTCCTATGACCAATAACTCAAGAGAATATTCTCGATATTTAGACAGCTTTTGTTAAAGTATCTTAGCTCATAATAATAATTTTTGATAATATTTCTTTATTACTCGAAAGCTATAATAAATATATTGTGTTTTATAATTTCCTTTAGATATACTCGAACTGTTACTGACTAAAAGATTCAAGTTGACTGTGATTCACACTTTTTTAAATATAATTTTTATAAATTTTCGTATTTACATTCTACTTTCTTATTGAAATCAATTTATAAGAATCCTCCATTTATGTAATTATATTGCTATTCAAAAATTTTAGTTGTAAGTAAGAACAATTAAAAATCATTATTAATAAAGTTCGTATAATAAAAACACAGTGGGTCATAAATTTAATCTTCAGATACTGAGTATACAAATACTGAGTCATATTATTTAAATATGGTCTTATTGGAGAACTGTTAGCATATTCTTCAAAAAAGTAGGTATTTTGTAAATAACAAACAAGATACCCTGGCTTCAATTCATTTGTATTGTGGTCACTTATTTGTATTTAATTACAGATTCAGATTGTACTAATTCTGTTTCGTTTGATCTGCATTATGTTTCAATTCTAACATTGTATGATAACTGATATTAATGCTTTGAATACTTGAAGCAAGTTTGGGCAATATTACGAGCATATTAAAATAAACAATTATAATATAAATTTTATCTCAATCTTTAAGCAGTAATTGCTTCAAAGACTAACACACATACAACCACATTTATATACACATAAACATACAACCATCCCTACAATTTTCGCACTTATAAAAGTTGCACAATTAGTCGTAAACTAGATCATAAAGGAAAGTTTTGGCTTTAATTAAACCGCCCATCTATGGACCGTATTATGCACACAAAGTTACAAGACCATAAACTAGAGGGACTAACTTCACCTCATTGTTAAATAGATTTCAAATTGTAAGTTTATATATGTATAGTATTTTGTCATACATACATATAAAAGTGTCAAATTTGTACAAACATACGGAAAGCAGGCATAAAACTATTCTACATATACACGAGGGCGGGATAACTGATGATAGTGTAACGACATGAGCACATGATATTGGTTTTTATAATAGAATTTAGAAGGAAACTACTCTATTAACAATGTTTTACTCTGTTGTAGTGTATACAGAAAATCTCTATAATCTTTTCTAATTTATTACTAATAGTATATTTATAAATAACATCGTTCTTTCCTATTTCTTGATATAATAGTAAATATATGATGAAGTAAATATATGTTGCTTTGAGATCATGATACTGGAGTAATGACATATTTAAATTTAAAGCTTTAATATTATAATCTATTAAATTAGCTTTGTATAAATAATAGAGATGTTTTTGAAGCTATTTTAGTGGCAAGAGGTTTAAAATAAAAAATACTTGTTTAATTGGAAGATACTTACTTTTTTTAGAATATTACTCTATTTATTTATATGTTAATGTGTTAAAATCCTTACTCATAGTAATATTACATGTACTCTTTATATAATAAAACAGTAAGCATTGTATTTTTCTAAAAGAAAGTAATCATTGGAACGTCAAAAACATTTTTGGCATTGTTTCTATAACATCAGGAAATGTTAAGATTTTCTGGATAAAAAATTGAAAAAGGACATAAGTTTATCTATAGCAATCTGCATAATCCCTGTATATAAATTAAAGCCAAGCCGTCGATACACTCAAAATTAGTCCTCCATTAAAAATCTGTTAAAATTTTTAACCATTTCGAGAATGTTCAGTTACGCATTGCATCTGATAGATATTGAAACGATGAGCTGCACAGCAGAATATTCGTATACTCATTTTATATATGTTCTTTCGACTTCTGATTACTATTGAATGATGGTGATTGTTTTAAACCATAATAAACTTTCCGTAAGGAATTAGCAAATTAAAATTGGAATTTAGTTCGTGAAGACAGTTGGGGTTAGAAAACTTTATTGAATTCCTATGACAATCGCCTGATCACACTGAAACGAGGATCTGGTGGAATTACAGTGTACATGTAAATTAGTATGTAAAATACACATTGTGTCGATACCTTTAATAATTAACTAGCTTTTCTAGTGGTTTTAGCCGCACTATATCAATAGAAACCTCTTATTAAGCCTTAAAGTTCATTTTATCCTTTCCAGAACAGTACTATCTAAAAAAAATAAGTAAGTATCATATTGTTTTTTGTAACTCTGATAAGGTATGCGCAAAATTGCATGATTAGGTGAACAGTAAAGTTGTGAAAACTTAACAAATAACAAACCCCCCTTTTTAATATTACATATATAACTATATATGTTTTCAATCTTAAAGGTAAAAATATATGCTGAGAAAGATTAGCAAATGTTTTTCCGAATTTCCTAAAAGTTGTAATTATATTAAGAATAAATAACAGAGATGCATATTTTACATCAGAATAGATTTTGTGTCATTTGATCATTCATTATAAGTTGTTATTGTGTTGTATAAAATATTTTTATTAAAGTTTCATCTCAATACGTTGAGTAGTTTTTGCGTAAACTGCTAACAAACATAAACTTTCACAAACTTAGACGTTTATAATATTAGTAGGATTAATAATTAATACAAATAATGAATGTCTTATTATAAGTGGTATAGCATATTGTTTAACACTGTTAATTTCGTATTGAAATTGGCAACGTAAGTTTTGCATTGTCAAACCATATTATTGCTCATCTCAAAATATTGGGAGAATATAAGTAACCATTATTACCGCAAATATCAGATGAAAAAAAATTAAGATATATGGGTCAGTAAAATATTTTTACATAATAGTGAACTCAAGGATAACAGCAAGTATATAGTAAGAATATAAAACCAAAATAACATTTAATAACGACTATGGAAACATATTTACTCATGTATATATGTAGAATAGTTTTATGCATGCTGTCCGTGTGTGAGACATATTTTATGAGCTTATTACAACTACTGAGAAACTTTTGGCTTACAATGTTATAGTTTGTATTTAATAGTTTGTGGTGTTGTTATAAAATGTTGTAACTTTGGTGTTTGTATAAATTACTTCTACCATTATATTTAATTGTAATCATGTAATAAATACTAAAATGTCACCCTCTTGCTCTAATAACCAAATGGTTTCAATTATAGATATCTGTGAGGTGAATCACCAAACAGATATTAGGGTGTTTTACAATTATCTACGACATGGAGATTTTCCCAAATTCTCTCATCATATGACAGAATATTATTGTAGAAATAAGTGAATACAGTTCTTTCTGCACCGTTATTTTCTATATTTACCATATTCAAACATTTTCAACTAAATATTGTGCTGATTTGATTTTAACCAGTTGTCAATTTAACATTATTTGTTAACATTTATATTTTATCGTTGAACGCGCCTTTTCAAATGCTAACATAGTTTGTACAAAATATTAATATATACAATATTTGTCTTATCTTTTGGGTCACTATTAGTTTCGGAGGTTCTGAATACTGAACGGTGTTACATATAAATATAGGAAAATATATCGTACTGAGAGATAATCAACATTACCGATTGCCATATTTTTGTAGAAAGTAATAGTGAGAAAAGGTAAGGTAGGTAAATAGCATAATGTTGAATAACCAATTATCGTTTTTAATGAAATGGTTATAAAAATTAAACTTTTGAAAAATAACATTTATACTTCAGGAAATTGTAGCGTCTGGCAAAATATACAAATAAAACAAACTCGTGGAATTTCTCATATGCTTAAAGTTATATAAATGATGTATACATAAATAAAACAAAGTCATCGTCACAGCCCTTTATTTAATTTGTTGTTAAAATTATTGTTCTTGTGAAAATTTCGCAACAATTATTTAATTAATATAAGAACCTATTCAACTTTACGCATATGAGAATAATCGGTACGTACAGTAAAAGTTAAAAAGTAACAACTCGAATAACATAAAACCAACAAGACTTTGCGAAGGTTCCCTATATTGTAATAAGTTACTTGTTGAATGTAAATGTGCTTTAACGAAATATAATAAAAAACTTTTACAACAAATAATTATATTCAAACTCTCAACTGTGCATGAGATACATGTTACTTTTTGCCTCTCTCATATATTTTAGTACCAAATTTCTATAGATAACTTATGCAATATTTAACAAGGTAAGTTCGGATGTTACAATACCTTAGTAATCAAAGCCTTTGCCTAAACCTTTTCTGAGTATTTTGCTACTTAACATTGCGGAACTCAGACTACTGTAGACATGAAAAAACAGTATAACTTTTCAAGGCTAGAAGTGAAAGATATATCAGTATCTAGTGGTACGGTTTTCAAGGGTAGTTTCATAGAAAATAACCATGCAGAAACTCCATAGTGCTATACCTCGATTACCTATAATAATTGTAATATATGACTATTTTTCTACACGACCCGTGTCCATCATAACTCCGGTATTTCTCTTAAATTTTAACACTACCTAATTTTATAGCACATTTCATACCTCAACTGTCAGAATTTAATATTTTTGATAAAGCAGATAACAGATATTATGTATTTATTGGGGCGTTACGTTAGGGCACAAGAGAAGATATACTCTTTTTTGTCGCTGTTTAGTGACGTTGACAATGCTTAATAACGGACTTTTATAGAAAATGTACTTCTTCACTAACACTTACAATAATCTTGAGTCATAATTTATGTTCTAGTTCTAGTGTTATATTTGATTAGATCAGTGGGTCATGTTTGTTTATAATATTAGGTTGTAACAAAATATAATATATGAACAGTAAATAATTTTGGCGAAGATTGAATAATGTTGGTGGCATTATTTATTGTAAAACAAAACTATGAGATTTTAATTAAATTAATTAAATTATAATATATATATATATATATATATATATATATATATATATATATATATATATATATATATTAATATCCGTTGCTGCATCTTTTCAATGTGATTCTATATTGCACAGTTGAAAACATTGATGAGAACATTTACTATTTTGTAACCTAATATTTAAAATTAAATTTAATTAATTAAATTATAATATTAATATCCGTTGTTGCATCTTTTCTATGTGATTCTATTATTCAAAGTTAAAAACATTGATAAGGACAATCACCCATATTTTCTAAATTCTATATTTATACTACTTAAGTACATATATAATAAATTGTTCTTAAGATAAGTGTATATTATTGTTTTAGAATCATAGATATGTTTGAATTTTTATTATATATAAATGACTATCTATATATCAGTATTACGTTCCAGTGTATTCTGTTAATAAATAGTTGATTTTGGAAAATGGGTTAGAATATCGATAATCATTATCATGACCTTGGTAATACTATTGTTATAATATATTACTAACTATTGTACCTCAATAGTGACCTAAGTACTCATTATAGATGCTATTTCCGTGCGTGACACACTATACAATTCTTTGATTGTATTACTTATAAACAATTAATAGATAAATAGTTGTCAAATGAAATGCAAGTCATATTATTTCTGATAGGATATACGTGACCAGTAACCTAAGCTGCATATCATAACAGTAACTAGACTAACTGTCGGTTAAAAGGGCTCGATGCCAGATACAACTTTCAGAAAGCGAGAATTATCATACGAGTAAATGTATTTTGTTATAAATATTATAATTACCTTGAAATTTTTGTAAAACGTTCAGAATATATTTATAGGTTTTACCAGTCAGGAAATATTACGTGTTGAAAGCTTATAGCACTTAAGAATCAACTACATATTATATTTTATTTTTACTTTCATTGTTTAAATTATTATATACATATTATTATTAATATTCATTTTACAAATAGCATCTTGCATATAAAGTATAAAAATATATATTTATAGAAATTGTTTTATCATAATAATTGACGATTATATTTAGTCCTTGTTGAAAAGCTGATAAATTAAAAATGCTATGAAACGAACATATATAAGATCAGTGAAAACTAAACCTTAATAAATTCTTACTCGGAGAAGTTAAATTGAATAGTTTTAACAGATTAAACTAAGTCTGAGCTCGTATTTGTCAGTGTAATGTACACAGTATAAAGCAGTTCCGAATGTTAAGAAAAACAGGCATTAGGTTCTCTTATAACTATTTTGAATTTGTTTTCTTTATTTAAATGCACAAAAAAATTCTGGTTCACTAAATATAGAAATTATGTGTAATGTAAACATTAAATATTGTAATTTAAGATAAGACTAGTATCACTTTGAAATAAACAATAAATTATTAAAAGATAAACGTATCTTTATGAAACATATCTATGGACGTTAATTTATATGTGAAAAGAAATAAATTAAGTAAAACTTAAAAGAGTTACAATAAGTTTCTTACATTGTCATCAATTACTTGTTATAAATGAGATGTGCTTGAATGGGATATAGTAAAAAAAATCTAAATTACATATATTAAAGCAATATAATACTATGACACTTTCCCCTGGATAAACTTGTTTCAAGTAACTATTTGCTTCTTTCATATATTTTAGTATTGACGATAGATGAACCCTGTAACTGAATAATAAGTTTCATCTTAATTACGTACTACTAATCTTATACTTCGATATTTTTTTATGTTCACGACCGATTTCTATGTATAACTCTGTTCGATTAATATTGGCGCTAACACCTAAATCAAAATATTTATATCGTATGTTATTATTATGATATTAATTATTTTAATTATACATTTTTAAATTGAGATGAGATTGTATC
The DNA here is from genome assembly GCA_918358695.1 of Melinaea menophilus ssp. n. AW-2005. Classification (NCBI taxonomy): domain Eukaryota; kingdom Metazoa; phylum Arthropoda; class Insecta; order Lepidoptera; family Nymphalidae; genus Melinaea; species Melinaea menophilus. Next base: position 5,520,194 of record OU911043.1, read on the forward strand.
TACCAAAAATAAATAAACTATATTATTAACATTGAAATTTTACTCTTAATACAAATAATAATATAAACGATCTCACGTAAATTATTTAAATCTACATATTAAATAATATTACTTATTACCGACTAAATAAATGTAGAATTGAGAGATAACTCATCTATATTTATTGTAACGACAAAATAAATATATTGAGCAAATATATCTCAATTTGTCAAGCCGTTCAAAAATACACGATTAATATCAGACAACCCCATTATTTATGTATATAACTTATTGTATTTTTATAAAAAAAATTTGATGCTACAGATTTCATCCTTATGTAAGCAGAAATATCACATTAACAGGTCTTGAGTTTAGATTTAGTTTCATATCACTTGTATAATTTTCTTATAAATTTTCTCATCAATTAGAATTTATGTTCTACTATTTTTCTCTGTTCGGTATGGACTGTATTCACACTATGCATCTTTTTGAGGTGTTTATGACAAAAGAAAGAAATATCAGAATTAGAATCGAAATCTCTATTCATACAATGAATAAATAAATTTAAATATAGGATAGATGAAGACTTAAACAAAATAAAGTAAACTAGTTTTTAACCCCACAAAGGAACTAATATCAAACTAATCCTTGATGTAGATCTATTAACGGCACAGAGTAGTGTAGTAGAAAAATAAAAAGTTGTAAAAAGATATGTAATGTTTTAACTTTCTGTATTAATGCGATAAACTTTTAGGTGTTACTTATATTTATGTATTGCATATACTATGATATCTTTTAAATAAAAAAACTGATATAATTAAATAAATGCTTTACAAAGCGAACCAAATTAAATTTTATATAAGATGTCATATTTAATATAAAAAGCTTTATAAAAACTTTATAAAGCTGCAACGTAACATGAAATAAATCATGTCGTTGCGACCAGTAGGTACACTATTGACATTGTGTCAGTGCAGAGTTGACTATCTCCTTCCTAGGAAGGGCTATGACCCCATATATATGATATATAACTCCTTCTTATAAGCCTAACAAGCCTAACTAGAACAATTTTTTTTTATAATCATAAAAAATATACTTACTAAATTTATTACAACTTATTTGATGACCTAAAATTAATCATTAACAAATAAATTTCTTTAGATTTTATTGAAAATTAATTGTCTGTATATTGTTGTTGAGTAAATAAATTATAAGCTTCAATTGTTCATTTAATTTATTAACTAAAGCAATTGTGATATAAGCTTTGAAATATTTTCCAGTAGAGTACTTTTATCGCAACACAATGACTGCTGGCGATTGATAGCTCATTTATTTAATAATATGTTTTTAAAACTATTTATTTGTAACATAAATCTCATGTGGTATTAGTACAAAATATAATTTTGTAATATCCTTTCACAGAAGTATCATCTAATTCAACATTAAATGTAAGGTTTAAATAACTAAGGAAAAAAAAAATATTACAGTAGTTTTGATACAAATAGATTTCAGTTATAAATAATATATGTGTAATTGAAATAAAATTAGTGAAGTGTTAATAAAAGTATGTATTGTAAGAGTACTTTCACATCCTTCCTATCATGTGTCATTATCGATTATTCTCTTCAAAACATCTAGTTTCGGTGTACTGACACTGTACTTAAAATTTTAACTTTATATCAACAAGTAAATCTTAATTTAATAGTAATATAAAGAAAGAGAGAGAGAATAAAATATTTAGAAATTTTAAATGAGAAAGAAAATTTAAGTTAGATAATTAATAATTTTGCCCTCAGTACAATGCTAGAGGTACAAATCTGGAGTCCGACCTTAAATTGTTTACAAAGGCTTTATCGGAACATTAACTGTACCATCTCAGACTATTTTATTACAGGCAGAAATTCATAATCTCTTTAATGGCCGGTCGGTTGTTGACCCCGACTGTAGAGTTAAAGGTCATGATATTCCACTCGGGATATAAACAAAAAACTATGAATCAATATTATTTTTTTGCGTCGTAGTATGTGTCTGTGTGATAAGTTTCCTAAATGCGGTAGTTCATGTTATAAAAAGCTATAAAATTTTAAATTGATGCATAGAGGTATAAAGTTAAAGTTATGGATAAATGAATGGATAATGAACAAATGGATCAATCAATCGCAGCAGGCGGCAGGACGGATAGACGCATGGACAGACGGAGAATTTGGTGTACTTTATTATATTGATATAAGATTAATTCATGTATTATCCATAAGGGACTTATTTAAACACTTTTATTATTTTTTACAATTACCTTCTCAAAACTTTATAAAAATACACTATATAGAAATGTAAATTTGAAAATAAAAAGCTGATAACTAATTATAAACATGACTTTTTAAACAATATAAAATAATAACTTATGATTCAGTTATGCTAATTACTTGAATGGTATAGTTTATGTCAATGTATCGTTATACAAGTCATGCATACTTTGTAAAGAGAGACATATTTTTTATAGTTCTATCTTCAGATTCTTCGGTGTTAAAAAAAATATAATTGTGTTCAGATGATTAATATGTTTTTAGTATGTTTTTCAAAGAATTGATAGTGTAGAGAAAAATATACTGCTTAAATAAAACAATCTCTTCTACATTTCTAGAATGAGGCTAGAGAGAAGGCAGTGTAACTTTTCATTGCTCTCCACTTATTTTTGTATGAAGGCAATGATCAAATTAATTTAATTGTAGTTTATATTATTATTTGATTTAAAGTTTTCCAAATTCCGAATGGTAGGAATTAAATATATTGCTACGAATTATTAATAAATCGTTAAATAAATTATAAATAAGTAGAGTAAGAGTAGTTATCGCGGTCATGATATAAATCACTGAGCCGTTATTGAGAAGTAAATAGGTTACATATATATATACATAGGTTTCATCATAAAAATGAGACTTTTAATGCTTGTGTAATTATATATTGTAAAATATAATTAATAATCAACTATTATGTATAAATAGTTGAGAGAAAAACCAATTATTGATATGATAAAATTGAATATGAGTGTATTATATTATCAAAACAAAAACTTCTCAAAACTTCTCGAAGTAAATACTGAGTAACGAAAGTGAATCCACTGACACAAAACTCCTGATATGAATTTTGCGACGAAAAAAACCACGAACATTTTTATTCACAAACGTAAACAAACACAAAAAATGTGAATGTGCTCGAAACATTGCACAAATTGCATTTTTGATTTATTTTATTAGATTGATCAAGGCAATCCTCTACGAAAAATGGCCATTTTTGGCCTTTCGAGGGCCGACCACGGCCAACATGACGGCCAATTCGAAAAGTCGTAGAACAAAAAAGTCTTACTTTTTGATGTACTTCAATCTCTGAAAGTTTGAATAAAATCGGTTGAAACTACGAACATACACACAAACAGACAAAGTACTTTCAAGAAATCTTCGATGGAGGCACCAGTCAAAATGTTCAAAATGTCATATCTCATCAACCGGTGGCCGGATTATGGGGTTTTTGGGCTTGTTGGAAAGGTCTCGACGAGAACCTTCATTTCAAGGAGGAAATAAGATTGTGATTTTATACTGGTGCGGAGCCTAAAACTAAATTTTAGTCTCATTTTTCAAACGGCCGTAGAGGTGGAGGCGGTGGGTATATTGCTAAGTGTAAATGCATTTTCTGGGTCTATGGGCCAAGGGCTTTCTAAAAATACCACACTCATACCAGAAGGTCTCCTGTATAAAAAGTTCGATATTGCGCGTATACCCGATATACCCGAGTTATACTTTCAGCACTATGGGTGCTTTCGTCACTCGGCGCTAGCTGACGCCCGCTTTGATATGTATTATTGCCTACGTATTAAACTTTCATGATATAATATTTTGTAATGTGGGTAATGCAATAATATTACATGTTGTATTAATTAGATTTAAGAATTTACAATTGCTTAGAAAAATTGTTAATATTAAAATATTATATTAAAGCGATAAAAGTTATTGATTTGAGTTATTGGCAGAAACCATCTTTAAGATATTAAATTATTATGTTTGTATACTTAAATATGTTAAACAATAAATTTATGAAAAATGGCTGCTGCAAATATATTTACTTTAGTGTCGTACAGAATAACAATTTTGTTAGCATTAAAACTTTTTAAAATGTTTAGAGTTATGATTCTGACGAATTGTCATAAACGGCGCTGGCGCCACTATTGTTGTTCAATTATTATCCTTACTGGATATCTGATAAGCTAATTTTTTAGACATACATTTCAATTAATATTATATTTTTTTTTGTATTTAACTTTATTATGTAACTAGTTATTCAATAAATAATTGTGAACTTTAAAGTCTTTAATTTTGAGTATATTTTATACTTCATAAATATGTATGATAATTGACATTAATTAATTTTTTTAAATAAGTTCAAACCTTTATATTCTACTATTACAGTATAATAAAGATTGATTTTCTTAATTATTTAGTCATTTTTATATGAAGTCTTAAATAATCTAACAAGTGGATATTTTAAATATCTATTAATGTATAACACGTGTGTAACATTTCAACTATTTATTTAGTTTCTTTTTTTGTTTTCAGCTCTTGAAGTGGAAAATAACAACTGCCTTGAAATTTATATTTAAAAAAGAATTCATTAAAAAAGATAGGAAAAGAAAGTTGTCTTGGTTGACTATTCGTAGTTTTGACATTATGTATTATTCCAATAAAAAATAAAACTAACTTTTATCAATATAAAAGTTAGTTACTGACAGTATTTTTCTTTTACTTATTACATAATCAAACTAGATTATAACAATTTCTTGTAACAATTTAATTTAATATTATCTACTAGTTTTATTACTTTATTTTCCCAATTATAATATATTTTATTTTAATAGGAATCCCACATAAATTTACAGACGATATTTATTATTCAGTCTCAAAACCTTTTTAAGTCTATAGATATAGATAAGTATATTGTATTTACTAAAGTCAATATTAAAGAATCGTTAATATTTTTTTTGAGTAATCAAAATTGGACTAAATTTTTTACTCATATCATTTTTTTGCTCATGATATCCCATTTATGGTATAAAAAAAAGTTTTATTACTTAAAGATCATATTGTATAGACCCATGAGAAATAAATTAATAGTTTATAATTTTAAATAATAATAATAATATTTATAATACATTAAATGGTAATGTTACATACATTATTATTATGTATGTTTATGTAGGGGTAATAATTACTTAGTTTTATACCATAGCATTCTTATGTAGTACATAATATACAATTAAAATTAGTACATCTAGTGTCTCTGATCAGAGCAAATGAGTTGTCTATGGATACTGAATGTTTCTGAATTAGTTTATGCTTAGAACATCATGTTATGGTACAGACAACATACACTACAATGTTTATACAAAATATTTTATTTTGCTACAAACGTTCCCAAAGTATGTTTTTTACACTTAGCTAATTATTTTTACAATAATAATAATAATCATATTTAAAGTTCATTCTTTCAGAATATATCTGGATGCAGATTCATGACGAACTATAAGAAAATATATCTTAGAATGTAATATGATTTCAATATTCTTTGTTTTTATATTATGACAATTAGAACATAACATTGATAAGTAATAGTAATATATATTTTTATCGAAATCTAAAATATTCACTAAATAAATACTTAGTCAATGATAATTCACAATGTAGCCAAACTTTCCTGTGACGTCATGATTAATTGATATTAAAGAGATTAGAGTGATCATGTTACGATTGTGAAACTTAAGATTATTATAGTTCGTACATACGTACATATGTGACATATAATTTACCGAACCGTACATTAACGAATAGCAAAAACAAGACAAGTTCGGGTAAGTTTGTTCCGGGATCGCACTCAACATCCTGACAGCAGGTCGGTACTTATTAATATTTGATATGTGAAAAACTCAAGAAAATACTGTTTTAGTTCTATTTTAGAAGTTATCAAATATATAAATTTATATTTATTGTTTTGTAAGAAGTATATTTTTAGATGTAGGAACTTAATAAAACTGTCTCAACCATGAACTAACATGTTATAAATACATATTGGTTCATGTGTAATAAATATGTAGTAAATAATAACAGTCAAAATGAATGCGTAAAGATTATAAATATTATTTATCTTCAAGACTACCCTTTGCTAATAGTTGAATAATTGTGAATTTGTAACTTTAACATTTTTCTTGAATTATTCATAAATAAATGCAAAAATATATAAATTATATAAATAATTTTAGTAGAACGTTGTGTGATTATTGTTCTTAACAGGATATATTTTATACTTCAAGTCATCAAACACTATCTATTATATAGCATATAATACTAATGCACCAAGTTCTGGATTATACAAGAAGTTGCAAGTATAACGAGAAGTAATAACCGTTAAGACTTAACGAATTAGGCTGTGTATACAATGAAAATACACTACATAGTGTAATAACGCTTTACTACAGGTTTATGTTTGAGCTATTCATTACACTGTCAAACGAAGCTGTTTTGTTTCATTATAACACCAACAACTATACTATGATATAACTTACATGTGAAAAGGTAAAGAGTTTTTTATTAGTTTTTTTTATTTATTTATTGTTAGGTTAGAGGTAGATAAGAGGTGCTGGTGGTACATTATACTCAAATGTTGGGAAAGTAGTCAAAATATTATACTTATAAAAAAATTTATGTTATATAAATATGTCTGTAGGCACTTTTCGAAACCTGAAAATAAGTCTCATAACTTATTATACAATTATTCCTTAAAATATTAGTATTAATAAGCTAATAAATTAGCTCGTATACTAATTATTGGATACGATATGTAACGATGGAGTTAATGTGTTATGCATTATTTTACATAGTTGCATTGAAAAATGCATATGCATGCAATAATATGGAAATATTATTTGTTAGTAAAAAATATAATTGAAATAAATTATTTAAGGTATTTGATAGTCATATAAAAGTATATTATTAAAATAAACCAATCTCATCCGCTATCGTGAGCTGAGATAATGAAAGTCTAGCAACTAAAGAATCAATCTATCGTCAAGATAATAGCTATACTTAATAAAATTTCTATTACAAGAATATGTTTGTATATTTAGACATTCTGACAGTAATCATTTATAGTAAATTAATATTTCACAATTAAAAGGTACGATATTCTATGATATGATAATAATATAATCTATGAATATAAATAATATTAAAGTGTAAGTTGTTTTTGATTTAACTGATTTTAACAAAACTTTCACTGGCAGATAGCATGTTATAAGGAGTAACTTAGGCTTTTTTTTTTTTTTTTTTTTTATACTTTCTAGGTTAATGCTTGACTACATTCCACCTGATGGAAAGTGGAAATGTAGTCTTAGATGGTAAAGCGCATTAACTTAGTATCCTATTCACTCTTCTCTTGAAGACGCCCACATTGTATTCGGACGGAAAAATCGACGCAGGCAAGCTGTTCCAGTCCTTCGCTGTGCGAATTAAAAAAGACGAAGCAAAGCGCTTCGTTCGGACAGGGGGAATGTCAACAACTTAAGGATGGATACCTGGCGTCCGTCGAGACGTCCTGTGATGGAAGGGGGACGGAGGAATTAAGTTGTGAAATTCCAGCGCACACTCACCAAAATGTATCCTATAGAATACTGAGAGGCTAGCAATTCTACGCCTGTGTTCAAGGCTGTGGAGGTTGGCTTCTACCAATTCGGGATCGCCTATAAGCCTCTTTGCTCGCCTCTCAATTGAGTCCAGAACCGCAAGATGAGACTTTGCGGCACCAGCGAATATGTGACCACAATACTCTACACACGATTCTCCATGTTGCGTTCTAATCCTGGCTAGGATTAACACAACACCTAAAAACAATTACAGTACCTACTTAAATTACCCATCCTTTTTTAAATTATCAAAAATAAAATTAAATATTATTCCTCAGAAATTTTAACAAAACCGTAACATGGTCACACTAATCATTAGAGTGACCATGTTACGGTTGTGAGACTTGAGAGTGAAAAGATAATTATGATCTCTCGCGTTTAATATAAGAACTTATTTAATAAAAAAAAATATTTCTATTTTAATAAAAACATGGTGCTATTTTCGAATATCAACATATGACAAGACAAGCTCGGGTAAGTTTGTTCCGGAATTCGAAACACTTCTTAACAGCAGGACGGTGCTTAATGCTACTTGACATGTACTTCTAATAACGCATTTACTATTAAGGTATCATTTTAGTAATTACCAAATATATGTTTTAGTCAAATTAATGCATAATACGTATCATTTATTAATATGACATTTTTCTAAAAGTCTTGTGGAATAAATGTTTATTTTCTTTAATATAATAATAATTTTAATTCTCTATAGAGACGAGGCTTCTTAGCATTCCATGAATTCACCGTGCGGGTGCCGGGTTCATCGCGTTGAAAGGAGAGGAGTGCAAACAATGCCTGGGACTTGCGACCCGGGTGTAGGTTTAAGGGGCTCCTTTACTATGGGCATACACGATCACCTTCACTGTCTACGCTTCTCTCCCTACCTAACCAAATTTCATAAGAACCTTCTAAAGTCGGCTTTGAAATACGTTCTAGAAATGAACCGATTAAAGAAATTCACAATTTTAGAAATTACCAAATATAGCTAATAGTTAATACGTATCATCTAATTGTATGACATTTTTCTGAAAGTCTTGTTAAATAAATTTCAATTTTCTTTCATTAAACATTAATTTTAATTCTCATTATTAATTAATTTTTAATTAATTTTAGGCATTAACATTTTTGCTTAAATAAAGTACTACGTTTTGTGACTGACTGCAAAAAGACCTTATATTTCGCTAAGAATAGTATTTATTTACAATACCAATACACCAAGTTCTAGATTATTCAAGAAGTTGTAAGTATAATGAGAAGTAATAATCGTTAAGACTTAATGAATTAGGCTGTTTATACAACGAATATAACTAACTACATGAGCAGTAACGTTTTAAAACAGTTTTATTTCTAAACTAATAATTAGGTTATGTATCGACGCTGTTTTTTTTTATTATAATACCTGAATCTTTAGTATCATATAATACTTTCATGAGAATATACTCAAACATATACTATATACATATATGGCGTCTCTTATATATACATATATGGGAGACGCTCCGGTGTTAGGAAAACTAAGATAATCATATGGCGTGGTAGTGACATGTAATGTCATGTGACAGGGGTAGTGACATGTGACAGAGGGAAGAAATCTCAAACTGCAGTAGCCAAAAGTTTAAGGTGGATGATATAATGTACATGACATATGGATTTTAGGATAAGGGGAATACAGTTGTGTAGGAATTATAATCTATATTTTTTTCTATCTGTATAAATAATTATTCAGAAAGTTATATGCTTTGTTAATATCTATTATAGATTTAAAAGAGAAAAACCACTGATTGTTTTTTTAATACATTGGAGGTTTTTCTCTGATATTATAATTTAATAGACCACGACTTTATTTTAGAATGTAAATATTTTAAATGGTCTTTTTTCAGATTTTTATCCAATGTAAGTATTTTATTAACTATTTACGAAGTTTTAATATGAAGAAGGATTGTTACTATTATTTAAGAAATTTGGTTTCAATGTACTAAATTTCACATAATATAAAAGAATTATAATCAACAATCAGAACCATATTAATATTTAGCTGTATATCGTTTGAAAATAGTTTATTAAAAGCATAAAACCAATAAAAAATATAAATATCGATATGAAATAAGAGATAAATAAACAAGTAGTGAGTATCAAATACCTAACAAAGTTGTTGTATTGAACAAAGTCCTAAAATTCTCACGATTGCCTTTTATTTTTTTATTTTTTACGTAAATATTTAACACACAAAAATTAAAAATTTATTTTACTTTACAAATATTTCGCCATTATTTGCTTACAGTAAACAAAAAATAGATATATTTTCATTATTATAGACAACAAAATAAAATAATTTTATTCATACATTAACAATACGAGATAAAAGCTACATATCACTAAGAGCGTTAGAGCCTTAAATAAGCTAAGGCTTAGGCTAAGGCTCTACAAATAAACATAACTAAAGAAATAAGATAATCTATTAATCACGCTATTTGACACTGACTACTAAATAAACAATATACAAAAGAACAACAGTTGTTTAAAAGAAAAGAAAACAATACCAAATACTTACAAAGTAAAAATAACAAATAAAAATATTATAAGTAATACTTTTTTTACAAAAATACTAAGCTTGTCAGATCTTTAATAGGGATGTTATCAATTGGTGGTTCAAAGCCGTATTTATACCAATTTAAAAACGACACAGGTGCCGCGGGCGTATCTTGTATTTTATCATAATCATGGTTTTAAAAATCTCAATAAGTTAATACTAAAAAAAATAATGAATGATATTAAATTCTTAAATATATTCGTAGCAACTATACACACATATGTGCTTGATTTATGTGAATAGAGCTTAGAAACATAATAATTCATAATGAGGATTTCTGAAAAAAAAATTATCAAATTTTTTTATAAATTTAATTATAAAATCTCAAATCAACAACTTTTATCAATTTAATATAATATGTTCAGAAAAAAATTATTCACTTTAGACACGTATTGTCGACGGCATTACATAGTTATGTAAACAATTATTACATTACCCACTTACTGAAATATTATATTATAAAAACTCAATATGTAGGTAAAAATGTGTGATCTGAAGTGAATAAAACACTACGCAACGTATATCAACTACAAGACAGATGTGAATGAAGAATGATAAGATTAGTTTCATTAGGCGATACGATTGTCGCTGTAACAGATTTTGTTATAAATATAGTTTATAGTATTATTGTTAACAAAATGCTTTCAAATTCTTCGATAAACATATTTCGTCTTCCCGTGTTTTTATATATGGCAACTCATACGAAATTTTAGAATGCAATAGTATCCCTTATTTTCGAGTGAATTTCCGTTTGCCAATATAAACAAAAAAAATTAAACTCTTAAATAGTATTTAGTTCTTCAAAACCTATAATTATATATGGTTAGTTGTGTCATATGATATTGTCTCTATTGCTTACGTAAAAGAGACGAAACGACAAATCGTATTATTCAAATAGATTTAACATAACAGAGATTATCTTTTTCTTCTTCGCTGACAAGATACTGACGTTCATTGTCTTTATAGAATGCGTAGGAATCTGTTTGTTTTTGTTTTTCATAAACATTGATCTATTATTTTATTACGATCGAGATATTGGATATATTTACTTTGAGATTACGGTATACATTACATTTTTGTTTAGATTAACAGCCTGATGAAATAAGGTATTATTTTAAAAGAGTTTATATATTTAAATTATCTTATGTATTTACATGTATTTTTTATATGTATGTGAAGCATTGTAATGTAATAAGTGATTCCAAATTATTTTTTTTTATATAGTCTTTATATCATTTTAAGTAGAACTTAGTAGACTTTAAATATTCTATGTAAAGTCTAGTCTAGTCAAAGACTTTGAATATTCTAAAAATTATGATTATTTTATGAAACTTCACTTGTTTACCATCGCTATATTAAACTCCTTCAAAAATATTATTGGAAAAACTATAGAACTGGCGAGACAGATTTATTACATGGGAACTCCAGGTAAAAGATTATCTATGAATATTCCCAAAGTTTTAATATTTTGGAGAACGGTTTTATATTATTATTATAAATCAACCTAACCAGTTAGTTGGTGCTAGCTATAATGATTATTTGGCATTTATAAGAGTTAACTTCAGTATCAGAATGTATAAATCAAAGCGATAATTATATTCTTTTATAACAATTATAAGTCGCAAGACAAATTAAACGAAAATTAAGAAATAAATATTTAAAAAAAAGTGAAGAGAAAAAATTTTACTTTTTCATCATGTCACATATCACTATTAGATTATTTAGATGACGAATCACGTAATTTTGTAATATTAATTGGATTAGATTTGTAGTAATTTAACTTTTATTTGGTTCGCAATCGTACCTCCACATGCTATTGAGCCGACGGTCAGATATACAATCCCCTGTCTGCCGGCGCTTGTGACGTATGCACTTAAACAAATGTAATAGAATGTATATATTTATAACTACACACACTACAACACCTAACAGAACATAATAGTACAAAATATATCTTAATTTAAAAATTTTCTTCAGAATCATTCCTATTCATATTTTTTTCCATTACACGTTCCTCTATCCCCTGTATTACATGTATTGTCTATACCATGTCACCAAAATTTGAGCTAAAATTATTTACTACACTATATATTAAAACAATCCATGAACATACACGCATTAATAACAATTATAAGGTAAATACGAGTAGGTTATCGACAAATAATTTCTTGCAAAGGTAAATTCAGGTTTGGAGCAGTTTTCTAAATATAATTGATTTAAAAACATAAATATGAGTATACAAATTTTGTAACTTCTAAAATCCTACTTAAACAGTATTTACCTAAATATGTAAACTTAAGTAAACAATGCGTTATTACAAGTACATATCAAGTAACAGTAAGCACCCTCCTGCTGCCAAGAAGTTGTTTCGGATTCCGGAACAAACTTGCCCGAACTTGTCTTGACCTGTCTTGTTTTTGCTATTCGGTAATAACACCATATATTTATTACAATAGATATATAATTGAAATTAAATATTTTCTTACTAATCGTTTTTTTCTTTTCAAACTATAATAATCCTAAGTTTCACAACCGTATCATGGTCACTCTAATCTCTGCATCAATCCATCATGACGTTGTGAGTCATCATCATCATTGAACCATAACTAAGTATCTATAAAACGAATACTTTAGATATTGATATAATAATATCCCTGATATAATATATTACATAACAGTTTTTTGTTACAATGTTACACTTATTTAACGACATTTTGTTCAAATCACCATAATATAAGACAAGGGACATTGTAATCTTATTATTATGTACGTCATATTATACGATCTCCGGAATACTGATAGAGCGTGAGAAATAAGATACATATGCGATTATTCTTGAATATTTTCCTATTGTTCGTCAAGAAACTGCATTAAAAATGCACATCATTTCAATTTTTTTTCAAATCTATTCTGAAATTATGAAATTTAAATGTGTTACTATAAAAAAATAACTCAGAATAAAAAACACACTTTATTACCATCTGTATCATTATAAAGATATTTTGTATTAACATGTACGCTATGTCTGTAACATTATATGATGTTGAAAAGACAAACTGGCTTAGTAACGTACGGTATGCATAGACGATTAAACTGCTCTCATCAGAAACCCCAGCTGTACTAATATTAATTATATACTATGCCCTCTATAATACTGCAGCGTTCTACCAGACAGTAAGAACGAGATATTATAAAACCGCTAAATAGTTATTACACTTACACTAATATTCGTATAACGAACCCGTGCAAAAAGGAAATTACTTATCCGACTTGTTTTGTGAATTTAATCAAACTAATTTAAAACTGAGTCTATTGAGGTTTTTTGTTAAATGTTTTTTTCACAAGATCTATTTATATTTATAATAATTAATTTTGGTTTTACTTAAAAATAAAAATTTGTAACCACAAAATAGCCAACAAAAATAATTTGTTCGCTTCAAATAATTCTTAACTGAATGCAGATGTTTTAAGGACTTGCTATTTTCCGCTTCAAGTGCTGAAAACAAAGAAAAATATTATATAATGCCACATTAGCTTAAAAACTATAACGTACAAGTAATTAGCACACGAAAAAAAAATTGCTAAATTACTAGGCGTTAATTATCTATCTTATTTCTGATATATTTCAATGTTTCGATTAAACTCTAATTATCTTTTTTGTTAACTTCATACTTTGACTGTTGATAGGTCACATAAACGTTACTTCGTTGGCTGCTCCTCTGTCACTGAGTATTAGTTGACACTGTATAAAGCGTATGAGGCATTCGATTTTTTTTTATTATACAACATATGATGACATGACAAATATTTTAAATTTATATTAAGATTATGAATAAGAATTTGTTGGTTTGTTTTAATATACGTTTCTTTTAATTTTGATTATACAAATTAATTATCGTTTTACCGACAAACATTAATAAAGCTTTTTTATTTAAAGTTAACTGAATAGAAAAATTAGATTTATTTAAAATGTTACTTTAGACATTTAGTGTGCAAAATGTTTACAATTCAATCTGTCCGAAATTAAAGAGTTATTGAAAATAAATGAGAAAGAAGATATTATTTGTACTATAACTATTGTAATATAAACATCTCTTTCCTTAATTATTTTACCATTATATTACATTATATGAAAATCTGTTGAATTATATTTAGTACTTATGCTTGTTATAATTAGTATCATTTATAAAACAAAAAAAACCCGTTTTAAACCACCAGCAGTCACTGTATTATAACAAGTTAATCTACTGGAAAATTTAAAATATTTCGAAGTTTAGATTACAATTGTTTTAATTCAAAAATGAAATGAACAGTAAAGCTTACAATAAAGCTTACAACTGATATATTCAACAATATACGGACAATTATTTATCAATAAAATGTGAACAATTTTTTTTTATTGTTCTAATTTTAAGACTTCATAATACCTCATGGTATTATGAAGTCTTAAAATCGACTTTTCATCAAATAAGTTGTAGTGAATTTAGCTAATAAAATACATTTTTATGAATGTAATAAAATATAGTTGTGATAGCGAGATAACATAAAGATGCTGCAATCTATATGAGGTCATTGGCCGTCCTAGGAACGCCAAACCTTGCATTGGCTTAATCTCAATACATATTGTACTGTTTGCAACGACATAATTTATTTATGTTATATTACGTCTTCTATTTTACTCATCTAGTCAAATATGGTAGAAGATCAATAATCTCACAAAAATGGTAAAGAAATATAGTATTGTTATAAAAAAAAAGACCCCGGCATATAACGCCATGATCGAGTAGTTAATAACCGTTAGTAATATGAATAATTTTTATTTAAGTATATTAAATGTATTACTTTTGAGAGGTTAACAAAACTCTTATTGCGGATATAAGTTCTTGTAAAATAAGTTATAGTGTATAAATAATACACATTAGAAGTGGTTTATTTTGAGATAAATATAAAAGATTACGAATTATGTAACGTCTACGCAGTGTTGCTCATTGCTACAGAGTAATGAGAGACACAAGTGGCTTGGAGCAGTTGGAGCTAATTTATTTTGTTTATTAAATAAATTAAACTAACTAACTTGAGGTCTGTTATATTATTATTTTAGATGCAATTATTGTATATTAATTGAAAATTCTACAGTACTACAGGATTCACTATTAAACAAAGGATTCAGCCGATTAAATAAATTTAAGGATAATATTGGTAGTAGGTATGTGGGAAATTTTAAGTACCAGTAACAATCAGGATTCAATATTATGCATTGAAGAACTATATAGTTACTGGAAATTAGTTTATTCATGAAAAAAATCATTGTAATATATTGTGGTAGAAGTTTTTTACTATTACTCGTTCGACCTCATTTGTAACAAGTAATTAATTACAACGTAGGGAAATAGGTTCTTTACAGAAGCTAACTATAAAAGATTTTATACAACGATATGTTTTTGATGTACTTATCTTTTCATAATTTATTGTTCATTTTAAGGTGACAGATACTCTTATTTTTAAATACGATATATAAAGTTTACATAATATAATTACTATATTAAGTAAAGTATTAATTATTTTTTGTGTACTAGAAATACCTATTACTTGTTTTTTTATTAACTTCTCCGATTTAGAATCCGATTTATTTAGAAATTATTAAGGTTTAGTTTCACTGATCTTATTATCATTCTTGTTAATTAAACATTTCTTAACATTTATCAGGTTTTATCTTAGGCTAAATGTTTATCGTTACGATAATAATAATTACATATTGATAGCCCATTGTTTATTAAATATTAAATATTCATTTCAAATACCAAATCAATTTTAGTCTTTTCAACTAGATGACAAAATATTAAGCATTTAAAGTTAAATACCATAATTCAAACAATAAGTTATCACCACATTATATTCCATCAACGTCCATCTAGTAGTTTAGTAGAACTTTAGTAGTAGTTTCGAATACGAGCGGCGAATGTACATATACAAAGATTGTAATAGATAGTAATAAAAAGAAAATAAGGGCTGAATATTTCATCCATTTACGAAAGAATAATATTTTCATATTAAAACATGAGCATTTATAAAGATTAGTGCTTCTACAAGCACAAGCATATACAAAAATCTATATATGTGTGTATCTTTATATATGTAGTAATTGCTCATATTATAGTTGTTTTAGGTTATGGAGGTATATCCTTATGGAGTTTCGTCATGGTTCCTTTCTATGGCTCTGTTCTTAGAAACCATGCCACTAGATACAGACGTTTTTGTCAATTTTAAACTAAGAGATAGAAATATTTTGTCATCTTTATAGTTTTTTCTGTTCCACAATGGACTTAGAACAGAAATATTTGTCCTTATGCTACCAGTAAGTTTATATAAAGGCTTTAACTACTAGTTTCTCAAAATATTAAAAATTACTTTGTTATATATATTAGAAGTTATCTAAAGAAACGTGGTGCTTAAATATATGAGATAGGGAAAAAGTAACTTGTACCTCATTCACAGTTGAGAGTTTCATTGTAATATATTGTTGCAAAAGTTTTTTACTGTATCTCGTTCGAAGTACATTCATATGTAACAAGTAATTTATCACAATGTACGGAGCCTTCGAGAAGTCTTGTTGGTTTTATATTATTCAAGTTGTTGCTTTCTAACTTTAACTTTACGTACCAATTATTCTCTTATATGCGTAAAGTTGAATAGGTTCTTATATTAATACCATAAATGTAGTGACATTTTCTGAAAAACAATAATTTCACCAACAACAAAATAATTAAGGAGCTGTGACGCTGACTCTCTTTATTGTCACCAAACTCTCACTAAATTCAACAAACTTTAAATTAAAGAGTGGAAGAAAAGTCAAAATGTGAGTGAGACAAATCTCCAGAAATATAAGATTTAATTTTAAATTTTTTCTGTCATAATTATTTTATTGAGACAGGTTATAGGTTCACTGCATCATTATGCTACAACTTTTACCTGCCTTACCTTATCTTATTGTTGATTTAATAAAAAATATGTCATTCATTGTTTATCTTCCAGTACGTTAAGTTATGTATTAGAAGATTATATACTATTTTATAAATACTGATATTGAAATATATATGTAGAGAGAAAACGATTTCAACAAAAAATTGAATTTGTACATTTGTAAAATAATCTAAGACGAACAATTGATTAAAAGAACTATTATTGCACTCTTGGGATATACAAATCATTAAAGAATCCATATGAATTCAATGAGTATAATATGTTGTTAAACATGTATACAGTTTAATAAAAACTGTGATAAATAAGGCCAGGCGATCAGTGGTGACTCGTATTCAGTTATTTCGACAACGATTAAGGGATTTAGGAAAATCACTATGCTGAATTGAAAATAAAATATCCAGGAACTTTGTAAATTAGTTATTACTTAGACTAACAAAGGCGAAATTTGAGAATATATTTATATGATTACAGTTAGATAGAAAGCCTAAACTATACAACCGCTAAAGTTACAACATTTTATAATCACACTACAAAATATTTAATAACGCAGTTCAATTTAAGGTTACGTTTGAAACGCTCAAGCAGTATTTTAAGACCTCACACCGTGCTCTTAGGTAAGGTAATTTTCTTTATTACATAGTTCCAGAGCCACCGGTGGCGGATATGCAGAACGTGCACACTACGCGGGCGGGACTTTCAAAGAGACGTAACTTCCACATCAGCTGAATTACTGTTTTACTTTTGTACTTCGTCTATTATACAAAATAACTATGTATATTAATATATGTATATCGCGAATAAGAACAGACATCTGCAGGTTCGATTTCTTTACAGTTAAGTACTTAGAAATTTATTAATAACTACAATTAAATAAATCATACATCTATGTAATTTTTTTTTATACTTCCTGACTTCATTAATCTCACAAAATATAATTTAACAAATATTTATCGCAACTAAAAGGATGGTGTAAAAATGCAACATGGTATAAAGAAACAAATATAGATTTTAATTTAATATATAGTTAATTATACGTATATTCTCATAAAGAAATAATAAAAGCAAATGATAAGTTAACAATTGATTCCTGATCCTAATTTTATAATAAGTTATAATATTATTAGACATCACTTAAAGATGGCATACAGTAAGTGAAGCATTTAATATAAGTTTAGTTTTAGTTCACTTCAGGTTGGATTTATTTTTGTTGTCCAAAGTAAATCCAACCTGTGAAGTTGAAAAGACAGTTTACATGATTAAAGTTCTGAAATTAGCTGTCACGTGGCTAGATAATGCCAAATCTATGTTGGCATTTTATTCCAAGACTATAAAACTGTTAGTTGTAGCACTTAAAATAAAACAATTAGTGTTTATTTTTTTGGTATTTTTATCAAAAAAGTTCTAAATTAAAAAAAAATCCGTGCCCGCAGGGGGACACGCGTGGGTAGACCTCGTGTGTAACTCGTTTAAAATATAACTCACTACCTAAGAATAACACATAATGCCGTTGTTTACATCAAGAATTTTCAAGCAAAAAGCGGTTTTTATTTTTTTCTCGGAATAGGTATCTTTTTTGGAAATACTTTTGATACTTAAACTTAGAGTAAATAATAACCTTTCTATTAAAAATATTTGCGAGGAGGGAATGCTTACCAGAAAAAAGTTGCCGTGGTTTTACCTACCTTAAATTTTCAAGCTAAAAGTGTTTTTTTTTTTTTCTCGGAAACGGTACCTTTTACGGAAAAACTTTTGGTACCTAAATTTAGAGTAAAAAATAACCTTTCTATTAAAAATACTTGTGATATAAGAATGTTTACCAGAAAAAAGTTATGATTTTTTTTCCAAAAATTTTCGGTTTTTTTAGCCCCACCCCTAAGTTATTGAAGTTAGGTTTTCGGTTTATCTACATTAGTTATAGGTATTCATTAAAGACATTATATAATATGAACGCGATTCATCTACTTCGTATAGAGAAAAAGTTATGGTCGAAAAACTGAAATCAGAAAAAGTGAGGCCCTAGCGCCCCCTGTGGCCGGATTTCTCTGGTTAACGAACTTGACCTTCATTTTTGGATGGTTGATTTTTGTGCAGTTAAAGTTAGAGGACTCTGACTTCCCGGCACCAGCCAGTCCGAGTTACAGGTACGCGACCCTGACTTGCTCGAGCTATTTGCTTACAATACCTTGTCTGTCCGTGTAAGCAATATCCCCTTTCCTTTCTTTTCCCTTGAATATACCTACCCCCATCCTATTGTCCTCCAACCGACCGATGGCGGTATATCCATCACAATCAGTGCAGCTAGAAATAATATAGACTGGTGTCGGGCAGCAGCGCCACCGGTGTGAGGAGCTGCGCACTGCGCTCGCCAACCCGTCTGCCAAGCGTGGCGAGTATGGCAAATTCTCCCCTTTAAATATGACAGACGCAAATAGGACCAGGCCCCCAGTACCCGGCAGTCCCACTGTTCCCGGCTTCGGTAGCGGCCGTAGTTATGGTGGGGCAGGGGGTGCTAAGAATCTCCGGACGGGATCGAGCTACCACCCCAAACGACACCTGGCCCTGGTAACACACAATGTCCGCACTTTGCGGACTGACGATAGGATTGCTGAGCTGGAAGAAGAGATGAGTAGGTTACGCTGGGATATATTAGGGTTATCTGAAATCCGTAGAGAGGGGGAGGACACGATAACCCTCAAATCCGGAAACCTACTATACTACCGGGAGGGCGACCAAAAGTCCCAAGGAGGTGTCGGGTTTATGGTCCACAAGTCCCTCATAAACAACATTGCGGTTGTTGAAAGTGTGTCGAGTAGGGTCGCGTATCTTATACTCAGAGTTTCTAAAAAATACTCGTTGAAGGTCATACAGGTCTACGCACCGACCTCCGCACACCCAGATGATGAAGTAGAGGCTATGTGTGAGGATATTAGTCGGGCCATACATACTACAAAAACTCACTTTAATGTTGTTATGGGGGACTTCAATGCAAAGCTGGGCAAGAGAAACGACGATGAGTTGAGAGTGGGGCAATTTGGATATGGACAGCGGAACCCTAGGGGACAGAGGCTGGCCGATTTTCTGGAGAAAGAGGGACTCTTTATGATGAATTCCTTCTTCCAGAAGCCGCCTCAAAGGAAATGGACCTGGTTAAGTCGCGATGGTTCCACTAGAAATGAGATTGACTTCATCTTGACCACTAGACGCCCGACATTTAACGATGTATCTGTGATCAACAACGCAAAAACAGGGAGCGATCACCGAATGGTAAGAGGCACGCTGAATCTCAATGTCAGGCTGGAACGATCCCGGTTGGTGAAGTCTACGCTCCGTCCATCTAAAGCTCATATTCAAGACCTCGAAAGCTTTCAACTCGAATTATCGAACAGCTTCGCTTGCCTAGATGATTGCGCATCCGTGGACCAAATTAACAACAGGTTAGTAGAAACTGTCCATACGGTCGGAGGAAAATTCTACAGACCCGGCCGTAAAAATAGACCCCGAAAACTAGCCAACGAAACTCTCAAACTTATGGCGGAACGACGCTCGCTGGCACTTCAGTCCCTCAATGATACCGAGACTTATAGGCAGCTCAACAGACGTATACGAAAATATCTGCGACACGACATCCGTGTTTTCAATACTAACCGTATTAAAGATACGATAGAGCGAAACCAAGGCTCCAAAGTGTTTGCGCGAGATTCGTCAATTGGGCAAAGCCGGTTATCGAAGTTGAAATTGGGGGATGGAAGCACAGTGTCGTGTAGGGCTGACATTTTGAGGGAGGTCGAGAGGTTCTATGGACACTTATATACCTCAGTCGCTAAACCTGTTGATAGCTTAGCAGAAGACCCAAGAGCGGAGCTTACCCGGCACTATTCCGATGAAATCCCGGACATCAGCTTGCACGAGATCAGTATGGCCCTAAAACAGGTTAAAAACAACAAGGCACCAGGTGAAGACGGTATCACATCAGAGCTTCTGAAAGCGGGCGGATTGCCAGTACTTAGGGTCCTTCAGAAGCTCTTTAATGCCGTCCTGCTTGAGGGTGTAACGCCGGAAGCATGGAATAGAAGTGTAGTGGCACTATTCTTCAAAAAAGGCGATACTACTTTGCTGAAGAATTACAGGCCCATCTCGCTTCTGAACCATGTTTATAAGCTGTTTTCGAGGATTATCACGACTCGTCTCACGAGCAAGTTTGATGACTTCCAGCCTTCCGAACAAGCTGGTTTCCGAAAAGGTTTTAGTACCATAGACCACATTCATACGCTGCGGCAGATTATACAGAAGACCGAGGAGTATAATCGGCCATTATGCTTAGCGTTTGTGGACTATGAGAAAGCCTTTGATTCGATCGAAACGTGGGCGGTACTGTCGTCTCTTCAGAGGTGCCATATTGACTATCGGTACATCGAAGTGTTGAAGTATTTGTACACAAACGCCACCATGTCGGTTCGAGTCCAGGAGCATTGCACAAACGCTATTCCTTTACAGCGAGGCGTGAGACAGGGAGACGTTATCTCTCCGAGACTATTTACCACTGCACTGGAAGACGCTTTCAAGCTCCTGGAATGGCATGGACTCGGCATCAATATAAACGGCGAGTACCTTAATCACCTTCGATTTGCCGACGATATAGTAGTAATGGCAGAATCCCTGGAAGACCTCAGCACTATGCTCGGCGATCTTAATGGAGTCTCTCAACAGGTGGGCCTTAAAATGAATATGGACAAGACGAAAATTAAGTCGAATGTCCATGTCGCGCCTATCCCGGTATCCGTTGGGAGCTCCATTCTCGAAGTTGTCGACGAATATGTCTACCTGGGACAAAAAGTCCGATTGGGCAGGTCCAACTTCGAGGCAGAGGTCAATCGACGAATCCAACTAGGATGGGCAGCGTTCGGAAAGTTAAGGAGCGTATTTTCGTCCAGAATACCGCAGTGCCTTAAGTCGAAAGTCTTCGACCAGTGTGTGTTACCAGCGATGACTTATGGAACCGAGACGTGGCCTCTAACAAAGGGACTCTTAGAGAGGCTTAAAGTCACTCAGCGTGCGATGGAGAGGGCTATGCTGGGAATTTCGCTGCGAGATAGAGTCAGAAACGAAGAGATTCGCAGACGAACAAAAGTAAGCGACATAGCCCAACGGATTTGTAAGCTGAAGTGGCAATGGGCTGGGCATATAGCCCGCTCAAGTGACGGCCGATGGGGAAAAAGGGTCCTTGAGTGGAGGCCACTTACTGGCAAGCGAAGTAGAGGACGACCACCAACTAGGTGGACAGACGACATAAAAAGAGCAGCTGGAAACCAATGGATGCGGGCCGCTTTGGACCGATCACGGTGGAAGTCAATGGGGAAGGCTTACGTCCAGCAGTGGACGCACGACAGCTGATAATGATGATGATGATGATGATTTTTGTGCAAAGTTTGGAAGCGATCCAAGGGAAACTGCGGCTGCAATCGTGCTGACAAAGTCGAATCTGGACGCACGCACGCCATATATATATATATATATATATATATAAACATTTTGACCAATGGTCATTTCGGACTCAGAGGGTCATAAGAAGACCTCCTGTAAAGAAATTTTTCCAAAATTCGAAAGTCGGGTACAAATGAATGGGCAGACCGAATTCTTCGAGGTCTACCCAAAAATGTCCTATAAAACACATCTCAATTATTGAAAAAAAAAACAATTTCTTAGCTTAAAAATGTATTATGACTTTAAATTAAAATATATCATGACCTGCGATTTATGATCACAGGGCAATATAATTAAAATAATATATCATCTTGAACTTAATATATATAAAATAGTATTATTATTAAATAAATTATATTATTTTATATTATCTTATTGTATGTATATTATATTAGTGTAATGAAAAAAGTTGTAGATAAGAGAGATGATCTTTACATATTAATAAAAAATACTGTGCTTAAGAATACATATATCTTGTATATTTATTATAATATTGTTTTATTATTAACGTTTTTTTAAACAGGGTCTTACATTTGATAAATATATATTTTGTATATACTAGATCAATGTAAATAGCTTAATTCTAAATTCTATCGTAAAAAGAAGTGTCATATGCACATGTCGTAATACTGACATCAGCAATCTCGTCCTCATGTATATGTAGAATAGTATTATGCAAGCTGTCCGCACGCTCCTATAGCTTTTCAACCCTCACTGACATATAAACAAGCTTACGATATGAGTTCTATTTAACAATGCTGTAAGTTGGTTCCTGTCAAGTTTATAATCTTTAAATTTATATGCATAATGCAGTCCATAGATGGACGGTTTAATAATAAACAAAACTCTCAAAAGTGCGAAATTTGTTTTTAATGGTTTAATATCTATGTGTGTATAAATATCGTTTTATGCGTATTAATCTTTGAAGCATAAAATTTCATAGTACATGCTATGGCCTTAATTGGTAAAAAAATAAATAACTGTCACAAGATAAGCTGCTAGCAAAAACTCAACTATATCATTTTCCAAATGATAGACAGACCGTCTAAATGTTTAATATTATATTTGTTTATAAGATGTCGGTTTAATTTTGTTCAATATAACAATATTGACTGAATTCTCCTAAAGTAATTAAAACTTCTAAAGCATTAATATCAGTTAGCATACAAAGCTAGAATTGAACTAGATCAAACGAAATAGAACTGGAACAATCTAAATCTGTAATCAAATGTAAATAACTTACCCCAATACAATTGAATCTGACCCACCAGGTTCACCCGTTTTTTACTTTAAAATATATCTACTTTTCCTAAGATTAAATAGATGTAAATTAAATTAATTAGCTGCTGAGATTATACTCTCCATAATTTAAATAGTCTAACACGATTTATACACTAAAAATAAATATCGTGTCGGAATAAATTTTTTATACCTTGGAAAAATCTAGCTACCCACTAAAAACCAACGGTTGCCCTCATCGCCTTAATGGCACGCCACAGGATCGCTTTCACACTCACCGTGCCCGAGCAACTTACGTCCCCTCTATACTTCGTATCTAAAGACTAATTGGATAAGATTTTATTATATTATACGAATTGCTTAAATTTATTAATGTTCCTAATGTTCATATTCAATACTTCTTTTTGTTTAATTTCAATATAATTTGATAAAAGTAAAATTTTGAGAATCTGATTTAAAAGAGAAAGCGGAATATATAATAAACATAACTGTTGGTGAATGTGGACATGGATTATTTAAATTATAATATATTTACTGATAAATAGTTTAGGAGCTAAATAGGTAAAATTATGTACTAAAATAAAATTTTTAGTTAAAGTTATATAACTAATTGATACAGAAATGCTTATGGTAAGTAAATATTACTATATGATATTCGGTATATACAAATATGAAGATAATCTGAATTCCTACGAAGTTCTAGCTTGCAAGATTAATATGAAGCAGATGCAAATAGCTAGATAACAGCAATTAATAGCTGATTCGTCGTTTTCTTGAAATTATATTATTTATTATCAAAAGTTATATTTATACCTAAGGAAATGGGTTTTAAAATTAAATTTACATAATAAATAATAACTTTATATTTATTGATTTCAAACATTATAAAATATATTTGGTATGTTTAATTAACAACTTTCGTAGTCAGAGAAATCAGCTTTATGAAGGACATAAGTAACAGAAATAGGCCGAAAAGGTTAAACATCCGTTTATAACAATAAAATAGTACAAAACATTACAGTTGCCCCAATATTGTATCTCTACTATAGTAGTGGGTACGAAAATATTAAATTTGGCTAACAATACAATTCATGTTTATATAAATTTTCTTATTATTTGGAAAACTTATAATTTTCTTTTCTTTTTCATAAACCAAGATCGAATTTAAAAACAATCATTGAATTAATATTTTACATACAGTTAAATTGAATATATACCCTTGGCTGACAAGAATTACAGATTTTAAATTAATAATTGCAAGTTGAAAAACATAATCCAACTTTTTATGACATTAATTTGTATGAATAAAGACATACAATGCACTTCCTTACAATCAATGTCTTTCTTTAATTCCAATCTAATCTAAATAAGATTTTGATTCTGATTCAAATAAAAAATTTCGATCGGAGTTATAAGTTATTAAATTTTCACGGGCGTTCCTGACGCAATACACAATTTCACTTCCCGTTTTGCACTGCATATTATATTATTTGAAATATATCACACAGAGATAATAAATCGCACGACGTTACAAGGTAGATATTAAAATATATTGTCTAAACAGTATGGAACTTAAATATTACATCAACATCTCAAAACACGGTATTGTAATATAAATTTAAATATCACATTCATATTCATCATTCATCAACAATAAAATTCTTTATAATATTCAAATAGTATAAAGAATTTTATTGTTTTAGCCCAAATTGCGTTTGTGTTTAGTTCTATATTTTATTTAAATATAGACGTGTTCGTGCGGTTTTAACTTCATAACTAAATTTAATTCGATATACTAGTAAAACCAATGGAGATATCCATCAGTGATAAAAATACGTACAATATATATAATAACATTTATATTTTATTCAATTATTATCCCACTAATTACGGTTTAGTGGCAGCAAAGATTGCAATGAAAATCACACATAATCTTTCGTAACACACTCACTAAAATATAAAGAATAGAAAGACTTTATTATTGTAATATGTGGCATTTAGTATATTTTTGTGTGTTCAATAATCTGTACTCTAAAAAATATCTTGAAAATTTAGTAGAGTAAGTACTATGCTGAAATTTAAGTAAATACAATCATGAAACTGCTGAATGCAATCTAGAAACAGAAAAACCAGTGAAATAATAGAATGAATGGTTCTCATTCGGTTAAATGGCTAATTAAAATGGTTTTCAACTTAGACCTTATATTTAGATTTCACGTTTTATACTGCTTTTACATAGAATAATCTTAGAAATAAATTACTGGTCTACAGTATTTATTATACGTCGACTCTATTTTTACTCCTTCCACATATGTTACCATAAAATACATATTTAATTATAAAAAACAGTAATCGTAATAAAAGAACTTCATAAATCGAACGGTATTTTAATACAAAATTTTATAAAATGGTAAAAAATATATAATTAAAGGATCAAAATTTTTTATGTCTTTGGCCCCGGATTATTTGCAACCCCTTCATTTCAACCTCACCTCCATGTGCATTGTATTTTCTCTGACACGTACAAAAATCTGTAACTATCGCTCATTTGAAGAAATGTTTAATAAACCACAACGTCTATATTTACTTTTATTTACTTTTTATTCATGACTATTTATTGTTTTTGAATAAATAAATTGTTAGCTTCAATTGCTAATTTAAATAACCTTAATATATAAAGAACAAAGACACTCACTCACTGACTCATTCATCGCTCTACACCTCAAACCGTTATTCCTAGAAAGCTGAAATTTGGACACAAGACTCCTCACATATTGAATAAAAATATAATTAGTTTTTAGTTTTAACTCAGCTACATAGTATACAGATCACTCATACAAAACCATAATAAAATAAACATTGATCTGGGTTTTTGAAAAGCGAAAACAAACGGATTGCATATATAGCCAACCAACGTCAGTATCTTGTCAGCGAAAAAGAAACAATTTTAATCTCCATAATGTTAAATCCACTTATATGTTGCGATTTATCGTATCGTTTCCATTTTACAAAAGAAATTTTAATCCTTACGTCATAGTTTATTATTAATTAAAACTTACTTTAGACGTAACTCAACATTTAAGAAATATATATTTATTAAGATTTTAAGAAGAATTTATATTTATGGTATTATTTTATCACAAGACTAACCGCGATCCACCTGAAAGTTAGTCACACTATAATCCATAAAATGTTACAAATACATTGCCATTTATATGCAATAGAAGGACACGAAAGGGACTAGAACACATTGAGAAAAATAATAATAAAAAATAAATTAAATTTGAAAAAAATATTTACAGCGACTATCGTAATGCCTAATATATCTTATCATTCTTCATTCACGTCTGTAGCGTGATATACGTTGCGTAGTGTTTTATTCAGTTCAGATCTCATATCTTTTACATTTGTAATATACCCTATTATTTCGTTTTCCTATTAGATGAATAAATATTATGGAGGTTTACATTTTTTATGTACCTCAAACTAACTTTTATACAGTTTCTTTTATAGGAAACGCTAGAGTGTACAATGTCTTACGGAGATTAGAACTGTAAGCCACGATTAGTGAGATTTATCTTTTCCCACTTGTTGTTATTGTATGGATATATTATTATATTTTGTTGTCTATAATGTAACTCAATTTTTTTTGTAAATTGAATGTAATTAGTGGTGTTAGTTTTTGCGATAAGAGACCTCTAAATTTTAAAAGTTTTAATACGACTTTGTTTAGTATTTATATTTTTGAAAAATTCTGTATATTTATTTTAAACGCAGTTTTTATTTTATTTGGATTTTGTTTGGAATAGTTTGTTTTTTGAAATTCTAAGTAGTTCACAATATTTAAATAGTTCTGTTTGTTGATTTTGACATTTTAATGTTAAATCAAATATATTAAATCACACATTAAACTCAAACTCTTGTTTAATTAAATATTTTTAATGAGAGACTTTAAAGTTACTATAAAGACACATCACATTCTGATAAAGTGACCACCAACGGGCTTAGCTGGAGCTATTGGTAGATATCTCAGATGATATGCGATTCTTTTGAAGGTAGATTAAATGAAGTATAAAATAAAAACTACAGCGGTAGTCCTAATAAAGTTTTTCCTGAATAGAATTAAACTGTTACCGACTTAACAAATGGACGGGTATAAATGTTACATTATGTCACAATACGATAAAATAGAATAATGTATAATGTACCAAGTAAAAGTAATAAGATATAGTTATTATCTTTTAATGGAAGTGTATGTTAGAGGTAAGGGCTACTGGCATTGATGAAGATGATGTATATATAGGTGTCATATTCTAGAAACGTACGCCACATCTAATAGGTTTTTGAAAATAATCTAAACGACACGATTTGACTCAAATTTACATTGACTCGAAGTCTGTATACGATTAATATAATTCTAAATTAATAATATAATTATTATTATATTATTGTAAGCCATCATTGATAATGAAACCAACTTTTTAATTAAAAGTATTTGATTAAAACAAAGTACGTGTTCGTTTCACGGCTCATTGATGAAGGTCGGCACTGGCGTTTGCTTCTTCTGTTTTTTCTTTTTGGGAGTTTAAATAGCTTTAATTGTAAAGTGTTGATAATAAAATTCTTAATTGTCTTTATTTTTTTCGGAAAAAAAAAGAAAATGGAAAATGTAAGAGTCATGGCGTAATGTTGTAAAAGACGATTCACGCTTATTTGTTTACGTTTTAATTAAGTACGAGTATACTATATGTTAGGTAGTGAGAGGAGCGTAGACAGTGAAGGTGAGCGTGTATGCGTATAGTAAAGGGACCCCTTAAACCTATACCTGAATTGCAAGTCCTAGGCATTGTTTGCACTCCTAGAAAATAATAGCGCTGCGTTTTGAAATAGCAATATCATAACATTGGATTATGTTAAACTGTAAATTACAAGTGTGCAAGTACAGGGATGAAGAAATTATTTATTTATCCTTTTCCACTTTGAATCAATATCAGTGATCAGTGATTTGTTATAATTTAAATGCTCAAAAAATCATTATGATGACATTTTTAAACTATTACTTTACTATTATTTCATGTAAAATAAATAAGTACAAATTATTCCTCAATAATTTAATCGAATTTCCCACAATAATTAAAAGGAATACAAATGGTAAAAAGATAACTTATACGTTTTTTTGTGATTTTCCATATAAAAAGAAATTATTGTTTTACCAAGGAGAAATAATTGTTTTTCTTATGTCGTCTCACATAAAAATTTCAGACATTTAGTAAGTTGTGCAAAATGTTTACAATTCAATCTGAGCGGAGCTATAGAGTTATTGAAAATAAATATTTAATGTCGGCGATGGTAGGCGCTAGGAGTCTGATAGAGGTAGCAGAATAGTTAAATGACAATAATCTTGTAACATTCATCTGTTTGTGAGTAAATTAACATATTAATAAAAAAATATTTGGATTGGACTTATAAGTAATTTCATTTTATTACATTATAAGTGACTAAAGGTAAAAAAAATAATTGAAAAGTCATTCGAAACATTAATGGTGTAAAAGTACTCTTAAAATAATTACTTTTACACACAATTCACTAACTTTATCTGAATAACATAATTATAATATTTGTACTATAACTATAGTAATAAAAACATTAATTTTCTTATTTTTTTTAACTTTAAATATACCATTATATTGAATTATAAGAAATGTCTGTTTAATTATATTTTGTACATATGGTAGTTATAATTATTATAATTTATTAAAAAAAAAACTATGTTAAAAACATATTATTAAATAAATTATCTATCACCAGCAGTCACTGCATTGTAACAAGTTACTCTACTGGAACATAGAATATATTTCAAAGTTAGATTACAATTATTTTAATTCATAAATCAAATGAGCAGTTGAAGCTTACAATGGATATTTTCAACAATTTATGGAAAATTATTCTTCAATAAAATCTAAACAAAATATATTTTTTTATCTATGACTGAAGTGAGCTTAGCAAATATCATCATCATCATCATTATCAGCTGTCGTGCGTCCACTGCTGGACGTAAGCCTTCCCCATTGACTTAGCAAATATAATATAATTAAATTTATTTGTGATAGCGAAATGACATGAAGGTGCTGCAATCTATATGCGGTCATTGCCCGTCCCAGGAACGCCATACCATGCATTTGCACAATATCAATACATATTGTCCTGTTTGCAGCGACATGACTTATTTATGTTACGTCTTTTATTTTACATTATTTGTAGAGCAATTTTTTATTAAATGTATTATCATCATATACAAAACTTAATTTGATTGAAAATTTTTTTTTTTTTTTTTTTTTTTTTTTTTATGGAAGAGGAGGGCAAACGAGCTGGCGGGTCACAGATGACTTGTGATCACCGCCGCCCATGAACTCTTGCAACATCCGAGGATTTACAAGAGTGTTGCCGGCCTTGTAGGTAGAAGTAGACGCCTTTTTTGAAGGTACCCATGTCGTACCGATCTGGAAATACCGCCGAAGGGAGTTCGTTCCACAAGCGAGTGGAACGTGGAAAAAAGGTCCTTGAGAACCGCACAGTGGAAGATCGCCACGCATCCAGGTGGTAGGGATGGTAAAGAAGTCGATGGCGCGCTGTGCGGTGATGAAATTCGGCGGCAGGCATCAGATCGAATAGTTCTTCGGAACACTCCCCGTTGTAAATGCGGTAGAAGACGCACAAAGAAGCCACGTCTCTACGCAATGCCAAAGAGTCCAGCCGTTCGCAGAGCACCGGGTCCCCGACAATCCGAGCGGCTCTCCGTTGTACGTGGTCAAATGGTAGAAGCTGATATTGGGGTGATCCGGACCAGAGATGAGAACAGTACTCCATGTGTGGCCGGACCTGCGCCTTATAGAGCGCAAGTCTTTGGCCAGGTTTGAAATACTGCCTCGCTCTATTAATCACTCCCAATTTCTTCGAGGCCAACTTGGCCTTGCTCTCCAGATGACCACGAAACTGATAATCGCTCGAAATGTCGAGACCCAGTATTCTGATACTTGGCGAGGCAATGAGGGGGGTGCTCTCGAAGAGCGGTGATACGACAAATGGGGTTTTCTTAGTGGTAAACGCGCAAACTTGTGTCTTTAGGGGATTGAACTGAACGTGGTTCAGTTCACCCCACTCAGAGACCGTCCCCAAGGAAGTCTCTATAGAAGACACAAGTTTCTTTCGGCACTCGTCGACGTTTTCCCGAGAGAGACCTGCTCGGCCGGAATACACCGCATCCCCAGTGCTGTCATCCGCATAACAATGTATGTTGGAGATATCCAACATATCATTGATGTGCAGGAGGAACAGAGTTGGGGATAGCACGCAGCCTTGGGGTACACCAGCGTTCACGGGCTTGGGGTCCGAGCAAAAACCGTCGAGAACGACCTGTATGCTTCGCCCAGTGAGGAAGCTGGTGATCCACTTGCATAAACTCTCGGGAAACCCATAGGAAGGTAGCTTCGAAAGAAGCCCCTTGTGCCATACACGATCGAAGGCTTTCGCCATATCCAGACTAACTGCCAGACCCTCTCCCTTGCTTTCAATAACAGCTGCCCAACGGTGTGTAAGATACAATAGAAGATCACCAGCCGATCGACCATGGCGAAAGCCATATTGCCGGTCATTGACTAACTGGTGATCCTCGAGGTAGGTTAGGAGCTGTTTATTGATAATGCTCTCCATTACTTTGGAGAGCAGAGAGGTAATGGCGATAGGTCTGTAGTTAGCTGGTTCCGAGCTATCACCTTTTTTAGGGATCGGATGGACAAGGGCACGCTTCCATGTGGCCGGGACTATGCCTTTAAGGTAGGAGTACCGAAATAGACGCGTTAGCACTGGAGTCAACTCAGGGGCACACGTTCGTAGCACCAATGGAGAAATGCCATCCGGCCCACTCGACTTATGAACGTCCAAGGAAAATAGAGACTGCCTAATAGTTTTCTGCCGAAAAACTATTTCCGGCATTGAGCTCTGACACCGCGGGATGATAGGCGGTGTCTTCCCCTGGTCGTCCAAAGTCGAGTTGGAGGCGAAAAGAGTGCCCAAGAGATCGGCTTTCTCTTTTGCCGTGTGGGCCAGAGAGTCATTCCCCATGTGCAACGGCGGTAGGGACGGCTGGCTAAAGTTTCCCAGAGTGGCCTTTGAAAGCGCCCAAAATTTGCGCGTGCCAGGCGGGTACTTTGCCAGCTGATCCCCAATTTTGACGACATGCTTGAACTTTGCTCTAGCGATTTGCCGTTTGAAGAATCTGGAGGCACGATTATATTTCCTCTTCAGAACTCTAGAGTTCGGATCCTTAGTGACTAACGCATTGACCCAAGCTTGATAAGCCTGCCGTTTGCCAGCTGCTGCAGCCCTGACAGACGCATCAAACCAAGGCCGCGATCTGCCACCAAGTGGTACCACAGAGCTTGGTACAAATAGTTCCATGCCCTGTAGTATCACATCAGCTACAGCCGCAGCGCAGTCACTAGGATCATCGGAAGGGAAACAAATCGGCCCCCATGGGTAGGATGCAAAAAAGGACCGCATTCCATCCCAATCCGCTGACTTGTAGTGCCAAACGCGTCGAGTCGCAGGTGTTGTGCGAGCCGACCGTTGAATGGGCACTACACTCCGTACCAGACAGTGATCAGAGGAACCTAAGGGAGCCTCGACAGTGATCTGGTACTTTTCTGGATGTGTAGTCAGCAGAAGATCCAACAAAGAGGGCATGTGGCTGTCCACGTCCGGTAGACGAGTGTGCGTCTTTACCAGCTGGGACAGACCATTTGCCAGAGCAAAGTCAAACACAGATCTCCCCGCGCAGTCGGTGGCACGTGACCCTAGCCAATCGGCATGGTGCGCATTAAAGTCCCCTAGGACTACGACTTCGGCGGAGGGAGTCTGTGAAAGCAGATCGTCAATCTTCGCCTGAACATGGCCCATGAGTTGATCCGTTTCTGCATTACCACTATGGGACCTGTAGAGGCACGCGTAGACTCTGACATGGTCGTCCATGTCCACGCGTAGCCAGAGTATAGACAGGTCCCGACCTTCAAAAACCTGAAGGCGACGGTAGCAGATATCCTCCCTTACGAACACAGATACCCCGGCGTGTGGTATAAAATGGTGTTCTAGTTTATACCCGGGGTATGACAGGTACGCTGTGTCGCTAGGTCGAGATATCTGCGTTTCCGTCAGAAACAACAAGGCCGGCTGCGCCGTCTCTAGATGATAATGGACGGCGTTCAAGTTGGAATGAAGTCCCCGGATGTTGCAAAAGTCCACATTTAGAGTGGGTCGGGGTGCCGCTGCGTTGACTCGTCGTTTGCCCTCATAAAACACAAAAGGCGATACGTTGCCCGCCCCAGATACGACGGGCAGCCCGAGCAAAATCCGAGAATCATTTCCCGGATTTTGCTCGGGGAGGGGGTCCCCGGCTTCATCAAAGCCGGTACCCTCCTGGGGTATTTTTCTTGTCGGCATCGCTTTCATGTTTGGCGTGGGGGAGGGGGGGGGGGGGGGGGGGTTGGGCTTCCGGATTCTCTCACTCACCGACGTAACATAACCAAATTAATTTGGTTACTACACGTCGGTCTTCTGTGAGAGGGTGGTCCTTCCCCGGTCGAGCCAGCCCAATACGAGCTGCAGTCAGATAACTACTAGAGCTATTAATTAGAGCTATTTAATTAGACTATTAAATAGCTCTAATTATATATATATAATAGAACTATTTAATTAGAGCAGTTTTTTATTGAATTTGTATCTTCGCTGTATCTGAGAAGGATGTAAAGATATGCAATGCAAAAGTTGATCGCGACAATAAAGAAAATTATTACGTTACATATATTTATATTAAAATTGTTTTTTTTTACAACCGTGCTGTGGAGAGACCTGCATCACGCAAGCATTAGTTCGATAGGTGTTCCTAAGTGATTAGAAACTAGTTTACTTTATTTTGTTAAAACTTTACCTATCTCAGATTTCAACAACGTCTCTCTGTATTTATATATGCATTCGATGACTAGCCGTTCTATTGAATTGCTTCTGTTATAAACACCTCACTAAATAGTATAATGTGTAGCAATATACCTAACAGAGAATAATAGCATAAAATATATTTTAATTCAGTACAACATGAGTGATATAAAATGTTTAACTAAAGCCTAAACTCAAGACCTGTTAATGTTATATTTGTGTAATACTCTAAAGTAAGATTAAAATCTGTAGACTGATTTTTTTACTCAGTCGCTTTTGACACCAATAGAACCAAGTTATTTGTTTAAGACTACCTTAGTTTACGGGAAATAATAAATAGTTACCTAGAATTTGGTAACTGTGTTTTTTAAATAAATTGTAATAATTGACGTTAAAAAAATATATGCATTTCTTATAAAAAGAAGAAAAATATAATATAAAATCAATTAATTAATCAATTATTTTAATCATTTAGTTATATGCAGGAGTTAAATTATGAGACAATACTTACACAAAAGACGTATGTAAAACGGTTGGTGCTGTCTGTTAGTCGTTATATAACTTGATAAAAAGGCATCTATATATTCAATGTATTGGTTTTGACGACATAATAATTGTACTAGAATACAATAAATATATACAGATAAATAAATTCTACATTTATTTATCAAATTATGGTCAAGGTTAGGTTAGGTACGTTATTGGGATTTTTTTATTAAATTTGTTATACAAAAATCCAAATTTAACCCCGGCTATAAAGCTATACCCGTTAGTTCTAATAATCATTTTTATTTCAGTTTATAAAAAATAATACATTTAGTATTATTTTTGAGAGGTTAACAAAACTCTTATTGCGGACATAAGTTCTTGTAAAATAAGTTTTAGTGTATAAATAATACACATTAGAAGTAGTTTTGTTTGAGATGAATATAAAAGATTACGAATTATGTAACGTCTACGCAATGTCGTTTATTGCTTCAGAGTAATGAGAGACACAAGTGGCTTGGAGCAGTTGGAGCTTATTTATAATGTTTATTAAATAAATTAAACTAACTAACTTGAGGTCTGTTATATTATTATTTGTATTAAGAGTAAGCTTTAAGTTTTAACGTTATCAATATAGTTTATTATATTTCATGTATTATCTAGATTCAATCTAAAATTATCTATTTAAAACACCTAGAGGGATAAAGAATGAATTCGCTCTAATGTTAAATATATATGTTTAGTTTTAAGATTTAATTATCGTGTATTATTTGAAAAATCAACAGTACTACAGGATTGACTACTATACAAAGGATTCAGCCGATTAAATAAATTTAAGGATAATATTTGTTGTAGGTATGTGGGAAATTTTAAGTACCAGTAACAATCAGGATTCAATATTATGCATTGAAGAAACATATAGTTACTTGAAATTAGTTTATTCATGAAAAAATTCATTGTAATATATTGTGGTAGAAGTTTTTTACTATTACTCATTCGACCTCATCTCATTTCTAACAAGTAATTAATTACAACGTAGGGAAATAGGTTCTTTACAGAAGCTAACTATAAAAGATTTTATCACAAATGTTTTCCAACGATATGTTTTTGATACACTTATCTTTTCATAATTTATTATTCATTTTAAGGTGATAGATACTCTTATTTTAAAGCACGATACTTAAAGTTTACATAATATAATTACTATATTAAGTAAAGTATCAATTATTTTGTGGTGTACTAAAAATACCTATTACTTGTTTTTCTATTAACTTCTCCGATTCAGAAATTATTAAGATTTAGTTTCACTGATCTTATTATCATTCTTGTTAATTAAACACTTCTTAACATTTAGTTTATCAGGTTTTATCTAAGGCTAAATGTTTATCGTTATGATAATAATAATTACATATTGATAGCCCATTGTTTATTAATATTAACCCATTAAAGGTCAAATGAAAACTACAAATATTATTTTTGATTTTTTAAAATTTTTATATTAAAGTAAGTAAAAAAGAAAATATTAATTTAAAAAAATATGAAAAATTTTGTTTTTCACGAAAATATAGGGGTGTACTCAATTGAGTACACTGACCGCCTAAGTATGAAAATTATCAAACCACGCTTTTTCAACACAAAGTGTTTTCAGGCATTTCTTACATTGCCAAAGCACTCTAGAACTGCAAACAACACACCGCAGCTGTTTATTAATTTTGCGGGGATAATGTCCAACTCCATCTTGACGTAGGCCTTCGACAATTTATCCAGCTTGCCTTGATTTTCTTTGTTTACCCTGTCGTAAATAAAATCGTGACATGTGACGTCGGAACATGAGCTGATGCATAGAATTATTATTGCACATTACATGTAAGCGCCAGGCATTAGAAACAGCCATATCTATCATATATGTAAATATCACCCATCACCTCCTTTTGTTCCGTGAACAGCAAATCTATATAATGAGACAGACTGGACAAGTTCATCAACATCTCCCATATTTTTATTATAAGTTTGGAACAAACGTGGTATGTCTTCATCTAACGAACAGTACATTGGTTCTCGAGGTAGCTTATGGTAGCCAGAAATTATTAAAATCCTAAAAGAAAATTGTCATGTCAGTGGAATCTAGCTGAAACTCGTATGTATTGTTTTGGTTAGTGTATAATTTTGCTATTAGATATTATCATATCCATTATGTTTTCAAGTATTTGTACAGGGTTGAGGCCCTTTAGTTGTTCATCAATAGCATTTTTCTTATCAGAGACTTCAGTTGAACTTTGAAAAGTCAAAGAATATGAAGGGGTACGTTTGCACCAGTTTGGATTCGGATTCAAAGAAGATTGGTGGGTAGCATGAGCATCAAGTCGTCTACTTTTTTGACGCAAGTGGTTCATCATCACTGAAACTGTGCGTAGATTCCTCGCTACCATTATCCTCTCGATGAATAATTATCTCAATAGTACCAGGTACTTCTTGCGGTATGATACACGCCGCCATATCCTCGTCGGCACCCTCCTCTTCATCAGTCAATCTACTTGAATCAGGTGGTATGATAGCCAGGTCAGGTTCATTATCTTCGCTATCCTGTAACACAGCTTCGATAGCTTCCTGAAGCCTATGGTAACTATTTTAAGCTGTAAATCGCTGCTTCTTCATTGCAAAGTATCTGAAAGAAAAAACTGTTATTTTAGTTACGTATGTTGTCAGTGTACTCAACTGAGTACAGTTACATTTACAAGATCCTAGTTTTATTTTAGTAACATGTAATTAATTTAACAGTTTCTAATATCTTTCCTTTACGTCTAATCTAGCGAAATAAATCGAAATAAAACACTTAGAAGCACTATTTACTTTAAAAAATCTAAAATAATGTACTTACCTCGATGACGTTTCCGTAACACAACTTTAACCGACACTTTTAAAATAAAAATGTCGCACTATTCACCTATTATTTATGAATACATTTAAAGGACCTTACAATTAAGTGAAATAATGAAGTACCCCACGCTCACTTAAGAGTTCTGGAATATATGCCTAAAAATATAGCTCACTACACTCAAATGAGTACGGTGACCTCTAATGGGTTAAATATTCATTTCAAATACTAAATCAATTTTGGTCTTTTAAAGTAGAGAAGAAATTATTAAGCATTTAAAGTTAAATACCTTGACTCAAACAATAAGTTATCACCACATTATATTCCATCAACGTCCATCTAGCAGTTTAGTAGGACTTTAGTAGTAGTTTCGAATACGAGCGGCGAATGTACATATACAAAGATTGTAATAGATAGTAATAAAAAGAAAATAAGGGCTGAATATTTCATTCATTTACGAAAGAATAATATTTTAATATTATAACATTAGCATTTATACAGAGTAGTGCTTCTACAAGTACAAGCATGTACACAAATCCTGTGGTATCAAGTATCTTTACATATGCAGTAGTTGCTCATATTATACTTATCTTAAGTTATGGAGGTATGGCGTTATGGAGTTTCGTCATGGTTCTTTTCTGTGAATCTATTCTTAGAAACTATGCCACTAGATACTGACATTTCTTTAAATTTTAATTTCTAATTATAATCTATATTATAATTTGTCATCGGTACAGTTGTCTCGGTTCTACAATGCAATTAGAACATAAATATTTCTCCTTATGTTACCAGTAAGTTTACGTAAATGCTAGTTTTTTTAAAGTATTAAAATTTACTTTGTTATATATTTTAGAAGGTATCTAAAGAAACGTGGTACTTAAACATATGAGAGAAGGAAAAAGTAACTTGTACCTCATTCACAGTTGAGAGTTTCATTGTAATATATTGTTGCAAAAGTTTTTTACTGTATCTCGTTCGAAGTACATTCATATGTAACAAGTAATTTATCACAATGTACGGAGCCTTCGAGAAGTCTTGTTGGTTTTATATTATTCAAGATGTTGCTTTCTAACTTTAACTTTACGTATCAATTATTCCCTTATATGCGTAAAGTTGAATAGGTTCTTA